>CM038353.1:11154259-11787592 GCA_021464625.1 Proterorhinus semilunaris | reverse complement strand
AGCTCAGCAAATGATTGGCCAATTGGAAACCTCTGGAAGCTTAAAAATGAGCAGATACGTAATGTACAGTCTATTTTAAGGTTTGTTATAGCAAACAATAAAAAGTTGCTAAATCATAATTGATTTAACAAAAAAGGCTTCGTCTGTTGCGGCCCCCGACCAACACAGGGTTAGCATTTTTGGCTCCCGCGCCAAATGAGTTCGAGACCCCTTGCTCACATGGCATTTTGCACAAATCATAAAAAAATAAATAAGAGCAACTGCGTGGTGTTGAATCACAATTATTGAATACTCTACATTCAATAATGCACAGGAGTCAAACCCTGCCCCCAGCCATATATGTTGCCTTCATGTTCTAGAATTTAATGTCATAATCTCTCAGATGGAGGGCAGGGTACACTATATATAAGAAACTGTTTCTCTTTTACAAATGTTGTTCCAGATCATTATTTTGGAAATATTAAGTCGCTGAACCTGCCGTAATAATCTTATGGCTGACCATCCTTTCTACTGGCCAACATCACACACTTAGTTTACATATTCTGACGGAGAAGACATTGAGCTTTGTGGCCATTTTTTTCTCATGTGGATTGTTCCAGTAATTACAGAGATTTTTTAAGTGCAAAGTGGCTCAGTTGGTTCGAGTGGTTATTGATAGATCCAAAAATCTATAATTCAAACTATCATTGTGTCTTTGGGAAAGACACTTCACCCACGTTGCCTGTATAAACTCAGCATGTGGTTGGTGTTGGTTGGAGAGGCTGATGGTACTGATTAGCTGCAGCCTCACTTCCATGACTCAACCCCAGGGCAGCTGTGGCTACAATGATAGCCTGCCACCACCAAGTGTTGAGTGAATGAATAATGACTACAGTGTTACTGCTTTGAGAATCTTGTTATCTCAAGCATGTTAATTGATCACCGTACAAATCCAAGCCATTGTTAAGATACATTGGTCGAAAAACACCATAGGCTGCATGGACATAAAAGGATGAAATTCTACACTCTAAGCCCAACGAAGGTGATTGAAAGTGAAAAAAAGACTTTTTATGTGGCTTGATCAGCTGTATCCAGGAAATTGACTCCAGGGCCTGGGAGAATATTGATGGTTCCACCTGACCAGTCTGTGCTGTAGTTTTAACCATAAGAATGAGTTCTGTGCAGATCCCCTCAGGCCTATTGTCAGCGTGCACAGTCACACTATTCTGACAACCCTCATCCCCAGAGACCACTGCCTAATGGTGTGTAGCCTCCCGTCTACCACTCCAAACCCACACCAGATATATCCTATATAAGCGGTTCAACATCACAGGGCTAATAGCAATTCATTACTGACGGCATTTTATATTTCAACTTAAACGACGTGGCTGCTGATTTGTTAAGAGGAAAACCGAGGGGTCGCTGGTTGCATTAACACATTCTCTTGACTTTCTATAAGATACTGAAATTTAAAATAGTCAGGGTATATGAAATTCATATACAATGTGTTGCGAACAAAATTCTTGAAGTTGTTTTAGTCAAAATTGTCATGTTTGGGCTGGTAAATGAAACATCTGTGACATTATACTGCCCAAATACACACCGCTTTAATCGCATATCTGTTGGGAAACGTACTAATGAAGCAGGTGGGTTCATTTTAACATTGTGAGTTAAACAGTCGAATTGCAACAAAATTCTTCACTCCGCCGCCAACCTTAACGACTAAAAGCTGTTTCTTACACATCTAGATTTTTCTAAATAGCATAAAAAAGATGAGAAGATATGTGTGAGAGGTCATCCCATCAAAAGCCTTGCCTCTGACTTCTATGCCCTTAGATCAGACACTTTTAGGGACTGCGTAAAATCCTTTCTGACATGTTTATGTGATGTATGTTTCCGCCTGAGTTTGCTATACATTTCTGTAACTAACAAGTGCCTACTCAAAGTATAAAGTATATATGATCAGACGTGTGCAGTCGCGAGAGCGCTTCTGTCAGTCTCCCCCAGGGGAAACTGAAGCTACTAACATAGCTTATCACCACCCAGTCTGGAGTGAATGTAAAATGCTCTCATGTAAAAGCGCTTTGTGACCATGTCTGTGAAAGGCGCTATATAAATAAAGATCTTCTTCTTCTAAGAGATACATAGGGATACAGTCTGGAATTATGCGATTTGAATCTCGCTGACTCCGTCAAAACCAAGACGAGCCAATCATAGCACGGGAGGCGGGAGTTAACAGTGCGTCATCTTCCGCGCTAGGATTTCCCATCAAACAGCTGTGCTCTTTCGGGCCGTAACCAAAACAGTGAAGATGGCGGCCGTGACACAACTATCTTTTACCAGTGCCCTTTTTTAATAATAATAATGCATTCGTTTTATATAGCGCTTTTCTGGACACTCAAAGACACTTTGCAGTTGCACTATTCATTCACTCCATACGCAGTGGTGGTAAGCTACTATTGTAGCCACAGCTGCCCTGCAGTAGACTGACGGAAGCGAGGCTGCCAATCTGCGCCATCGGCCGCTCCAACCACCACCAACCACTCACTCCCTCACTGCATTTGCTAGGCTTCCTGGTGTCACCAAATAGTCTCCCATCCAAGTACTGACCAGGCCCTTCCCTGCTTAGCTTCCAAGGTCTGACGGGATCAGGCTGTTTTAAATGAGCTGGATTTGTCCTTAAAGCCACAGCAAGCTGCTCTGAGGGCTTTAACCGGAACATTTACTCGATTGCACGTGTGGACCATAAACAATCATGGCGGAGGACGTAAACGCAAAGCGTAGGTCGTTTTATTGGTTTGATCTCGTTCAAACTGCGATCGTTAGCCCCGCCTCGAGTCTCGATTTGGAATTTCGAGACTGTCTTTATATGTAGTTTGATTAGATTCATTAGGTCTTCTAAGAATTATGCAAGCTTTCTTTCCTATAGACAGACCAAGTGTTGGTTTTCGTACCTGACGGTTTCGGCTACAACTGTAGCCTTGTCTTTATATGTATTTGTAAATACATAAATAAAGTCAGGCTCCATGCCAGGCTATAAAGTATTTTGCCAGAAACTAAAATTAGTCATCTTGAAATCACTTGTATACACCGTAAACCCGAACAAGTTCAGTAAATGCAAAACTTTTGTGAAAACTTTATTACGACAAAAAATGAAAGTTAATATTTGACATTTTTTACGTTATATACAACCTATAGTTACAAGTTCAGAGGGAAACATAGGTTTTATCACATATTCGTTTTTTGACAATTTGAACTTAAAATGTTACAGTTCAACAGACTCATTACATTAAACTTGTCTTTAACTTTTGCTATACATTTCTGTAAGTATATTGCCAGGAACTAAAATGAGTCATTTTGAAATCACATTCATAATGAAACAAGTATAGTGTTGAAGAAGACATATTGAGGCAGATAATTCATCATGTCAAGAGGTGACTCCAACAGTAAATTAAAAGTCCATATTGTGCTTCATCGCTTTCAAAAGTTTTGCGACTCTTAAAACCACCTGTGCTTCAATAAACTTCTAGCTCCACTAACGGTTTGTTTACTTCATCACGGCCACGTTTAGAAACGGTGTCGGAGCATTAACACTTCAAATCCCATCGTGACAATTCCCTGAAGACTCTGTGGCAGGTGGCGCACTAATAATGACAAGGACACCTCCCGGAAGGTCATTTAGATATTCGACTTAACGTGGAAAAAAGTAGCACTCACCCTTAAATAATAAATAGTTGAGGTATTTACTGGAAGGCAGCTACAAAACCACCGGAATAAGAAGTAATCCGAAAGCAAAAATGAGAATAATGTGCAAACATGTTTAACACTATATGCCTTGGCTTCAATGCATTTCCCTACGTATTTTAGCGTAATTTAAACAGCTTCCTTTCCTGTTGTTGCTCACAGAGGATGTAATGCCTATTCAAAGCCATTATCCGTGCACTGAATTCCTTTCTATTTCAAGTTATGATACATGAAACACAGATTTTTCTGCATAATTTTAAAGGCAAACTTTATTTATAAAACTTTGATTTTAAAAAGGTATAGTCTTACCTTGACTCCAGGGCAACTTGTTCACCCCTAATTTGAACTCACCTGGCCCTCTCTGGCACCCATATCGACCGCATCAGCTTTTAATTGACAGCGGTGGGCATGAGCCGAGCGTTTGGTCAGCCTTTGGTAACTAATGAAACAGCGCTTCATTTCGTGGGCTGCAATGAGAAATCTGCTCAAAATACGGAGACCCTGCGGCATAATGCGCCGCGCTGATGACTGGGTACTGCAGGAAGTTAGCAGCACTGCCAATTAAAGCTTTCACATCAGCAGGAGATACGTTTAAAACACTGTGGGTTTGTCATTATCAAGTCCCACTGCAGAGAAGGCAAAAACGCAAGGGCAGCAGTGGTAAACAAATGTGTGATGTTAGTGGCTTATTTCGGAGGCCTATAGTTTGTGTCAGTCATGTTGTTTACGTGAATGCAAAATAGTGAAGGTTAAAAAATGTTCTCGAACCCACCCTTTGTTTAAAACAGGGACGATAAAATAACGATTTCAGCATGTATCTGTGATGGTCAACAGTGTTAAGTAATTAGTTACCGTTACAAATGAGTTAGCAACGGAGTTATGCAGTAAATAGTTACTCTGCAAAGTAATTGAAGATATTTGTACATGATGTACTATCATGTCACAGATGTTCATAGTAACTGAATGAACTGAACAGGGGGTAGAGTGGGGGAGGCCACTGTGACTGAATGGTATTGACCAGTATTTGCGCTGCTATTTTATTAATTGTTGTTGTTTTGCCTGTTTAGCTTTTGACACAACAGACCTGAGAAACGCTCTGTTATTTCTGCCACAGAATATAACAGATTCAAACACACATCGGTTTAGACATTAGATTTATTCTCATCGGATCCGGGAGATGAGTAAAGACTTTCAGGCAGTCAGCCCGTCTTTTACTCAATCCCGTCAAATCAAACTTTTCAACAGGCTTTATGGAAAAATAACCATGCCCACTCTTTCCACCACAACACAAGGTTACATTGCATCATAAAACCAGCCTCCCCCCCCCCTGGACCCCTCAGTCAGGGTGGGGGATGTGATAAGTAACTCGGCTATTTCCGTCCACTGGTGGAAGACAGTCATACACTCTTTGAAACAGCTTTATAACCCAACTGAGATAACAAACCAGGTCTTCCCCTGTACTCATTTACCTTAACATTTAAACCATCACAGATTTAACAGTCAAACTGTAAATGTAATACTTCATGTTGACATCAAATACAGAATTTCTTAACATTAATGTAGGAATATGGCCGTATTCAAACAGAATGGGGAGAAACGGGAGTAAAAGAAACATGGGCCAATGCGGCCAACGATCAGGGCAGACTTTACACACAGCCTGGCATTGTGCATGAAGTCTCTCCGTTCATTCATCAGGCAAAACGTAAAACAATCATCAGCAAATATAAGTTTAGATGCCCTAACAGAAAGTTAGTCTGTAGTGTCTCTGGAGCAGAGAGACAGAGAGAGGTGGCAAGACGCGTCTCCACCGATTCTCCGTCTTTGGGTTCAAAATAAGTTCCAACACTATTGATCAATGATCACCAACTCGATTCTCCCCGTACTGGTCACAAACAGCGCTGTGGAGATGACAAGCTGCGGGTCGGGGACACTAGGAACGTAGTTTTTGGAGCAGAGCGCACAATGCAACACTGATTGTTCAATGAAAGAACAAATATACACCCATCACAGCTACAATGTGTGTGTGTGTGACGGACCGAATAATATCTTTTGTATTGAATTGTTGGGGCTCACTGTCCTTGTAGTTATTGCATTGCATTTTTATATGTGGAATTCTGCATGTCCAAGACAGATTTCCCTCGGGTCAAATAAAGAAATCTTGATGAAGATACAGCTGCAACTTATGGCTGAAACTCACAAATTAGTGAGGATCAATGCCCAAAATATCAGAGCCCATTTCCAAAGTATTGATACTCATGACTATATATTGACACTTTTCGTTATAACCATATTAATTTTAGTATTTTTTTGCTCATTTTTAAATAATAGATTACTTTCCTACCCCATATCAATCAGTTTAAGCAGGTGAGCTGTGGGTCAGACTATGGCCTTGGTAATTTCTCAAATATGAAACACATCGGAAACGGAACGATACGTGATACTAGTCCGAGTACTTGTTGGCAGATCCAATCCAAAATGTACTATGACACCATACAATTGCCTTCCCAATGAATCCTACTGAAAGAATATTTGTAAAAAGTGTAACAGTAAAACAGATTTATAGGAAAGCAATTTTCCTGGAACACCATGATGTGTACATAATTGACACGATATTGATGTATACTTGAAGATAACGTTGAGTTTCTATGTGCATTGCAGACGAAGTTTCTCCCATATTGGACACGCAGAGATTGTTGAAAACAAAACTCCCTGTTCCCTCCTACATTTTCCTTCGCTTGTGAAATCTTGTCCAAACTTTATCATGCAGTGTTGAACTTTCTCTAACCTGTTTATGGCTCACTAAAATACATTTTTTCTTCTCCCGTCTCCCTGCAACGTGAAATGCTCATAACCTTTGAATGTCTGCAGTGAAACAGTTCCCTGCAATTGATTTGTTGTGGTGTGGGGATGATTTCCACACATTTATAATACTGGTCAGGCATCAGTGTCTTCTCGCAAAGCATTATATAAATCACAGTGTAAAACGATACATTTGCGAACCATAGACTTCACTGTCCTTATCTGACTGTGTTGGCCCTGTGTATTATTAATGGAGCTATATCATGCAAAATCGACTTTTGGGGGCCTTTAACCACGTTGTTATGCTATTTCCTTCTCAAAAACACCCCCAAAGCGTTTTTTGGCTTCATTCACGCAGTTCTAAGCAATCCTCCTGAATCCCGCTGCTCCTGCCTCTCCTGGAAAACGACTGAGTTGTGACAGTCTGACATATTTTATGTTATAGTGTCAAACAGGAAGGGCCAGACCTCTGTAATGTAATGCCTTACGGCCTGATTTTAATTTATAAAACAGCTTTTTCATTATTTTTGTTGTAAAAAAAAAAAGGAACTCTCCGACGCGTCTGTGCTGTCCCGGGAGGGTGAACAAACGCACCCCCAGAGGATCCGAACAGAAGTCATGTTTGTGAAGACGGAGCTCTTTCTAACCTACTCTGGACACTCCCTGTTCTTTTTTCTTACCAACGATAATGTCCCGGATGCGCGTTTGGCCACGAGAGGAACAGGACTATTCAACCTTCCTAAAGAAGAGTGCACTTGCCAGAAGTTGGAATTTCTTTCCGGGATTCAGCGACTATATCAACCAACCTGATGGAGGCTTGGTGAACCTTGGCCAGAATCAAAGTGGATTAACTTTTATAACCAACGCGAGTCCCATAACGTACACCCGATGATGGGGAGGCCAGGCTGAGCGGTAAGTCAATCAAAACGTGTGTTAGCCATTTATGAAACTGTGTTGCACCCGTCAACTCCTTATAACTGCATTGCACTTCACTTTTTGCAGCGATATTTATATTTATAATACTGCAAATGTGGAATGAGAGGAGAGAGGGGCGGTGTTAACTGAATCGAAGCGTCTTGTCTTCCGGGTTTAAAAAATATTCCCCCAGAAAATACTCATATTTCTCTCAAAAATGAGTACTCCAGAGGTACAATATATCATATAAATGCCCGTAGTTTACTTTGGAATGGCTAAAATAGCATGATACAGATCCTTTAAAACACCCACACTAATTAAAATGGACTTGCTTGATCAAATCCAAGGAGGTTTGTGAGTTTGTACAACTTCACCAGGAACAGCGATATCTTTGTCGCCATCGTGAAATCCCAAGTGCATTTGTTTACCGTGTGGTGAAACCCACAATACGTTATTGCATGAATGTTGTGGGGGCGTTTTACACAATATGTGGCATTGATCTAAATACATGCCCATGGGAAAGCTATCTTTGCAGGTTTGTTTTAAAGGGATATTCACTCACATAAATGTTTTGGGCATTGGCTTTCTGTTCTATCCCCCCACAGTAATGAATTGACACAGGTTGTTTCAGCCCTTTCCGGTTCTGTTTCGTTATTGTCAAAGCCTGATATCCACCAGGACCACATGGCTAATTATAATGCAGGTAAACAAAATGACTTGCTTAAGCTCTCTTGAGCACAGCTGTTGGATTCGATGTTGTCCTGATTCGACACTAAAGGCTAAATGAAGCACTGCAAAGTTAACCGCAGTCACTCTTCTGCCATTATTATGTTTAAGCAAGTGCAGAAAAAGCCATTGCGGCGTGTAATGCTTTCCACAATCAGGACCCCCCTCCCCACTCCATACACATTCATTTAATTTAGAAAATGTTAACTAAGGAGAAATCCAAACAAAGTCAAACTTGAAAATGCCTCACAGGTAAAACACCATATGCGACACCATATACCTGAAACGTTCGATGTCGTTCATTGCATTTTGAATACATAAAAAAAAAAAAGATCCTTAAAAATGACAATATGCATGATAAAGAGTCTGTCTGATGTTACTGACAGAGGGAGGAAGAAGCTGTCATTTCCGCTAAATAAGATGGATAAGTTCGATAGCATCTGGGCGTGGACAGACTTTACTTTCTGATTAAAATACATTCTCCTTGTCATCGGCTTGTTTGTGCACAAAACTGCTACTTCTGTCAAAAGTTTTTAATTGGTTTGTAATTTCATAAGGCTACCATCCCACTAGGCATGAGAATGTTTTAGCAATAAAAGTGGCATTTGACCCCCACCTGAAACAAGCACATTTTCTCCAGTGCACAGCTTTAACCAAATCTAAAAGTTCACAACCAGAGCCATTTGAAAGCTAAGACCTACAAAACTGATCGACAAGGATCTTTTCCCCCGCATTGTTGCCGTGTTTTTGGCAAATGTTTTGCCAAATTTGTGTCGTGTTTTCTTTACAAATGTTTTCACTATTTTGTCACTGTTTCATCACTTTTTTGTCACATTTTTGTTAATTTTTCCGCATTTTTTTCCCTTTTTCATCAATTTTTCATTGCTTTTTTTGTTGTTGTTTTTTGGTAATTTTTTATCCTCGTTTTTGGTGCTATTTTGACAATTTTTTTCAGGAAGCTTTTAGATTTGGTTAAAGTCAAACTGGAGAAAATGCGCTCGGTTCCGGTGGGGGTTAAGAGGTTAAGGTGTGTGTTAAGAGCCTAATATGCCCACTCTTTAGTTTCAAGTTTTCGTATGAGGCTTCGCTCCTGCCAATCTACCTATGAAAAAGCCATTGCCATAGGTGTGCGGGACTTTTCTTGTGGACATTCCCCATGAAATATCCTCTATCAACAGCACCGTCCTACACACGTGACATCTCCATATCCCGGACGCGAGCCGGCTGTTCCCCTGATTAAAGCTCATCGCGGCTCCTGTCTGACATAACTCATCAACAAAGGGCCATCAGGACGGAAAAGCAATTGATTTGGTTCACAGGAGGTCTGAGCTCAAGCTGGAATTGGGCATTAAAATGACACAGTCCATTGCTCCCGTTCGCAATATCCCGCTCGTGTCGAGGGGGACTGTCAGATTAATGCCTACAGATGAAGACTGGGTTAGCGAAGTCCCAGGCTGGTCCACCATGCCAACGCAAAACAACAGGCGGCAACAACAACATCACAGAGATTAATTAAACTCCAGTTGATTTTATTGTTAGTGCCTCTACAACAGTCTGGGGAGAGTTTAAAATGGGCTTTTCATCGGAGGTTGCTGCGGCACGTAATTTGTTTTCTTAGCTGCTGTAATTGATAATTTTTTTTTGTAATGCCAGACACCGTTCCTGATGAAACTACTGTATAAAAGGATTGGGAATAGTGGTCTAACACTATGAACTTTGAACTATGAAGCCATGACTCTAGTGTTTGTGTTATGTAAAGAACAAGTGTTAAGCAGTCGTACTGTATTAAAAGTTGTATAAGTTGATTGAAGTATCATTCAGGTATCAGTATCGCAAGCCGATACCATTAACCTCTTACCCCCCGAGCACATTTTCAAAGCTTCTCGACTGGAGCTTACAGAATAGGCCAAAATAACGTCTCATCTGCAAGCTACAAAATTGATTCTAAAAGGATCTTTTTCCTCACATTGTTGCCATGTTGCTGTCTCTTTTTTTCCATATATCTCTTTTGTCGTTTTTTTGTCACTTTTTTTTTTACATTTCTTTGTTACTTTTTATCACGTTTTTGACACTTTTTGTCACTTTTTGACACATTTTTGAAACTTTTTTGTAGCTCATATGTCACATTCTTGACACTTTTTTTGACACATTTTTGACACTTTTTTTGTCACTTTTTGACACTCTTGACACTTTTTGTTGCTCATATGTCACGTTCTTATCACTTTTTTGTCACTTTTTGACACTTTTTTTCACTTTTTGATACGTTTTTTGTCACTTTTTGACACATTTTTGACACTCTTTTGTCACGTTTTTGACATATTTTGACTTTTTTGACAATTTTTTTGTCACTTTTGACACTTTTTTTGTCACATTTTTGACACTTTTATGTTGCTCATGTCACGTTCTTGATACTTTTTTGTCACTCAGTTGTCACGTTTTTGACACATTTTGGACACTATTTTGACACTCTTCTGTCACGTTTTTGTCACTTTTTGACACTTTTTGTGTCACTCTTTTGTCACTTTTTTGACACTTTTTTGTCACTTTTTGACACGTTTTCGACATTTTTTTGTCACATTTTCATAGCTTTTTTCATCACGTTTTTAACGCTTTTTTGTTGCGTTTTCCTCCTCATTTTGGTGTTTGTAGCTATTTGACACTTTTTTCCAAGAAGCTTTTAGATTTGGGTAAAGCCAAACTGGAGACAATAGGGTCGGTTCATGTGGGGGTTAAGAGGTTAAGCACTGGTACTATATTACAAGTTTTATCTTGTAAGTTGATTCAAGTATCATTTTGGAATCGGTGTAAAAAAAAACAGTACCCAGC
This sequence comes from Proterorhinus semilunaris, assembly GCA_021464625.1. Taxonomy (NCBI): domain Eukaryota; kingdom Metazoa; phylum Chordata; class Actinopteri; order Gobiiformes; family Gobiidae; genus Proterorhinus; species Proterorhinus semilunaris. The sequence continues at coordinate 11,776,603 of CM038353.1, read as the reverse complement.
CAATAAGATGCATTCTTAGTTATTCAAAAGGTGGTACTACAGCTGAACCCAGGTTGCGGGAGGACGAGTTGGTGGACATACTCTCTCTCATGTAAAAGCTCACTTGAAGCCACTACGGTGTCTTTTCAAACTCTCTCCTGCAGTAATCTAACATTTGATTCTGCTCACTCAGGCGTGGTCGCTGTAGATGGAAAATAAAATATGAGGCTATAAACAGTTTACTGTGATGTGAATGGAATGCATTTGTGTCTTCATGGATTCCAGAACCACCCAGTGTTTCCAAACGGGATGGGGTCACAACCTATTGATATGTGCTCTATTCATGTAATACCAACGCTTTTGTTAGTCTCACACTGCGCGCAAAACCTCATTTTGTCTTGCCGTTGTTGCCGATGAATTATGTTCAGGAATGTGCGCCCGGAATCTATTATGAGGCTGTTTCCAATTCAATACAGAAAAAGCGAGAAAAATTGACCTATAGTCCTTTCAGAGACAATAATAAGCATTTAGTGGCCGATAATAGATTATACACAACTGGGCATACGCGCAAATGCAAAACTCTACTTGGGGATATTGCATTACTGTTCTCGCCATCGCTGGAGATAAACATGGAGTTTTATTATCAATCAATCAATCAAGGTTTATTTATATAGCACTTTACAACAACACCAGGAGGACCAAAGTGCTTCACAGAAAGATTTAAACAATATAAAAACACAAAATGATTACAACCAAGACACAATTAAGTGTGCCCTAAGTATTAAAAGCAAATTTGAACAGATGAGTCTTTAATCTGGATTTAAACAGGGACAGGTCCGTGAGAACACGTAGGCTGAGGGGCAGGCTGTTCCACAGTTTAGGCGCTGCAACCCTAAAGGCACGATCGCCCCACTGTTTGTAGTGGGACCTGGGCACGTCCAGAACCATTTGCTTGGCAGACCGGAGAGCACTGCTGGGGCGATGTACGGTCAACAACTCAGTCAGATATAACGGAGCAAGACCATGAAGAGCTTTAAAAACAAGCATTAACATTTTAAAATCAATCCGAAAACGGACCGGGAGCCAGTGCAGGGAGGAGAGGACAGGAGTGATGTGGCTGTGTCTGGATGAACCAGTGAGAAGACGGGCTGCTGCATTCTGCACTAACTGTAACCGGTGGAGTGACGACTGTGGGAGGCCAGAGTAGAGAGCGTTGCAATAGTCCAACCGAGAACTGATGAACGCGTGCGTTGCCTTCTCGAGGTCTTTGCGTGAGAGAAAGGGCTTCACCTTGGTCAAAAGGCGCAACTGAAAAAAGCTGGCTTTGACAACAGCATTTATTTGTTGTTTAAAGTTCAGTTCTCGGTCAAAGACAACTCCCAGGTTCCTGACGGCATCACGGACTGGACCCATGACCCTGGACTGAATCTGAGGAACGTCCCCGGAGCCAAAAATAATAAATTCGGATTTTGTTTCATTGAGGTGAAGAAAATTCTGCGTGAGCCATTGTTTAATGTCCGAAAGGCAGTGATGGAGGGAGTCAAGAGCAGTGGCAGTGTTAGGGAGCACTGGTAAATAGACCTGGACATCGTCAGCATAAAGATGGAATGATAAATTATGTCTGGCAATGATGGATCCGAGTGGCAGCATGTAAAGTGAGAACAGGACCGGGCCAAGGATGGAACCCTGTGGCACCCCAGATGACAACGGGGTGGAGGAGGAGGAATAGTCATCGACCATCACAACAAAGCTCCGGTCAGTCAGGTAGGACCTAAACCACTGCAGGGCCGTGCCCTGAACACCAACATGCTCCGCCAGCCGGGAAAGGAGAACTGAGTGGTCCACGGTGTCAAACGCCGCAGTCAGGTCCAGCATCATCAAAAGCACTGGCTGCTTCGAATCCAAAGACAGCAGAATGTCGTTGTGCACTTTAAGAAGAGCTGACTCCGTGCTGTGACGCGATCTGAAGCCTGATTGAAATTTCTCAAAAATAGAATTATTTTCCAAAAAAGACTGCAACTGAATGAAGATTAGCTTCTCTAAAATCTTAGACAAAAATGGAAGGTGAGAGACGGGTCGAAAATTTGACAGAACAGCAGGATCTAGATTAGGTTTTTTTAACAGTGGCCTAACCACGGCATGCTTGAAGGCTGCAGGGACAGAACCAGTGCTTAGGCTGCTATTGAACAAAGTGAGAAGGTATGGGCCCACGGTGTCAAAAGCATGTTTGAGAACCTTAGATGGAACGATATCCAGAGGACAACTTGTGGGTCTCATCCCCTGGACCACCTCAGAGAGGAGAGTCAGTGTCACAGGCTCAAACTCTCTGAGAACAGCAGGGGGCAGTGGAGGGATATACAAGTCAACAGAGTGAGCATTACAGCCAATGCCCATCCTCACTGATGCCACTTTGTCCACAAAATGTTCCAGGAATCCATTACATGTAGACTCAGAAACATTCTTTAGCACACTGCCAGGTGGACTAATCACAGACTGTATTGTGTTAAAAAGCACCCTGGGGTTGCTAGAGCTGGAGGAGACAGTATTTGATAGGTATTGGCATTTAGCCTCTCTGACTGCCTTTTGGTAGCTGGCAAGGCTCTCCCTCAGGATCTCCACAGACACCTGAAGCTTGTCCTTCTTGTACCTGCGCTCAGCCTGTCTGCATTGCTGCCTCAGAGCTCGGGTGGTTTCATTGAGCCACGGGTCTGGTTTGATTTTAGTAGATTTGCACCTAAATGGTGCAATACTGTCCAGAATGTCAGCGCAGGTGGAGTGGAAGGCGGAAACTACATCATCTGGACAGACATGGGGAGCCACAGCTGTCTCCGTGTACAGAGCAGTGGTCTTAAAGGCAGTGGCAAACTGAGCAGGGGTGGAGGAGGAAATGATGCGGCGACAGGAGGGTGTAGTGAGGGGGTTGGATGCAGAACGGGGTGCAGAGAACTTAAAAAGAATTGGAAAATGATCAGAGATGCATGTCTGAGATATTTCCTGTAGTATTACAGGGAGTCCATGTGAGATAATAAGGTCCAGTGTGTGGCCAAGATTATGTGTGGGTTTATCTACTGATTGTGACAGGTCAACAGTATTTAACAGGCAGAGGAACTCAGATGCTAAATGATTTGATGGACAGCATACATGAATGTTAAAATCCCCACAAATTATGATGTTGTCATATGTTGGGACAAACTCGGCCAGAAAATCTGAAAACTCAGTTATAAAATTCTTATTGTGCTTTGGTGGGCGGTAGACAACGCCACACAAAACAGGAGTGACTGACTCAAATAAAAAGAGCTGCAGTTCAAAGCTACTGTAGGCTTTGGTGGGGAGAAAGCGACAGATGTATGTATGTTTATACACAGTAGCCAGGCCACCACCACGGCCTGAGAGCCTCGGTGTACTGAGGTATGAATATCCAGGTGGGAGGAGCTCAGTGAAGGCGCTGTTATCACCAGATTGCTGCCAGGTTTCCGTCAAAAAGCAAAAATCCAGATCATGCGTAGAGATGAAGTCGTTTATGATGAAAGTCTTGTTTGAGAGTGAACGGGCGTTGAGCAGTGCTGCAGACAGAGATCCACAGCTGTCATGCTCCGAGACAGCGCGGACCAGCGGGCCGAGATTCTCCTGAGCGCACCGCCGACTCTGGATCCTGACGGGCCGCCAACGCGGAAGGGGGTGCCCGGCGTCAGGGCTAGCTGGATGTAGCCACCGATAGCAGAGCTGGAGGGGACGCCGGAGGTCGAAACCGGAGTCTGCTGTCCAGTTACTAAAGTGTCTTGGATTATCCACACCGGAGGACGCGAGGTATGCCTTAAACCTGACAGAGATCCCGCCTCTCTTTCCTCGTCTTCTGCGCCTCTTGTTGCGAGGCAACCCGCTCACAGGACGCTGCAGAAAGGGTGGGACAGACTCGAGGACAGGTGGTGGGGTCTTCGAATGTCCATCAAAGGCTTGAACGGGCAGATTGTTTACCGAATCCCGGATCTTTAAAAGTGTCAGGCGATCATAAATCAACAGCGATGTCACATCAAAAATAAGCCCTATAATGAGCAGAAAAATCACCAAATGTGGTAGGGACAGACGGCGAACCATACACAGTGGCGCCATCTTGAATATCTGTGAGTTTTAACTAAATAAGGTCATGCACAAGGGTACGGGCGGAAACATGGCGAGAATGAAGCACCGAGCAATCATAATTTGGACGTTTTTAGGGACGTTGGGAAGGCAGCGAATAAATAGTCTGGTCGAGCCAATTTCTTGTAAAGGCCGTTGTATCTCAAGACATGAAATTAAAAATGAGCTTTTCTTTCACCTCACAACAAGAAGGTCCAGCTCAACTCCACGACACACTACGCCTTAACCAAGTGCATTTTCTCCAGTTCGGCTGTACCCAAATCTAAAAGCTCGACTGGAGAGCCATTTAAAGGCTAAGACCTGCAAAAGTGATTGTAACTTTTTTGTCACATTGTCACCACGTTTTTAGTCACAATTTTTAAGCATTGTCCTGATTTAATCTCTATTGCTTTTTCACTGCTCTTTTTGGTTGCTTTTTGTCATGTTTTCATCACGTTTCTGTCACTTTTTGTAGCTTTTTTGGGTTGCTTTTCCATCACATTTTTTTTGGTGCATTTTCTTTTTTGATGCTTTTTTTTGTTGTCGTGGAAGCTTTTAGAAAATACGCTTGATTAGGGTGGTTATGGACACATACAAAGTTTGCTGGTCATATGTTTGGTCATTTCTCAGAGGTACTTGATTGCCTTGCTTTTCATGAATTTGTCAGGCTGTCTGTCCTCTCATAGTTCAATTTAAGGTTTTTATAAACAAAAACAGTCCAAAGTGACTTAATCAGTTTATTGGGGTTTTCTCTCATACATACGTATCCACTTTGGATACCCACCATAAGTGTGGATAAGTACACCCAAAGAGCATAAGGGGCACACAGTGTGTCATTTTGAAGTGTGTCTTGGTCCATTGAGGCCACAGGAGCACACTGTCCTTTAACAGCAGAGAGGCCCACAGGAACATAAACTCTTGTAGTGGTATCCTACAGTATTTGGAAAGTCGCATCGGTAATGGGGGTTATGGTAAAACAAAAGGCATCCCAACATCCTTATGTTAAGTACCAAGAAACTCATATGCAAACATTAGCTGTCACACTCACCTTTTATGCTGCAAAGGTGATTTTTTTTCTTCATTATTACGTTTTTCTTGAGTTGTCAGGCCATGAGCAGAGAAACTTACCTGCTGTGTGGCTACAGTGCATTTGCCATGGCTGCATCCCTTCGAGTGATGTAACTAAAAACAATCATGTACTGTCTCAAAACAAAAAAAACGCTCAACAACAGAGCAAGCCCCTTCTTGTTCTCCTAGAGACATTTTGAAGTCGGATTGTGAGGCTGGAATGAAAAGAACGAGCGTGAAAATTCAATCTGTGCTTTCAAACTGATGATCTAGCTCTCGACAGCCCGCCACGAACAGATGGTATTTCAATATGAAGACGCCGCCATTAACAAACCCAGCCATTTTGTGTCTGCACAGAGCATCACTGTCCCAGCCAAGACAGTCAGATGGCCACTCCACCTTTTCATGTGGAACAGAGAGTGTGGTTTTCGCAGCAAAGACAACAATGATACATCCAGCTATTGTAGTTTGTGCAACATGTTGGCGAGGAACACAGTTTTGAGAATAAACAGTCTGGAGCTCATAACATGCCAGGGTTGTCACTACAAAATAACAAGTGTTAAGAATGGTCAGATTTACAAAGCACATTTATAGTTTTGTTCGGTATTAAAAGCGCAAGGAACCAAAATATATCGCAAAGACAAGGCAAGGGCAAGGCAACTTTATTTAACACGCGCATTTCGTAAACAAGGCAACTCAATTCACTTTACAAAAGAAGATATTATGTGAAATTACAATCAGGTTAAGTTAAGGCAAAGCACAGGCAAAAGCATCAAGACATGGGAAATACACAGTACACGCGGTCACATGCAGATTTTTTTGGAAGGACGACCGACCATTGACCGGGTGATGGGGCTGAGGAAACGTGTTGAGGCAGACGCAGAATGATTGCCAACCTGAAAGTCAGTGTTATGCAAAATATGTTAGGTTTAGCGCCATGACTTGGCCTTGAAGGGAACGTTTTAACAGCGTAGGAGGGATAAGCAGTTTTGTTTTTGTATACTTTATTGTCCCCGTAGGGAAATTTGTCCTCTGCATTTGACCCATCCTCCAATGCCGCTGGGGCAACCGGTAAGGAGCAGTGGGCGATGGCAGTGCCGCGCCCGGGGACCCATCTCTGTGATGTGGAGCCAGGCTGATGGTCAGAATCACCTGGCTGGAGGATTGACCTATTATACATGTTTTTAGAGAGTGCCCGGAGGAAACCTACGCAGACACGGGGAGAACATGCAAACTCCACACAGAAAGGCCCCGTCCAGGTGGGAATCAAACCCGAAACCTTCTACCTGTTGAAGCGGAAGCGCTGACTGCTGCACTACCGTGCAGTCCAGCTGCTTATAGTGCCTCTCGAAAGTACAAATACACCTTGAGCTTTTGCAGTTTGTCATGTTTACAACCATAAACATAAATATTTAATTTGGAATTTTTTACTGAAAGTTCACACACAAGTAACAGACAACTGTGAAGTGAAAGCAAAATGATTGTTATTTTTCAAAAAATAGAAAACCGAAAAGTGGGGCGTGCATAAGTATTCATACAGCATGACTTAATACTTTGTGGAACCCCCTTTTTCTGCAATAACAGCAGCAAGTCTTCTGGGGTATGACTCATCTAGAGACTGACATTTTAGCCCATTCCTCTTTACAAAACAACTCAAGCTCTGTCAAATTAGAAGGTGAGCGTTTGTGAACAGCAGTTTTCGGGATTTAGGTCAGGACTTTGACTGGGCCATTCTAACACATTAATATGTTTGTTTTTAAACCATTCCATTGTAGATTTAGCTTTGTGTTTAGGGTCATTGTCCTGCTGGAAGGTGAATCTCCGCCCCAGCCTCAATTCTCTTGCTGACTCCAGCAGGTTTTCCTCCAAAATGTCTCTGTATTTGGCTCCATCCATCTTCCCAACTATTCTTACAATCTTCCCAGTCCCCGCTGAGGAAAAGCAGCCCCATAGCATGATGCTCCCCCCACCATATTTGACACTGGGGATGGTGCACTCAGGACGATGAGCAGTGTTAGGTTTGTGCCAAACATAACGTTTGGATTTGGGCCAAAAAGTAAAATTTTTGTCTCATCTGACCAAAGCACCTTCTTCCACATGGTAGCTGTGTCCTCCATATGACTTCTAGCAAACTTCAAACGGGATTTCTTATGGCCTCCTTTCAATAATGGCTTTCTTCTTGCCACTCGTCCATGAAGGCCAGATTTGTGTAGAGTACGACTTATAGTTGTCCCATGTAAAGATTCCCCCAGCTCAGCGGCAGGACGTCGCAGCTCCTCCAGAGTTATCTTTGACAAACATGACAAAATGTGCAAAAGTTCAAGATATATTATTACTTTCGAGAGGCACTATAAACCTCCTCTCTCAGGAGGAAGAGAATTATTCCAGTGATAGTTCATAAATGTAAATTACATTATATCTTTTACATGGTCTCAGCATTAGTTCAGTTTTCCAGATCAGGTAGTTCCCCCACAGTTCATCCCCTTTCCTCCCAAAATATAGTCCACCTATTGTCCATCTCCACAGTGAGCTGCCAGATCTCATTTAACAGTTCATTGTTGTTCTTTACTTTCCAGTGTAATTCCATCACTCGCTTACTTCCTACTCCAAGGTGCTTGTTCATTTCAAAATCAATCAAATTAGCAAACTCACTGTATTCTTCCATCTGACTGAGATGTACACATTATTTGCTCACACAGACAAATACAAATGGTAATTAGCTAAGGTCCATTTTATTATCCAAATATTTCATAAACACTTCTAATCTGTGTCCCCATGCTTTTCGAACGTAAACATGCTCAGATATGAATATGTAATTTACTGACTTACTACAATTCTAACATAGATGTACATTCACAAGTATTAACATGAAGAAAACCTCTTTTCTTTGTCCTTGCGGTGGTCACCTTGTACACAATAAAATATGATTAACATGTCGTCTCTACTTTTCCATATTTACCATTACCACCGTTGGACAATGCGCATTCACACTGGAAGGGGGATTAGAAAGTTAGTCGTCAACACTGCACTATCAGCCTAATAAACAAACCAGGATAAAGATGACTATGAAACCAGGAACTTAAAGACACGAGGATTTATTCACAGGTCACCTCACACAGACGCGTCTGTTCCCCAGGTCCCTAACACTCAATCTGTCAGCACCCCACACGGAGAAGACTGAACTCTCTGGGGACACAGACTTCTTCACACCACACCTCAAATTATAATATTCATGAGCCTATACTAAGCGCATCAGTTTCCCATCGTACGAGTCTGGCACTTTCCACTTATCGGCCCATGTCTGCCAGCCGGCCTTGGTTGGGCCCATGTTATCTCTTTGTTTACGTGTGCATGGGGTCTGTTTTCGGAGCCCGTCTGCACATCGGCTCTGTGTTTTTCCACTCCACTGTAACAGAAAACTGAGAGGCTTCACAATGTAAAAACAACACTTCTATTGCTAAATTGCTCTCTAAGCAAGACATCATTGATTAGAAACAATCATTCTTTTCATACCCCCTTCTGGCCTCGAAGAGGCCATTTCCTTGTTTCTAATTAATGAAGGTACAGCCGTCGTCAAAACATAGTTGTCCCCCGCCCAATGTATAGTGCCACCACCAGGTGTCGAGTTTGGCCTGGGCATACTCGACCACATCCTCCAGCCCTGTGAAATCATCACTGTCCTCCCATGTATAATCACCACTCACGAATCGTTCCATCCGGAACCGGTATCTCCCAGGACTGGGTTCAATGATACATTTCACTTCCTCAGTTCCATAGGCTCCATCTCGAATTAATAGGAAAATAAACATTCCTGCAAAATATAAGCACAGCGAAGCAAATCACAACATAACACTCATCATATGGTTCTTAAAGTTATTCTGAGCCACGTGTGTCCTCCCATTCATATCCCAGAGCCTTAAATGCCCTGAGTTGATACAGGCTCGGCTCACCCCCTTCAGGCAGGGACCTGTCCCCGGCCTCTGGGTCCTCCGGGGGCAGGGTCACAGCTGCGTACAATCCCCCCGAAGTCCCCAGAGCCCTGGAGACCATGCTGCGGACGAGAGGGAGAACACAACAGAACAACACACAACACATCAACAGTATTACACCAATTAATATACCCACCTTTTGAAGGACATGTTAGATACATCAAAAAACCTTGGCTTCAACAAAACTTTCTCATTCTTTCGGTTCTCCCATGTTTTCTTTGCCCTTTCTGTACATCGAGTAATCCATTCCCGGGTGTGTTGGTCTGACACTGGACCTCTCATTTTTACCGCCAATGTTCCTTTTTGACTACAATAGATTACCAAGTTTCCGCCTGGTTTTGTGCCTCTTTGACGACACACTCTCAGGTATTCCGCCTTTAGCTGGGGAAAGGGATGTCCCCTTACTAGCCCCTCACAACTGTTTTGGTCATCCACCCTTATCATAATTGGTATCATTGTCATACTTAAGGCCAGTATCAGTCCCCACACCCAGTATGGACACCGTAAGGGGCCCGTACGCCACATTTCATCTTTAAGTTGCCGCATTCTCTTTCTGATTGCGGAGTCTTTGTGATCTCCTGGGTGGGGGTGGGAGTTGTCCCCCTCCCCCTTCAGTGGGGCCATTGGTCCCACTAACATTCCCAATACGTTCAGGGTCGGTCCACACTAGCCCCGTGGAGTTTGAGCAGGGTTTAAGATGAGTCCAGTGGTACCAGTTATCCCGACCGTCAACTTTCACAGCTGTGGCAGTCCTTTGAGTCACCGTGAAAGGTCCAAGATACCGTGGTTTGTGCCAGGCCGTACGAGCGTGGTTCCTGACGTATACCTGCTCAGGCAGGTGCGCTGTATGATCAGAAACAACAACATCGTTATGTACAATTGGGGTCAGTTCCCTGAGTACTGACTGTAGAGCCTCAAAGTACGGCCTGAACTGGAAGATGGTCGCAACCTCCGGTAATGGGGCGGAGTTAGCCCCCGGCAACGCCCCTTTGGCCACCTTACGTCTGGCCTCCCACTCTTCCACTGACTCCTCCTCCTTTTTATTTATTTTGGTCAGTGCCTGTGTCATAACATGTTTCTGTTTGTATAGCCCCAGGAGTTCATCCTGGACTCTGTATGCTTCGGCAGTATCCAGTGTCTCCTCATCTTCGTCACTGTCATATGTCCATTTAAGTGAGCTGGGGTTCGCTGGTGTAGGTTTTGGCTTCGCCCCTGGTAATGGGGGTGCTGGCGCAGGTTGTTCCGCCATTTTGGTAGTCAGCTCCTCGAATTTGGCGGTCAATTCGGCCATTGCTGCGCCTCTTTCATCGGCATGTTCCTGCAGCTTCCCTAGCACTTCTGCTCTTACCTGGGCCGCCTCCGCTTGGCTTCGTTGCACAGCTGTCGTTGTTTGTTTTCTTACCTCCGCCACTGCGTCTCGAACCGTTGTGGCCTGTTCCCTAGTAACGTCGAGGATCTGTTGTCCCCATACATTACCTCAGAAATCCCTCAATGTTGGTCCTTCCGGTTCGAACTTCTTTTTCAGTATGTCCATTACTGCTTTTGATTCCTTGTCTGATAAGGGATGTGAGCCTTTAATGTCCACATCCACAACACCTTGCACTGTTAGCTGTGGATATGTCCCCAAAGGGGCTGGGGCATATGGAGGAGGGGCCGTCGGGGCCAAGGCGGGAGCTCCTCCTCCTCTCGGGAGGGGCCTCTGAATCCCGCCCCCTGAAGTGGGGGAAAAAATCTTCTGGTTTTGTATCCACTGTGCTGTGGCCAGAGCCAGGACTGGTCCAATGTGTTTCCTCATTCTTTGATACTTACCGATCGTGAGCTCCCGGAGTTTCCTCTCACTCTGCGAGAGTCCCCCCCCCTTCTTTGACATTCCCTCATCCTGCTGTTCCCTCGCGCATAGCTCCATGGCGGCAGTCAAAACACTGCAGAAGAATTCCAGTGTGTGTGGGGCCGTGGGGTCCGTCTTCTGTTCTCTGAAACCTTGTGCACATGCCTCGACCGCCTTATCCGTCTCTTTTCGCGTCGTCGTTTTCACGAGAGGCGACTCCCTTCTTACCGCCGTCACCCATCCTCTGCAATCCATCATTTCCAGCATTCTGTCCCACAAGTTATACACCAAGCAAAGCAAACACAGAATGGAAATAACGATCTTCTTGTTGCATCCAAAACCAAAGCCAACTCTATTAGTTCAAAGCGTGATGTGATATGTATCTCAAAGTTCAGTAGCTGATTCTGGAGTTTTCACAGTTAGATTAGAAGCGAACCCGACAACCTCCATACAACAACAGTGTCACGGGTGAGAAAGATTATGCCTGCTCACTCTCTCACTACAAAATCCGCTAATCTCCACAACAACCGATTTCTCTCAATGCTATTCAGACAAAATCCACAGCTGTAACACACGTTTGACCACCCGCAATAGACGATTCTAATCAGGCTTAAACAACCCGTGTGCCCACGGCGGCTTTCACTCCTCTGACTGTTTCAACAACAAACCACATGGCCCATTCAACATTCAGCACACAGTCCAAATCAAAGACAACACGAAACAACAGCCACACACAGTTTGGGTACCCGACTATGACTCCAACAACATAACCGAACATCAATGCGCCTAATTTTCAATGTTTTCACCCCTAATTCCCCCGTTTTCGCAGACTTTAGGATCCTCGATCCAGGGACTCAAACCCATTTAGGATCCTCGATCCAGGGCCCCTTACCCGTATACTTTAGGATCCTCGATCCTATTTCAGACAGCCCCTCGGACTGTCAACGGCCGTGTCACAACTCTTATCTCCAGCCCGCGCGTCCGCGGTGCTGGTCGGACGTACTACGTGCTTATCAGCTTTTACCGGGATATCCCCAACGCGTAGTCCTGTAGATAAACTCTCGCTTCTGTAGTTATACTCCCAATTTCTTAACTTCTATTTTGGTTCGGTATTTGGTTCGGTATCTTAGTTATGACGTGTTTTCCCTTCTTACTTCCAAACATCAATGCAGATTTAAACCATCCAACACTTAGCTTCGTTGACTATACTCCTAACTAAAATTTAGACAAAAAATAGCCAATAGACGTACTTTGACACTCGTTAAAAATAGTAGTCAAAAGCAGTCTTACCTTATTCTAGAGTGGACGCGTCCATGAAGCCGTGGTTGAGTGGTTTTTGGAAGATAAGACACCTGGCATGTCTAGCGCGATGATTTATGGGACCGGACCTCCGCCGACGTCCGTAGTTGACGACTCCAACCCCCCCTTCAGCACTGTCAGGGTCACCAATGAAGAAAACCTCTTTTCTTTGTCCTTGCGGTGGTCACCTTGTACACAATAAAATATGATTAACACGTCGTCTCTACTTTTCCATATTTACCATTACCACCGTTGGACAATGCGCATTCACACTGGAAGGGGGATTAGAAAGTTAGTCGTCAACACTGCACTATCAGCCTAATAAACAAACCAGGATAAAGATGACTATGAAACCAGGAACTTAAAGACACGAGGATTTATTCACAGGTCACCTCACACAGACGCGTCTGTTCCCCAGGTCCCTAACACTCAATCTGTCAGCACCCCACACGGAGAAGACTGAACTCTCTGGGGACACAGACTTCTTCACACCACACCTCAAATTATAATATTCATGAGCCTATACTAAGCGCATCAGTTTCCCATCGTACGAGTCTGGCACTTTCCACTTATCGGCCCATGTCTGCCAGCCGGCCTTGGTTGGGCCCATGTTATCTCTTTGTTTACGTGTGCATGGGGTCTGTTTTCGGAGCCCGTCTGCACATCGGCTCTGTGTTTTTCCACTCCACTGTAACAGAAAACTGAGAGGCTTCACAATGTAAAAACAACACTTCTATTGCTAAATTGCTCTCTAAGCAAGTATCAAATACTGATTTTAGAGTTATTATCTATAATATGGATAATGTATGTACACACACCCAATGTGAAAGTTATTGATGTTTTAATTGTGGTGAATGAATGAATGAATGAGCTCCAGACAACGGATGGCTCACCATGTTCGGGTGCATTACCGCCTTAAACTGTGCGTGATTGAGTTCATTGTGGGCGTTATCATGCGCTTCAAACGGGACTGAAATGCTAAAGAAATGCAGGTTGTTTAGCAGGATGTCACTCAAAGCTATGACCTGAACAGAAGTTGTGCAATAATACCCCCTGAAACGCTTGAGTAGTCTACTGGCATGTCTGTGCCAGGAGCCATACAAACATGTTCTATCTTCATATCACCGGTTTTGAGAAATCAGACAGCTGTGAGAAGGTAATGTCAAGATTCCTTGTTGACAAGTATGTCTTTATCGGCCTCGTCTCTTAACGACTTTTATAAAGTCGTCCCTTTTATTTAATAGACAGTCTATATGGGTTGTCAGATCCTATGGCTAAGACCAGTTTGCAAAAAGCATAGAACTCGCACTGGAATTGACTCTTTACAAAGTGAACATTAAGACAACATTCCCTGCCATCACTTCATGCACTCCTGGATATCCAATACATACTCTACACTGCAATCCTAAATATAGTAGAGAAATCTTCACAACAGAACAATGTCCTTCCTCTTACGGTCTGGTTTTAGTTGGGTAGTGGGCACATTATTAGAAAAGACATGATTTCAGCTCCAGACTTGTTGGAAAAGTATGAAGCTGCACTACAGCACCTCCTGATAAGGATTAAATGTGGAACTTCTGTATGGTTTACATTTGCAGCATTATGACAGGGTAGACATTCCCCCACTGTATACACATATAAGTTAAGTTGAACATTGTTGGCTTTTTTATCTCAATATTTATTTTCAAAATAGTTATCTGCTTGTTGATGTGGATGGCGACAAGGGCTGAAAGATTTTGGAAAATAATCTAATTGAGATCTTTTTCTCCTCCCCCAATCTCAACCCCCAATCAAAAACCGGTCTGAGCTGCGACTCGTAGTTGCTTCAGATGTGCGTTATTGATGGACACGGAGAGGCCAGATGGAGCACACGCCAAAACACAGTGGAATTAGGAGCAGCATTTTGGTTTTGGGATGTAACTTTGGACAATATGAAGAAAGAGAAGAACATTGACGCAAGGAGACGGCGACATGAGGTGCCAAACACAGGCACTTTACTTTCTCTTTGACTCGCAGCCATTGAGTGACATTTCAGCTTAAACAGCACCTCAGCAAAATAAGACATGACACGGACTCCTGCCTCGGATCTTAGTTTCCAACACTTTTCATACAGCAGTTTAGTGTTTATATCCTGCGTCTGTACCTACGGAGCGCATATGCAGTAGACGCAAAGGTAAATAAAGGCACATCGCCTCCGCGGATACTTTATGGTCATGAACCGTCCTTATGCTTTTGAAAGAAGTTCTTTATCCACAACATTCCCAAACATAAGCCTCCTAAACTGAGCCACAAACGACGCTTTACTCTTTACAAGCAGCACAGGCTCACCTATATGTCTGTGGAGGCAGAGACGTGTGAATCCGGAGGTGAGGGAGTTTCTGTGCTCATCAGAGCGTGTAGTAGCAGCAAGGGAATGGTGTGATTAGTGCTGCGGCTAACGCAATGCTAACGGAGAAGAAAGCAATAGTCCTTCGCGGTGGCCTCATGATAATCGCTAATATTTTCACTGTACTCCACAATCTACCGCGCACCTTAACTAGACTGAGACGTAAACTAAAGCACGCGGCGGAGCGGACTTTGCTGCCATATCTCGCTGCTCCATTCACTTCCAAAATCGCGTGCCCTGCCATTACGAAATCGCGCTGTGTAATATCACGATAAAATTGCAAACACAATTAATTGTTCAGCCCTAATGCAGACCTATTGCCAATGCACTTTTCCGTGGGAACTCGCATAATACAGGACTGCAGCCGTCCTTGGCTCTTCAACAAAGGCTAAAACTATCCATTTGACCAGGCATAACAAACGTGCCATGCGAATGCTGGTAAAATGCCAAACATGAATGTAATAGTAAAAGTATTACATCAATCTTAGTAGAGCACTTGCATCATTGCTATTCAAAACATCCAAGGAAGTGAAAACTTTTGCTTCACAGACTGCATTGTCTGCAGTCCTTCACACTGTTACAATCAGTTCTTTGAAGAGGTTTGGATTTTTCATTCCTACTGATACTAAATAGAAACATGTTCATATTGTTTGGCCTCCAACTGACTTTATCAAATCATCAATTTCCATTTCCTCCCTTTGCCCGTGTGAAAGCTGCGTCTGTTTGTTTTTTCCGTGAAAATGAGCCTGTGCGAATGATAATGTTTTCTTGTTCAAATAATCAAGGGGAAGGTACATCAGGAAACTCATCACATGAATATGTAATTGAATCCCCTCACACAAAACGCCCCAGTCGTGTCAATATTAAAATTTAAGCAAGGATACATGAAAACTAAACCTGACCACTACTACAAAAACATACTGGTTGCTCGTTACTGCACAGTTCTTTATATTTGGGATCAATGTTCAAAATACACAACAACAAAACAACTCAAAGTTTGCTACCTGTAGTCAAAGTTGTGAGTCAGGTTCCACTCAACGTGAAGGTGTTTTTTGAGGAACATTTTCACAATAAAACTTTTGTAATATAATCAATACTTGTATTTTATTATATCACTGGGAGAAATGTTACGCAGTGCGGGTGTTTTGGCATTAAAAGTAAAAATATGCAACTTCACACTCACAAAACGGTAGATTCATCTTTTCAAATCGCTTTCTTACCAGATACTGTATCAGTATTTGTACCTGAATGTAATAGTATAGTCAGTAAGTGTGAGCTTAATAGGAATTTTCTATTAAGTGACGTGCGTAAGTGATTTGTGGAAACATGTGGGCGACTGCTCTGCCCGTCACTGAAATAAATTCTACAAGAGCAGCGCAATGTGAGTATTTTTCTCTGCTTAGAAAAACCTCAATGTGAATATCAAAGCTGCACTTTTTGTTGTTGTCTTCTTTTCTCCAACAATGAAATATTTCGAAGCCATTTCTACCCACCGTAGTCCCATTTTCGAACATAGTTTTACATTTTTGTAAACTTCAATCATTCAAACATGTTGAAATACTAGGACAGATCCACCTGCACTCTCCTGCTTAAAGAGCCTGTATCTAATTCACGAGTCTGCGTTTGCACCTCAATATGATGCACTCAAGCTGGATCCATCCGGATATATTTATCCCACTTCTCATCAAAAAGCCACTCACCGTAACATAATTTATTTATTGTGGTCAGCTGAGTTTACAGCTAACTGAGACGAGGTCAAGCATAGGCAAAGAAGTGCCTTGACCAAGGACAGTATATTTCATTAGGCCCGAGCGGCCTGCCGTAGCAAGGGCCTATTGTAATCGCAACGCAGTGCGCGCAGCGCACTGTACCGAGGTGCGCATAGCGCACGAAAACAGCGCGAAGCGCTGTCCCCGTGTCAAACGTAAACTCACCGTGTAAAACAGAAGTATATTTGCATGAAAATGAATGGGGGTATATGGCCAACTGTCATACCCCACGGGTGCGTGGGGGAAGTCGAGAGCTTTCCAAAAATGTATAATACGATGTTGTCGCGAAAGCGACTATATTGTTTTTGCAAGAAATATTATTATTAACCCTAACCCTTATTTCTTCTGCTCTTTGAGCAGGAATTTGACCCCCTGAACATAGTCGAAAACTCACCAAACTTTGCCCAAAATTCAGATCCGGTGAAAAATTAATTAAAATGTGTGTTTCGTATTGGGGAAATAAAAAATGGCGCGATAGCGCCACCTACAAAAGTGAAAATACATTGCGCCTATGGGGAAGGGGCCAACGTCAACTTTGTCGTAGAGCTACGCGATTCGGTACAGACATTCGTCATGTGACGACAACCAAAAAACATTATTTTGGCCACGCCCCCTGACAAACCGGAAGTCCGCCATTTTGACAGGAAGTCGGGAAAATGTTAAGTCAGCTTTTTCGCTGACATCACATTTTAACGAACTCCTCCTAGGGCGTTTCACCAAATGAGCTCCAAATCGCTCCAGCTCATCTCGAGATGTGGGGCATCAAAAGTTATCCAAATTTTTTGGCTAAGTTTTACGGTTTGTTTCCGGCGAAGCCGCAATCTTTACGAAGAATTTTGCGACTTATCGAAAACTGCAAATTGCTCCCATTCGCACAAACGAAATATACATTTTATTGATCTTTCGCTCCCGGACACAATCAATGTGAAAAAGTAATATTTGGCGCGATAGCGCCCCCTCCAGGCGGAATAGAAAAAATGCATTATGGGAAAAAAATTTGTTTCTCGGAAATGAATAAAATTCGGCAAAATAATAGCTGATGGCATCCCGATCCAAAAAGCCAATGAGACCCATACCGTATTTTGTACGGTGTTGCCTAACCCTAACCCTAGCTCTAACCCTAACCCTAAACCCTAACTCTAACCCTACTCTAACCCTATTCCTAACCCTAACGCTTTGAGATTTTGACATGCACAATCGCTAACCCTAACCCTAACTCTAACCCTAGCTCTAACCTTAACCCTACTCTAACCCTAATCCTAACTCTAACCCTAACCCTAACTCTAACCCTAACCCTAATGCTTTGAGATTTTGACATGCACAATCGCTAACTTGTGTCCAGTCAGTCTAAAACAAGCCTAGAGTTGGAACATCCATCTATCCATTTTCTTCCACTTGTGGTGCAAATCACATTGCACCAGCCCCAATGGCTCCTCCTGCAGGTGCTGGGTCCACAGAAGGACGGCCTCATGGTTCTAACCGGGCCTGTTGGTCTCTCATAAGGGGCTTCTGAACCGCTCTTTGTCTGACCCGTCACCTCGGACCTGTTTGCCATGGGAGACCCTACCAGGGGCACGAAGCCCCCAACAACAGAGCTCCAGGATCATTCGGGCGCTCAAACCCCTCCACCACGTTAAGGTGGCAGTTCCAGGAGGGGGAGAGTTGGAACAGCAATACCTTTTACACAACACTAACAGTGCCTGCTACAACTGCCTTCATAATGAATTGCAATATGAACTCTCCTATAAGCAAGTAAGTAAACTGTATTTATAAAGCGCTTTTTACAGATAAAATCATCAAGAGAAAAGTGTACCAATTGATTGAAACCTAATCAAGTATACACAATGTATTCATCATATTGCAGACATTATGAATGCTTCAAGGGGGCGGTACTTCCATATCTCACACTCTAGATTTCATCATAAAGATATAGAGAGAGTGCCGATGGGATTTCATTTCCTGCTGGGCTTCGCTATCATCAGGTACCACGAGGGGCACAGCACACGCAGTGTGTTATACTTCTGTGTTAGAAGAACCATCTGAAATAAGGCGCTGGTGTTCTTAGGGGTTAATTTTGGGAAAAGCATCAAGGAAGCCTTTGGTACTCTTATATTCAGCATGGCCTTCAATGGTTTATGTGTTTATGTGGTCATATTCACTACAAAGCAAGCTTCAAAATGCAACACATTTTAACATGTATCTATTGTATTGTTGTGTTGCATACAGACAACATGCTCTTTCTGTGTAAACATTGTTTTACTTGATGTATTCATTGTTCCAACAAAAACATGTGATTGAAATTCCTATACCCGCAACTGGGCGCTTCTTGGCCTTGTTTGTAGCCCCCCCTGACCTCGTCCGTGACGTCAAGGAGCGGAGGGAGAAAACTGGCCCAAAATCTTAAATTACCCCTGCATGAAAAATCAATGTTTTCATCTGCCGTGTCTTGCCTTGAATTGCTGCGGTAGACAAGGACAAGTCTTATTCTATCTACTTTTGAACAGAATTTGGCCTATTTAAAGCTTTTTATTTAACTCAGTGCACTAGGCCTTGAGCTCAGAAAAATGCTGAATGCCCTATTTACTTTTCTAATTTAATCTTAATAGTGCAGTCTTATATTGCCTCAGTTACAATAAATCCTTTTATACCCCTAGGTCCATTTTAATGTTTAATTACACCATATTAAACCCATTTCAAGCTGATTTAGACAATCTGGTCTGATCTAATACTTGTATTATAAACTGTATTTACATCGCTTTAGTAAATCACATTATAGTTTGTTTTTTTTTACAGCTCAGTTTATTTGTGCTGTAATGCAATATTCATGAATTTATATCAGTAGTAAACTGCTTTTTGGTTTGAATTCATACACAAATAGCTTGCATTTTACAAGTTAAGGCACAAAAAAGGCTAAAAAAGGGGAGCTATAGTTAAGTTGATGGTTGTGGTCTAAACTCAATCGTAACATCCTGATTATTTGCAGGATAGGCATATTTCATAGCTTTCGAGGAGCAGAGCAACCCCCGGTACGGTTTAGCATGAGCACCAGGCTAATCGTTTATAATCATTAAAATATAGTTAGCAGCATTTGTGTCCCTATAACTTCTATGAACATAAAGTACCACTAGGGGTACAAATTATTTCATCCATCCATCCATAAGGGTTGAAAATAGTAACAATTGGGCACAGACCCTTTAAAATATAACTCAATCCACAACAGAAAAGCGCGGGTTTAGCAGTCATTACGCTGTATCTCTGAATGACATGACGGCATCTTTGTGAGTAGGTCTTCCCTGGCGCTTCGTTCAGGGGGAGTTGGAAAAATCCCTTGTGTTTCCTTCAAATCCAAAAGGGCCTGATTACACAGCAGGCTTAGAAAAAGTTGAGAAAATAAGTTTAACAGTTTAACCTCAGAGGAAGCTGGCTACTGGTGATTAATTTTGCCCTCCTCTACACCGTTATAATTGTTCACACCAGGGGAAAGTTAATCATAGCCAAGGCCATAAACCCAGGCCCCGTTCGAATTCAAAGTGATTAGCAAGTCTCAAGGAAAAGTGGCCAATTATGTGCTATAGCCACATGCAGCAATGGCGCGGAGTAATCCTCAGCAATAGAACAGCTCTCCAACGTAAGGGGCCGTGAGATGAACAATCTAGTGCAACTAAATTAAACAGACTCTGAGATATTGGTAGATTATAAAATGGTGACCACAGCTCGTGAATCGCTCATCATGGGTAAAGAAAAAGCTGAAAATATTATGGATATAATGTGTGGCGGAGCAGAACCTGACACGACAGTCAATGGTTCAAACACAGGTCAAAAGGTCAGGATATTTTGACCTGGTGAACTACTGAAAAAACTGAAATAAAGTATAAAAAATAAAATAAAAAAAATAAGTTTTAAGGGAAAAAAGTATTCTGTCGTAGGCTGAATCAGGTCTGAACTTGAGCTAAACCATGTTGAAAATTGGACTAAACTCATGGCATAAGGAGTTCTAAACAAGGATTAACCAAACGATAGGACAAAAAAACATGTCTAGTTGCTTTTAAATCAAACATTAACCAGAACCAAGGGGACCCTGCAGGCCTAGAGTAGCCAAATTATATATTCAAGTATAACTTTACTCAAGTAGAAGTACAAAGTAATTACCCAAATGATTACTCAAGTGAGAGTACAAAAGCACATGGAGAAAATGCTACTTTCTTTTTTAATGTACAGATACTTCATTATAATATTACTCAAGTAGAAGTAAAATGTACCATATGATAAAACTACTCCACAAAGTACAGTTACTTTAAAAAGGTTACTCAGAGTAGTACCCCCCGCCTTGTGTTTTTTTTTTTTTTTCATAAAATGGGATAGAGTTATGCACTTGCATGTTTTGTATTGTAAACATCCTTACATCCATCCATCAATTTTCTTCCACTTTTCCGTTGCCGGGTCATCCCATTGCACCAGCCCCTATGGCTCCTCCTGCAGGTGATGGGTCCACAGAAGGACGGCCTCATGGTTCTAACCGGGCGTGTTGGTCTCTCATAAGGGGCTTCTGAACCGCTCTCTGTCTGACCCGTCACCTTAGGACCTGTTTGTCATGGGAGACCCTACCAGGGGCACGAAGCCCCCGACAACAGAGCTCCAGGATCATTCAGGTGCTCAAACCCCTCCACCACGTTAAGGTGGTGGTTCCAGGAGGGAGTATTGTAAAAAAAAAAAAAAAAAGAGAGAATAACCACCCTTTTTTGCTTCTGTTGCTAGACTGTGACATCACCTGCATAACCTCTATGGAAAGTATAAAGACTTCTGGTGAGACATATATTTCTAGCATAAAACATCTAAACAAGTAGCCCCTTTTAGATTGTGAACTGCTGCAAACAAATTACCATAATTTACTGAAATATGTATTTTTCTGGGAGTAATTTACGAAACCGTAGAGGGTCCATGAGTGGACACCGTCAATAATTCTGTCAAAAGTTCAGTCTTTGTTATACCCCGCTGTCACGGTGCTCTGTTGTGGCCAATGCTTTGAGTGACATTTTGGGCTGGTCCCATTTTGGAAAACAAAACAGTGTTGAAGTTCTGGCTCGATGCCCCTCTTCACTTCAGTCATCGGTCCATCTGTCAGACACCGCTTTCCTTTGGTGGCAGGAGACAAAGTAATGATGGGTGCACTTCTGACAACAAAGGGGAGTTCTGTCCTCTCGTTTGTAGTTTCATTGAAAAGTAAAATAAACACTCTTGAATATACGGGGGACTTTGTTGCCCTTATCAGCAGGTCTGTTGTCTCCCCGCTGATTACCACCTGTTGCCGGCTGTTGGCAACAAAAAACATGGTTTGAACTGTCAGCGTGCTTTGCTCAAATCAAGATAAAGTGAGATTTCCTGTGGTAGATTTGTGTTTGGAAGCTGTCATTAGGCCTACTTCACTATGATTTAATGTATTAGTAATAGACAAAAGTAAATGCACTTCTTGTTTCCAATTACAGACAATATGCAGGGCAGCCCCGACTACTTGTATGTGGTGCCCCAGTCAAGGTCTAAAAATAACAAGAACGAACTTTCGGGAAATGAATTCCTAGTCGTAGAAAGTTGAACATTGCCACAACCCCGGATGTGCTAAAGTTTTATTTACATTTCTGCGGCGTGGAGTTTGCCTTGTGCTCTTTAATACCGGCACTGGAGCGGAACCCTCAGTATATCCGGGACATGGACAGTGTTTAACTCACAGTGGGAGAAATAGTTTGTAGTTTTTCCCGCGGCAGCAACGAGAACAATGTAAAGAAGAGGGCAGCGAAGGGGAAGCAGCTTTAGCCCTCCTTGTATAGTCTCTTTTGCTTGTAGTTTGTAAGCAAGACACCGACATCATTTGTATCTTGTTGTGCCAGGCGGAAGATCGGGCCCTGAATGTAGCAATCAGTTCATACAGATATCACAAACAAAGTCCACTGTCTAAAAACATTACACCTATTATGCCTTCTTGCTTTGGACACAGCAGTTGTGAAAACCAGACTCGACGCTGTACCATGGGTGACCGCAGCATCAATAGTTCCAAAGCTGAACATACGCAAGCAACCAGGAAGTGGAGTAAACCTATCAGGTTTGATGCGGTGTTATCCGTGCGTTAAAATTTGCACAGGATTATGAATCACGAAACTCCCCTATACTGCGCCATCCGTAGATTGTTATTGAGGGGCCTTCACGCGGCTCGCGAACAACACGTGACCGCAAATAAAACAAATCTGATTGCACGGGCTCGTTTGAGTTTTCTACTGCCGCCAGACTGGTATCCTGTATAAACAAAATACAGGGGGATGTCATTCTGGTCCTCGCTAGGCTAAGAATATCCTGGGTCAGTTTCTGGGCCATTCTGGGTGGAGTTTGCTTGCTCCGCTCCTTTTAGATCATGGCCTAACTTTAAATTTCATACGCATTCCTTTTTCAGCATAAAAGATGAATGTGACTAAATGACAGACACAAAGTACAACGTTTTTACCGTTTAGCAAAATAAACTGCCCTCCTTCATATCACACTAAATCCATGAATAGAATCCATCCCATTCTATATGCTATATGGTTAGGAGCTATTATCCACAAGTAAGTTTGCAGTATTTGTGTGTTGTCCCTCTGGAGTGTGCATGATTAGTGCATGTTTAGTGGAGTGTGAGAGTTGAGGATGCTCCAGCTGGATCCTGTCTCAGGTGAAGGAGCTGCTAACACTCTGTGAATTCACACACCAACGCCTTGTAAACACAGGACGGCTAAATGCAGACAAGAGCTCAGCTCAAAACATAACAGACAGTATAGAAGTGACTGTGGGACATTTTCACTCCAGTACTGGGTTATTCAAGATTATTTGACAGGTTTTAAATCACACAATTATTTTAATTTTCAAGACTTGGGACTTTATACAGGGTTGTAGTATGCCTGTCGCCTTGGGTTATTATAAAATATACGTTTTCCTGTGTGGCTATATGTAATTTATATTGGTGAATTTCTTTTGCATATGTTTAGCTTAGTGATTGCTTGGTCCACGTGCTTTTACTTTGGTTGTTTAGGCCTCAATTTGATTAGTGGAATAGACTTTGTAGCATACTTACAGTACATGTTTAAATAAATGTGAATAGGCTAGATTTTTTGCTTTATTAGACAAAACTTAAACCCACAATGGTGAGGACATTGTTATGGATGTGGGGGAATGATGACCCAAATGCAAACATGTCCCAAAGAAACTTAACTTTAATGGTCCAGGCAAAACAACACAGGAACAAACTACAGACACGAGCAGAACTCCAGGGAACGGAACAGAACTGACTGACTGACCGACTGACTGACTGAGAATGACATGAACGACAAACGACAATGATCCGACAAGGACAAGGGAAAACACAGGGGTATAAATACACAGGGAAACAGGGCACAGGTGAAACACATCAGGGCGGGGCAGGTAATCAACAAGAGGAAGGGAAAGCAGGACGACACAGACACAGACCAAGACTATCAAAATAAACACAAGACAGAGACACAGACCAGGACAGGGGAGAACCAAACCAAAACCAGGACAAAACCAACAATCAAAAACCCACATCATAACAGTACCCCCCCTCCAAGGGACGGCTACCAGACGTCCCAAACAAAAAAAAACAAAAGTCCGACGGGCCCGGGCGGGCGGAGGGGGCCTGGAGGCGGGAACCATGAACCCCAATCCCGGGGGGCACGGAGAGTCCTGGGGGCTACCCTGGAGGCAGCGGTTCTGGGGGCTCCGGCGGAGGCCGCGGATCCGGGGGTCTCCACGGGGGCGACGGGTCCGGGGGCTCAGGCGGGTCTGGGGGCTCCGGCGGAGGCCGCGGATCCGGGGGTCTCCACGGGGGCGACGGGTCTGGGGGCTCCGGCGGGTCTGGAGGCTCAGGCGGGTCTGGAGGCTCAGGCGGGTCTGGAGGCTCAGGCGGATCCGGAGGCTCAGGCGGATCCGGAGACTGGTCAGGTGGCCCAGGCGGATCCGGAGACTGGTCAGGCGGCTCAGGCGGATCCGGAGGCGGCTCAGGCGGCTCCGGCCGAGGCGGGTCAGGCGGCTCCGGCCGAGGCGGGTCAGGGGCCTCCGGCCGAGGCAGAGGCGGGTCAGGGGCCTCCGGCCGAGGCAGAGGCGGGTCAGGGGCCTCCGGCCGAGGCAGAGGCGGGTCAGGGGCCTCCGGCCGAGGCAGAGGCGGGTCAGGGGCCTCCGAAGGAGGCAGGTCCGGATCCTCCGCAGCGGGCCAAGGCGGCGGAGGCAGGTCCGCGAAGTCCGGCGGCGGCGGGAACAGGGCCGGGTCCGCGAAGTCCTGCGGCGGCGGGAACAGGGCCGGGTCCGCGAAGTCCTGCGGCGGCGGGAACAGGACCGGGTCCGCGAAGTCCTGCGGCGGCGGGAACAGGACCGGGTCCGCGAAGTCCGGCGGCGGCGGGAACAGGACCGGGTCCGCGAAGTCCGGCGGCGGCGGGAACAGGGCCGGGTCCGCGAAGTCCGGCGGCGGCGGGAACAGGGCCGGGTCCGCGAAGTCCGGCAGCGGCAGGTAAGCACCCTCCTCCACCGGCCACGGAGGAGGAGGCAGGTCCGGGAGCTCAGCGGGCCCCGGCGGCGGCCGGGTGGAGCGCCGACGAGGAGCGGGGACAGGCGGCGGCCGGGCGGGGCTCAGGCGCGGAGCGGGCACAGGCGGCGGCCGGGCGGAGCTCAGGCGCGGAGCGGGCACAGGCGGCGGCCGGGCGGAGCTCAGACGAGGAGCTGGGACACAAACCGGTGAAGCCCACTCCGGACGGGGGTCTCGGTCTGATGGTGGCCCCAAGACAGGAAGAGCCCACCCTGGACGGAGCATGTTGTCCAGCGGTGGCTCCGGGACAGAAGGGGCCCACCTCAAACCCAGGTCAGTTTCCGGCAGTGGCTCCAGAACTGGTGCAGGGGAACACCACGATCGGATGGGGGTGTTAGGCGGAGGCCCTGGGGTAGGGGCCGGTTCAGGATCTGCAGGCGATGGAGATGGAGGGTGACCAGCGGGGGAACAAACACTGGCTCTTGGCCGCCTTCCACGAGCCCCACGTCTCCTCCCCTGCACCTCTCTCTTAGCCACAACCTGTTCATAGGCGTAACCCTGCGCCTGTTGCAGGGCAGCCATGGGGGACAAACCACCTTGCCACAGTTTAACAAAAATTAACAATGGGCTGTCTGCTGGGTCTTCGTCGGGTCGGATCATTCTGTTATGGATGTGGGGGAATGATGACCCAAATGCAAACATGTCCCAAAGAAACTTAACTTTAATGGTCCAGGCAAAACAACACAGGAACAAACTACAGACACGAGCAGAACTCCAGGGAACGGAACAGGACTGACTGACTGACTGAGAATGACATGAACGACAAACGACAATGATCCGACAAGGACAAGGGAAAACACAGGGGTATAAATACACAGGGAAACAGGGCACAGGTGAAACACATCAGGGCGGGGCAGGTAATCAACAAGAGGAAGGGAAAGCAGGACGACACAGACACAGACCAAGACTATCAAAATAAACACAAGACAGAGACACAGACCAGGACAGGGGAGAACCAAACCAAAACCAGGACAAAACCAACAATCAAAAACCCACATCATAACAGACATAACAATGTTCTGCTTAATTTGCAGCAGCCACAAGGTTATGAACTGCAAAAATATATATATAGAGTCTTTATTAATCCTTTTCAGTAAATGATGCCATTGCGGCACCTCACTCTGACACAATTACTCAAAATACTATTAATAATAATCTGATTGAATCACAAAATACACCACTTTTTTGCGTGCATTCAATCCTGCCGTGTCTTCCAAAAAGACAAAGTCCCTCGTTATTCCTCATAAAGCAAGTGCAGTGTAGCAGCCTTGAACAGATAACAGTGTTTTCTAAAAAAAATGCAGCTGCTCTTGTCCATTCACTGGCGCAAGGCCCTTGTTAAAAGCTCACAGTTGGAGGATCCTTGTGTGATTGGCTGTCACTTCGGTTCACTCGGGAGGAGGAGGTCAGGAAGTCTGATTAAAGTCTCCGCAATCTCCTCCAGGACTCGGAGACATTTTGCACTTAGAGATGTAGTTCCATTTGCAGATTTTCATGGTGTGCTTGCTAGTGCAAACAACTGATTTAGTCCTGCAATACAAAAGTCTGTTCGGACTAGTTTTTTTTTTTTGCCTTATTCTGCTCTTTATGAATGAAAAAGAGATGAGTGAGAAGCAGCTCTTTTTATGGTTTCAGTGTAGACTGAATGTCCTGTATACAGCACACAACCTATTACTTGCCATCCCCCCTGATCAGTAGGTTAGGGTTAGGGTTATGATTAGGGTTTGGAATGGCAAATGGGATGTAAGTTGTGTTTCACTCACACAGATCTTACACATAGTTTTAGAAATTAGAAGGTCATGGCTTTCAAATTTGGATATCCATAATTGCTAACCCTAAACCTAACCCTAAGGTGGCAGGTAACAGGTTAAAGTCTGTAACATAACCTAAAACTATTATATTGACCATTTAAAAATAAAAAAAAATGTATCTTACATTCTTCTTCGTCTTCTTTGTCTTCTTCATATTTATATTGTTATAATCGATTAACACATATCTGAGATAATTGAATAACGAGTTGTTAGTATCAGCTCTGTATCCAGAAGTGTTCTCCAGGAATGTCATATGGACTGTATCTTGTTAAGAGTTGAATACATTTTTGCACAGGTCTGCATCCTACGGACTTTACCAGGGGGACGTGTTAGACCTGCCGAACCTCCACTACGTCTTCAGCTAGTTTTGACACACTTAAGAAAACAAATGTCCTTAAGTGAGGTGAAACAGAAGGTTTTTGAGGTACCTACGGTTCATTTGAATGATCCTGGATCTTTGCACAGACTATTTCTGTACCTGCATCATAAATAAATGAGTACTATTTGTGTTGATAATGATTATTGTATATCTATTTCCTACAACAGGCCTGTTAGTTCAAAGCTCAGCAGCGTTTTCTAATTTTTCTTTTTCTATTTAAATAATTCAAGCCTTGAGTTAATGTCTTAAATTTCTTACTGTGATAAAATATGCATATAATCATTTTACATATTTATTGCGCATTATGGCTGTTCTGTTGGGATATCTCTTCTAAAGTTATTTCACTGCGCCGGAACCCATTTACCATTGCTAACCGCTCATATGATTCATATTGCATTAGGTTGAGCAGAGCGGCCTGTCTGGGCACATTTGAAACTACACACGCTGAGGTCTGCTAAGCCTGACCTTGGGTTCAAAGATGAATGAGAGTCTGGCTCAGATGAGTTGGACTCTGGACTCCGCATGGTTCGTCCCCAGACAGTCATTTGGAGCGATTTCAAAAGGCCTCGAGAAGCGTGCCGTGCTTAATTAAAAATGAGCCGCAGCATGATTAATTGGCACTTTTGATAAGGAGGAGATCTTAACGGACTCTCGGTTATGAGCTGAAATCTGAGCTGATGTGTGCGCAAAAGCCAGCATGATAATCATCGCAATCTCTATGTATAAGATACTACCCACGTTTGCTACATGATCTGGTACATGGAAAGTTATTAAAATGATCATGTTTCTGAAGCCGCGTGTTTCTGTTGCCATAGAAAAAAAAGATTGCTACCAAAATTAAATAACTTGGTCAATGACGTTATTAAAACATTAAGAGCTGATCTTTCACTTGGCAGAATAACAGTGTTGGTCCCCCCCCAGTCCAAAACTGTGGCCCCCACAAATGTATCAAAACATGAAAATAGTTGCTAATAAGTATTTATTTCAAACAAATAAAGTGAAGTTGAAGTGTTTAACGCACCTGCAGTCCTTATTCAGTCATATTTATTTGATGGTTTTAGACCATTTATTTTGCTCAAATAATATAATTTATGACCTGACCTGTGTAGCAGGTGATGAGGCAATGAATGAGTGCAGCAGGTAGGTCTACCAGGTTGAATTTGCGCTGAGCCTTTATTTTATAGGTACAGTGTTTTCTTACTATTTTGGTAGATAAACAGATGAACAGAAATAAATGTTGCCTGGGAAAGGCTCGCAACCCACTGAAAACGGTTCTGTGACCCACTTTTATGTCGCCGACCCACCAGTTGAGAACCACTGCTTTACATCACGGCACCCCATGTACTTCCTTCAGCATTTATCCTTTTTAAGCTCTCACAGGACGAACTATGTACAAACTTCAGAACCAAGGAGCGCAGGACTCTCCACACGACCGAAACGCGATCCAAACAAAAGCATGTGTTTACCTCCCACCACAACCCCTTCCCCTCGACCCTTCCCGGCTGCGGGAACAGTCTGGTCTACAGCCTGCATTTAGATAGGGCCCTATCCTTAAAAAAGATGAATAGGCCAACATATTATTTTATTTTGGAAGTAACAATACTCTCAATTCTCTTCGAGTGACTTTTGGTTCCCTTCAGCGGGTGCTAAATGGGGTCAAATATGAAAGCAATTATGAATTTAGTGTCTGCCATTTATAGATTTCCTTTACATGAAGAGGGCCTGACTGGGATTGACAGGAGCCACACAGAGCTCTGAGACAAAGATTATGTAAACATTTTGTATAGTTTAAATTGATTTACTTAAAATCTCTTGATACGAATTAGATACAGACAAATCTTTAAAACATTGTTACCCTTTTGGTAAAGTGTGAGTAAAGTAAATGTTGACATCTTTATAATAAAGTTGGTATGGTATGGTAAGAATACATTTTTAGAAAACAACCATTGGAGTAACTAGTCCGCATGTAAATAATTATTAAAAAAGAAGAAAAGAAAACCTTTACCACATAATTTGTCTGTCCTGAGTGAAAAGAAACTGTCCCCAAATCTCAACACTGAAAAAATTATATAAACTGTAAGTAGAAATCTACCTGGTCGCTTCCTCCTGCAGTGTGGTTTTGTTATTGCTGCATTAAAGCTCTGTGGCAACTTCCAGAGCGCATCCATCATGGCCGCCACGTCTGTGTCACCTGTGAGTTCATCATCCTCACTGGCAGTAACCACTGTCTGCTGTAAAGCATGTCTCGGGATAAAAGCAAGAGATGCTGTATTGTTAGGGGAAAGATGGACAAAAATCAAAGTATGAGCTGTAACATGTCTTTCAGGGTGTTCCACAGTGGCAGAGATGATCAAAAAGTAGTTATGGTTTATTCATTTATGTTCTTCAAAGTGGCTTTGTTCATGTTGGAAAGTTGAGTGTCATATGGAGAGCAGAGGCTATAATATAATAACACTATGGGATTGGCTCCACAATGTCATGGCCCTTCTGGGATGGGGCTCGGTGTTTCCACTCCCTTCTCCCCATGTGTGTGTCCATCACCTCGTCCTGCTATGAAAGGCCCTGTGCTCCAGCCAGTCGTCGCCAGATTGTTAGTCTACCAGACGGTGAATCTCGGCTCCTGAAAAGTATTTAGATATTCGACCAGTACTCACCTTGAGTAACCCTTGTTCCTGTTTTTTGTGCCTGGCCTGCTCCGCTCCACTCCTGGGTTCTGGATTTATTTTTGTTGGACAATAAACAGCACTAACCTTTCCACTGTCGTGCGTCACTTTTTGGGTCAATACCTTTTAGCCCTGACACACAACTTATATAGTTTTGGCTAGATGTCTTCATGACAAACAATGTTCCTAAGCAGTCTCCAGTTTCTTAATACTTGTCATTTGTGCCGACAGAGAAGACGCTGACCCGTCTCCCAGGTTGTTTCATGTGGATAAAGCCCAGTCATTACAGCGATATTAACCATAAACCAAGTCAACACGTCTGAATTTTTGGAAGATATGCAGCAATTGATTCTAGCTTAAAGCGCTGACCTGTCGTCACCATATTATTAATGTGCTTTCACATCTGCACTATTTGGTCTGGGCTGTCAGACTTTCCGCTTGATCTCAAGTCCCAGATGTGAATATCCTTGGTTTCGATCTACACACAGGAGGAGAGGCGAGAGCCCAGGAAGGTTTATGAATAAAGTAAACTCACGCACAGAGCAGCTTTCCTTCCGCAGTAGCCCCTCTTGCTTCAGGGCAGAGGATAGCACCGTGGAGGAGGTCGTCCTACGGAATCATTAATGGGATTATGGGATTATGGGATCATCGTTATTATGGTTAATATTGACGTTATCAAATTTATGTATCAAATGTATTTGGTTGAAATAGAGAAATATTTGGCCTAAAAATAAATGAATAGAGCACTCAAGTTCAAAGTTCAGACCTTGGTGCAGTCTTTCAAATGTGAAAATACAGTACTTTTGCTTTTGGGCTGGAGGAACGCTTATTGGGACGAGCTAGACATCAAACTATAACCTCGCCTAATAAACTGGAGTTCTGCGTGGCTTCTTACAGTGCAGTGGATTTTGGTGGATTTGGTTATACCAAGTGATCAAAAAAACAGTCAAAGGTCACATAATTTATTTAATCCATCTGAGCTTTTTCACCCTGAAATTCGACTCATTTGTGCCATCAGCGAGTGTAATTGCAACAGGAAAACTAGGTGAAACTGGCTGCTTTTATATTCAAATTTGCAAATTTGTAAAAATTAGCTTTTCACTACTCCTGGATTACCCTTACAATGGTCTCTGTGCCCCTGACTTCATTTTCACCCAGGGACTTTCTCATTTTGATATTTCACAGCAACTACTGAATTACCAACGCTTTTAGTTTTCACCAGAGCAGGCAAAAAATACTGGAAATCTGGCCAACACTGCAAGTCATAATACTTTGTAATATGTGGTCACACTGGGAGAGGACAATTCTCACAATTAGAAAATCTGAACTTAAATTCGCCATCTCAATGTAATGTAACTTTAGCACAATGTGTATGTATTTTTTTATTTTACTTTCTTTGTTAGAAACCGATTATTGTCTAAGCCAGAAGATATACAACGGTGAAAAATCATTACGCCGCTGCTGTCAGACTTGGCCATTTTGTTGCTAATCAGTGAAGATTGTTACATGTCAAATACATTGCTCAAGAGATTTTTATTTCGAAATTATTTTTGATCCACTATAAAACACATCTCATGCACATAATTGAACATCCCCCAGTCTATGGCAGTGAGACTTTTGATGAAGCAAAATTGTAATGAGGGCGTTGCACATCGTGTTTTGGGTGGCTTTCATCCCATTCAATTTAAAATGCTTTTGATATATGGAGCCTAGGCGTAAATTCAACCTTGAAGATTAATTTCAGCGTCACCTACCTCCAGCCAATGATCGCGTCTACGAGGGTCACACCTCCACATCAGATTCAGATTCAGAAAACGTCATTGATCCCAAAGGGCAATTCATTTGTACCTCAGAACATTTCACAAACACATTGCAAACAGTCACTGTGTGTCACTTCCAACAATTCAGACAAGAGTAGAGGCTCAAGAAAGCAATAGTCCATAACAATAAAAATAGAGCACATTTCAAAAGGCCTATGTTACTTAGTCAACACACTCCCTTCATAATTCAACAGTACAGTGACAGAGGGGACGGAAGAGTTGGAAAAACTATTCGTTTTCCGAGAAGGTATAAAAACAATCCCCCAAAGGCATGGGCAAAAACTCAGAGCACAGAGCATGGAGAGGCTGACAGCGCCTGCTCCTCCCATAGCGTTATGCATGCCCCTATAGCCTTATAAAGATGTTTAGCTTATTTTTATCTTAACTCTGTGTTATATGTTTTATGTCGCACGTTTGCACCGAGAAAAATTCCTAGTTTGTGAACCTGTTCTCAAACCATGGCAATAAAACTTATTCTGCTTCTGATTCTGAAAATGCAAGTTGTTGTCAATCCAAGAACTGAGATGTTTGTACTTCTCCACCACTTCAACCACTTTGTTGTGATTGTGAATAACATTGCTGCCCAGAGAGGGCAATTTGGTGTGTCTAAAATCAATAACCATGTCCTTGGTTTTTGAGATGTCTAAATCAAGATAGTTACTGTAGCACCATTAGACAAACTCTGTCAACGCAGGGCCATGGTTCATTTCAAAACCTGAACTGTGTCATCTGAAAACGTAACCAATAACCTATTGTTCTGAGTTGCCCGGCAACTGTCCCTGTATGAACAGAATGAACAGGAGAGGGGACAGACAGAACCCCCTGAGGTTACCTGTGTTAGAGATGGATGCTGGGGGCGCATGACCATTTACGAGTATTTGCTGGATCCTGTCCGTAAGAAAACTTTAAATCCATAAAAGAAACTGGTCAGGCAAATTAAAAAAAATTAAAAACAGTGACAAGTCTTTGAATCGGGATGTGGGACTGCATCTTATTAAAGGCAGAAGAAAAGTGTTTTGTCAAGGTGCATGTACACGGTGTTCAGTAAGAAGAGTGTAGCGTCCACCACACATTTGTTTTGCTGGTTGGCAAATTGAAGTGGGTCTAGTTTTCCCTCAGTAAAAAAAAACCTCAACCCACACCTTTCACGCAGCAAATCATCGCCGTCTGTCCTGCGTTTAAGCTTCAGCGTTCATGGCTTGTCAGCTTCCCAGCTGCAAAATGATACCACGCTATAAAACTGGTGAGATGATCTCTTACTTCACACAGCCTGCCTTATCCAGCAGTGACTGTATTGATTGTTATAGACCTATTGCTGTGCGGATTTCTTTATCCCCCCTTTATCAGCAGGTCTGTGTAATAAACAGTCTCTAATTAAGTCATCAAATATGTATGACGGCATTTTATTGTGATTCCGGGTCTTTTCTCTGCAGTTCTATCATTGGCTCCAGGCTCGCAGCCATAAAAACATCTCCCATATTATAATGTATCTTGTAATGTCATATTCGCCCTCAGGTGTTGTCAGTTCTTTTGTATTTATACCTCGCCTGTATCCGTCCTAATCTATTTTTAATGCGTGTCATATTGTATAGGTACGCGGACTATGGGGGACATTTTTCTGTGTCTGTCGTCTGAAGGCGGAGCTGATAAGTGAGCAGAGATTTATTTCATGGCGGAGGTAATGCACTTGTCCGCAGTGTGCCAGCTCGTATCTACAGAGAGCACTTATAGGGCGCGCTTTATATAGAAGTATTGGTTAAGCGATTGAGATTGACAGGTAGTGGACTGTAATGTTAGCTGTACCTGTAATTTATAAAGAAAACTACCTAGACACATATGACACAATGCATACACAATCGTCATGTACACAAGCGAAGGGCAAAGTGTCTTGACAAAGAAGGATCCCCATTAGTGTCTGAGTGTTTTGCCTTGCACCATAAGCAAATTGACATTCCCATGTATTCCTGGCCAGGAGCCTATAGCTTAGCATACAAAGTCCCAATACACGGTACAGGAGAAAGTTTGTCATTTTTATGCACCACAATTGCTATCAAGTTTGGCTCGAATAGCAGTCAGAAGTGCGTTGGATTTAACAATTGCTGTGTGGTCTAAATGCAGAAAATCATTCCACTTTTGTTCCACTGTTGTAGAAGTTCTGAAAAGCCTCCCAACTTGCCACACCATCACCAGATCATTTCTATGTTGCGGATTTCTCGGCTATGGCAGTAATATTCTCACTAAAATCCCACACATTTTTGGTACTTTTTCAAATGCTTAATTCTGATTGACCTTTGCAAAAATCGAATTGTTTATGGAGGAACACATTTGTTGATTTGATTTTGATTTTGAGACATCAATAAATGTTTGGACTGCTCAGTGTTGCTCTAAAGGTGTCCCACATTCGTATCTCTAGCTCATCTGATCACTTTTAACTTTTTGCACATTTTCAACGTCAGTCAGATTGGAATCGACAGACCTGTGCATCGCCCACACTCTCTCCACATGCGGCGTGTGTTTGTACTCCCGTGGATAAATGCATAAACCGTTCCCCCACCGATCACTCCCCGCCGTGAGAGTGATGCAAAGATACGACTGCAATTTCACATTCATTTGAGCCTCACCAGGTACTGTAGTCCCCGATATGCTAATCAGATGAGTCCTGTCGCTTCTATTTGATGTTCCTACTCTGATCAGTGGCTTGTTTTTGATCCTCATCGCTAATATTCGCCAGTATCAAAGCGAGCACAGTATGTTGACATCGCATTGTGTGAGGTCATCGCGTTTATAAGTTGTGTGATATGACTGTAAGATTTCATGGGGCGTATGAGGTAAAATTGGCCTTTTTAGCCATCATGGTGTTTTGAGCTTGTTTATGTAGTTATTATTTCAACCCCTTAAAATTATAAGGTTCTATCTGACAATTAAGTCATTCATATTTTATTGCTCCTGGAACTATTCGGTACACTACATCAAAGCTTTTGTAGAGTTTGTTGTTGGTAGATTGTCTTAATAGCACTTTTCCACCTACATTAGACTCAATGTGCTTCACAGCAAGGACACACTCTCAAATTCACACTCTCAGTCATACACCAATGTACCCATTTCCATTCCGTTCAGTGAGCCGTAATATCCCAGCTTCGATTGCGGGAAAGGTACAATTATTTTGTTTTTGAGGAAATTGTTGGGCTTGTGCAGAGAGATCATGGACCCAGTGACTGATATTAATGATCATTTTTGTAATTCATAAATTATGTTTTTAGATACAGTATGACTTGTGAAAGTGTAATGCAGTTAATGGGAAAAACTGGCTCCTGCTGGGTACTGTGACATCATCACATTCGAGAACCTGAAAACAACCAATAGAACACGGATAGACCCTTATAATTCTAAGGTGACTGTAATAGCTGGACCTTTCCATATGATTTTGTTTAAATGCAAAAAAAATACAAAAAACAATAATTAAAATATAGGGCTGTGCAATTCATTGAAATTGGATCTGAATTTCAAGCACAACTGAGGACAATCTCAGTATTGGTCAGGGAGCCTTTTAACCATCAGTTCAACAGTCTCCTGTGACAGTATGAAGAAGGCTTCTGTCACATTCTAGAGCATGAACCCGAACAGAGCAGTGGTCACAAACTTTGGACCCAACCGTGCAAAGCCCCTCAATTTGTAAAGATTTGTATTGACGTGCCATTCAGAATGTGAAGGCTTCTGTTAAAAATGATGTAATGATGTTTGCCACTACATCAGACATACCATTTTAGCTTGACTGGTAACAAGTAGTGTTGCCAGTTCTGTGACAGAAACAAGACGTTTTCATCTGCAAAGAACTACACGACCTAAACTGTCTGGCTTGATACTTTTTTTTAAAACTCAAGTAATTAGTAATCCTTTATCGTATTCTTACGTCTGAAATGGCCCAAGTCCAAAATTGGCTCTCAAAATCATGTCTCCTTTTAAACACTAAAAAGACTGTATGTATGATGTTTTCATACATACAGTTTTCAAAACAAAAAAAAACTACTAATTCACATGTATTGCTCAGAGATGTGGAGCTTGAACTGGTACAAGAGTTCAAATACCTTGGAGTAGTTCTTGACTCTACTCTCACGTTCAAAAGTCACGTCACGAAAATGTGTAAAACTATTAAATTCAGTCTTCATAACTTCAGATATATTCGCCCATCAATGACACTTCAGGCAGCTAGGATGTTTCTGCATGCTATGGCGTTCTCGCACATCGAATATTGTTTTACAAACTGGTCTCTTTACAAACAAACTTTTAGACAAATAGAATCCTTATATAAAAAAGCTTTAAACGTTGTTACCAGAAAACCTGTTTCGTACCACCACTGCCGCATTCTTGAGACGTACAACCTTCTAAACTTCGAAAATTGTAAATACTTTAAATTTGCCTGTATGGTCTACAAAATACTCAATGGACTTGCACCACTGCCATTAAGGGAATTCATAAAATTGAAATCCTCCTCTGGCAGAACTACTCGGTCTATGGTTAGAGGAGACTGTGAAGTGCTCTTCAGACATACCACCTTCGGCCAGACTGTTCTTTCAGTCAGGGGCTGTAACATCTGGAACAGCAGCCCGCTCACTATAAGAGAATGCCCCACATTTAACACATTTAGGACTCAATTAAAAAACTGGTTGAAATCCAATCAACGACGTGCTCATTAGACCCTATACAGATCTCCTGCAGGACTGAGCCAAGTGTCAGGATCCTCTGCACAGGTGTTGCTTTGTAAATAATACTTGTACATATTTATCCTTATAATGAACTGTATGACCTGCCCTTGCACCAACATCTCCATTCTATTGTGCAAGTCACAGGACGAACGTTCAGATGTTATTAATGTATGAATTGTATCAACATTTGTTATGTAAGTATGTAGCCTCAACTTTTAAATTGTGTTATGTTTTATAATTGTTGTTGGCATTATACACCTTCCTCCCAACAGTTGAAAACTACCTTTGCAGCTAATACTGACACATTTACAGAAATGTCCATTAATGTGTACTGTCCCTGTCAAATAAACTAATAAATAAATAAATCAGATTACTTTTGAAATAAAGTGATCAAAGAAGTAAGTAGATTCAGTTTAGAAGGACTGATCAATAATCAGTAGTTCGATTACCTTTGTGATCCCAACAACAATGCACCGGTAAAAGTCGACATTTTCTGTAGACCAGGGACCTTTTAGCACAAAAAACCTGGGACATTTCGCACAATGAGATGGTTTATTATTTCACCCAGAGATTCTTTGTATGGCCAATTTGCATGCACCGCTAAGACGTTAACTCCCACTGAAACTCCAAGAGTTCTTCAGTCAGAGGAAAGGACAACTGAGGACACTACTCTGCGGTAAGTAAGCATAAACAATGTGCAATTACCTCCACAGAGAAAGTTAGGATTTAGAGTGTTTGTGAAAATAACCATTACATTCACAGTAAAATAAGAGGAAATGTGGCTTACAGGCCATTTATAAGTGCAGCAACAGATATTGTGGAAATACTGTGTAAAAACATGAGGAGAAAATGACTAAAAGGGACTTGGAAAACAAGTCTGGATGATTAGTCGGATCACAGGCAATGCAAATGAATGGGATACAGATTATACACTGACAATACACTACTCCATAATAACATGACTGAATGTGTTGTGCGTCGTAAAATGATTTCCATGCAGCAGTGCTAATTGGTTTACCTAAATTCACCTCATGCCTGCAGGCATAAGGACTACAGGGACACAATATGGACTATGTCAGAAATCACTCTTTAGAAAAGGCTCAGCTCAGAAACTATGCTAAACCAAAGGCACACGATAACTTTAATTAGGAGAAGTGCATCAGCAAAAAAACAAACTAAACAATAACTGTTGATTGGATGGATACAAGACTAGAAACATGATTTTATTTCAAGAATGCTCACATTCCAAGACCACCTTTGTT
Source organism: Proterorhinus semilunaris (assembly GCA_021464625.1). Classification (NCBI taxonomy): domain Eukaryota; kingdom Metazoa; phylum Chordata; class Actinopteri; order Gobiiformes; family Gobiidae; genus Proterorhinus; species Proterorhinus semilunaris. The sequence continues at coordinate 11,738,917 of CM038353.1, read as the reverse complement.
GAATGAATAACGATAACATTCGCCAACTGTGCACAAACGTAACAGGTAAATATTTATGGGATAATACTGGATTTTTACAAGTTCTTCGGTTCGGTTAAAAAACTCCTGCTTTTGTAAAGTTTCTTTTAAATTAGTGAATGTCTCGACCAACTCTATCATTTGGGTTTCATAAGTTACATTTGTGACCAGTCACTAGAACCAAGGACAAAAGTCGGTTCTGGGACATTTTGAGATTTTCACAGATTGTTAAAGTGTAGTCTCCAAACTTTCCAACAATGTGTAGAGCCATAGCGGCAATTTGAAGTTAACAATTCCAAAAAGGCCAAAGGGCTGAAAAACACCTCTGAAGTTTTGGGCAGTTCTCACCTCTCTCTGCTGTTGAGAATAACAATAGGGCTCATTTACATCTCATTTAGATAAGCCATAACCCCGTAAAGCTCCCCAGTGTCAAGTCATGTTATGTGTATGTTGTTACTATGTGTATGTTGGGCCATAGTGATACAGGTAATGGACATAGTGTAATAAACAGACAATTCTTAAGAAATAGATAATCTAAAAATGAAATATAAGAGATACAAAAACAAATTGGTAACTATATTAAGCGCTAGCAAGAAAGAGTAGTATACAAATCTGCTTGAAAGCAATAAAAACAAGATTACAGAAATATGGAAAGTATTAAATAGTCTAATTAAAAAAGACTAACCATAAACTGCCTTATAGATTACATTACATTTGTTTGCTAAAGCATTTCGTCAACAACGCAAATCAAGGCAGCGGTGCCTCCTCCTCCGCGGCGCTTACCCAGTATGTAAATACACACAGACACAAATACAAGACGCAGAAGCTCGGCTCAAACCACTTTGCTTCAAAGTCAAACATTCTAACGCTGACCCAAAGATTGCATTTTTGAAATACTGTATTTCTGTGCCTTGTAACCAGTCCTTCCACTTTTGGAATATAACTAAAAAATGAAGAATTACATTATGCATTGCATAAGACAATTAACTGCAACATACTGTACCTATAGTGCATTATACACAGCTTTTACCTTATACAATACAACATGCCCTAGCGACTCTTGCTCTGGTTCCTTTCATCCCATAGTTGCAAACATACAGATTGGAACATGTTCACCCAACAATAAACCTTTGTGAAGCGTTACTATTTCCTTGACCTTGAGTCAAATATATATTTTGTTGCTTTCGTTTCATTCTCTACCTGTAAAACATATTTTTTTTAATTTCACATATCAAAACAACGCTATAAAATTGAGGTTTGCGCTTGATGAACCAAGAAAGTGAGCTTTTGCCTGTACAAAATTAAAAGAAGGGTTAGAAGCAGTTTCAACACTGCAACAAAAAAAAAATCCCAGAGCAAGATATGCATGAAATCCAAAAATGGTTACTTTTATTTTAAATACATTTCAAGATGGTGCTATTTGTGAAGAAGTCATTCAAATGTTATGCAACCTGTCGATTTTATTATGTGCTTTAGACGGAAAGTAAATATTCAAGACTCCAGAGCAGATGCCGTCTCGATGCCACTTAGAAACCACATATATACTGTATTTGGCCTAAAGGCGGAGGACGGATATATATGTTCTATATAGTGCAGCGTGAATCGAGTATCTCTGCTGCTATAAAGCCGCAATGATTTCTGTACGGATTATTGGAAGACTGATGTTTTTCCTTTGATGCTGTTGTGCCACCTTCAGATCATCATAAAGGTCACATTTTCATACGACTGAAGGCTCAAACGTATTAGAAATTTCAGTGCAGTGGATGGAGGCTGGAATGACTTTGAGCCCGGTGTGGGGTCTTGTTTGAACTCCCCAGTGCACTGTTTTAAATACTCATCTTCACTTCAATGGACTATTCACAGCTGGGGTCCTGCAGTGGGACCAGGGGCCGGTGGGCCGCTCCAAAAAGTCACTGTAGCAGAGGGAGGTCCCAGGCGGTCATTTTTGGGGGCGACTGCAGCTCCTAAAACCAGATGGTTGGCCGTTCAATTTTTATTTCCCGCAGATGCAGTCAGTCGAGGTGAGGCAGATGTACGTTCACCCGTGTAGGTGTTGGTGGTGGTTAGATGGGCCCGTGGTGCGGATTGGCAATCTCGGTTTCCCTCCCCTAAGAAAGGAAACGGATTTCCTCAGTTATTTGTATTGAGATCCAAACCTTGTCTAACTCTGCCCGGGACTCTTCAGTGTTTGGGGGGAGTGGAGCGTGCAGAGCTATAGCGTTACAGCTGGAGAGGACAGTCCCTGCGAGGCCAGGCCTCAGCTGTGAAAAACCCAGAGGAGAGGCGGCGACTCCCCTTTCGCCCCAGACGCACACTCCACTCTCTGTCCCAAGTCCTGGATCACATCACAGGGCACCACAGAACAGCTGCCCACACACTCTACAGGCAGATACAAGGATTTCACACTCTCAAAAGTTAACGCGTAGGGGAGAGTGGGGTAAGATGAGCCACCCTTATGTTTTGAAAATAAATTAAAAAAATCTTGAAATGTGAGAATATTATTTAATCTTTACATAATTTGAATTTGACACATAACAAATTGGAAAATGTGGCTGTAAAATAACTCAACTTTTTATGAAAAAGCTTTTTTTTTCGCTGTTCAGAGTACATTTTTGGCCTGATCCTTTTTTTTTTTTTCTGATGTTGGTTGGTCATTAAGTTTGGTATAAAAGCAGATTAATAATTTAGGAAGATTTCTTCTTAAATAAACACAACTCTCTTGGTATTCTCAAAGAAGAAATAATGGGGTAAATTGAGCCGCCTCTGCTCCATGAGAAACAATAAATGATACATTACAGAACATTTTAATGTACAATTCTATAGTTTGTGCATTGTTTAATGGTGGTTCTGGGTCTAGTAGAGTCAAGCAAAATAAAATTAAGTATCACATTAAATTATTTAGGATTTTTAGAGACAAAATGTCATAATCTGCAGAAGGAGCATATGAAAAGAAAAAGTTTTGTCATAATATGTCTTTGGAATAAATTGCTAATGGAAAACACTGAATTGTAAAAAATTAGACTTCATGATGTTTAGTATAAATGTCACCTTTAAATCTGGTGGTTCAATTTACCCCAAGATCTGGTTCAATTTACACTACTCTGGGGGTAAAATGAGTCACAAGACAAGTTTTTTTTTTTTTTTGAAGACCAACATCTTAGAAACCATATACTTTTGAGTTTTGAAGATGCAAAAGAATAGAGAACATCCCAAAATGTGTATAAATTGTGCAATTTTGCATCTATTGTATACTGTTTTTACACAACAACCACCAAAGCAAAAAGTGGCTCATCTTACCCCACTCTCCCCTACGCAATGACACTACAATAAACTATTTTGTATAGACATTGTGATGTATTGGCCCCCACAATATGACACAATGAAATAAAGCCTTTCTAATAGAGTTTAAGCCAGTGGTTCCCAACCTTTTATCCCGTTTGGCTTTACCCAAATCTAAAAGCTTCTTGGAAAAAAGCGTCAACGAGGATGAAAATGCAATACAAATGTGACAAAAGAGCGACGAAAACGTAACAAAAAAAAACAACGGACAAAGAGACAAAAAAAGTGGGAAAAAATGTGGCGAAACACAACAAAAAAGAAATGGAAAAAATAATTAAAAAGCAACAAAAACAAAAACACACGAAAAAATGAAGAAAAAAAAAGGGCGACAAAAACGTGCCAGAAAATACAACAAAAAGTCAAAAATGCGGCAACAACACGACAAAAAAGTTAGGATCAGTTTTGTAGGCCTCAGCTTTCAAATGAGGTATTATACTGTATAGAAACAGTACAGAAACTTTAAGATTTGGGTATAGAGCCGAACTGGACAAAATGCACTTGGTTAGGGCGGGGTGGATGTTGTGTTCAAAATGAAGCTGAAATGGTCACATTTATATAGCGCCTTTCGACCTGCTTTAGGCACTCAAAGCGCTTTACATCAAGGAACCAGTCACCCATTCCCACACCAGTGTACGCAGACGCTGGAGGGAAGTAGGGTGAAGTGTCTTGCTCAAGGACACAACAACAGTGTGCACATGTGGGATTCAAACCACCGATCCTCCGATCTCAAGACAACCTGCTCTACTCTCTGCGCCACCATGCAACTATTTTACTGAAAAAACATCATTAAAATAACCATGGCTCTAAAAGTAATATTGAAACACAACTCAGTTTCCCCTTTTATATACCTGAAACAATTCCAAGTATCCTCTGCTAAGTGCTCAAGTAACCCCAAGGGTCCCCACACCCCTGGTTGGGAAACACTGGCTTAAGCTAATGTATTAGTATCAGTGCATAAAATCGTATGAGTTAATGTCAGTAATCCATGTATAGAAGTCTAAATCTGTATTTGAATATTGAGTGTGCTTTCCTCTGGTTTGCTCAAAAGCACACCAACGCTCCCGCAGCAGCCGGGCCTTTGTCAGCAGTGGCAGAAGTTGGAGTCAAAATGTGTGCGGATCAGATGTGAGGAGAACACAAGGTCTCTCCGTGGGTGTCACTTTGCGGCATTATCGTTTCGGCTCTGTTTACAGCAATGGGACGCGCCGACGGGGCAGCATATGGCCACGCTCTGCCTTCCTCACAATAACGGCTATTGTTCGGAGAGGGGGCGCCATGACAACAGCGGGGCGCAAAAACACTGACGGATCCGATAACCGGTCCGTGGCGGAGTCGTCGGCACAAACGAGAGCGGAACTGTACGGGACGCAGTGAAGAGGTTATGCGAGCGAGAGCTGGACATGACCAACAAATCTCACCTGTTGTGAACCCACAAAGGCTCAGCCACGGTCGGCCATTATTCTCTGTCTGCTTGGGCTGGCCATCGATCCAGAGCGCAGCCTAAACTTCATCAAACCATTGTGTGGCATTGTCTTCTTCTTCAAGCCGAAAGTCCTGACAGAAGAAACTTTCCTCTAAACAGAGGCCTACCTATTATCTTTATTATTATTATTATTATTATTATTATTATTATTATTATTTTATATTGATATTATTATATTATTGAGATTCAGAAGATCTTTTTGTGTGAACTGTGTCTTGCTGTGAGACGAGAACATGCAATCCAACCCCATAAACATGTCAGAACTAATATCTATTTATTGTATTAATTCATTCATTCTTTTGTTTGTTTGTTTCTTCTTCTTCAGCAGTTTGAGTAAGTGATTTTTATCATAGGCTATTATTTATAGACCACACGGGTCAAGGTTCGTTCCCGTGTATCGCCTGCTGCTTTAGTCACTCTTGTTCCTTTCATGCAGCTACTTTAGAGACGCTTCAACCAGTTTTGCAAATCTCAAAGTAACTCAACGTATGATTTTGATGCTTGACAAATCTATTAATAGGTGATATTTGGAAAGAAAACATGTTACACATATTATTATTATTATTATTATTATTAGAAGGAACAAATTAGACGTGGTAAAAGCCCATGTTCTGTTTAACAAGGCAGATGGCAATAAATAGACACATATTCCCTAAAAAGTAGATTTTTCTCCCCCTGAAAGCCGAATTAATGAAGCAGTTTTAAGTTGTGTACTGATAGAAACACCAGATGTTCAAGATTCACCTGGGAAAGTAGTAGATAACCCATTTTATAAAGACTTCATTGCCTGCGATGCAATGCGTTGTGCTTGTCAACAGCCTCCTAATGATCAGTGGCATCTGGTTGGAGCCGAGGAGCCGATAAGACAAACAGTCCTGGCCCCCGTCCCATGAACACAGGTGGAACAGGTGCAGGTCCAGCCGGTCAGTGCAGTGTGCGCCTCAAATATTACTCACCTGGAGACGGGAGAGACAGAGGACGACAGTGAGGAATGGAGGAGGGGGAAAAGTCTGCTCCAACTTATTTTGACAGCACGTTTTAATTCAGTCTTTTAAAATAGGCTGATTTTGTCAAGCAGTTATTACTAGTTTAAGTGGCCTATATACTGTATGCACTGACATAATTTTCTTTCTAAACAGAGGTGGAGAAATAGATTAAAAAAAAAGTAGAATTGACTCTATCCTTCCCACTTGTAATTTGTTTATCTCCTCCTCCTCGAGGCTGCTAAAACTTCACACTGTGCTGAGTGAATAAACCTCTGGAAACTTTGTGTTACTTATGCTCTCATACATTATTCATGCATCTATGTGGTCCATCTAAAACAATATTAAGCACAGTGCAGCGAAACAATTTACACGTATCCATACAGTAGATTAGACGCCTGAGGATATATACTGTATTACAATAATAACCCTCAATGGTATGTAACGTTTCACCCAGCAACAAAAGCATTCATTTTATTTTGTGTGTTTTATTGGTTGAAAAGTGCTGCGTCGAAACACATGTTGTGATCGCCCCTCAGCACTCTTTGATACCAACACCAGGTTTTGTATGTGGGACCGTCAGGATATTCCCACTCTTTAACTCAGCAGTGAGCTAAACCCAGAAGAAGAGATGCCTGTAACACATTACGCTCTATATCAATATCAATATAAAAAGTGCGCCGGCTCGGGTCAGGTTCGGACAAATCATGAACGGGCGGGATCGTTTTGGCGGGGCCAGTCTAAACTCTAATACAGATATGGGCACAGTTTTGGATGCGAGGGCCACATTGGGTTCTTGAACTTTCCACGAGGGCCAGACCAGTTGCGAATTTGGTTGTTTCAAACAATTACAATTCACAAATAAACTGTAATCACCTTGTCATATTATATATTTTATTATATTTCATTGAATTGTGTAATTTCCATTTTGGGGGCAATAATAAAGATTAACCTATCACCTGTAATGCCCCTTGGCTTGTTGCATGTTTAATTTCATTTAAAACACATGGAGGTTGTGAATCTATAACAGAAGGCATGTGTTTTTTTGTGTCCTCAAGGGAGGTTCATTTTGCTCATCATAAACCCATGATTTGATTCCTTATTCATTCTAAACACACTGTGACTATATGGCGATATTTTTCTGTTTGTTTTTGTCTTTACAACCACAGTTTCAGGGGGACCAATTTAGTGTGTGCATTTGGACCAGCGACACAGGAAGACAAACACTCAAAGTCAAAGCTTGAACATGAAATGAAGTAAACCGCAGCCCTGAGTCTTATTGCAGCTGCTCGAAAACAACAAAATCTAAAAGCTAAATGTTTCCGGGACTCTTCGTGCCAAATGACAGCAGCTCATTTGTGGGCAATTGTTCAAAACAAAACAAGGGAAAATGGCACTGAAAAATGAGAGAGCACTTTGAAATGTGCTTCAGTTTGGTCCATATTTCTTCAGTTGCATGTATGTTGAATGCTGGTCGTGCAACCTCAATGTGTGTCTTTAGAGTGGCATAATGTGGAGCTAATAATTGAAATGCTATAGAGAATTGGGTAATGTAGCCTATGCTTGTCAATGACGGGGAACTCCTGATTACAGAAGCTATTGAGACATGTGTTTCAATAGAGGAGCTGTTTAATAATATGACTATGGGCCTATTCTTTTTTACTTAAGACCAAAACACAAAAAATTAACATTAGCAAGGCTTGTACATGCTGGGGTTTTTGACAGAAAGTGTTGCAAAAGCCATGTACTGTAGTATGACATGATGATTGGGATAACCAACGTATTACATGATTATTTTCCTCCCAGTAATACAACACCATTCAGGCTGCATGTTGGTTATAAGCCATTGGACATAAACCGCTTTGCAATTTCATCATTCATTTACTCACCACCTTTCACAATTGCACTACCAAAATTAGAAACACAGAAGTACCTTGCCCAAGGAGACAATGACAGAATGAACAGAGTTTGCACCAGCCATTCTCCGACTCTTAAGCCACTTTTAAGATGGCGCTGGAGAAAGTTGAACAAGCTTTCAAAGGGAAAGCAATCACTTTGAATTCTTCTCTCTCTTTGTGCTTTGGCAACTGGAAAACTCAACACAATTCAAAACTTATAGTCAAAGTTTTCCATGCATCCTCCAACATAATTTTGTGTCTTGGTGACGATCATAATTGCTTCGCCATTGTGATTAGTTTAAAAGGCACAAACAAGCCTGATCATCCTTTTCCAAGTCCGAAATTAAAAGGCGCTGTGCCAGTCTTCTTGCCAACTCTGTCACTATACGACAAATTGTGTTCATTGGTCTAGATACGCAAGACGAGCCTTTTTCCAATCCTCCACTCCCATTGACCCATGAAATTCCAAATGTCTGCAAACCTAATTACTGAAAAATGAAAAAGTTTGTCTTCTCATTTTGGTAATTTGGAGCTTTTTGGGTGTATTGGCATCTGGAGTTTGTGGATAGTTGGCATAAAATTAGACCAGATTTTTTACACCTCAGGAAACATGTTCAGTCTAATCAAAGCAAAACATCAACTCTCGCCAAGACACTCTGTGGGCTACTACAGGTATAGAGTTATGAAAACGAATGTGTTATCAACTCAGAGATTCTGTGAACATTGGTGGCATTGTTTGTACTATGCTATGTCTAATGTATGTGTATACAAGTTCCCATGGAAATTGTGCCTAATGTGACATGAAGCATGTAGCATATCTAGCATTTCTAAAATCAGTGAAACATTTACCTAATTCCTGATTATGAAGCCTATGTATTCAGCCTGGAAGACTCGAATTCAGCGTCAGCCTATCAGTGCAGAGCCACACCTTTCTCGCAGCCAATCATCGCCCGTGGTCCTGCGTTTAAGCTCCAGCGTTCATGGCTCATCCGCTTCCCAGCTGTGCTGCGACTCACCTCCACCCTTTGACTCTTCTATTCACAGCTTCACCCTGCTTCATCCTTTGCTCCCATACCACCACCATGTGTCCAGGCTCTGGGGAAGACATCTCTAACTCTAACCTATCCATCAAAACAAAATATAATCTGTATATCGGGTCTAATCGCCAAAAATATATATGACAATAAACTTTCTAATCACTGCTTGTGTCTGTTTGAGTCAATCTGGTTGAAATGTATTAATTACTACACATACTATATAAACTCAATTGGACATCTTCCAAATAATGAGAGTATTGTTTTCCACTCATTTCTCATTGCAATATGTGCCTTCTCTATCATCACAAGGATTAGCATTAGCTTTAGTCAATTCTCTGTCGCTGGGCCTTAGAGACACAATCACACTAGTAACGTGAGCTCACACTAACACTGCTCTCTTAAACCCATCTGAAATAAGGGCCAACCCAGACCCCTACCCACCCCCTACTGCTCCCTGGACCCCCCTGTAACAAAGACAGGAGACGTATCATTTCCCCCAACATCTGCTACCTCTGCCTCCTGTACACATTTGGCAGGGACCTCGTACGGCTGACACCGGGAGCGGATTTAAACCAATAGCGCAATTACAGCACAGCTCGGGACATGCCAATTGTGTCTGCGGCAGGCTGCTGTTTACTCTCCGGCGTGCTCTTCAAACTCGAGGTGCCATTTTGGGCCACCTCGCAGCATTGGCTTTCCCACATCAGGGCAAGGAGACAGGCTGCCAGAGCTGTGTGCAATTTGGCAATGGAGGAATAGAAAGATAAAAGCCAGCCTAGGGTTACTTTTAGAGACGGATTTTTATTTTTTTTATTTTTTTCAAGGATGAATTCGACAAGGGAGATACAAGCTTGGCACGCTCTTCCTAGGCCCTCCGCAAATCCATCACGCGTAATGGTCCGTGGAGGTGGTCAGTGTGACTAATAGGTCAGATGTGGCTACTCTGCGTACAATCCAATGGGCTACAGTCTGGGTGTAGGGGATAATTTGGATTTCGACAAAAAGGACAAACTAACACAGTTTTACTACACTTATTTCACGCCTGTTTTGTGGGGGTAGTATATTAACCTTGCACTTTTCTGTCTGTTCTGCCACCACACGAAATCTATTGTGAAAGGCTCAAGCTGATACGTTCAGGCTCAAATCCATAGGTGGCCAAGACCAATCGTGTGGCAGTATTACCATGAGTAGGTCGGGTTTACCTTTGCAGAGAAAAAAAATATTGCACTTCACTTGTATTGTGTATTACAAGAGTTGACAAACTTTTCTAAGCGCTAAAATACAGTCTTCCCTGTATTTCATCACTCCATAAGCTACTGATACCCACAGCCCTCCATCCCCTCCGTCTGGAAGTCCTCCATCATCTATCCAGTGGCGAAGAAGTGCAACCCCAGCACCAACAACGACTATCGGCCTGTGGCTTTGACATCACTGGTCATGAAGAGCTTCGAAAGGCTCGTCATGGCCCAGTTGCAGGCTGATGTGGGTATGCACTCTGACCCACTGCAATTCACCTACCAGCCACGGAGAGAGGTGGATGATGCTGTGCTTCCTCTGGTACATGGTGTCACCACCCACCTGGAAAAGCCCAAGTCCCATGTCAGCCTGGTCTTTGTGGATTTCTCAAGTGCATTTAATACCGTGCAGCCACATCTCATGGGGCGTAAGCTGCTCCAGATGAATGCCAACCCCCACCTCATTCTCTGGGTCCTTTCCTTCCTCACGGGGAGGGATCAGAGGGTCAGAGTGAACGGCCAACTCAGTGCTGTTAGGACAATATCCACTGGTTCTCCTCAAGGTTCAGTCATCGCTCCACTTCTCTTCACTCTGTACACAAGCGACTGCAGGAGCACCCCCCTAGGTATAATCTACATCAAGTATTCAGAAGACACAGTTACCATGGACACTACAAACACACACAGATTACTGCAAACTGAACTGAACTCATTCTCACAGTGGTAGGGAGAACTGTCTGGATTTAAATGTAATGTAAGACCAAAGAAATGACCATTCACTTCCAACATGGCCAGTTCTCCCTCACTCACTGTCAACAACGAAATAATTGAAAAGGTTCATTCATACAAATACCTCGGCTCCATAATCGACCATAAACTCGCATTCAAACGGAACGCTGAACACAGACGTTGTTGACATTTTGATTTTTTTTTTTTCAAAATGTCAACAACACCTGTTTTTTCTCCGTAAGCTCTGCAAACTCCAAGTCCACCAATCCATTCTCGCCTGGTTATACAAACGTTTCATTGAATCCATCCTCACATTCAACATCACTGGTTCACCCACCGCAGGACTCACTCCGTAGCATCTATGACTCCAGAGTTCTGAGGAAAGGAACCCAGATCTCCACAGAACCTTCACACACTCTGCACTGTCACTACGCCCTGTTGGCGTCAGGGCGCAGGTTCAGGTCCCTCCCTCTGGGGACAAAGAGGGCGACCTCCACTTTCCTCACTACCTCCATCCGCCTGATATACTGATAAAAAACACAACAATGTTGGAAAAAACAAGGTATTGCCGCTTGTCTGGCCTGCCAAACTACATGCTTTTTCAAAGATTTTTCAAAGATAGTCTGGGAGCGAGCGTGATCACATGTGTAAAACAAAAATGCTCAGAAAAAGAAGAGGAGACATCGAAAAACTATACCAGATTTGTTTCATGTAAATATGTCCTGTATTACATAAACATGAACTGTAAACCAGATAAAAATATGTTATCATCCACTTTAATTTTAACCCTATTCGAAGGTTTCAGGCCCATGGCAATTTCCAGCTGGGTACCATTTTGAAGATGTGTAATCTCTCAAAAGATTTGAAGAGTTTAGAGGAAGTAGGCGATCCTTTAATACTGCAGGGTTTGTCTCCCCTGATGAAGGCCTTTTAGGCTAATAACATGTTATTGCTCTGTTAGTCCATTTAGACATGCCATAATAATAAAGGCATTTTAACTTCACCGGAGAGTGCCTTGGTTTCTTTCTTTTTTTTATGACTTTTCCTGCTCTGAAGAGCACCTCTGGTTTTATATCACTCTGCGGAGATCCAAGAAGCACTTCTCTCTTCCTCTTTTGGAAGTTCCTCTTTGTGAAAGATTTCGGAGTCTGTCACCACCTCTGCATGTTTTTTATTTTTATTATTTTTTTATAACGTCAATGACCATAACTTTGAGTTGGTTGATTGACTGGAGGACTTAAAATGTTGCACCAATGGATAGTTAGGATTCTCAGTCCTGATGGTATATTAGTGTTCCGAAAAGCTCTGAGTTCAACAACAACCACACGTGCACAAGCGGTACACAACATGAGTAGTGTTACAGCGAAGTGGAAGGTTCTTGTGCCCTAGAGAGAGAATCTAGATAGAAATATTTTGTTCAGAAAAATGAATTTGGATGTTATGATACCATGTGAAGGTAAACCTTGTTACAAACTGTATGTCCATCAGATAGAACTCTGACTAACTAAAATATAAATCTTTTTCTGTCTGCTGAACTGTCCAAACCATCTGCAACAGGGCCAACTTTGGTGCCAATCATGTCCACGGGGAGTTAAAAACTCAGGATAATCACAAAAGAAAATCGTTTAAGTTATAGTCTCAACTTTAAGCCTGTCATTAAATTCACGCTAGGCACTTAACACATCGAGAGACTGCACTTTCATAGATTTCTTTTGCAGCCTTTGATGATTTTTTCCATCTGAGAGTTTAAGGCGCAGTACAAAAGGGCACAGACACGAGTGAGTGACGGTTGCTGTGGAAACCTGAATGGCAGAGTATAATTTAAACTGTGACTCAGAGATTTGATGGGAGAAAAGAGCAGGTGTCCTCAATTGTCAAACGTCCAGAGAGAACATTTGAAGTTAAATGGTTTGTAATTATATGGAAAGTATGGCTGGTTAATTTGGTAACAATAGATAGAAAGGCAACGGACCAGAATAGCAATGTATAAACCTGTTCCTCTCTTATCTTATAAACGTTTGGTTATATATTGTTCAGAAAACTTCGATAGAGTGGCATTTTCTAAGTGTCTACATTTATTCCGTCCCTTTGTCTACACACACATGTACATAAGCCAAATGACCTGTTAAGCTCTTTGGTTGTACGTGCACAAGTAACTGGCTAATTTGGAATTAAAAAGGGCATTGCAATTTTAAGATATGTTCTTTTATAATACGCCATGATGGTTAATTCTTTCTTTAATAGGCCACACAACCATTGAGGCATACAGATGGAATATAAAGGTCGCCATGTTAACTGTGAGTTAACATAATAAAGCAAATGAGCAATAACTAAGTGCTTCCTTGCTGCTGATTTTGGCTAATCTTCCCTGTCTGCCATCTTTTGTTCGTTTTATTCAGCCCTACCTTTAAATCCACCTTTACAAAAGGACATCCAATTCAATACAAATGTCACAGCCAGAATTAACGGGATGAAAATGTCCACTGTCTGATCGGCTTCATGCTCCGAAAGCTCGGGTAAACAAGAGCTCTGCAGACACAAAAGTCGGCATGGAAAATCCAGGTCCCTCCCATTGATTTATTGCTGTTGCTTAGTAAAAGTCTCACATTGGGGATTACCATTCAGAGCTGTTTCCTTCTGTAATCCGGTCATTAGTCAAGGTTTGGCCTGGGCTTCTTATGGTCCAAGCTGCATGTAAAGAGAACCAGTAAACAGACGTTTGTGGTAAGCATTTGGGGACAAAGTGCTGTTCTTTCAAAATTAGGATTCAGTGGAGGAAGTGGTTAGTAATGTACGGATAACAAGGGTCAAGGGCAGGATTGTCCCGGGCTTACCAAATGTATTTTTGCATAGTATTTATAGGCAATACTATAGGCATTAGTCTTTCAAGATGAATTTTTGTCAATATGTGCTGCACCCAGAATACAAAGATCAGTGACACTTATTATCCACCGATATATTCTAACTGGATACAATATGTGTTAAGATCATAACTAAAGTTACATGGGTAAGAATCTAACATTTGGAGTAGTTTGATATTACAAATTCTCAGAGGAGCACAATACAGGACGGCTGGGGTCCTGGTGCAGCCACAACAAACTGGAGCTGAACGCCCAGAAGACAGTGGAGATGATCGTGGACTTTAGGAAAGACACAGCCCCACCGTCCCCCCTCGCCCTGACAGACTCTCCCACCCCCATTTCCATTGTGGCCCCCTCCGTTTCCTGGGCACTACCATCTGCTCCCTCATCAAGAAGGCCCAGCAGAGGATGTTCTTCCTGCGGCAGCTGAAGAAACTCAAGCTGCCAACCAGGATGCTGGTGCAGTTCTACACGGCCATCATCGAGTCCATCCTCACCTCCTCCATCACCGTGTGGTTCCCCGGCGCTACAGAACGGGACAAGCACCGACTGCAGCGCATTGTGCGTGCTGCAGAGAAGGTGATTGGCTGTGAGCTCCCATCTCTCCAGGACCTGTTCACCTTCAGGACCCGGAGGCGTGTGGGTCGGATCACAGGTCGGATCACAGCTGGACACGGACTATTCACCCCCCTCCCCTCAGGCAGGAGGCTACGGTCTATCCAGACTCATACCTCCCGCCACATGAACAATAACAAGACCCAATAGCTTAGTCACAGACTCATGGATGTATCTGCTCGTTTGCACTGTGTGCTAGCGCTGTGTGCTATTTATTAATATTCCTTATGCATGCCCCCTAAAGCCTTATAGTTTAAAAGTTTTATAGCTTAATTTTATCTCTGTGTTATATGTTTTATGTTGCACGTCCGCATCAAGAAAAAAAATCCTAGCTTGTGAACCTGTTCTCAAACAATGGCAAATAAAATCTATTCTGATTCTGACACAGCCAAAATTCTACCAATTGTTCCCACCAATGGATTTGTACTGGTAGAGATTCCAGTGAAATATAATGTTTTAGAATGAGCAAGAGATAGATTTAGAAGGGCTCTACTACAGCAAAGTTGGGAGCCTGTATATGATGAGAAATATGTAATGCAATCGGAAGTCATTTGTTTTGTTGTTGTTTTTTTTGTTCATCTTGAGTTGTTGCATATTCGACTTAATATATGAATGAATAAATAAATACGTAAATAAAAACTTTGCTCTGGGAGTGGGTGAATGATTCCTTGATGCAAAACTATTTTGAGTTTTTGCAAGTGAAGCAGCCAGTTTGCATCTGTGTGCAATCATGAGACAGACGAAAATGGAGGCCCTGGTAATCGAATTTTAGAAAAAAAAAATCACTACATGGGCAATTTTCACGAAATAATGCAACATTACTGAAATGTGTGGGATCTCATATTGTTGCGTGGTTGATCCAACTCCATATATCCAACCGTACAGTATCATAAACGTGCTGCCATGAAGTGCAACAGTCTAAAAGCCTGGGGGGCATTATTTCAGATGTTGCAAAAGGGTAACTGATAGTATTCAAATATATTAAAGCTAATTTTGCTGATGTTTTGCAGTAAAACTTTGCATTTGAAAGTTGTTGTGGGAGTTGTTGTTGTTTTGCTTAATTTTGAGCACAACACACCACTAAATACCAATAAATCGAGTTTCAAAGGGACACTCTCGAGGGTGGAGTGTAAATGGAAGACGCAAGGGGTACGCAAGACTAAACAGGTCGGGAGCCACTGTTTCATATCACCTTGCAAACCCTGATCCCACCACAACCTAGACTGTGAGGAGAGCCTGTGGCCGTAGTGTGTGTGAAAGAGTGAGTGGTCGGGGATGGTCGAAGGGGTTGATGGCACAGATTGGCTGCCGTGCTCCTGTTGACTACTCCAGGGCAGCCGAATATTGAGTGACTGCAAAAACTCTATAAGACTAGTGCATTGTTATTAATAATTAAGCAAATATTTGGTAGCACGCAACTGTCCGTGCGGCCTACCCCATAAGTTTCCCCAGATCCAATTGCATTACGTACCATCTGCATCTTTAACTATAAATAAATGGCAGTCCCGCCCTTCCCTCTTCCCGTTTTCCCCCCTGCCTCCTTACTGTGCACTGGCCTATGTGTATGCACGCTCCGTTGTTTATAATGTGAATACGACTCCTGCACTTATTGATTCTGTCCGAGAGATGAGCCCTGGGGGTTTTTCTGATGTTTATGCAGGCGAATGGTGATGCTTGCTAAGTGGAAAAGGGACAATAAATCAATAGCCCAAAGGTGGGAGAGAGAGAGAGAGACTTTTCATACTTGTTTTGAAATGTACCCTTCTTTTCAGAGACCCTGAAATTGAATAGCCAAGGCCTATTGCCCTGATATCATGTGCTTTTTATTATACTACGTTTTTATTTACTCATATTTGCATAAACGATAGGTCATAATTCAAGAGTTCATTTTCACTGGTCTATTGAAGTAGCCAGGGGGTACCAAGGGGCCCAAGCAAGAATGTCGGAAGGGGCGGCTGCCCGGTGTACTGCGCAGTGGGAGAGAGGACATCCTCTGGACAAGAGCTGGTCACCTGACAACTCCTATAATGCAGTTCTCTGCATAAGTTTCCCTCAGAACAGAAGACTGAGGTTCTTTGGGTCATGATATAATAAACTAGTTTCACTATTAAAAATATAATCTGGCGGGGCCATGAGTAAAAAGTCTGTTCACTGCTCATTATAGGATAACATTAGGGTGTCGGTCTGTTGGTCTTTTCAACGATCGGCTCAATTCAATGAAAAAATACCACAAAAAAAATAATAAATGGCACTGTACATTTGTTTTGGTACGGCAACTCACTGCTGCCAGTGTGAATGAAACATTTTTGACCACGCTTTCTCATTCGAACATAATACCAACTCGTTCTAACGTAGATGACAACTCGTTTTAACATGTTGCCAATGTCGTTTTACCGTTTTACCAATGTTGTTTGAACGAGTTGGCAATACGTTCTAACAACTTATTACGTATTACGTTGGAACGAGAAAGCGCAGTCACAAATGTTTCAGTCATACTGGCAGCTCGAAGCTTCCGTAACTTTGGTGATATTCAAGATCTCAACAAATATTGAGCTTCATGGATGATTCAGTAAAAACAAAGTTGACCAAACTTTCCTGTGCCAGTGAATGCCTTAAACCCTTCTGTATTGATGCTATGCACTTTTCTATACTCTGATATCATTATTTTATTTTTTTACAGCAATTTAATTTTACAAAATAAAGTGGTGTAAAAAGTCTAACAACACATCCACGTTAATTCCAAGATGGAAGGTACCTGAAATACTACATATTGAAGTGCATGGAAAGCCTCAATAGTGGCATCCATCAGACAGACACTGTGACCCACACAGGAGTAATTGAAAAGGCTTTATGGGCCGCTGTAGGTGAATATCAATACAGCAATTTAATATGTGTTCCCTAAAGATGCCCTCGGATCAATAGACCATGTATCATTGAACCCTTGCCTGTTATATTGTCTGCAAAATGGCCGACACTTGGTGGAAATTACAGCCTGTAATTAACTTCGGAGCAGGAGAGGGAGACGGATGATTATAATAATTACCATCAATAAGTGCATTTGTGTGGCTGCACCTCGGCTCTGTTTAACCAGCACAGGCAGGTTTGATGGTCCACACTGTGATCGGCTTACAGGTGTGGTGATATCTATCATGGCGATCGCATGTCTGATTGGTGGAATACCTGGGCAGCGTTTTACCTTGTGCTACCTCAGTGCTGTCTAATAATATCGTTTTACAGTACAGCGCGCGGGTCTTTTTTTGGGTGGTGGTGGGATGCAGGGTCCGCTGTCTTGAGAGGTGTAATAAGACTCGAGAGGCAGAGACTCTGAATGTCAGGAAAAGAAGTTTGAATACCATCATTATGCAACCCAGAGATGTGAACACACGACACGTTGGTTAAAAACAGTTTCTGGGCTCTAGAAACACATGCACCTAAAGATTGCCTGCAGGGGTAAGCAAGTTTGCTTGGTAGAGGGCTGTTTTGTTTTTGTCGTGAGAATACCAAGGGCCAAACCTCCCGGAGTAAAGCACGACTTTCCACAAATGCCAGTGCTGCACATCATATATGACCAAATGGAGTTTTATACCAGAACCTTTTAAAGGAATTGACAGCATATTCAGCATTTACTTTAAGTATTTGATTCCTGAACTGTGTAATGACATTTCTCATGTGTCTTTGTCGGGAAAGAGATGTAATGCTGTTTTTATTTTGTATCAGCGAGACAGCAATTGCATGCTGATTTTAGTAGAATCACATTTGTTTTGTCCTCCTTCAGTGTGTTGTAAACTCAACATCCACGGGAAATAACTGTGCATCTAATTATAAAGCACATGTATCAATAGTAGAAGTTTGGACCACAACCAACATTTTAGTTTAGTGACGTCCTCTTTCATTGCTTGTTAAAAAATAATCAGGGGCCTGTAATTGAAATAGTGAACAGCATATTACTACGTATTGTTGATGTAGTGGAATTGAATCTCATTTTTTGGACACTTTTGAGACATTTTGTGGTGGTGCGACTAACTTACATTGTAGATCTGAATTAGACCCATTGTTTAGTACCTGTTATGATCCTGGTTTATACTCGGTTTAGATCTGGTAATACTAAGACGGACACATAAAGGACAAAAGGAAGATCAAGAGCGGCTGAGGATGTCCTAAAATGTGCCGCGTACAAGGGACAACGTGAAGGGTAATCTAAAGCCAAATTTACTTTGATTTATTGTGAGCACAAATTGTGTCAAGGTAACGCCACGCAACCTTCTTTGGCTTGTCCCTTTGCATAAACTTTAATCTCACACAGCAGCCAATACATCAAGCACACTGTGGACTCGAGCTTTGTCCTGCACATCTCCCGTATCTCCAAATCTGATCGGGGACTGATGCACGAACCTCTCCCGTTGCCATGGTGATGGAGCTGAAGCGCCATTCCTCTGTGATAATGTCGTGTCCTCTCCGGGAACATAATGGAGAGGATGTGTCATTTTGTACACTCAAAAAAAAAAAAAAGTCTCCCGTCAGTCACTTCTTCCATGAGCAGGAAATGTGAATAACAAATGCAGCATCTTAGACCATGAGAACGGATCTAAAACAGCGGCCACCAAACAATTAAACAAGGCATTCGAAAATCGCCATGTAGCAAACACATTGACATCAACATTAATTTACCATATAAATAATAGGATTTCCAGCACAGGTTCGGAATAGCCGAGTGGCATACACACAGCAAAATCTTCTGTTTCACCCAATAAAAACAATAACATAAATTTTATTACAGGTATTTGCCGACCTGACTCTTCTTCTTCTTCTTCTTCTTCTTCTTCTTCTTCTTCAATATAACAGGATTGTTGGTGTAGCATCATTTAATCTGAAATCTACAGCAGTGCGTCTTTTATCTAGTAGCAAATCCTACTCCCAATACATTAACCTACGCTAACGTGATTATTAATTAGCATTCAGTCCTGTGGTTATTAAAGTACATTTCAAGAATCAGTTTTGTTCGCTATGTACTTAGCGGCGTCTGGTTTCCTCTGGGTGCTACGGTTTCTTCACCAACTAAAACATTCATTAATTCTATTATAGATATAATTGAATGAATGAGCGTAATTGTGATGCCAGGTTTTCGGGACAAACTGAATAAGCCCATGGCTGCAATCCAACCACATAAGAAAAATAAACTAATACTTTAAAAGGGACAAGACGGACCGAAGTGCCGTCATGCACAAGCTTAATATAGAAGCTGCAGTTACACATTAGACCTGAGGTGGCAGTAGTGAGTATACAAAATACCAACTTGCATCTAGTCCCTTTAAAAATGAATAAACCATAAACAAAAAATGTATCTTGCGTCAGTTTTGAGTATTCTAATAAAATGTATTTGGGTCCCAGAATTGAATATGACTAAACTAGGGATCAAATGGTGCCCCTGATGTCTTGGGGCAGAGAGTCGTCTCAGTGTTGTAAATGGCTTGCGGGGTTGAGTGGGTGGTGGGCCAGAGCAAGGTCGAGACGCACAGGGACAACTGCAACAAATGAACAGATGCTTGTCAAAGGTAAACTCGCGAACCATCACTGAGACGGGACAACACGGGACGACCTTGCAGAAATGTTCGGTGGAGCTTTCGCGTTGTGCAATATTACATTAGTGGTCTGTAAGTGCAGTTAGCAGATTGATGTCCAAGTCAAAGTAGATAAAGTGGAATTGTCAGGCTTCATTGGGTTACACCTGTGTGGGTTTGATGTATGAAATTGTTTGCTCAAGGTCATATGAGACTCTGACCTTTAGCCGAAAAACAGTAATGTTGCTGTTTAAACCATAGCCGAGTGACTGGAGAATTATGATCAACTAATAGCAAGGAACTAAGAAAAATAAATGTAAAATCCCGGACCTGTTATGCTATTAAATTACTATGCTCATCACATCATATTTGTATAATCCGTTGTGCCGGCTTGGGGCGAGAGATAATTAGCTTGTAATGAGAGAAACTATAGAATAATGGGTACAATTGAGGAGAAAGGCAATGGTGCCTGGACTTACATGTCTTGTCGTCTCGGCTGGCCAGACTATCCTTCCCATCAGCTTGGCCACAACACAACCATTTCAATAACCTATGTTTTATGCTATACTGAAGTCATGACTTGATAGCAAAATGCAAAGATTACAAAACTGACCTTTATCTTCATATCCACCAAGGAGGTCCATTATTGAAAATGCCACCATCAACCAAATGTCACCGGTGAACAGACTTGCACACTAATCTACAAAACTAATCAAGGTTCTCCGCCTAGATTGGGACAAGGCAGAAATGGGTTTGTGATAAAATATACACACAAGAAATGGAAATAAGCCCCCTTTATTCAATATTGATTTACATTTTATATAAAAATTACTTACATTTAATACATTTCTTCAAAATACAAGCAGCCAAACGACATACAAATCAAATACAAAATTATAAAATTTCTTATATCTTCCTTCGCGGTAACAGTGTTCTCATAATACTCTGGTAAACCCTCTCGTCGGCGTGGTTAATACTGTTTCGTCTACGTATTCCATCTGTCGACATGTGAGACCTATAGAAAAATATGATTTTCAGTATCTGTCCGCTCAATGTACAGTACGGGAGCAGGGTAAAATCTAATCTGAGAACATTCAAGGTGGGCTGTAATCTCTTCGACCAAAAGATAAGTTGGTATGCTATATCACTGTCATAACAGGGTGCTCCAGTGGACGGAAATGGCAGAGACAGAGGACCTATATGGAGTTACATAGCGAGCGTGAGAAACGATCATGTTATGGCCTACGTCGGAAATACAGTATGTCATACAAAACCATAAGTGCGTATCGTGAGGTCATATTGTCGTTAAAATGAAAAGCTAATAATGCTAAAAAAGCCTCGAGTACAACCTCTTCTCTAAGATAACAGACTCTTTTCTTTCTTCCCCCCCGGGAATACACAAACGCCGTCTCAGTATTACCATCACAGTAGTTACAATGTCCTTTTATCTATGTGGGAACGAGTAATGGGCAGGTAGAGCATTGCATTTCAGAGTACCTTGTGGCTTATTGTAGTACTCCAACGTACTGTATATAGTACTGTGCAAAAGTTCTAGGCGTGTTTCGGTCACGGACAAAGACGAGGTGCACAGTGTACAATCATACACAAAAAGCTGCAGATGTAAAAAAAAGGAAGGAAATGTAGTGAATGGCACTGTTCCTGTCTTGGTACGTGTATAGTGGGAATGTAGGCTCTAGTTCAAAGTAAATGCTCTAAGAATCGAGCCGCAGAGCCCTTCAAACTCTTGATGTCACAGGATCACTGAGGTTTAATAATCTGGTGATGATGAATACTTTGTAAGTGAGTGGTGCATAACTGTGGCTTATAAACTTGCTTTTGGGCTAAGTTAAATAACGTCTGTGTCCGGAAAGGAGACTTTGTGATCATGTGTCTTTAAGGGAACAGGCCACCGCCAACATGTCGATTTTCTTAGCGGATAAAAAGGGGTACTATATTGTAAGGCGTAATAACACCGTAGGAGTCGTGCGCGTGACTGAGCGCACGCACAAAGACCAGACGGGGACGCATCAACTCGTCTAAGCTCATGGGAGAACATATCTCCGTATGCAAAAACGGTGGCCTGTTCCTTTAAGTTTGACTAGAGCGCCCCTCACTGGTACAAGGGAAAATTAAACTTAAGCATGATAAAAAAAAAAAAAGAATATGGAAGACTGAACGGCATGCCAGCAAATCGATGGCGGCATATTTTGTGTCCAGAATGAAAGTATTTTTTGACAAGGAGATGTCACATGATTAAGCACTCCCCTTAATCCCCTTTCATTTCAAAGATCTATAATCACAAGATTTCAACCGTAAATGCTTGTATACTTTTACATAGTTTTCCACAGTATTCTAGATGGGAACAACATACACCGTATCCTTGAATTTTTTCCCCCCCACAGACAAAAATGGTATTTAGGATTTTTCCTATTAAACCAATCAATCAGTCGATGAAACATAATTTTTCACTTCTGCTTAAAACTTTTGCACAGTTCTGTATGGGCAAACCAGCAGCTTCAAGTGTCAAAATGGCCGACGGACATTTATATAAGAAAGCAACAGTCAAAGTGAAGTTCCCCGCACACCAACAAAGACGTCACGGTGAAGTGTAACCTAACGAGCTTCATAGAGAATAGAAAACTCTGCTTTCCTCTGTACGTACAGTATATACATTGTACACTGTGGTATAAAAGAAGTATAAAGTGTAAAGTTAGGCTATGCGGCGGTTTCATGAATTGTCCCCTCGAGTTTCTTTGGGAGTAGCTCTCTCCTCTCGTCAATACTGATGACTGGCTTTCGACAGTTTTGCCCGTCCAGGTAAATCTTTGCATACACTGGATTGGAGTAGTTCATGGGCTGTGGAGAAGCAGAAAAAATGTGTGTAAATATATGGGTGCACAAGTCAATAAACTAGACTACTGTGGGGCCAATTTAGTTTAGTGGTTAAATTAAAAGTGAAATTCATCTTTATTCTGCACATCATGATACCAATAAAGATTACACAATAAATAAAGCATGAATGTAAGAGGTGGATAAATGGAGAGGAGTCGGGATGCTAGGAAAGGAATTCTAATATCAAAACCCAATGCTTTAAAAATACTATATCTCAGTCACATTGCTCTAGTCATGGGTACATTTTGTCACTTGCATTTTAGGGACATTTAATCTCTATAGAAGCAAAATGGCCATGGAAAGGCCCTGTACGTGATTCTTAGTGTTTTCAAATGATTTTTATTTGTAGTGCACTGCTTTTGGGGGTCAAAAGATGATTTGGAGACCATTCTTGGTTCCAATTCTGACATTGAATTTGATGTTTTATGATGGAAAACGGCACATTTTTGTGTGAAATTAAGCCACATATCAAAATACAGTATCCAAACTATACAATGATTGAATCAGATTTGAAATGTTTTGCAACTTCAGTTATTATACTGTAAATGTCAATTGCATTTGATAGAAGAGTTGTTGGTTGAGTGCTGTTGTCGGTCGCGGCCTGAAAAGTTTGGGAACCCCTGTAGTAGTGGAGTTTATTTTGTTTTGCCGCCTTGCAATATGTTGTGTTCGCAGACATTTGTATATAATAAAAGACAGACAGGGACATTATGAGCTGTACTCCCTTAAAGGTGTTAAACATGTGCAATAAGTTAAGAATGAATTTGGACCACAACTATCAGTTTAAAATTGAACAAGCTCTTTTTTTTTTTCTAAAAAAATAAATAAATATAAATCTCAAAGGCTGCACGTTTTCTGTAAAAAACAACAAAATATTATGTCTTTGTTATGTTGGGATTTATTACGTAAAATCGTGTAACCCTGCAGTTTATTAATTCTTACAAAAGTATTAGTAGAGCATATTTCAGTCTTTCTCTTGTACTATGGCCTTATAACTTGCTTTAATTATATTGCAAGCTATGAACCTAATCAGCAAAACTTACCAGAAAAATCAGAGCAGGATATTCTCCCGGAATCATGCAACTCTAATATAACACTTTTTTGCAACTTTTCTTTGGCTTTTCTGTTTGACGGTCACCACAACAAATCTCCTTCTAGCCCCATTTACAGTCTACACTGCTGGCTGTAGCCCCTTCATTTGAATAATCGCCTGGGGTAGGTTTTGATGCTCATTCGGACATATCCCTCCCAAATGGCACAGTGGTGGGCTAATTTTGACTCTTTGAATTGAACTACCAAAATAATTACACTGCCCCACAATATTCAACTTAGTTACATGCCTTTATCCATTTATATGTTGTTTTTAAAAGCTGTGACAGTCTGGAAAGCTGCATTAAAGGATTTGCAATAGTCTGCAGGGACAGGACACACCGACAGAGAGGAGCAGCCATTTTGTGTTAACGCCTCCAAACAGCAGCATCATTACAAGGCTTTTAGCTCTATTTTGGGCCCGGTCTAAATGGTCATAAATATATCAAGCCCGCTGGAGGTCCGTGCCGTGGGTGACGTCAGGCTAATAACAGCAGTTAGAGCCAGCGGGGAACAGAGCAGCAAAATAATATTCAGTTGGTGGCAGGCATTAGGCCACAAGTCCCTGAAACACAGGCAGACTATTTTTTATTTTTTTTGTGCATTAATAACTATGAAATATTGCCAGGTCATATTTATAAAAGTTTATGTAAAAATACCCTTGGGCGTCTTCACAGTCAGTTAGAAAAATAACTTTCAAGCAGTGGGCCAAAGTGAGAACACTGACCGAATAACTCGCATAAAAAGCGGCCACAAAAAAAAAAACAACATAAAAAATCTGCATAACTCTGATCTGTCAACTCAGCACAGCCACTTTACTATGCACCTGTTAGGAGCAGTGTTGTATGTGCACCACCTGCTCCTACTCATCCTGCACCTGTAATATTATAGTGTGCATTTTGTTAATCCTCCTGCTTAATCACAATCACTCTGTTTTGTTGTTTTGTGTAGCTTTTGTAACTTTGTTCAATCCTTTATTTGTATGAAAACAAATTTGTGTTCATTCTGACTTACACAAAAAAAATGCATACAAATAAAAGGATTGAACAAAGTTGCAAAAGCTACACAAAACAACAAAACAGAGTGATGTGAATAAGGCCTTTACTTTGGGTGGAATCGCCTTATTCCGTTTTTAATACTGTTGTGTCATGAAGGCTTAAAACACCCACACACAAAAAAAACACTTAAAATGTACAGTAGTTTAACATTCAGCCATGCAAATGAAAACTAGGGCTTTTCCGATACCGATACTTCAACAGATCTTATGCCGATGTCAAGGATCAATATTGGTGACGACCTAAACCAATTCCCTGAACTAGTTCCTTGCTGTATTTTGTGTGGTCTAAAAACTCAAATAATCACAGAGTAATCCAGTGTTCACGTTACCTCTTCCATGCCTTCATTTATTCTAGAGTAACAATGCTTAATTTAGTCCACACGCGCAAGAAATAGATTTTTTTTAATCTTTAATTCAATAAAAATGGCAATTCATTGAAAATGTATTGATTACTTTTATATATATTTATTGTTTTGGCAGCCACAGTCCTCCATAGTAACCACCCCTAAAGTGTCAAATGTTTTGACGAGCACACAGAAATGAGTTCTTGAGATCGAAGCGTATAGGCCACGGACGCGTGGAGGGCAAGTCAGGAGCTCGTAGTACTGAATCTATGTGCGTGGGATGTTCGAAGTGCGCGTAGAGAGGAGTTTGCGTGTGTGTCAATTAAATGGAACTGTCTCTGTGATGATGTATTTATTCACATTTGTCTGTATTTTGGCACCGTGCTTGGTTATCTGTGTTAGAATTTGATTGGGAAAAAAGTATCGGAACAACTCTAATGAAAACACAACAGTCACAACAAACCACAGAAACAAGGCAATATGGAAAATAATGTTGAACTCAAAGACATGTAAATACATACTAGGCGTTTCCTACTATGTATTCCACGAGGGAGACTAAAATCTACTGTGAGCTTAAGCAAAGATTTGATATGGACATACACTTGTTACACTTGATGTTTTCCAGAGCTCTCTGACTTTGCGGATAAACGGGGAGAGAGTGTAAATTCACCTGTCCAGGGATTACCTCCTTGGGCACATTGTTCATGCCCAAGGCTCGTGGGTCACTGGACTTTACACACCAGCCCTGCAGACAGAAGGCAAAAGCTGCAGGTGTTAGGCATGCACAAGGACATAGGATAGAAAGAGTGCACATGCTTGTTACCATGGGGATACGCCACGCAAATCAGGCAAAAACATTATGACGACTAAGAGTAATGTTCATATTCTGATAATATTGTCCTCATGAGTCGATTCTGTACTGGAATGTTTCAGTGTTAAGTTTTCATTTGGCCTCTCAACTCAAAAAGATTCGTCAGCAAGTAATGATCTTTTATTAGAAGGCTGAATGTGTACTGATCTAGAAGGGAGGTGTAACTTGTTTTTGGCCACACATGTTTATTCTAAAAAGCTACTCTTAACTCTGCTTAAGCCTCTGTTGTAGTTGTTCTTTTCTATCTAAAAAAGCACAGAAAAAGATCTAAATTGGACTAAATTAGTTGTAAAGCATAAATAAACCCAACTTACATATATCACTAAAGCATAAATCTTTGACTAGCAAATTGGCTTAAAGCAGTACTAAGTAACGTGTTTACCTTAATAAATCCTTTCCGTAGTCCCTCTGGGGGTAATACAAGTGTTAATGGGATGATTGGAGGGTCTTTCATCTCCCCCTGGTGTCTCTGGCCAGAAAACCATGCTTGCAACTTGACTGCCACCGGGTCGGAGCAACCAATACACACTAATAGAATCACGAAGAAGAAGCTAACAGGCTAACGGGCAAAGCTAACTGCGGGCTAGCGCCACTTTAAACAGTATTTACAGCCAAGTTTGAGTGAAAAAAAAATATTTCCATTTTATAACTGGATGTACAACATCCCTCTCTCCCTTCGGCTTTTCTGTCAGCGTAGTATTTACTCTCCAAGACATTTAATAAGTAAAAAAAAAAAAATGGTGCTACGACACCTGCAGTTGCGCTTATGGCCTCTAGGGGCAAGAGTTACTTAGTACTGCTTTAAATTTCCCCCAAACTTAATGCAACTTATGATAGAACATCCGCCAGATCCGAGAGAGAGGCAGATGTCAGGGCACGGAGCAGCAGCATTAGATCGGAGCTGGGTGAGCCTGATAACAACTGCATCAGTGTGGCCTTATCATTCATTTGCGCATGCTGCTGAAGTTGGAATAGGTCATGCGTGGAAAAATCACAAACCCGATGGAAAAAAAGAAGAAGTACTTCAAATGTGTACTCAAGTAAAAGTGCTTTAAAATAACGGTACATATATGTAGAAGTTAAAGCAGCTTGTGAAATGGAGTAACCCTGAAACACTCTTTTAGCCATTTTGGAAACTTCACCCTTTGTGTGAATACTGTGGGTTAGTGAATGGCTTTTTAGCCCAGAATGGCGACCACATTTGTGCCATTATTGCCATTATGAAAGGTCCTGCTTACATGCTTTGTAGCACTTTTATTTTCACATTCCTTGCTCCCAGTACCTGCCGAGGTTAAAATGTGTATCGTTTAATATTTCTGAAAATAATTTAATCAGTGTGTGTGTGTGTCGCAATAAAAAGGTCGCCATGGTAGCGTCACATCTAAAACAAAGTATCCACTGTATTTGCGAGATCACGGTTCTCTCGAAATTAATTAATTGCATTTCCGCCAAAAGTTTGTGGCAAACACTCGTGAATGCTCATGCAATGAATGAGGAGGAAACAGCTGATTGTTGCAGTTTGTGCGGGCGTGATGGATGTTGTGTTGTTTGCACAGATAAGAGGTACTCTCCACAGCACCCCAGTTTCATAATTAGTAAGTGCCATAATGGGTGAAGTTAATCAAGGCCAAACAAATTAGTGGCACTCGCAGAACATTGGCCTACTTACTGTATCAGGGTTACGTTTCAGGAGACAGTCGACGCAAAGCGATTAATTAATTTAAAAGCAACAAATTAAAAGTAACGAAAATGACGTCACGGGAACCGATTTATTTGTCAACTCATCTACAAGTTTTTCTTTAGTAAGCTATATGCAGAGGTTGATATACTGTAAAAGTAATCTGAGTGATTTGAGCAAAATACTATTCCAGGTATGTTTTCAAAGTGGAAATGTTATATCATTGTTAAATATGTCCCCTCTACGAGTATTATGTTTATTTCACATAATGATTCCCCTGACTAGTAACTGTAGCTGGGAGAACACTTTGTCATTACATTTTGTCAAAGAAAAACTATATAGTTTTAAGCAGTTGAAGATACTGGCAAAACGTGCAGTCTATAAATACGTTTAACCTCCTAACACCCCACCCTAATTTTCTGCAGGTCATCTTTACCCAAATCTAAAAAGGTTCTCGACTGGAGCTTACAGCCAATAAGCCAGAGTAACGCCTCTAAGCTAAGACCCACAAAACTGCTATAACATTTTCCCCCGTGTTGTGGTCACTTTTTCGGTAAATTTTCCGTGCCTTTTCATCACTTTTTTGTCACCTGTTTTCCCCATGTTTTTATCGCTTTTTTGTCATGTTTCTGTTGCTTTTTCATCTGTTGTTTTGTGATGAAAAAGATTATTTTTATTTTTTTTTACTGCGTTTTCATCCTCATTTACCCCTCTCATTTTTTGATGCTTTTTCCAAGAAGCTTTCAGATTTGGGTCAAGTTGAACTGGAGAAAATGTGCTCGGTTCAGGCCGGGGTCAAGAGGTTAATGACTTTTCAGTACAAATCACACATAGAGGTTAGAGGTCAAAATTTAATTTAAATAATGGCAACCGGCATTGTTATGTAAATGTTGTAAATGTTCTTAAGAACTTTTCATGATATTTTTAACACCAAAACCAACTGAATCCCAAGTTGTTTTTCTCCATTCGTCATGCTGGCCGTATAAGCGATGGATGTAAAATCAAATCAGGCCTGACTGGTTTGTAGCTGCGTTGGATAAGTAACTCGACTTGTCTCAGGGGTAAATTATATCTTTCGTTGCTTTTCAATCAGAGTGACGCAATACAAGTTTTATCATCTTTGAAATCTCATGAAAGACTTCGGGCAGATTTGAATGGACTGTAATGTTATGCTCTGTTCAAGGTCTTTGGGGATTCATCTTTGTAGAAAGACTCTTTGCTTGTGACACCAGCCAATCTTCGTAACGTGATACGAGTTGTTTTACTCACTTTACATAAGCTTTGAAGGATTTGAAACAACAGCGTGTGATGATTACATGGAGGGGAAAATATATACGGTACTGTGATGTAAGCAATGAGCATACTACACTGCTTAAATAATTAAAAAAGTCACCACAGAAAAGGTCTGTAATATTTCAGTGGACAGCCTTTAGCTTTGATTACAGCACACATTCGCGGTGGCATTGTTTCAATAAGATTCTTCAATGTCAAAGGATCCAGTGTTGGATTCATTTTTCAAAAAGATCTTCAATTGATGTTGAGAGAGTGTGACCACTGCACAAAGCCTTCTCCAACAAAAGATGTTCAATGCAGTTGAGATTTGGATCGCGAAAATGATGTTGCATGCAGTGTGAACCTGGCATTGTCCTCTTGGAATATGCCCGTTCCATAAGGGAAGAAGAAATCCATTGAAGGAATAACCTGGTCATTCTGGATGTTCAGATCATCAGCTGATCTAATTCTTTGCATACATAGTGTTGCTGAACCTAGACCTGAGCAACAGGACAGATTTTTTCACCTATAGATATCTTACAAAAAAATAAGCTATCCAAAATCCCCTCTAAAATAAATAAATACAAATCAACAAAATAAAACCATACATTTAAAGCTGGCTATATCCATTATTAAGATTTTGTCACTGAAAATATTGACCATTCCCAGTCTCTGACAATTTGGTTGGCAATCAGCTGTTTGGAACTCGACTCACCACTACAGAGTGCCTGTTATATATTTTTTTATTTGATTTGTCCATTCATTTGAGGTTCTATTTTAATTTATATGCAAATAGGCACAGTTCCAAACAGCTAATTGCCAACCAAAGGTCACATGTCTGGGAATGGTCTATAGGCCATTAACATTTCACATTTAATGACAGAAAACTTGCAATACATTTTTTCCTCCTAATTTATATCAGTAATCTACAGCAATCTATTTTGTATCTATTTTTTTCCCTATTGACCTGCATTGTATCACCTGAAGATGTAATATGTATTTAGCCACAGTGATCACTGCAGATATAGCAATATTGCAAAAATATATAGTTTAATTGAGTACACTGTTTGGATACTTCTTCCTTCTTTGCTCCATTGTCTGTCCGCACCATTCTCCATTAATTCATCATATCAGTTTTTACGTTGAGTGAGCAGAAAATGGCCATACTTAACAACAAGCAGCCTCTCACCTCAAGCAGCTCATTTTCAAGTGTCACTTCTGAATGACCCACCTTATGCGGGTCCAGTGTGAAGTTGGGTCGTAGCAGGCTGCCAGCGTCTGCGTGGTTGTCATGGTCCACCTCGTACATGTTGTACGAGGGGTTCCCGATTTCCACGTTGATGCCTCCGTTCGTCATGGGCTGCCTCTGAACGCGCTTTCCCCTGGGAGTCATACAGGGATTCAAAGAAAAGGGATGTTAGTCTGATAGAACCATGCGCTTGTTTCGTTATAGACACATTTTCCAAGACACTCAGCAGGAGCAGATGATGCGCTGGGTTCGGCAAGGTCTTACTGGAGGTTTTAGTTTGCATCTATTTTGGGGAAGATGGGGCAAAGTGGAGCACTCAAGGAAACCCATCCAGATACAGGGAAAAACTCCACACAGAAAGGCCTCTCAGCAATCATACTGAATTTGTGTCTTTTTGGTGTAGCATTCCATGTATGTCTTTCTAACAAATACAAATGATTTGACTGAGATGCAAACAAACTGTGCCTGAATATTATTGTTTCTCTGTATTGCTTATCAACCTATAGAAAGAAAGAAAGAACATATGTGGTTTCATCCCTTTTCTCACCTGTGCATACTGTTGTTGTGTCGCAAGGAAGACACCATTAAAACCTTCACATTTGATTACAATGGTATATGACGTTTCAGAGGAAAAAAATACAATCAAATCTGTTCTTCGCGCAGCCAAATCTGTTGCAGAGCGAGCTGTGACTCTAGTACACAGGTGTTGAAAATGTCATCAGGCAAACAAAGCCAATCCCGGGAGTTAGACAACTCTTGCTTGGATTAAACCAGAGTTTGGCATCGTTTGCCTGGTGACTGTGCAATTTTCAACACCTGCGTACTACGATCGGATGGGCCATAGCTGTCAAGTCTCCTGTTTTGGCCAGAAAAGTACCATATTGTACCTCTCTTTTCTGCCGTCCTCCCATATTTGTATTATGCCGTAAATCTCCTGCATTATAATGAAATAATAACAATTGAAGAAAAAAGAAAAACACACCATTCCTCTGCCACTCCATAACTGAACTCTATCACTACTAGCCCCGCAAGAACTGCCACCTGCTGCAGTTCTCTCGAGGTTAGCATAGCTGTCAAGCCGCCCATTTTGTTTTGGAAACAACCATATTTTACCCCTCTTGGAGCCTAGCTGGAGTGGTGGGACAGCTTGCAGCGGAAGCCGGAACATTTCCTTCATTGCCAAATCCAAAATTGAACAGGTATGAGTGGAACCAAATATCTTTTGCCCTGCGCCGAAGAAATACAAATAAATCCTCATCTTTATGAACAAAATGTCCCCAGCAGTATCTATTAAGTGGACCATCCAGGAAGTGTGACAAATCTTGCTTGAATATAAAGATCGTAACTGCCTCTGTAGTTGTAAGCACTTTACTTTACAGTGCAGGGATAAATGGTAAATGGTCTCAACTTGTATAGCTTTTCTACCTTCATTAGGCCCAAAGTGCTTTACAGCAAAGAACCAGTCAGCCATTCACACTCTCATTCATACACCACATACAGACACTGGTGGTAAGGTGGGTGAAGTGTCTTGCCCAAGGACACAACGACAGTGTGCATCTTCAGGAGCTGGGATTCGAACCCCCTTACTATGATAGCATAGGTCGGAAATAGCATGTTGGTGAATCTATGGTCATAGAGCATGGAAACGGGACACATCTGTTACTGTACTTTTTATTGGTAATATCCTGAATTAATAACCAACTACTAAGATTGTAAATTACCAGAGCACATGGTTAGTATTTTCTTCTTCACTGGCTATCCCAAGTCAATCTGAATCCCATCGTATCACCATGTTATGACTGTGCTGTAAAGTGCCACTGTTGTATAAATCTAAATCAGTCAATCAAAATGTGCTTTTGTAAATGTGTGTTAAACCCACTGTAATCTGTAGCTTCATTTTTCCACTGAGGATAAAAATTTAACACGAGTGCAAAGGTGGATGTTGCTCGGAGCGCGTTAAAACGAGAATCACTTCGTTTTAAAAAGCACCGGCACATCAATTTATCCTCAAATGCCGGGAGCTATCAGATCTGCCTCGCTCCCCCTTCTCTCTCTGTTTGTTGTTGCTTATAAAGGATTATTTTTGTATTTTTTTTACACCCAAAACACGAGTTACCTTTGCCTCCTCTTGCACACGTAGACACCGGCCACCACCATCACAATCAGGATGACCAACAGGACCAGAGGCACGATGATAGCAATGCTCCCTGAAGCCGACACACAGGGAGAGATGGAGCGCACAGATGAGGCAAGATTGAATTGAACGCGGCGCAGATGGACTCAGATAGGCCCATATTGTATGCAACCACTGGTGTAACAAAAGCTTCAAAGCAAAAACACTTTGAGATAGAGAGTAGACAATCTAGTGTTTACAGAAAAGGCTGAAAGCAAAGTGCATTTACATATAAGTGCCCGGTGCATGCATATCGGAAATATACTCCCAAGAATACTGCATTTGGATTCAGAAGACAAGGATTTATAGTTATCAGATAGTAATAGGCCTTACTTGAGATTTTAACAGTTCTTTTTGATCAGGGAAATGGCATGGCATTTGCAGAAAGAGCTTATTTTTATTTTCCATTAGGCTTCGATTACTGATATGGCAAGATATGACATAAATTGCGATATTCGATAAGTGTTTTAAATAGACCAATTTTAGATAATTAACCCGACCAGTTTAACACGTTCCGTTATATTCAAAGAAACATCAGGATCAATTTGTTTTTGATCCAATTGTGTCGATACAAAATCATGGATATTATTGCATAGTTTAAACATCTTAACCCCCACCTTAACCAAGTGCAATTCGCCAGTTCAGCTTCACCCAAATCCACAAAACTAATTTAAACGGATAATATTCCTCGCACTGTTGCCACGTTGTCGTCACTTTTACTTATTTTTCGTCCAATTTTTGCAACATTTTCATTGTTTGTCACTTTTCTTTTTGCTCTTTTGTGGCTTTTTTGTTACATTTTCATCGCTTTTTGTCTCTCACTTTTTTGTAATTTTTCTATTGCATTTTTGCCCCTTTTCTGTTGCGTTTTCATCGCTTTTGGCCACACTTTTTTGTCACTTTCCGTTGCATTTGTGTCCCTTTTTGCTCGGTTTAGGTGGGGGTTAAGAGGTTAAGTTACCATGTGATTGTGTTGTACTGTAGGCTGTGTTTAGTTAGTTCAATTTAATTTATCTCTTTTATTTGAGCATCTGAGTTCCACAAAGTTCTACATATAAAGCACAGTAATCAAAGCCAAAGAGAGATACATGCGTAGGTGAATAAGTATAAAAAAATAACGTGGATATGATGCTCAAAAGGAGTAAGCAGATGCTTAAGCTTGTTAGTTTTATTTTTACAACAGGAAAAGTGAATTTTCAGGTTGACGTTCACATTATGTAAAACCTATCCCCGACTTATCAAACATGAAGCTGCCGTTTGTGACATACGGTAAGTACATTTTCATACAAGTTGTTTACAGTAAACTATTGATAGCATGTCTAGCATCTATTGGTATTAGCAAAAATTAATAAACTTCAGTCATATGGAAACCTTACTTATTGTGTGATATATTGTGGCTTTGTGCATCTCAGATTTTGCATCACAATATTCCAATAATTATGATTTTGCGATATATTATTGTGGCCATACGGCCTTTGCTCTGCCCGATCCCGTCAGACCTTGGAAGCTAAGCCGAGAAGGGCCTGGTCGGTACTTGGATGGGAGACCGTTTGGGAACACCAGGAAGCCTGGCGAATGTAGTGAGTGAGTGGTTGGTGGTGGTCGGAGGGGCCAATGGTGCAGACTGGTTGCCTCGCTTCCGTCAGTCTACCCCAGGGCAGCTGTGGCTACAATAGTAGCTTACTACCACCAGGTATGGAGTGAATGAATAATGCAACGTAAAGTGTCTTTGAGTGTCCGGAAAAGCGCTATATAAAACCGATGCATTATTATTATTATTATGTAGAGTGTGCCGCTATACAAACTCATTTCACTTTCTAGGTTCAACAGATTAAAACAAAATACCACATATTTCTGCAACGTTAGCAATGTCTATTTTAGACTTTTCTATGCAATATTGAAGCTATAAATTATGACTCAAATACAGCTTTTAAAAGTGGGTACTTAAAAATCGGCAGGGTTGAATGAGGTTCAAATATGCATTATTAAAATCCTATTACGTGAGGTTTTTATTATAGATTAACTTTAGACTAAAATAAGTCTTTGATGTGAAACAAAAACACAGTTAGCCTTTCTTCCACGTTGATTAGGGAGTATTTGGATTCGCGCGACGTACCTCCGCTGGTGTTGTCCGATTTACTGCTTTTGGGGGCGGGTCTCTCACACTGGGTCCCGGCCCAATTGGCGGAACATCTAAAGAGGGGAGAGGGGGGGGGGAAAGTCAGCGTAAATCAATGGATGCACATGAAGCAGAGGAGCAGTGGTTCCCAAACTGTAGTAATGGTACAATTAACAGACTGTCTGGGTGGTTAAGGAACGTTTGATGCTTTTCTTACAGTTCAATAGAAAAACTCCTTACGTTTAATAGGAGTAAATTAGTGTTATTAATCCGGGTTTGGGTGTGTAGTCCTGGTTTATAACTGCCTCTTCCGCTCCACAGACGTAACTTCTGTCAGAGCTCAGCAGCTTTGTTTTGTAGTAGTGAGGCTTCTGTTGTATTTTTTCCTTGCTGCTCAACAAAAGATGTGCTACGAAGTGGCAGCTGTACAGTAGAGTGCTTTATAGTTACGGCTGAGGGAGGAGTAATGTGTGAGTAACAGTTGCCATGGAAGAGTCAAAGATTACACAAAGATGGCACAAAAATGGAACAAAACGCAGCTTGGTTAAGTCCAGATTTAGTAATGCGTGTGTATAGGTCAAACAAAAAAAATGTCCACAGGTGAACAGCTGGGGAACCACTGCTGCTTTGGAGAGAGAGCAGAAAGGCCATGAATGCAGAACAAACAAACACCTCTTCACATCAACAAGATCCCGGCGTGACAGGTTACATATCATGGTCCACTGTTACTATGGAGAGCTTTGATCACACAAACAAATAAAACAGCACCTGCATGAAGAAAGAGCACGATGCCAAACCGGCGTGGCCACAGAACAGCGTGAATATTCAGTGGGAGAAAAACAGCACACCAATAACACTTTTCAAACACGGATTGGAGATATAGTTTGACTCTTGATGGGCGTAAAGCATGATCCTGGTTAGAGAGGGTGGAGTAGAGTTTTACATGAACGCTTTGTAAAACATGAGCTGGCTGGTTAAATGAAACGACTAGATTTACATGCAGCGCGACAGGACACCAGGCGATCAAAATGTGTCCAGAAAGCAAAGGGGGAGATTTCAAAACAGTTTGGAACGCAAGTGTGCATTGTGTTTGAACAGCGAATATGCAGGATTTAGACGCCATAATGATAGGTTGCATTCATGGGACATTTCAAAATGCTGATAACAAACCACGAGAACATTTGTGGACTGTCTGTCTGTAGTTCCTTTTGTTTAAGAGATTTTCAAATATCGTTGACAGGATTGAGGAAGTTTGGCCTCTATACTCAGCAGCTTCTTCTCGGTCTTGTCGCCACATGTACGACTGGATAAACACACAAGCTAAAGGTCTATTTAAGCTTTGCCCCATGCTCAGAGGAGGGTTCAGGACAGCCATTTCCCTAATTATTACATATATTTGTTGTAGGCTGGGTCGTGAGCAGTACCTGCTACTTGCCGTCCCCCCGATCAGAGAGTTAGGGTTAGGTTTAGTGTCAGGGGTTAGAGTTATGATTATGGTTAGGAGCAGTAAATGTGATATTGTGTTTCACTCACACAAATCTTGCATGTAGTTTTAGAAACTAGAAGGTCTTGGTTTTCAAATGAGGTATCACACTGGCATATAGACTGTAAGGGGTCCAGTCAATACGCTTTGAGATGTAGATATGCATAATTGCTAACCCTAACTCTGACCCTAAACCCTAAATGGTCAATTGCAATTGGATACTAAAAAGTCCTATGTGCCTGAAACCCATCCACAGCCCTCTGCCCTCCATCTGAGATTATAAAATCAAACATAAATCCATCTGAGATTATGAAATCAAACATAAATCCGTGAACGCAACCCGTTGAATACTTCATGCTATAATAAGACAACCAGCTACAATGCTACATTTTACAATACTATTGAAATAATGTCATATTTTTCCTCAAATACTTCCAGTACACACCTCGCAGGATATCACGTTGCACATAAGGCAAAAGAAATTACATCTTCAAATGTCGAGGCAATTGAAATGGGAAACTGGAGACCACTGGACGAGTTTAATCCCATGGTTGTCATCCTTAACCACAAATCCTCTTACAATCATTACCTGTGTCACAGGAATTAAAGAAACATGTAGTGGAGTAAAGAATGACTGGTCAATACGGGCGATATTGAACTCCCATCATGCACCTGGGTTTGATGGGTGGAGATTGATGGCCACGGCACAGCAAGCGAGTCACGTTTTATTATGTCCGGGGTGCGTTGACTGCATGAGATGGGCTGTGGGCGCAGGAACCCATAATGTAATAAGTGCCACGACAGCTAATCCCTCATTAAAATGCCATCAAATACTTGTTTCTCTGCCTGAGCTACAGCGCTACATCTGCAAATATTAGCACTCAAACAAAGATCCTTATCTGCCGAGGGTAGAGAA
This sequence comes from Proterorhinus semilunaris, assembly GCA_021464625.1. NCBI lineage: Eukaryota > Metazoa > Chordata > Actinopteri > Gobiiformes > Gobiidae > Proterorhinus > Proterorhinus semilunaris. Next base: position 11,702,018 of record CM038353.1, on the reverse strand, counting down.
AGCAACAGAGAAAATTAAATAGATTGAGATGGAAATAGAAATAAGGTGGGAGTCATATCACAAGGGAAACTGGATAGAACAGACTATGAAAAATGTGCTAAGGATATGAGAATTGCTTTTGAACAAAAAAAAATCAACACTAAATGTTATATTCAGGTTGAAATAAAAACAATAATAAAAGAATATGACAGGCAGAAAGGAATGGCATTAGCATGTTGATATTTCCCCTTAAAGCATCTTAAATATCCAAACAAACATGTATAATGACTTTTTCAGCTGGTTTCCCCTCGGTATCTAAACTACATTAAAACAGAATGACCATGTTCATTCTTCTTTTCGAAAGTAAGTTACTTTGATCAAACATTGTATTTTTGGGGATTTATTTGTCCTATGGCAAACTGCCGCAGGGCCCACTAGGTATAAAACGTATCTAACAAAAGATGTTAGATCCTTTTCTTTCTTCTTTTCCTTTAGTACACAAGGATTTTTATTTTATTTTATCATTATTATTTGGTACAGGCACTGGCGGCCTTAACCGAGCACATGTTCTCCAGGTCGTGCTTTACCGAAATCTAAAAGCTTCTTGACTGGAGCTTCCGCCCTATTCACCTTATTCCGGACGTTCCCGTGGGCGCCATGCCATGAATTTTGCCCGCCCCTTTTCTCCCATCAGTTAATATAGGACTGGAGAAGTCAAGATAAAATCAGTTACTACACGAAAACAAAGCCGATTTTAGGCCGCGCAGAGAAACGGTCCATCTTTTTCCTTGTGTTGTAGCCATTTTGTCATCACTTTTTTCCCTTTCTTTTTCCATCTAATTTTTGCTATTTTTTGTTGCTCTTTCGTGGTCGTTTGTCGCCATTTTCATCATTATTTTTGTCATTTTCGTCGCTTTTAGATTTTGGTAATGACAAACTGGAGAAAATGTGCTTGGTTCAGGTGGGGGTTAAGAGGTTAACAGTATCCAACCCTAAGTGCAAGATTATATCTCTATTTCTCTAATTTCTTATATAGCTCATTATAGCTCTGCTGGTCTTTTCAAAGTACCATGATACATAAAAGAGCCAATCTCCGTAATATATCAAAGGTAACTTAGCCTGAAGTAGACGACCTCCAACTCCTCTATTCTAAGTTGGGTAATTATGCAAATGTCTCTCTGAAGCCATTATTCATGCAGTTTATATAGACCCCACAATAACTCGTGTACAAACTAGATGCTGTGAAATCTACACGCTGAGCTTTAAAGTCGACATTTCCAAATCACAAGAAGGTCTCTCCAGATTCTGATCTCAACGGTTTTCTAGATGACTAAAATTATCCACTGTTGTACCAGGCACTTATTACACGATAGGCCTCTGCAAGTCAACACCGATCACTTGAGGCGAGGATGGACATCAGATGCACTTGTGGAGAAGAAGAGAGATGGGTGGAGTGGTGATCTGAACAGCCAAAAGTTGCAGCGGGGGACCTACTTGCAGCGTGGTTTGTTAAGTGCGGTTAATGTGCAAATCCCCTCGTTTTGACAGAAGTAATCGCAGGGGTTGGCCAGCTCATCGCAGCGTTGATTCTTGAACCCTGAAGTGCAGCTGCAAAAAAACAGTGTGTCGGAAGTGATGAGAGGTCCACACATTTATGTTTAAGGGTGAGAAGTGACAAGACACTGGCAAATTAGAGCATTCTTTAGGGTGGGCTAATGTATCTCATGATTTTGTAATAGATTTCAAGAACAAACACATGCTTTATGCATCACATGTTTCTACAAATCTCAAAGGATATGATCAACACATACGTGACAACTCATGACGGAAAAAGTAAAATCTTAAAAAAAATACATGTTTTGTTTCATTAGATCTATAACAAACAGGGAAGTTCTGGCCCAGAGCAGACACATTTTGTTTATACTGGTCACAGAAAGGCCCCATCTGGTCAGCTTAATGTTATTTTAAAGCCTCTTGTAAAAAAATATATATTGTATAATACATTTGGGTTACTTGTGTATGATTCTGCACATTCTCCATTATTTACTATTTCTATTAAATGGCAAATGATCTCAACTTATATAACGCTTTGGACCTTCATAAGGCTCAAAGCGCTTCACCGACTCACACTCATTCATACACCAATGTACGCATCACACTGGAGGCAAAGTGGGTGAAGTGTCTTGCCCAAGGAAACAACGACAGTGGGCACCTGCAGGAGCTGCGATTCAAACCCCCGACCTTCCGATCATGAGACGACCCGCTCTACCAACTGCGCCACTGTCGCCCCAATATTAGGCTATTATAAAACAGAATAATTAAAACCAGTACAATATAGCAATTGTCTTTTCAACTTTCAAGACCATTGAAATATTCAAGATGTTCAAATAACTAAATTTCTTCCTCATACTTCTGCTTATACTAAATTATGGATTTTAATTGGACTATTGATCAGACAAAGTGTCTATATCAAGGATTTCGTAACATATTTTCAACATTGTCTATCAGGACTTTGGTACACACGTATCCCTGAGACCAAAGACTTGCTGCCGGTCGTCTATTGAGGTGGTTTTAGAAAAGTTTTAAACATGGCTGACAGTTGAAGAAAAACTAAAATGATGTGAATGCTGACTTTCCGACATCTTTTCAAATAATAAAAGCTGAACGGTTGGTGCCATGCTGACTGGCAGGCTCCAGACTTCTCCCGCCGTGTACCCGGGATGATACATAACCACAATTAAAGGAAACAATCACATAAAAAAAAGAAGAACACCAGTGAATACATGTCCACGTAATTGCTTTGCAGTTTTCCTGACAAACAAAAGCAGAAAACGGAAAACTCTTTTAGAATCAGGAATAAAAAAAAACAGAGAGGAGAAAGTGTAGCAATGACAGGAATATCTATGGCTATTACTGCCGTGGAGACGTCTTTGTGAAGTTGAGAAACAAAAATAACATCACTTTCTTTAACAGTATAGGCAGTCCTTCAAAATGACAAACATTTGGAAGAGTTTCCCCAATGAGACAAATATATATAACTGTCAAAACAAAGATCTAATGCAGCACAGATGTCAGTAAAAATCAGCACAAAGTCAAATGACAAGAGGGAAATTATCTTTCTGTTTGTGCCAAAAACAAACTTAAATTATGTGTCAGCATCCTACTCTCACGGGGATGTTTCTATGATAATAACAAAACGATTTGATTTATTTGTTGTATTTAGGAGCTTTTTGAATAAATAAATAAACAATACTTTTCCCGCATATTTTTTGTTTTTATAAAACTGCAATTAGAAAACAAACAAATGCTTACTTACTCTTACTTTATTTTGGAAGCCCTGCTGTATGCAAAATGATACATTATTGTCAGATGGCGATTAATATGTATGAGTTTGGGCAGTTTTCAGACCTGTTTTAATTTTTAGTCCTTTACTCGCTGCAGTATTACTAGAAAAATATAACATTATTTATTCATTAAATATTAAAAAGTTAGAAAAAAGTATTCAGACCCATTCCACTGCACTCAAACATAATTGGGCTGACTTTAGACATTCGCAAAAGTTAACCGTATTTTCCGGACTATAAGTTGCACTGATTTCATAGTTTGGCTGGGTGTGCGACTTATACTCATGTGCGACAAAAATAATTTCACACGTTTGTTATTTTCACACTGACAGCCGCTAGAGGGCGCTCTAGGCTTGTGCACCAATATCTGCTACTCCTGTACCACTTACAATGTAAAAACCTGTAGTGGAGCAGCAGAAAGAAAGTTTGGCTTGAGTGAGAAACTTTTGAGGGACTGGCGAAAAGCGGAGGTTACTCTTACTGCATCGAAGAAAACAAAAAAAGCAAATCGTGGGCAAAAAGCTAGATGGCCACAGCTAGAGGAACGAGCAAATGGGTGCTTGAACGTGTTGGTGCGACTTATACGCCTGAGCGACTTATACAGTGGGAAGAAAAAGTAAGTACATTGTTCAAATGATCAAAATCATAAAACTGAGTAAACAGTGTCGGCTTAAACTAATACCACCCAAACATATACATTTTATCATATTTTTATTGGACATAACATGTAAACATTCACAGGAGAGGGAGGTAAGTAAGTAAGTACACCGCCTGAATCTCACTGAACTGCAGCAGTTTTGTAAAGAGGAATGGTCCAAGATTCATCCTGATCGTTGAGTGTATTATTAGCAGTTATTGCTGCAAAAGAAGAATCAGCCAGCTATTTAATACAAGGGTTCACTTACTTTTTCTACGCTGTTGTGAATGTCTTTCTGCAAAATATCTTGATAAACTTGTGAATCAATTTTTCTATTGATGAAATCAGGTTGTCCAGGCCCTGAGGCAACGAAACAGCCCCACACCATGATGCTTCTGCACCGTACTTCAAAGTGAGGATAGGGTTTTGACGTCGGTGTGCTGTTCCATTTTTCCTCCACACATGACGTGTGTTTCTCCCAACAGTCCACAGTACAGTGCCTCTCGAAAGTACTAATACACCTTGAACTTTTGCACATTTTGTCATGTTTACAACCCTAAACGTAAAGATGTTATTTGGAATTTTTTACTGACAGTTCACACACAAGTAACAACTGTGAAGTGATACATGATTCTGTTATTTTACAAAAAATAGAAAAGTGGGGCGTGCATAAGTATTCAAGAAGCATGAAATAATACTTTGTGGAACCCACTTTTTCTGCAATAACAGCAGCAAATCTTTTGGGGCATGACTCTACAAGGTTTGCACATCTAGAGACTGACATTTTAGCCAATTCCTCTTTACAAAACAACTCGAGCGTTTGTGAACAGCAGTTTTCAGGTCTTTCCACAGATTTTCAATAGGATTTAGGTCAGGACTTTGACTGGGCCATTCTAACACATTCATATGTTTGTTTTTAAACCATTCCATTGTAGATGTAGCTTTGTGTTTAGGGTTTCCCCCCCAGCCTCAATTCTTTTGCTGACTCCAGCAGGTTTTCCTCCAAAATGTCTCTGTATTTGGCTCCATCCATCTTCCCAACTATTCTTACAATCTTCCCAGTCCCCGCTGAGGAAAAGCAGCCCCATCATATTTGATACTGGGGATGGTGCACTCAGGACGATGAGCAGTGTACTTACTTTTTTCTTCCCACTGTATATGTTTTTATCTTCTTCATTATGCATTTTTTGGCTGGCGTGACTTATAGTCTGGAAAATACAGGAGGTCTGTGGTAAAGTCCCACGATCGTCACTATACAAGCCTGTGAGTAGTTTATTTAATTTTTTTAAGATTTGTATGTTATTTTCAAAGTCAATCTTCAACACAATAACAGAGGGCCTGGAACCATTGTTGGCACATTATTACACACAATTTCCCATCCAATTGTGTTTTCTTCCTCTTTAGCATTGGAAGCGCAGAGGATCACGCTGTACCTCTGCTCTGCCGTGTTTCTGCAGCGCTGAAGAAGCTTAATGAAATATACATTTACTAAGCAGCATTGAGGTCAAACCGTATGATTTCTCGACACAGACATATCCATCATCTGGCATAATCTCTGGTCTTTGCTGCGAATAATAAAGCGCATTATCGGGATCTGTTAACCTCATCGAAAAAGATTGGATCATTTGCATAGAAATTGATTCCATCCCTTGGAATTTGTGAGTGATGACGGCAAGTTTCGATTTAACTACAGTGGACAATGGACAGTTTTGAGAAAGAAAAAAAAACCCCGCACGAGTTGGCTTTAGAAATGGATTTCCAATTTCCGCACGGGAGGAGGTTTTGAGAGGCGGCGCGTCTGATTATGGGATGAGGTGGTATTAATCTGTGTCGTTTGCTCTTTCACAATCATATCCCCGTGTCCTGCCAGTCACACTTTTGTCCAGGAACCTCCATTGACTTGCAATTGATGGCAAGCACCTTCGCTGCACACGATGGACCGGGAAACTTTTTTCACTAAACTGTACCAAAGATTTTTTTTTTTTTTTAAACATTCGTCTTTTATTACAGCTAATACTACACGGCCCAGTTTAAACCCCCATTAAATATTTTATTTTTTATAAATGTCTAAATCATAGCTTCTCAAAGTTGAGTTGAGCCCGAAATGTACAGTATATTGTACAGTATAATCAGTGGTTAAAGTGGACTTTGGGAAGTCGTGGAACTTGCATCTAGAAGACTCGCTACATTAGGTCGAAATGCAGTGTAGATTAAATGTAAGAGAAGGTGTTTTATATTACTTTTAATTGTTTTACTTTTAAAACAAGTTTAAAACATTTTACTGAATAACATTTCTTTAAGTGTGCTCCTGTTTGAGATACGCACAGAAAGTAAGAGCAACAGTTTTTCATTAATCAGATATAATTTTGTGCAATATGGTGTATTTTAGGCAACACTATGCTTATTCACTTATACAGTGAAAATCAGTATTTATGGAAAAACATTTAATGGTGTGACTCAACATCAGTTATAGCAGGGAGCTACTGGTATCCAGCAAGCATTTCTAAAAATGTCTATTATTCCAAATGATGAGTGTCTGGACCTAATCTTTTAATAGTATGAATTCATATATTTGGGGTGTGTGACTATATGGACTTTGGAAATAGCTGATCTACATAATTGTAGCCCAATTTCAACCATTCAAATGTTTTGATTCGATTACCGTGAATTGAAACCCATTTTCAGACATTAATACACATAAAAAGTCCAAATAAATTTGTCTTTGCTTTCCCCATGTTTTTTTCTACTTTGTGAATGAGTTGAATGACTACATTAACTTTTATTTGAGTATTATTATTTGAAGTAACATACTCTTACTTGAGTAGCTATTCTGGCTGTACCGTACCCATGTCTGCTTAGTTTCTTTCCGGAGGGAGCAAACCTCTGAAAAATCCTACTACTCATGAACGCCACGTCGACCTGCCAGTGCTTCTTAACCGCGAGGAAGAACAGCGTGATACGCTCAAAATGGATATCGCTTTGAAATGGGCTGGGAACTCTTTTTCTCTCCTATATCTACCTAAAACCCTGAGCCTCGCAGAGGTGTCACACAGCATAAGGCAGTGTAGTGCTCCTCAACCCCCCGGTGAGCCTTGGCCCCCTCATAGTGACATCAAACCGCTTCTCGACTGGGGTGGGATTTCTTTCTCAAGGAAGACATCTATCTCCTAGTGTTGCACTGGAAATAGTACCCCGTGATGATTTGTGTCTCCCGGCTTGGCTTTCTGGGGGCACCGTGCCAGCAATTTGAATGGTAGAGAGTGAATAATAGTAGAGTGAAGTATTCTTTTTTTTCCCCCTGTCTATCCCACCTTCCGCCCACTTTTCTTTCAGCCATTACGCAGTGACTTACTGGCAGAAAGGCAGGTTGGTGTCGGGGTCCAGGTGACAGGTGCCGCCATTGTAGCAATATCCGTCACAGAGTTGACAGCTCGGTGCGATTCTGCCATTTGTGCAACTGCGGGGGGAAGAAATAATGGTTGCTAGTGACAAGTAGAGAGACTTTTTTAATACAAGAAGTAACAATGACTCAGGGGTGCTTTTGTCAAACATGAAATGCCAGCGTGAGTTGAAAATGTACTCAAGGGAATGACTATAGATGTTGAAGACCTACAAGAGCAAAGTGAGACTGTTGTCAATTTGTTTCAATCGTTCAAGTTCAAGAAGTGTATGTTGTTCATCAGTCAGTATAGACAGGAGGACCCCTGAGTGTACGCAATAATTTAAACAAGGAGGGATTGTGGATACATAGATACAGACGCTGAGATAATTTTGTGCATTATTCCTGTTGACATATAATCATGGCTACTAATTGTCCTATACTCACTCTTGAATAAAAAGCATACTCAGCTTGGATCGCTCTTTGATATTTATTAGGAAAAATAGTCAGTGACGGGGAAAAGGTTGAGAATTATTGGCCAAGGGGAGACCAGTGAACAGAGTTGAAGAAAAAGTAAAAAAGGACATAGATCTAGGTGAGACTGACGAGGTTCAGGGGCTTATCTTTGTGCTTTTAGTTTTAGTTTTCTCAAGAGAGGGCATCTGACAGAATCATGGCCACGGGACTTGAGGACACACATTTTCTGTGGCAATACCAGCTGTTCGAAGAGTAATGAACAGAAATACCACCAAATAAATTATAGTTCGCTCCATTTTTAATGTTTTTTTATTCAACTAGAAAATATCGTATTTTGGCTGGGGTGTTCAGGACAATAAGCTGCTTGGTCTGTGGCTAAACAGACGGTATGATAACCGAGAGGAGTTTCTTGCACTCACTTGCAGACCACATCTCCAGTGTCTTCATTGATGAGGCAAGGGGCTCCGTGGCAGCGCAGACACTTGTCCACCTCGCATTTGTTCCCCTCGAACCGCGCGGGACACACACACTCCACATACCCACTGCTGGACAACGTGCAAGCCTTGGAGTTGACGCAGTAGTGGTGGCAAATGTCTGAAATTATAGGCATACAGATTGTTAAAGGTTAGTAAATAGTAATGAAGAGCAAATCAAGGACGACATATGACCCGGGGAAATTGGCAGTACCTGGTTTATTGTAGCACAATAACAGCATACGTATATCAACTATGTATGATCAAAACCACACTTCAAATTGGAGTCAAAAATAAACCCACTCGCTGTGCTCGCACCACAGTTTGGAAACCCCAGGTCTAGAATAATGAAACACCAGCTAGCCTGGTCTTAATAGGAACTAATTATCCGCTTTAAAATGGCATCTTAGCCACAGATAGGCAACATCCAACCCCTGGGGAAATGCTCTGTGCGACACAACTAATGATGAGTGCCATTTGAAAAGCATTGCAAAGCACAATATGTTATCACTTCAGCACAGAAACACCTAGAGGTTGTTTGACGGTGCATTTTTTGTTTATCTGCAAATGGAGCCACATAAATGTGTTTGTTTGAAAGAGAGAAAAAACTTCAAGGGATTGTTTTTGTTCCACAGAGAGCATCTATACTGCAAATGAAGTGCTAGACATAATAGAATTACGGCAAACCAAATTTAAACAATTTCTTTTGAAGACAGCGATATCGTGACATAAAATAGCACATGGCAGTAATGCTTTGTACAAACAAGAGCAATCTTTATTCAACAGTCAATCAAGAGCGTCCTTCATTTTTATGTTTTAATATTATATATTGTTTTCTTTACTGTCTAATCGTTTAATTATTACACTAAGCCAGAACAAACTAAGCTCTGCTCTGACTGCATCTGCACTTGAAGCATAAAACACTGTGGAAAAAGCCTTACATACCGCCAAGTATTTGACAAAATGCATGTCTAAAAGGTTTGCCTGCTTTTGATTACAGGGTACCTGCTTATCGGATTAGGTGCTGCCCTGAATTATCGGAAATTTGGAAAGACAGCAGCTTGCAATCAGACCCCGCTGCTGTCCGTTGAAATGAACGAGCACTTTGGAGCAGGGAGTGACCGAGTAATGGAATAATACCGGAAAGTAAAGCACAATGATGGACTGTTGTATGCAACCTGGCAGCTCGCTTTGGAGACGGATGGACAATAGGTGGACTATATTTTGGGAGGAAAAGGGATGAACTGTGAAGGGGGCTACCTGCTCTGGAAAACTGAACTAATGCTGAGACCAAGTAAAAGTGTGGTGGATGCCTCTACTACCACCACAATTTTGTTAGTATTGTTTCATTTACTTATACGTAATAATGACACTGCACATTATGTTTGAATCATTTCTTTATTTGGACACCTTAGTTAATTTAGGTTTGAATTGTTTTACTTACACTTACGTCTTTTGTTTGAGGTGCTGCAAAGACTGGCTGGAGAGGCTGGAGGCCATCTTAAAACCTTGGAGTGTACCAAGTCACAGTGAACTGAGGGGGAACACTAATTGTTAAAAGTTTATTTTGTTTGAACTTTTTTGTTTGAACTTTTTATGCACTCATCATTTTGAGCTAAGTTGTAGTTTTGTTAGCTTTGCTTGTTATGATGATTTTTGCTAAGTTTAGTATTTTGTGTTTCTTTGTCTTATACCTCCCTCAGATTACGTTATGGTTTACTCCACCCCTATTTAAGCAGCGTTGTTTCTCTGTTGCCGTTCAGTTTTGGTTTGAGTTCAGTTACTACTCTGTTAAGTTGGGCCCCGATTTTTGTCAGTTATAGTTTGCCTTATTTTTGTGAGCCTTTGTTAATTCATTTTGGAGATTATATTATGTAATTTTCTCATTTTTTAACACCTTTGTCCCTGCCTGTTATTTGGTCCATTACAGTTGGTGGCAGTGGTGGGATCATTCAGTTAAGGACACTGGTGATTATTGTTTTTTCTCTCTTTTCCCTTGTTGATGAATTTTGCACTACCTACCTCTGGAAAAAAATAAATGCCAGGAAGGGGAAGCGGGCGTACTAGACAAACGCCCAGTCCAGACCTAGAAGACTTGGGCACTGGGGTGCATACAGATGGTGTTCAGGAGGAAGGAGCAGTTGGTGGAGAGCTTGAAGAAGAGGGGAGTGAGCCTACACTAGCTGACTTGGCTAACCTTCTTAGAGCCCACATAAGACAACAGAGGGCCAAAGAGGACAACTGGAATAGAGAAGCGGCTAGGCAAGAACTGAACTTCATCGACCTAGAAAAAAGCTGTTCAGCTTGTTCAAAATGGAGGTTGAAGCTCAAACCGCTTCTGCTGTGCAGCCTACAAACACCATCAGAAGAAGCGGTTTCACCTTCACACAGCCAGTCAGGTGACCTTCTCTTTGCACATGCACCTTTTTCTCAAGCACCTAAATTACAAAAACTGAGTGAAGAAGATGACATTGAACATTTTCTCATTACTTTTGAGAGGATGTAGCTGGCCAAAAACAGACTGGGCTTTTCACTTAACACCACTGCCACCAACCTTAATCAACCAAATAACAGACAGGGACAAAGGTGTTAAAAAATGAGAAAATTACAGAATATAATCTCCAAAATGAATTAACAAAGGCTCACAAAAATAAGGCAAACTATAACTGACAAAAATCTGGGCCCAATTTAACAGAGCAGTAACTGAATTCAGACCAAAACTGAACGGCAACAGAGAATCAAGGCTGCTTAAATAGGGGTGGAGTAAAGCGTAATCAGAGGGAGGACAAAGAAACACAAAATACTTAGCAAAAATATTCATAACAAGCAAAGCTAACAAAACTACAACTTAGCTCAAAATTATGAGTGCATAAAAAGTTCAAACAAAAAAGGAATAACAAAATAAACTTTTAACAATTAGTGTTCCCCCTCAGTTCACTGTGACTTGGTACACTCCAAGGTTTTAAGATGGCATCCAGCCCCAGTCTTTGCAAACCTCAAACAAAAGACAAGTGTAAGTAAAACAATTCAAACCAAAATTAACTAAAGTGTCCAAATAAAGAAATGATTCAAACATAATGTGCAGTGTCATTATAACTTATAAGTAAATGAAACAATACTAACACACAATTGTGGTGGTAGTAGAGGCATCCACCACAAAAAGCTTATTAATTATAAATGTATGAACTATTACTGGAATAATTCTCTTCCTCCTGAGAGGAGGTTTAAGCAGCTGGACCGCTTATCTCTTCTACACCATCAACACTTTCCCTTCAAGGCCAAGCCAGATAAGGACTGAGCTCTCTGGCTCATATTTTGCATAACCCTGACTTTCAGGATTGTAAACAACCGCATACACATCCCCCCAAACAACTCCACCGTCGTTCTGCATCTGCCTGAACACGTTTCCTCAGCCTCACCCCCGGTCAAAATTTCAACACCTCACCTGGTGTACTGTGTATTTCCCATGTCTTGATTTGTTTGCCTGTGCCATGTCTTAACTTTAACCCGATTGTAATTCCGCATATCTTCTTTTACTTTCCAGTCAGGATTTAGGCCCCCGCCACAGCACTAAGACAGCTCTGATCAAGGTGAAAAATGATATCCGTATGAACACCAACGCAGGTAAGGTCTCAGTTTTAGTTCTGCTGGACCTGAGCGCTGCCTTTGACACAGTGGACCACGGGATCTTACTTCACAGGTTAGAAAACTGGGTGGGAATCTCTGGTACTGCGCTAAACTGGTTCAAGTCCAATCAGGTTAGAACTCTAGGAGTAATCATGGACTCAGACCAGAACTTAAACAGCCACATCAGAGCAATAACATCATCAGCTTTTTACCATCTGAAAAACATTAAGATCAGAGGAATAGTGTCAAAACCAGACTTGGAGAGACTCATCCATGCATTTGTCTCCAGCAGGTTAGACTACTGTAACGGCCTGCTCACTGGCCTTTCTAAACGAGCTGTTAGACAGCTGCAGTACATCCAGAACGCTGCTGCTCGAGTCCTGACAAGAACCAGGAAATACAACCATATTAGTCCAGTGCTTCGGTCTCTGCACTGGCTTCCTGTCACTCAGAGAATAGAATTTAAAACGGCTCTGCTTGTGTACAAGTCTTTTCATGGTTTAGCACCAAAGTACATCTCTGACATGATAGAGCCGTATGAACCATCTCGGGCCCTGAGAACTTCAGGGAGGGGTCTCCTGGTGGTTCCCAGAGTCAATAATAAACACGGTGAGGCTGCGTTTCAGTTTCATGCAGCTAAAATCTGGAACAGTCTTCATGAGGATGTGAGACAGGCCTCAACTCTGACGATGTTCAAATCCAGGCTGAAAACAGTTATTTTTACCCGATCATATGAAAACTGAAAGTATTTTATCTGCACTCTTGCCTTTTACTGTCATTGATTAATTCTTATGTTGATGTTTTAATGATTGATTTGATCTGTTTTCTTGTAATTTTATGCAACTGTGAAGCACTTTGAATTGCCTTGTGTGTGAATTGTGCTCTACAAATAAACTTGCCTTGCCTTGCCTTTTATAAGGCGCATTGAGTTGCCTTGTGTACAAAATGTGCAGTATAAATAAACATACCTTGCCTTGCCTGAACGCATCGTTGTGAAATAAAAAGAACACTCACGGTAGAGGCAGCGCTCGCCGGTGTACTCGGCCATACAGCGGCACACCGGCTGGTTGCCCTGGGTGACGTCACAGGTGCCTCCGTTCAGACAGTAGTTGTCACAGATCCTCCGCTCACAGAACGGACCCGAGAAGCCAATGGGGCAACGGCACGTGGGCTTACCTGGATATAGACAAAGACAAAACAGCAAATGATTAGTTTTAAAAATGTAACTTTTGGTTTGCAGATTGTATCACTTACCTTTGCCCCCTCTTACCACTGTTCAAAAGGTAAATATATAATATGTTCATATGTATCTTGCACTTTCCTACCCCCACTGGGTGTTCATAGTCTTTTGGATCAAGGAACTACTCACCCATTCAGATACACATTCATACTTGTATATAAGCATATGCAGAGCCTGTGGACAAGGAGGGTAATTAAGTGTCTTGCCCAAGTACAACAGTATTTGCACTGGTGGGAGTGAACTGCCAAACTTCGAATCCAAAGGGGAATGCTCTAATAACCGAGCTACAGTAAGTTTATTTGTATTTGCATATCCAACGACACTAATCTTTTATTTCAGTTTACAATGAGATTAAATGAATTTTGTCGGAATTTTAGATATCCACAACCTTCTTTGAACTGTAATATTATAATGATGTAAATTATGTTATATTGATACTAAGTTTCGATGTATTATTCATAGTGTTTATCTTGACAAGACTCCAGGCTGTGTTTAACCATTTTTGATTGGGTGACCGATTTATTTACTTATCTTTTCCTATGGAGTGTTCTAGTCCCTTTCCCACTGTGACCCATAAATGAACACAGTGCTCAAAGATGAATAGATAAAACTGCAGTATCAATCTAATCATATAAAAAAAAAGTAACTTTTGGATGCAACGGCAAAGATCGATAAGTCCAGCACATTTATCATTTATGCTGGGTCAAGGGGAAAGAGAAATGAGGAGCAATAATGCCCTCCTTCACATGAAATATCCTCCACTTTCTTTCTCAGTAAATACCAGTGAGACCAGATCCTCTGGCCTATATACTGTATTTGTAATGCTGCCAATATGCTAAAAATAAGTATTATTCAACAGTCTGCGTGGCCACACTTGAAGCAATGGCTGCACCATCTCAATTAGATCTCATGATGAGCGATGTGGCAAAAAACTGTCATATCAAAATTTATTTTTCTCTTCAAGGTGAGAATTTTGATTTTAACTAGCAAAGAGTTGAAACAGTTCACTATTTGTCCAAATGAGTTGATTGTCGCAATGCAGATAATCATTTATGTTAGATGTAAGATCGTCATCTTGCCAAGACCAAGACTAGACAAAGAATAGACCAAGACTACATGAGGATTAAAATAATCCTGTTTTAGCCCTGTGCAAATATAAAATCGGAAATATGAAATGTTCCTCAGTCCCACCAGATGAAGTTCAAGTATTTGAATGATGTATAAAAAAAGAGAACACGTTTCACCAGTTACATCTCTGCCTCGTTTATTTTCTGGTCACCAACACTCATCCATCCATCCATCCATCCATCCATCTTCTTCCATTTTTCCGTTGCCGGGTCGTGGGGGCAGCTGTTGGAGCTGCCCAAATCACATTGCACCAGCCCCTATGGCTCCTCCTGCAGGTGTTGGGTCCATGGAAGGGCGGCCTCAGGATTAACCGGGCCTGTTGGTCTCTCATAAGGGGCTTCTGAACCAACACCCAATGTTACAAATTGATTTGAGAACCTTAACCATCGTGGCGCACAGGCTGCACGGTTAAAATACTGAATTCGGTACATACGGCCACAACAGCAATATTTTGAAAATGGATATGGCAGAGATTTTCCTTCCTTCCTTCCTTGACTGACTTGAACTGAAATCCTTAGAGATGTGCAGTGTTTTATTGTCGAAACACTATTTTTCTGTGTTGTCAATAATGTTCCAGGTACCGCTGCCGATCGATGTGGACAACCACAGACTGGGAACACACCTCAAGCTACTTGGATCCAGTTAACACGGGCTGGACAAACTGTTCTGGATTAACATTTTCCTACACAGCCAATGACATGATAAAGTATTTTATCAGAACACTTTGCTTTTAATTCATTTATTACCATATTCATGTTTTATGAATTGATTTCATCTGCCTTTTTGTACTTTTACGTGGACGTAAAGTACTTTGAAATTCCTTGCATATGAATTGTGCTCTGCATATAAACTAGCCTTGCCTGCATGAACACGAACCTTATACTTATATTTGGAAGAAGAAAATGTTCCCTTCGGTCTAAATGAGTGGCTCTTGTAGAGATGTACCCAGCGCATTGTTCACGATGAGCCAGGCTTCCTAATGGACAGGCAGGTGTCAATGTGTTCAATTGTCACAGTATACAGACCTGGCGGCGGCGGGTGATGATTGCATATGAGGAAACCGCCGTAAGTTGCTATGGATACAGGTCTCTCATGTAGGTCACACCGCACTTTGGGGTAATTTTCACGGTCCATAAAGCTGCGAATGGACCTCAACAATGGGACTGAGACTCAGCACTTGTCCGAACTTCTACTTTAGGTCAGAAACATAGTAATATCAAAGTCTAACGGAGACTTTTGCGCCTGATTTTGTGTGTGCTTTCAAACGATTCAGCACATCTGTAACACTGTTTGTAACACTGGGCTAAAAGTTTGGTTTTATACATACTTTCATCAACTGCTTTTATTATTAACAATTCAGGTTTAGTTGCAGTAAACCTGGTATTGCATGGTGCCTACAAATGTAATAGCATTGTAATCCAGGCTTTTTACCCATGCATTTGAACACTGAAAGTATTGTATCTGCACTTTTTGGCTTTTTACTGTAATTAATTATGTTTTATGTGGATGTTTTATGGATTCATTTGATCTGCTTTGCAGTTTAACGCAACTGTGAAGCACCTTGAATTGCCTTGTGTATGAATTGAGCTACAAATAAACTTGCCTGGCCTATTACATGGACACAAACCTATTTTCCCATGTCTCTATGATTAGTCAGAAACACACACTAACCTTAACCCAGTAGACTGTAAAACTACAAGATAACATAGAACTTAAAGCAGAACTCAAGTAACTCATGGCCCTAGAGTCCATAAGCTCTACTGCAGGTGTCGTAGCAAGTTGCGTTTTTTTACTTATTAATTGTCCGTGAGAGTAAATACTACGCTGACAGAAAAGACAAAGGGAGAGAGGGATATTGTACATCCAACTACACAATGGAGATAATTTTTTTCACTCAAACTTGGCTGTAAATACTGTCTTTGCCCGTTAGCTTCTTCTTCATGATTCCATTAGTGTGTATTGGGGCCTCCAAAGCCAGCAAAGCTGCAATTGTGGTTTTCTGGCCAGAGACAACAGGGGGAGATGAAAAAAACAATCATCCAATAAACACCCAGAGGGACTACGGTAAGGATTTATTAAAGTAAACAAGTTACTTAATTAATTTCTTTATCTCCACGCTATTTCAATCATATTACGGTAACATATTATTACTGTACTGTAAAGCAAAGCTCGGCCCAAATTAACTAGTACTTTAGTAATATTGACTAACGTTAATTCACTGCTAAGCTATGCAGTACTAAAGTAAAGTGAAAAGCAGCCAGTCAATTATATCCTGTATTATTCTTGGATACACTTCAAGTTTTTGCACTACACCAAACTTATTAAACACATTTATCTCTTTGGAGAATATTTACTTTTATTATTTCATCTTCTGAAGAGTTAAAAGAGAAAAAAATAAGTGCATTTGAAGCTGCGACCGAGGCTGCCAAGAGTTCCATTAAAGCCCAGAAAAAGTGGTCACGCGGAGAACAGAGGCTCTGCAATGACACCTTGTTATTTTATAGATAAAACTGGAAAATATCCAGTGTCTAATTGATGACGAGGTTGTGTTCGGCCTCCTTTAATCACCGCGGCTGGGACACGCAGATACCCATTTGAGAGCCATTTCTTTGCTACTAATCCTCGGTCCGTATTTCCAGGCGAATCCTCCGGCCAGGAGACATATGGATAGAGACTCAGAAGTGATTTGTGCCTCGTAAAATGTGTGTTTTTCTTCTATTTTAAGCCAAAACTTCTGTTCTACGACACTTGCTACAGCATAACCCACTTACTGCAAACTGCTGTGATTAAGAGAAAATCTGTCACTTTGCCAGTCGGAGTGTGTAAAAAAAAAAAAACATTTGCCAATTTCTAGTCACTAAGTTAAATTTGACCTCTTTTAACCACCATTGCTGGGACACACATTTTAGAAAGTTTTTTTACTGCTAATCTTCAGTCTACATTTCAAAACACTTTCTTTGCCCGGAAGACATATTCCTGATGCACCAAAGCCGGCTCCTCACATAAAAATGCCAGGTATGACTAAGACCGAGCTGCTAGCCCACGGATAAATCTGCGCTTGTCCTGATTTCTCGTCTGCGGTTTCCAGCTGTGGAGAGTATTACAGCTTTTATGATGCACACAAACTGTTTCCAAGCGGTTTCAACTGTTTCCTCGAGCACTGGTGGTTATCTCCCGATGCTGCACTAAAAGAAGTATTTACAAAGACACATATTGTGTATGGTTTTAAAAAAAATATATACGAAAATATATATATATATATATTGTGGGCAACCTGAATAATAAAGAAGAGAAACAAATAAAAAACTAAGACCGTTTTGTCTGTCCTGATCGTGTCCACTAAAAATGTATATTTTCAGGAAATACATGAAGAACCAGTTTGTTTATTTATATATTTAATTGGAATTGGAACCATTTATTTTTTTGTCATCTGACGATCTTTTGACTGTGTTGCAGCTACAGGTATATGTCTGAAAATGCTAAATTGAGCGATATTTTTGAAAACTAGTGTTTAGTCCGGTTCGCTATGTAATTTCGCCGGATTTTTGTGGAGAGTATCCAAACTGAACCTGAAAGCTTTATGAAATAAGCAATCAGAAAAACAATGTCTCCATTGGCTCTGATATATTTAAAAAAAAAGTGCGACAAGGTGAGATAATAACATTTATATGGAGAGTAAAATGGAAATGTATTACATTACATTACAAAATTTACGACATTTGGCAGAAAATTCCATTTGGTCGTTCCAATGAAAAAAGTAAATGAAACCCTTGTAATTTGTGTCACGGTGTTGCCGTAGCGATGACCAGAACTCCCCATTTACTCTAATGGAAGAATGGTATAAATGCACCATTATTACAAAATGACAAGGGCAACTGGAAACATGTTTTTCCTGTAGTTTCTTTCTCTCATCTCTTCTGTAATAGTGATATGCATTTTCCTCCCTTAATCCTCCCCAGCATACACAATTGTATACGCCTAAAAATAGTTTATAGTTTAGTTTAATAGTTTTAATAGTTTATTTTTCCACTTCTTCTGCATAAATCACTTAATTTACTCTAAATATTTCAAAAAATACCAAACATTTAACAATTTTCTAGATTTTAACCCCCAACATTCTGTTTTCAAGACAGAAAATGTAACAAAAAAAACCAAAATATATTCCAAATAATAAATAGTGGAGGGCGGCGGAGCTGGGGTTTTTCTCTCATTACAGAACAACTACAAATGGAGTAAAACCAATTGTGATCTTCCACTTCCATCCTCGGCTCCACCAAAACCCCAAAACAAACAGTATGGTGATTTTATAGCCGTTTTAGGTGTTTACAGTTTTGGACTGTACATTTTGCACGTTTGTACTATAGAAAAGAAGATCGACTAGTTTTGCTGGTTAGGTAAAAATATACTTTATCTATTTTTGTGTATCCATTCATCATTTTGAAAAATTCTAATTTCTTGCCCTTGACTTTTACATTAAAATAAACTAGAGCTCCATGAAATCAGGCACAACTTTCACATCAAGCGAGGTCCATAATTGTGACATTCACTTTTTTTTTTACACTATTGAATGTCACTGAGAACATGGGACCGCTGTAAATCTGATTGACGCATATGCACACTAAATTGATATTCATAACACAGGCAGCTACAGCCATGATGGTCCTCCCTTGCAGCCAATGGGGAAGGCGATGCTGTGGGTAATTGTAGTGATGGAGGCATGATGTGCAGGCTCTTAAATCAGGGGGTTTTCAATTTTAATAGAGCGATACATCCCCATTCAATTTCACCACTGACATCTCCACATTTTCATACATTGTCTATGGGGGCTCGGTGTGATTGTCTGGGAAAGGCGTGAAGCATAAAGGAGCACCTTGACTCTTGGGAAGGTTGAATCACATATTTGAGGGCTGTTTGATATGAGCAGCCATGGCAAAACTGCTCGAGTGGCAGATGGCAGGCGTTTGTGTTAATGTCAAGATGAGGTGCAGACGCAGGGACAAAGATGCCATAGAGAGCAGACAATGAGGAAACCTGCACGTACAAATCTGTTTGGAGCAAAGAAGTCGTTGTTTATTTTCATTTCTAATATTTCATGTTTTATTCAGGCTTCTCACACTATTTTAAGACACCTTAGCATTAAAATCGTTGTAGTGTGAATGAACAAAAATATGTCGAACGGTCCAAAAATGTGTTTGTGTCTGAGAAATAAGCCTAGATTAGTGGTACTTGAATTTCTTCAGTTTTTTTTAACATTTTGTTTTCGTGATTGTGTTTTTTCCCCCTTATAAATTCTTCTTTTTTTTTTTTTTTTTTCAAGGTTCGCTGAGCAACATTCAGAGAAATCTAATTACATGTCTAGGGGAAGCTAACCGTTGTTAGCACTATGCTTCCAGCACTGGTAGCAAAAAACAGTTTGCACATTTTTAATAATGTTTTGGGGCGTACTGACTTTTTATTAAAGAGCAGAGCAGATTCCCAACTGGAATAGTATGGGAGAGGAAAACACTGTCGGAGTTGTAGGGAAGAATCATGTGGCTTTTGATCAACCACATAAGCCACAAGAAAACAATGTACAGTACCTTGTGTAGCAAGTATTCCACAAACTGACTTTCCTTTTCAAATGTTAGCACAGCAATTCACCTTTAACTTAGGGCTGCTCGATTATAGAAACAAATTCTAATCATCTAATTATTTTAGTAATAACTGAAATCACAATTATTCAAACTATTATTAGTTGCCTTTGAAAAAACGTGTTTCCTTTATTTATTTTTTTAAACTGATCTAAATATTTTATTTGGACAGTTAAAAAAAGTACAAATTATATTAAATATGCTACCATTTCTAAACTAATCCACTATTAGAGACATCCGTGGCTCACCTGCCCCTGCTGGCCAGCCTTCACACCTACCCAAGCAAACCAAGCTGCATAGCCTGATGACATCATCACACAGTGCTGTTTGTTTATGTCGGACACAAGCATGTTCCATTAGCACGTGAAATACGATGGTAACAGAAACAATCATCACAGCGACATGAAATAATATGAGTTTGCTTTGAGCTGCATTTGTGATATCTGCTCCTGAAGAAGAGTTTTTGACTTTTCTGCAACAACCAGCCCTGGGCAAAGGATATAGATGCTTCTAAACTTTGGTTTCAGCAAAAGGTGAGCACTTATCAGTAGCGTTATCTCAAGAGTTACATATACAAATTCCTATAATTCTTATAATTCTTATTATATTATTATTTCCGGAACAAATACAACAGTTCATCAGGCTGCACGTAGTCCCGCCGATCAGCCGCACTCACACAAACCACGCAGGTGTGGCTGGACAAGCCACACCTGCCACACGATTAATGATCGTTTGTTTCTCGATTATGCCATTATAATCGTCTAGTGTAATAATCAATATTTTAATTGTATTTTTATTAATTGTACAGCCCTACTTTAACTTACATTTGAAACCTTTTCACATTGCACCTCTGTCAGTCTATATCAAGGTTAGCTTACCTGAATGAAAATAAGATTCCCGTCCCTTGTTGTGGCCTATGGGATTCTATGATTAACACTCATTAAACATGGCAGATTCATCGCATTATAGTTTTCATCACATA
The DNA here is from genome assembly GCA_021464625.1 of Proterorhinus semilunaris. NCBI lineage: Eukaryota > Metazoa > Chordata > Actinopteri > Gobiiformes > Gobiidae > Proterorhinus > Proterorhinus semilunaris. Next base: position 11,681,122 of record CM038353.1, on the reverse strand, counting down.
CAGTAGGTGTCTAAACTCCATTTTATGACCATATCAGGTGGCAAAACCAAAGCAAGTTCCCTGTCATGCAAAGAGCGTTGCATTTAATATGGACTTACCTAGTTGCGAGCCCATACACGTGCCCCCGTTCAGACAGTAGTCGGTGCAGTGGTTGACCTCACAGCGCTCCCCTGAAAAGTCAGGCCAGCAGTAGCACCTCCAGTCTCCCTTCTCATTGGCCAGACAGCGACCTCCGTTCTCACAGGGAGGGCGGCACAGTTCACCTTCACACAGGAAAAGACCAAACCATTTACTCCGACGGACCGAGTACGGGCCACTTATGCCGTCTTTCCACGTAGCACATTTCAACCCTCAGCGGTTCTGGATGCAGTGCTCTTCACTCTACAAGTGTCCACATTTGGAGCTCAAACTCCTCAGAAAGGGTCCGGTGATGGACTGTGGGCTTTAAAAATGTGGGGAACAGTTTTGAACTACGTAATGGAGCACTTCTGCAGGAGAAGAGACAACCAAATGAAACAGGATTACTCAAAGCTGAAAGATGTGTAATGGCTGAGGAGGGAACAAACATTTTGCATTATATGTCTTCTTCCTTCCTTCCCAGCCAAACACAAGCTAATTCCAACATATCCTAATGACCTAATCGAATACTTTATCTGCAATTCATTATTATATGAATGTCTGTCAACCACTGTCTAGAAGTCAGTTTATTTATCATTTATGATATATATATATATATTTTTACCTGAGATGTTGATGTCCGCACAAGTGTTATTGACCAGCACCTTCCCTTCGGGACAGGTGCACCTGGCTCCGGTCGGGTTGAGCAGACACATGAAATCGCACGACATCCTCACGCACGGATTCGACGCTGCAAAACAAAGGAAGTGCCGAGGAAATAATCCGTAAGTTTGGTCCGTGACGAGTAAACAACACATCTGTGTTTGAAAAAAAAGTGTTTGTTCTTCATCAAATAATTTATTTATAAAAATAAGTGGTTTAATTAAAGCCTTTGAAGAGTGTTATTTTCTCATTGCCCGGAGCATAGAGGACAAAAGAAAAAGAAAAAAAAAACACTCCGAAAGGCACGATCTCTAAATTGAATAAACAATGTTGGTGAACTGCGTTGAGATTTTGCCTTTGTCTGATTGAAGTAGGTGCGGAGGGCTCTCATCACAAACTGTACAATGATTGGCCCAAAATAAAAATTATAATTGTTTTGACTCTACAAGATGTTGCAATCAACTGTGCCGCATTTCATGTGCGACTCGATAATGAAACACAAAACCATGTACCATGTTTATGATGGTTTTTTTTTTCCAATGTGTTTATTATATTTACATGTTTGTAATTATATGGTTGGATAAAGTCAGAATTATATAAACAATAATTCACAGGAAGTGTGTTTTAAATATAAAACAACACAAATCTCAAATAGGGGTGTCACGATTTAAATTTTTTGAGTCACGATTATTCACGATTATCGACCGAATGAAAGGAAAGAACTGATATTTTTGGATAAAACAGAAAAACTGAAAAGTTTTTGTCTTTAAAAAGCTTTTTAATACTTGTAAACTTGTAAACATTCACTGTTTCTAAAAATGAAAAATGCTTTAAGATTGTTTTGCATTAAAATAAATAGGCCTACATTGAATAATACAAAACAATGTCAACTTTATTTCTTTATAATGACTATAATTATCATCATTATTTTACTAAACATTATTAGGCCACAAGCTAGGCTAGGTTTCCTGTTCTCAAAAGTTATGCTGCTGCTTAATTATTTTGATGAACAGAGAATGAAACGTGTTTACAAAATGACTAAGGAAACTCTTTTGAACAGTTTATTTCCACATGTGCGCGGTTTCACTTTCCTTTCTGTCACTGAAGCAGAGCGGAGCGTTAGCTTTTTGTTACATCCTGAGCAAGTTGTGGCGGCTATTTCCTAACATTTGGACTTTTTTGGGAATTATGCAGTTCGTTACCTTGACCTGGACATTCACAGCGAAGGATTATCTCCAAGATGTATATTCGACGTAGCCGATATCAGCGCCTTTAGCAGCAACTTTCTGACGACAGGGTTTGCATAACGGATGTCCATCGACAACAACAACACCGTGGTCATGTTTTGGATCCTAAAGAGGTCCCTCTCTGCTGACTTCAATCGTTTTTGGGTGGATACAACACTGGAGGAGAGCGTCCTTCTGCCTTGCTCAACTACCGGTGAGTTTACACGCTGTTTATGGCGTGCAGAGGTATATCTGAAATTCTTACGGATAACCTAAACCTCCCTTTATAATCGTGGTAATCGTGACGTAGTAATAGAGTGGAAGTTGCATTATAAACCTGATGAACTAAAGGAGAAAATGGTGCATTCAAGGACACAGAAAAAATCTAAACATAATAACATAATATTTTATCTGCAGTCCCGGCCCATGTTTCCGCCAATCAAACCCTAAACATTAATAGTTCAGCGGTTAGAGCTTTTGCTTTACAGCTAGAAGGTCCTGAGTTCGATCCCCACCGGAACGGGGCCTTTCTGTGTGGCGTTTAAACGTTCTCCATGTACTCCGGTTTTCCCTACCACTAAAAACATGTACAGTAGGCCAGGTTGAACGAGAGTGTGGGATCACAGATGGAAATTAGCCCAAGGCTCCGACGTGGCTTGTTTACATGCATAAGTCCCATGCATAACATGCACTGTCCCGACCAAAAAAACTAATAAATAAATTAAATAAGTAAAGCTGTCACGATAATTACTATATAAACAATTTTGGGGTCTGCACATTAATTGCATTTTCCCCCTATTTTTGTTCATTGTGAAATATTTTAAGATCAAGTCCTTTTCGAACAGAGCTTAACTATCATTTTAAAGTTAGCTATGTAAGTGAAGTAAGTTTCTGTGGCATTATAAGGTCTTCAATAATATTGTTTATCGCCTCAATATATCGAACTTTGCATTTTGTTATAGTGACAGGCCTATCCATTAGGTTGAATTAATAAAAAATTAAACATCTTCATTTTTTATATTTAACAGTTGCAGTAAAACGGTTTATGGCCCAGCGCAGTTTCTTGCATAAAAAGTATAAAAGCCTGGAGAACGTATAAATGATTAGGAGGCTTGTGCTGAAGACATCAAACCCCCGTGTCATGCCGTTTTTGCAAGCCACGCACATCCCTCTGCTCACAACCCTCACACACAACGCGGCCAACCCTAATGAGTCTCGGAGGAGTAGAAACAGCTGCCCTTTAAGTGAAAAACTGACCAAGACCGCGCCAGACTGAAGCTCCACGCGGCCATTAAAAGCAGCCATGTAACAAATAACTAAAGTTGGTTTACTGCATGTAGGAGGAAGGGGAAGGGCGGGAGGGGGGAATCGATCGCCCGTGGCCAGGGAGGGAGAGAGGTGTGGTTGTTGTTTACTCCGCACATGTAATGCTTGTGAGTAGAGCTTCAAACAGACTCAGTGTTAATGGCAATGGAACATCAGACGCTTGCAAGACATACAGTAAGCTATACAGAGCACCATTATACGTATGTGCTCAAAGGAGCGTACGGGTGTAGAAAACAGCAGTTTAGCTTCACACTTAAGATAAGGGATCATGAACTGCTGCTCCCTATGGCTGAACATATTTGATGCTTTTGCACTCAACACATACATCTAAAAGGGTGGTCCATTACTAAACTTAAAATATACTATGTGATTGGTCAAACTATTCCATTATATCGAAATTTCACAACACACATCGGACCACGGGTGCAAATAGTGTTTTTGTTTTGACTTGTTGGTAGCTGCTGTGTTTGATTGTGAAAGCAGTGTCGGTGGGACCTACCGTCTTGTTGCTTGAATCGGTGGGAGATCAAAACATTGGTGGATTTGTCAACTCCCAAACTGAGAAACTCCACTGACTGTTTGCCATATTTGTGGATTTTGAAAACTTCATGCTTCAGTCCGGTACCGTAGATGTAGTCCTCAAATATGTCGATTCTGTACGGCTGGGAGATTCCTGTAGAAGCGCATGACAATCTATTATGTGTGCAAGTGCATTTTTCTAAATTATAATCTCAAACGGTCCCTCTTCAATCTAATCTAAATGAATGAAGCAGCAATCAGTATCAGTCAATCTGTATCAGAATGACAACAATATATCAATTTACATTGTCTAACAACATGAATAATTAAGATAAGTTTGTTTAGTAAATTTGTATGTGCGGATAGAACCAATGTCTCTGGCAACACTTATTTACTACGACTCTCACCATTCTAGCTACCATAGTTTTGAATCTAAAGCTGCCAAATGTAGGTATGTAGTTTTTATGTTTTGTTTAATTATCTACGTATGTTTCCATATATTCTTACTGTATGTAACTATTTAAATATGCGTCACATGCCGTATAATCTCTCCATTTTCTGTATCACTGACTTCCACCGTCATACTACTAAGGAATAATAGGTTGCGTTCATATGACATCAGCAATAACCGGCACAAAGTCGAATATCTTCTCATAAAAACATTGGTATCATATTAGTCGCTTAAAAAGACTTGGAAAAAAAAAGAAATATGGCAAAAAGATGAATATGGCAGGATCGGGGACCTAATCCCTCACAAATAATGATCTTTCTCCCATAGATTATTGGCACCTGCCCCATGGTTATGACATCATTACATTCTCTAATGTGAACGCAACCTATTACTGTTAGTTATAATACAAATCAATGTTTCTTTAATTTGTTTGTACGTTTTCATGTGAGTTTTTTTTTTATTATCACTTTTTATCACCCCTGTACCACTATACTGGAAATAGTTACCATTTAATTAATTGATATAACTGACTTTAAAGAACATTTATTTTGAATTTGAGTAGGTTTGGACAAGTCTTGAAAATGGAACAAGCCGATGTTTTCTTAATTCACATTGATAATTTGTGAACACAGTAATTCCTTTTATTATGAGTGGAAAAAATGCTTGTTCCATTGCCAAACACACACAAAAAAAACACTTAATTCAGTAATTGATGAGACTGATGTTTGTTTGTTTGTTTGTTTGTTTTTCTCCAATATTGTCACATTTCATACAGTTTTCTTTAATGATAAAAAAGATGGAGGAGAGAAAATAACACACAGCATACTCTATCATTCAATGGTGGGAAAAGTAATAAAATGCATGACCGGCACGCACACACACACACACACACACACACACACACACACACACACACACACAGAAAATCAATTTCTTTCCAGTTGGCCGTACCGTGTCTATCACTGATTGTAACCAGAGGATCCGAACCGTCAAACCTCATGCTCCCAATATGAGACAGCTCTGGATCGGCCCAGTACAGGCGCTGATTGAAGAAATCAATGGCCAGTCCTGCAGCAGAATGGAAATCTACGTGAAAATTACAGCCCAGATTGGCACAAAACCCCCGACGGCGAGTGCGGTTACATTTCATTTGAACAGGATGTAGTGCTTTCTTCAATCTCCTCTCGGCTATTTACATTCAAATATATTCACCAGAGTCAAGGTTGTTCTTGTTTGAAAGTAACACGGACCGGCTTTCTTGTGCTTGGATGTTTTTTTTTTGTTTAACCGTGCGCTAGTACAATTTGAAACCCGGATAGTTTCGTTCTCCCTAAAGCCTCGGTTATTGAGCACCTGGCTGCAGCGTTTAAGTAAGTTTGTGTTTTTCCTCACACGATGAATAATTCGTAGAGCGGGCGACTGAGGCAGAGCATTTGTACCTTGAACTAAAAGAGGCCAAAGCATCTGCTCAAAAGTGGATCAGCCGTAAATGTCTCCCCACAGGCACCGGGACATCATAAGGCGGCTGCAGTTAGGGACGGTCCCCCTGCCTTGCTACTCATTTAAGGTCAGTGAGTATAAAATCTATCTACTGTATCCAGGGATAATTTTATGGGGGAAACGAGAAATGAATTGTATGTCCTCCCTTTACTACCTAAGGTGTCTCCAAGCATAGTACGTATTTCCCGAAGATATAACATTACACGGTTCATTGTCCACAATAGGAGCGTCGCCCTCGCTATCAGCATTTCAGAACATCGCTGTTCAATATTTATAAATATCAAATGTCCCCCAAAGTGGCGTTCAGAACTGGAGAAAGTCCTATAGAATAGAGGTGGACAAACAAGGCTCAGGGTGACAACCTCTCGTCCTTCAATGTGGCCCGCAAAACAAGACAGGCCAACGCTTTGGTCAGCTCTGAGAACAATTGCCACTCAAAATTTTCACTGAAGATAATGCCTAACGTTCGGCATTTCGGCATTTCCAAAATCTAAAACCCTCTTGACTGGAGCTTACAGCCTATAGGCCGATGTGACGCGTCATTTGAAAGCTATACAAATCGATCTAAACTGACCTTTTTTCCTTTCATTGTTGCCGTGTTGCTGTCACTTTTTCATTATCAATTTTCTGTCACTTTTTTGTTGCATTTTTGTCTTATTTTTCATAGCTTTTTTGTCACCCTTTTGTCATTTTTTTGTGGCTTTTTTGTTGCGCTTTCGTACATTTTGTCTTGTTTGGTAACACTTTACATTAATAAGTTATTAATAAGCATTAATAATATGCTTGTAAAGTATCAATAAGCTGCTTATTACACTTGTATCTGTTAACATACTAGTAGGCCATTAATAATATGCTTATAAAGATATAAGATGAGCATTATATTGTGATATTGCTATTCACTAACCCTTACCCTAACCCCTTACTAATGCTTATTAATACTTAATGAGCACACCTTAATCTAAAGTGATACCGAAGCTTTTAGATTGGGTAATGCCAAACTGGAGAAAAAAGCGCTCGGTTCTGGTTGGGGTTAAGAGGTTGAAGTCCATTTGAGAATCATGTACTTGTTTTACAATAGTTTGTCCTGATTTTGACTTTGTTTTTGTTTTGTTAAGGGTTTCTTTAAGTCCGGGTTCAGTCCTGCCGTAGAGCCGCTTTAGATCTAGTTTCGATTTCTATATTCATTATTATTTTCTTTTAAGTGCCATTTAGAAAGTTGCGCCTGGATCCTGATTTAATCCCTTTTGAAGTCAATATTTAACACTATTCCTCACATTAGCTAATGCAATGGTTCTTTGATGATTCCTTTAGTGCAAGAAGTTTCTGCATCCCTGGCTTAGCTGTAAATATTCCATGTTGTGAGAATAAAGCGTTCAGCAGAAATCACACACCGGTCGGTCTCCGGAGGTTCTTCTCCAGCAGCACTCTGCGCAGGGATCCGTCCATGGCCGACTCCTCGATGTGAGAGTGATCACCTATTACACTCCAGTACATCATCCTGAAACAGAGGCAACCAAAGCTCTTACCTCCCCAAAGACGGATAATTATAGTCGGCTGTGGCCTCGGAAAAAGTAGGGCTCAAAGTAATTCATACAGGCTAATACACTAGTACATTTTACGACCGCATTTTAGAAAGAAATGGTGACACAATTGCTGCTCCGTGGTGACTGCTTCATATATATAGCCATGTATTCTCACAGATGAAATATTAAATTGCCCACTATAGGAAGAATAATGGAAGGAAATAGGCCTGACTGATAGTTCCTTTCACACATTTGTGACCACCTCCTGCAGAAACTCTCAATAAGTGAAATGGCCATATTCACTGTGAAAATGATTTCTGACAAAGGTTACTAATTCAGGGCCATTAGAGGCCATTAGGTGGACAGCACACTGTGTTAGTCAAAGCAGTGGCATAGTAAAAGTTTCTGCAGGGCAAATGTAGGTCAGTTGCCAATATGCACACACATCTTCCATCTCTGGCAAATAAAGACGCTATACTTGATGTATTGCTTTTTGTGTCCTTTTAAATATTACTTTTTCAGAATATAGTTCCTGTTATTTAAAATTATGACGTGTCCCATGTTTTGTGCAAGGGTTTAGTTGGTTTAAATTGACATAAGACATCCTCCAAGTGCTTGCCATCAATCTAAATGATGTGCCTAACAACATAGCATTGTGTGATTGACCAACAATTATTTATTTACGCTGAAACTTAAGTTAATCTGCAAAAAATACTAGTAAAAATTAAGAGAACTGACCGCAGTGAGAATTCATCTGATCTACACACCTAGCCCATTATCGGTAGCAAATGCACAGTGCACCGCTGCATTCATGTTTTTTTTCACCTTTAAGAGCATACTTCACTTTAAATAGAACTGCAAAGGTATAGGCGAGATGGAAATGTGGCTGAAAATGTTCTCATAATAAGCCAAAAAGCCCTTTAACTGTCACCGCGGCAACGCTCAGGTTTTTACAAGCACTTAGCCTCACAGTGTATTTTATTGTATGAACGACTTGGACAGGAGCTGTGCACATTACTGCCCGTATAGAACAAGATGCACATGTCATGAGCAAAGGCAGCCCATAACTTACCCTCTGGCTGGGTTAACCGCGATAGCGTAGGGCTCTCCTGCGATGTCAGTGATCAAGCGTGTGCAGTTGGGGCCCTTTAGCTGGCCCACATTTATGGAGTAGCGCAACTTTGTCCAGTGGGCTGTGTAATAGCTGAACCAGTGCATCCGCGAGTGATCCGTCCAATAAATATTCCCCGTGACCCAGTCTGCCGAGATGTCTCTGGGTCGGCGGAAGTCTGAACACTGCAAACATCGAGAGAGAGAGAAAGAGAGGTGGGTGTTTGCTGCAAAATACATGGTTGTTATATTCAGATTTTTCTTCTCTTAAGACCGTTTCCTTATAAAAACCATGTCCTTCTTTATAGGCTCTGTATCACCTTTTCTTAACCTCCTTCATGTCCTTTTTCCAATGCACTTAATCCACTGCACATATCTCGATCTGGCCTCTCTGACCTTGTTTCTAAAACTGTCCCTCTGATGTACTCCCAAAAGTAGCTTTTTTTCTAGCTTTGAATCTTATCTTTTTGTTCCTCAATTCAACTTACACAATATCATTGGTCACACCACTCTAAACATACCCCGGTTAACTGCATGTATTCAGACTTTTCAATGATCTTCATTAACGTTACATTAAAGTTGTATTATGCAACTTTTAATGTGAAAAAAAAAAGTTGACATTTGTGCGTATTTGACCTTGTAGTGATCCTGCGGCTGTATGAGTGGTCAGCATGGCGCCTTTACTTTCCATCACGGTGGTCTCTACAACACTCCAGCATCGGTAGTTTTGTAGGTTTTTCTGGTGAGAGGGTGCGTCAGCAGTGAAAACCTTCCAAACAATTGATCCTTCAGCGTCCAAGAGGCCACCGTGATGGAAAGTAAAGGCGCCATGCTGACCACTCATAAAGTCGCTGGGTCACTACAAGGTCAAATACGCACAAATATAAAAAAAATTTCTCCACTTATAAAGTTGTGTAATGCACCTTTAACTGAGAATTCTATGCGGTTATGACGACACAGGAAAACATTCTCTAATACTGTGAACACACAGTGTTTGCGTCCTCCTGCTATTGGAAACTGTTCTAGAGTGAGACTGCCATATTGACCTTGTCGACGCACCGCTTCACAAGAAACAAGGCTCAGGGTAATAACTAAAACTCATTCAAAACACATCATTCTTTGTGACTTATAATACTCACAATATTTCTGACGTTGCTCTTCGCTTGGCTTCTGTCCTGGGATTCTTTATAGAAAATCCCTCCGGGATTGAACTGCGTGGCCCAGATAAACTTTTGTTGGTGGAATAAAACGTCCATGCCGATAATGCGAGCGTTTTCCTCAATGCGGGTTAGCAACTTGTGCCCTTGGCTTTGGTTAAAGGGGTAGGCAAAACTTCGAATCTCTGTGTCATTGGAGATGTAGAGGACTCGCTCCTCTGGCCCTACAACAAGTGTGTACAATTATAGGATATTAGACAAGAGTAATAACTTAAAGGTAGAGTATGAACGATTTGTGAATTATTTATCGTATACCTTTTGCGACACAGTTTCCATTGATGTCTTTGTAATTTCTGTCACACGTGCATTTATAAGATCCTTTCGTGTTAGTGCAGTAATGAGGACAGGCATCAAATTGGAGGCATTCATTCGTTTCTATAAAAGGAAATAGAAAATCATTACAATAAAACAGAAGTATAACACAAGTTTCACGAACATATTCAGTGATGGCAAAAGGCTATGGAAGATAATATAGGTTACCCGATCATTCTAATAACATTGCTACATAAATGCACTTTACTTATTATCTCAGAATGTATAGTGTAGTGGTAACGCACACCACTGAATGTAAAAAAAGTAAATGAGAAAATGAAATAGACAGCTACAACGCCTGAATAGCAAATGTCACATTTAGCATTCAAAACTATACAATGCAGTTAAAAGACATGGTTGAAAATAAAGTGGCAAGTTTAAATTCAAAATCAGAAATTTAGAAAACCCTGAATGTTTTGTTTGAATTATTGGGTCAAAACTGTTAATACTGTTGGACAATGCGGCCTTATTTTTTACTGATTTATGCAGCTTCTGATGATTCAGAGTAGAGGAACAAATAGTGCTTTGTTCTATATCTATGTGTCATCCATTTCTGTCACATCCCTCAAATACATCATTCCTTTTGTTCAAAAAGTTACTGTCTTCAACACTGCTTGTAAAATACATCAAACTTCTATGAAAGTACAGATTAATCTCAAGCTTGTATATTTTATGACTTGTCTGTGACTTGTTTTTAATGTTTTTGCTTCGTTTCCATGATGTGTTGTCAGTTTCCACAAACTTTCTTAAAAACTTTACAAGACACCAGAAGAACCCACAGAGCAGCTTCCGTAAGGCAAGGCATTGCTATGACCCGGAACAAAGGTTATTTTCTGGTGCCTTGCAGGACTCAAAACTGAGTTAACTAAAAAAAAGTTAAAGAAACAACTCATCCACCCTGTTCTCTCGTACAGGCATTGTCCATCCTTGACAACCCCTGTAATGTATATTATACAGGATAAACAACTCATCAGCTCCTTTAGAAATGTATTTTGGCCATACTTACATTTGTGCTCAACAATTGTCTCAAGTCTTAAATTATTGCAATGTTAAAGTATGTAGACAAAATAAAATAAAAAACCTAATCCACGGCACCAGCGTTCCTCATTTGCAAACTTTAATAGAAGACATAACCTTTTTTGCAGCCTTGGAGACGGCATATATGACACTTCAATGACCAACTGTGTGCGTGTGAAAAACTTTATTCTAAACTGAAATGGTTCAAATGGACAACAACATTGCAATAAATGTTCCCTCAGATCCACTGTAAAAGTTCATTACCTTCACACTGGCCTGTCTTCTGGTTCCTCTTGAAGCCCGGTTTGCACTGGCAGATAGCATTAACATTTGTCTGGTTGCAAATGGCGTCCTCTCCGCATGCATTTGTTTTCTTCCCGCAAACGTCTCCACCGGAAACTACAAATAAAGACGGCACTTTGATTAAGGACTGGGAGCTTGCGGTCTTACTGCTTACCTGCTGCGCTCGTGCTTTTGATGTGCCAAGCTAAGAGGGCATTATCCTCTTTTATATAGTACAACAACACACCTCAAACACCGGCGTCCATAAATTAGCATAAATAACAAAACATCATACATAAAATTAGATTACAAAGAGTAGTGCGCGCCCGTGACAGGAGGCACTTTCTTTATCTGGACTTTGATGTTGTTTGTTGAAGTCAAGGGGAGGTGGGACATACAGGCCTTGCAGTCCTGCTCGTCTGAACCCCCGTCTCCGCAGTCACTGAAGAGGTCGCACTGAAGTTGGATGGGGATGCAGCGCCGGTTGCTACAAGTGAACTCTGTTTTACCACAAGGACGAGGGCGACCGGCTACAACTTCTGCAAGAAAGAAAAAAAGTTGTTCAGAGATTTTATGTAGGTTGAAAAGAGTGCATTCATGAGGTAGAGTAGACACAATGACTTCTCATAGGAACATCCACAGTGCATTGCCAGCTAAAGGGCCTATCCTATAGTTGCAGAGACGTTTTGGAGACTGCCGTGACTGGCAGTCTCCAAAACGTCGTCGGAACTTGGATTTATTGCACACATACAAAGGGTCTATATCGCTGGCCTAGAGACTAGTTGGAGACTAGAGTCGTCGCTGGTTACGGAGATGGGCCCTGGGACTGCAGGTGGAAATTGGCACAAGTGCTATAACCTGGTACAATGCATCTCTCCTTTCTGAGGCTAATGTATATTGTACACTGTCCCTGTTCAAATAAATAAAATAAAAAAATAAAAATGTCTCCGAGATGTCCCCTGACAAAAAGGCGAGTCTCCAGGTAGTCTCTGTGAAAATGAACAGGTTCGATTTCAGCAGAGGCTCGAGCAGCTGTGGCACACTGCTTGTGGTCCTCAACCTGTGAGACGTTTCTGTGACGTTCCCGTAATGACCCGTCGGACACCAAGGAAATCTCAAAGAGTTGTAGAGAGGCTCTTCGAGATCTCCTTGGTATCCGACAGGTCTCAGAGACATTGTAGGGGCGTCACAGAAGCGTCTCATAGGTTGAGGACAACAAATAGTATTCGCAACACAACTGCTTGAGAGCGCGTAGACCTCTCGGAGACCATGCGGAGAAATCGAACATGTTTGCCTTATCTCCAAGGGACGTCTTGGAGACATCTCCGTGACCAGCGGCAACTCGGGTCTCCAACTAGTCTCCAGGCCAGTGAGATAGGCCCTTTAGGGTGTAAAATGTCCTTCTCTGTGTATCTTCAGCCAAATTACTGAGTCCAGGTGACAACCAGCAAGTTCAAAGACAATACTGCATTAAATCCACATTTCTAAATAGGCTCAATGTTAAAACATCTGCTGTAGTGTGCAAAACAAAAATACATTCGTAGACTCAACTCCAGTATTGGATTTTCATTGATCTTTGTAAGATATAACATAAGGACAATAAAATGGACTTTGACATCCAGCTGAATGAAGGAACAATAGTGACCAAATTAAGTGCAAGGGAGGTCTGGAGAAGACTGGGATTAAGCGGCGATCGAGGGGGAAGATTGAATGAGGAGCGGTACAATGGCAGGGGGGTAATGGAGTGAGGGGCAGATGGATGGATGTTTCAATAAGAAGACGGAGAGAGGAGAGAGAGGAAAAGATGAACGATCGGTCTCGCACTAAGCCATCCACTCGCTGGCACTGCTGAAACATGGCAGGACTTGGGCATACAATACAGGGGTGACATGTGTTATGACCATAGTACTTACAGGTTTCAATCCATTAATAGTGGCTGGAGGTCATTCGGAGGTCATGGAAAGGTTGTGATCAGGATATTCTACAATTTGATGCACTATTTCAGATGGAGGGCAGAGGCGTTTTTTTTAGGGGTTGAACCAGGTCAAAGCGTCTGCATCCGGACAGTCAAAAGGCATTTTTCTGGCCTCTCGTACGCCTCGATCGAATCTATCGGCTCGTGAGGATGTCACATGTACAGAATCTTTTCCTGTCTCAGTTTTAAGATGATAACGTTATATTTATCATCCCCATTCTCTGCATTTCTGGCAATCAGGGGACGTGGGCTTCTTCAGCGTCATGGTAAAAAATATCAGGCCAATATCAGGTCCACTGACCTTTCTTCAGAGGTCAGTGGAAGTCAAGATTTCTCTCAAACAAAAAGCGACACTGCTTAAGTTATGAATGAAATGGAATAAGGCTAAAAGTAACGTTCTTGCACATTCTCGCACATTATTCACACCTGTAAAAGTCAAGGCTTTTGAGAAATATTTATATTTCATTGTTGTTTTGATTGAAGAGTTATTGTTTATGAAAGCATAATTGAAGTAATTGAAGTTGATCGCACGTCTAATAAACATTTATAGTAAAGTGAGTTGAATATAAATGCATGTGTCTGGCTCTCACCACACTCCTCCTCATCGGAGCTGTCACCACAGTCGTCCACTTTATTGCAGACTTGATCCGAGCGCAGACAGACCTGATCGTTTCGGCAGCGAAATGGCCGTGTAGGAGGGCAAGGAAGTTTAGCTGCAGATGAGACGACAGCACAAACTAATATTCGTGTCTTTCAAAACACATCACAAAGACAATGATATACTCCCCACAGGGAAAAATAGGCGCCGTGCTTTTTTAAAATGTGCATCAGCTACCTTCAAAGAAAACGCTTTGAGTGACAATTTCAACCCACCACACATGTCTGCGTCTTCATCTGAATTATCTCCGCAGTCATCTTTACCGTCACACACCCAGGTGTGCAGTTTACACAATGTGTTGTTGCAGATGAACTCATCGGCGCGGCAGAAGAAGGCACCTGCAATTACACACACAGAGCTCTTACCTGAACCAACAACTGAGTTTGAAGAAAAGTGAGAAAGAGATGTGGATAAAGTAACCGATAATGATGGACAATTTTACCAGCACGAGGATGCCTATCTCATTGCAACTTGCTTTTGATGTAGCTGTCAATTTCAGGCCTCATAAATTGCAATAATCTCCCATCCGCATTAATGTGAATGTATTTCAAAATTGCTTTGCCTTGCTTTTTTGTAGAATCGCTGTGAAACATATATTATCTCATCAATCATTTATTTGTTTAGATGTTGTACATAAGAGCACACCTAAACACTCACGGTGTTCACTACCTCACTTTATCTTCACTTCACTTGAAAATCTACTTCACTTGGCACTTCTCCCAACCTGGAATCCTTCTTATTAGAATTCAAACATAGCAAAACAGTGAAAAGCATGTCCGGGGCCACATGCCTTGACTGCAGCTCTCCTCGTCGCTGTGGTCCATGCAGTCGAAGACATCGTCGCAGCGCCATCGCCGCGGGATACAGTGAGCGCGGTTCAGACACAGAAACTCATCTTCTCTGCACTCCTTCACACAGCCAATCTGTCAACACACAACGCCGGGCTCCAATCAACAAAATGCCCCGTCTGCTGAGGCTTTAGGTTGCAATCAGACGCAACGAAAACACTGCAGGAGACGCTTTTTGAAGAAGATCACGGAGAAAATAAAGTGTCAAAGGTAGGACGAGAGCTACATAGCAAACTGGATTGCCGTGAGCTCGAAATGTTCAGTCTCATGAAAAGTTAGCATTTGCCAACAATTCATTGACATTGGAAGGGGGGGAAATCATGCGGTATGCGGTAAATATAAAAGCTCAATATCAGACTTTTCTTTTTACATAATGAATTACAACATTGAAATGTATTGTACCTTGTTTTAAGTAAGGTTTATGTTTTGAATAACCTGGAACTGTGGCATTCTAAGTACTTTTTTCATTATTTGGATAACTACTTCTACCCGAGTAAAAATTATTTGTGTAAATTATCATATTATGTGATGTTGAGTTTTGGCTGCTAAAACTCAACACAAAACACAAAGACTACATTATTTGGAGCCAATCCATCAATAACAAATACATATTATAATTATAATAATAGCAATACTCATACCTCTTAACGGGGAACTGCTTAAAAAGGACCTTAAAATTGTATATTGACACAAACCACAATAGATTTGTAATATTTCGGCAACAAATAGCCTTAGGTAAAATGATAAAACTGTTTGGGAAATCTTTCAGCACATTTCAGATAAAATGGATGAAATAATGAAGTCCAGTACTATCTGTAATGCGTAACTTGTGTTGCAATAATAGTTTTATAAGAGGCAAAGCAGCAAAAAGAGGCTGATGGGAGCATGAATTTTGATCAGGCAGAACATGAAGGTGAACTGACCTCATCGGATCCGTCCAGACAGTTGTCGTGTCCATCACACCTGAGAGTGGCCGACACGCACCCCCCACTGGCGCACACGTACTCGTTCACTGAGCACGAGGGGGCTGCTGGGAGAGACCAAACGTGACAGATGGATGTAGAAATGATCATCGGAGTTAACAAAATGCAAAATGTGGTTCAAATGGGGGGCGATGATTCCTAAATCGCTGTCGATCTGTGCCACAAGTTAATAGTGAGAAACAGCTATGTAACAAAATAACACCCACAAGTGCATTTGGTCAGAATCAAGAGCCACATCTCAGCAAATCAACTCGTTGACTGAAATTTCCAACGCTTGCAATTTGAATGAAAGTCTGGAGTGAACATTTGTGACAATCAAAACATCCGAAGCAATGACTAGTGCCTATTGTCAAGAACACAATGGTAGCTCATAGGGGCGGCTGGACAAAGCCGTAACGCCTTTATCTTTACAATTGCACAAGCTTTTCTACACAAGTCTATAAAAGGACAAAAGAAGAGGTTCTATAAACGACACGAGCTTTTTGCACCAGCCGACATCCCATTTTTCTTGTAATTTTCAGATAAATGGTGCTGGTTTTTACCTGTTCCTTGGCAGTTTTTTTCATCTTCGCCCATTTTACAGTCCTCCTGGCCATCGCAGACCCACTTCAGAGAGATGCACAGGTTGTTGTTGCATTGAAACTGGTCGTCCGCACAGTGCGCTTCACAGCCTTTCTGCAAATGTAACATAATGTTATGATCCAAGAGTCCAAGATCATTGTTCTCCGCCCAAAGCACAAAGTCACCCGGATAGCCTTAAGGGCCTGCAACCCCCAAATGGCATAAGCAGAATGTCATGCTTGTTACTCTTGTGGTCAGCGCAGCTTAAGAACAAAAGGGATCTACAACATTTCATAAACATTGCATGTTGGTTAATTTAAACTTTAGACAACTAGGTTATTAAAATACTGCAAATAACATTTCAAATAAAAATGGTATTATTACATTTCTCAACATAATGGGGCTCCAAGTGGCTTTGTTTGAGATAACCTCAAACAATAGCAACACAGATATATACATTCCAACTTGAACCTAGAAGATTTTTTATTTCACACTTATGAGGGGTTAGCATGACAAATGCATTATGTATGTCATTTTCTTTAGTTGCGTAGCCCTCTAGAAGGGCAGGGCGATATGGCCTAAAACCTCTATCACAATATAAAACAGAAATATCACAATAACGATATATTTGACAATATAATTGACAACGGACAAATTAATTCAAAATTCCAGCCTTACGCCTATTAGGAAGATTAATGCAAAGCGCCATACTAATTTCCTCACAAATATGATCTACTCAAGCAATTTACATACTTCATTTCATTTAACTTTTTAAGCACCCGCCCGAGTGTACTGCACAGTCAGTGTTCATGCTGCTCTGGTGGAGCTGAGCGTAACATAAATTATATTATGTATACAACGATATCAAAATATTATATTGCGATAACGATATGGCCCAACCCCTACCCTCTAGTAGCAAACAAGACTTTACTTTCCATCACAGTGGCCTCTATAATGCTCCAGGACAGAGTTTCTGGTTGGTTTTCACTGCTGACGGACCCTTTCACCAGAAAACCACCAGAAAAGGCCACTGTGTGGGAAAATAAAGGTGCCATGCTAAACCCCCATATAGCCATATACAAAAAGGTACATTATGCAAGTTTTTTTATTGCTTACAAAGTTGCATAATGCACATTTAAGCCTTTCATCCCTTTTCCAACTGGAATTTACACCGTCCTATGAGGAGGAGTTGGAACTGCCAATAGCTGTGCCTCAGAAACATATTTGTTTCTACCATAGCCCATTATACTGTGACAAAGAAATACAACTACTCCGTCCCAGGTGCAATATTTTACTTCATGTATAAACAAACTCTTGGCAGAAGAATATGATGTAGGGTAATTGAATGGCAACAAGTTGTGACTGCTCCGACCCGAAACTGCGGCGCTGGGGGAGCTGTAATACTGGGTTAATAATGGTCATGGTGAGAAATTACATATAAATTGTCGAATAGCGCACTGTAAATTAGGCAGGAATTATGAATTCTAATAACAAGGCTTTGCTCTTGAATTATGCATCAGACTGCATCATTATCACTGATAGTGTATTCTCTGAGAAATCTCTTTACACCATAGAATGCTAAATAAGGCACCATTCATTTCTGCACATATTAGAGTGTAAAATGATATCACAAATTAGGCGTGAAACGGAAAATTAAGACATTCACATTTGGATTCACAACAAACTGTTTTTGTTTGACATAATGGCGAAGAGGATTAAAAGTCCCCGCAGTGACTGAATATAGGGAATTTCACGCACTAATATACTTTAACTATAATGCGCCACCACAATGGAAGTTTCTGTCGAGGATTGTTTTTGAAAACAGGAATGGAAGATTTGTATCACACTAATAAATTATGCTTTTAATGGGATTATTCTCTGAGCAAAGGCAATTTCATTTGCTCCAACTGTGCGCTGAGGCTGGGAGCGCAGTGGAGAGTCCATTTGTATAAAATTCACAAACCATGCATTAATATACTATAGGCTTGTGTGAATACAAAGGCTGGATGACGTCAAGTATTTTTCCCCCACACCCACAGGATGAATTACAATGAATAGCCATAAAATAATAGCAATGGTAACTGGAGGTATGTGCAATGAATAGGAAGCTTTAAAGGGCAAATGTATGTATGCACATATAAATAATAAAACAAAAAGAAAAACTAAAACAGAATAAAAATATCAAAAGTCAAAATTGACTGGGCAAAGTTTACAGTCATGGTGCATGTGGTTGATCTAACATACATGGCAAGATGAGCTGATCCAATATCTTTGGTAAGTCCAAAGATGGACAAAGTCATAGATGCTGGAAGGGCATCGCATGAACAATGAAAGACCACTCAGTCTCTAGAACTGTTACGTAGTTGTATTGTAAACATGTATTATACAATATCCACATCAATATTTATCATAGTGAAGCTTTAAGTGACAGGACTGAATTGGTTGAGTTGAGGACGTTTCACTTGTATCTAAAGAAGCTTCATCTTAGCTCATGGGGTGAAAACATGTGACAAGTAAAACCCAAGTTAGAGAGGTCTGAAATAGGACTGGCCTCTTCAGGGAGGGAACAAAAACACATTTTATGACCAAAAGAGCTAAGAAGAACCTTCTGTGGATATAGGTGAATTGTCCTCAACCAACTGAGTCCAGTCGACGGTTTAAAGATTCACTGCGATGAATATTTCCTGGTCAACTGAGAGCCTGCACAAACCTTTCAGTATTTACCATGATTTAGAGTTTAACCCACTGACACCAAAAGTCCAATCACTATGTTAAAATATATGCAAGGGGTCTGCAACCTATTGGATCCATACTCCAAAGATCCATTTTTATTTTGCGAAAACACAACATTCTTATTTGTAAATAGCAACTATTTTTATTTATTGACTGTTATATGTAGATAAGTATGTTATCTGAAGTTCGGGAGCAGACCACACCTCACGTACGCCCTTTCCTGTCTCCATCCTATAAATACCTCCCGGTCCCTCTGCTCAGTCTCTCCTCAACGTTCCCGTTCACGGGACCCTCCCTCCCACCCTTATTTCACTACTTTTCATTCCTTATATCTTTCAGGTCAGTGGGGATGAAAGCCCGAGAGCTTGTCGTTGTCTCCTACGGAAGCCCCAAAACGACAACATAACATTATTCGCCACCATCATCTTGTTCGTTCAATAAAGTTGTTTCACTTTAATTTGTAGTTGTGGTCCTTTGTGATTGAACTGAACTGTGAGGGCTAAAACAGGACTAAATTAGCTCCAAATGTGTATTGACACCAGATCACATCAGGACTAAAACACGTCTAAACAACACTAGTTAATGAGCCACCTGGGGTTCGAAAACCATAGGTTGCAGATGCCTGGTATTGTTTGACAAACCTCGTCTGAATTGTCCAGGCAGTCAAAGTCTCCATCACATCGAAACCTGGAGGAAATGCAGTCTCCGTTGGCACAGGCAAAGTCCTTGTGGTTACAGGTGACAGGCTCTGAGAAGCAGACGCACAAAACAGTTTCAAATGAGGGCAATCTCATCATTTTTCCACAATTAGACAGCATACAAAAGCTCGGACATCCCCAGATATTGTTACAGGGCCAAAATATTGTGTGTTTCGAATCACATGCTAATACCTTGGCAGTCCCTCTGTTTGGGTTAATTAGAACCATTTTGTTTCAGAAGTGGAGGAGCTGGCAAAGCAGACGGGCGAATTTCTGCTCTCACAATGGACTTGGCATATTTCGAGGGCATAGACTCTGTAAAGCCAGAAACCCTATACC
Source organism: Proterorhinus semilunaris (assembly GCA_021464625.1). Lineage (NCBI taxonomy): Eukaryota > Metazoa > Chordata > Actinopteri > Gobiiformes > Gobiidae > Proterorhinus > Proterorhinus semilunaris. Next base: position 11,661,064 of record CM038353.1, on the reverse strand, counting down.
TGTCGTTTAGAGCAGGTCTCTCCCCCAGGACAGTATTAGGATGCATCACGTCCACAGTCCTCTTGTTATCATGGACCGTTAGCCAACTCACGGCCTATGTTATGAGCTGTGCTCACAAGCAAGAGCTCCCAGCAGGCATCGAGGCAAAATAAGATTTGCTGCCGCTGCTGCTGTCTTTTGGTCCACCTGCGTAATTCTATTGCAGCCAACAGTTGACTGGCTTTTATTTGCATTTTAAGTGACATTAATGGCTGTGTGGAATAAGCAGCGAATAAATCACTTCAGTGGTGCATGTTCAGCATAAACACACAATAGGTCCAGACATACAGTGTTAGCAGGCAGGCGAAGAGGGGCTCCAATCTAAGAAATCATTTTTTGAATTTGTGCAGCTGGGCTATGCTGGGTGACGTGAAAACGCAACTTTTAAGCTGTGTCCTAAAAAACATCAATCAAATTAACCAAAATAAAAGTTCTAAAATAGACATTGCTGACAATAGTTGCTGATGGTATTTATTAGCTCCTCTATTTTAACACAACCCACTCTAAGGAAGATGTTTACTTAAAGTTCTTCAGGGTTAACAGAGGAGGCATCTTCTGAGCCGCCCCTTGCCCCCAGCTCAGGTGCACGGGGCGTCTGCACATGTCAAACACTTCTCTTCAAAAAGAGTTTCTGAAATCTCAGGTACTCACTGCAGTTGTGTTCGTCTGAGTTGTCTCCGCAGTCGTTCTGGCTGTCACACCTCCAGTGGTCCGGGATGCAGTTGTTATTCTCGCAGCGAAATTCATGAGGTCCACACGTCTTTTCATCTTTTTACATGAGAAGCACAAACACAGCACAGATGAGAATGGCTTCAAAGAGCATGAATATTAATGCAGTGCTCCACATCATATTTTCTTCGTGTAATAATCATCAACCTCCTCTGGGTTTCCCCGAGCACGTCTGACTCTGAACCCAGGAGCTAAACTCAGAAGGAAGTGGAGGATGAAGTACCTGCCAGGGCTACCAATCAACATCCACAACAGACTGTACACAAGTTGGTAAAACAAAAAACAAACTAAGTCAAAGGCACAACTTCTTGAGTAGTCAAAACAATTTGAGACATTTAAACTAATCTAGATATTATTATTATTTTTTGGGGGAATTGCTTTCTTCCGTCACTTTACTCCAATCTCCTACGGGGAAAACCGACAGGGCACGGCCAGCCCAAGGAGACGGCACCTCAGCCAACAAAAGAACAATAGGCAGGTAATTAGCAGTGATCAGCCATGAATAGGACAGGTAATGGGCAATGATCATCTATGAATAGGACAAGACTGATCGATACTGGGGTGAGCAGATCGTTAGAGACGCTCTACTTAAAAGGTTGTTTACCCACAGGTGAGAGTAGCTGTGATTAGAGAGGAGGAGCCGGGCCAACCCTAACTCCTCCCCGTTGGTCTATATCTAAAGTTGCGGGCTGAGCGGGGCTTTAGTCGCTGACGAAGCCTTTTGGATGAGAGGCGAAACGTTCCAGACTTCCACTACTGAGTACAGAAAATTACTCAAGTACCTTCATTGAAGATGTACAACTCCTGTACGACTGAGAGCTTACACAGACATTATCGCGCATTGTTTTTACATATCATAGCAAATGGAAACATTGTTTTTTCTGATTGCTCATGTAATAAAGGTTAAAACAATGTATAGTTTTGATACTCGCCACAAAAATCACAAATTACATAGTGAACCTGACTAAAATTGTTTCTTTTACAATATCTTCCTTGCACATCCCAATCCTTCACATGCACTAAGAGAGAGAGAAAGCAGATCTCGGGTGTTAATGTGGCTTTGTGGAGTCAATCAGGCCGGACCCCGAGAGAGAAGTGCTTTTTGTTTTGCTTTTTTCTTAATGGTGTTTTTCTCACGCATAAGACCAAATACATTTACTCTAAGATAAATATATTGTTTATCCTACCTTCAACCGGAGATACATATTGATGTTTCAGTGTTGCATGAGCTATCAGAATGTTAGGAATCGGAATTGAGAAGAATGTGCCCTGTAATAAGATGTTCCTGTGACGCCAGTAAAGGTAAAAAAATGATCATTTCATGGACAGATTCATACACATGTTGCTAATTCTGGGTGCAGACATACACGTCACGGGGCTTTTGTGTGTTAGCGGACGGGTGTGCACTGTCATACACCGCATCTCCATTTGTGCCGAACTGAAAGAGCTTGAGGTGCAATGATACCTACTCCGGCACTACTCTGTCAGATGGCATTTCAAAGTCAGGCTAAAAGCTCCCTTGAAAAAAAGAGCCACAGACATCATCAGGGATAATGGCCAAGGTAGTGAGCGCGAGAGTGAGAGACAGAAAGAGAGGAGGGTAGCACATTTTTGCCTAGATGTCTTTCCAATGTGACAGCAGGAGGCGCCGATCAGGGGGGGGAACAAGCGGGTGGCGCGGCCGGGGACATGAAGAAGATATTCATTAGGAAGCTGCTCAGTCACTTAGAGCATATAAAAGAAGCGGCGCGGCAAAGACGAACCCACTTCTCCCCTGTTAAGCCAGACCTCATTACGGCACTAACAAGAAAAAACTTCCTGAAGAGTCCGTGGTAATTTAAAGTGAAAATATCTGCTGTGGTTTGCAAAATGTTCACACAAAGTGCCACAGTCCAGGGAAAAGGCGCTGCACAAAAGTAAAATGAACGAAAGGCTTATTGGCTAGGCCTAATAAACACGGGCGAAAGTGGGAACAAGCCAGGTCAATACTAGGACAACTTCAGGTCGACATCTGGTCAAAGTCGCACTAGCAGTTATCTAGCGAAGTGGTTTTGGTGGCATGTAGGCCTTTAGAGTTATCCTCTGATGCTTGTGGAACTATTTTGTTACTCAAAATGTTTTTCTTTACCCTGTCACCTTCTTTTACGTTGTACAAATGGCCCAGAGCTATTTATTCTTCAAACACACTATGCTGCGTGGGTTCAGCTCACCCTGGACAGTGAGTAGCCAAGACCATTTGTTCCTCTTTGTAATAATACTAATAATAATAATACAATAAAATGCATCTAAAATGTGAATAATGAAGCTATGAGGAAATCTACTGCTTCTACTGTTAAGCTCCTGAGCCAATGTTTGAAGATCCCTGACTTAGTCACAAGCTACTGCTATTCTTCTCAAAAGCATGCAGTCCTCACTGGAAATGGTTATTTATTTATTTGTTTCAAAAAGGTTAGACTAGTGTAACTTTCTGTTCAATGGTCTCACCTAGTGACTAACCTCCCGGCTCCACAGAATTATGCAGCCTATTGTGCAGAGGATTCATATTTAAATGTTGGTGCTCGCGGTTTTTAGTTAGGCAGGCAACATTTATGTTGTTTGTTTTATCTATGTGATTTTATTGTTGTTTTGCATTCTATCGTTATTGTTGGTTGCACTGCTGTTTTAATTTTAATATTTAGCCTTTTACTTTAGTCTTTTGCTTTGATCTTTGTCTTTCCCTTGTTTAGTGTGCTAGTCCACTGAACAAGCACCTTGGAGTAAGAAAGGTTTCTTAGGGGTGTAAGTAACTGGACAAAGCAACAGCAGGCATCAGCTCACCATTATAAAACTAAGCTATGAAGAACAAAGAGATATTTCTGACGTGGAACATCAGGCATCAAAAGGATACTGCCTTTTAAGGCCAGTTAAAAGGCTGTTATATGCAAGTCACACGCTAATAACATCGCCAACAACCGCTATTATCCTTCCAGTGTTGCTCAGAACACCTGGCAGACAGTACTCAGGGAAAAGAGAGCTGAAAGCACCTTCTGGGCATAAAAGAAAACATAAAAACTAATTTATGTTTATACAAAAAAGGAAGAAAGTCTGCTTGCCTTTGGGCCACCTTTTACATTATGGTAACACTGCTTGTACTACCTTTACTTAACATTTACTCAGTAGATAAGATATGTTTTCTCCGTAAGTAAAGGTTTGTCAGAGAAATATACCGTAGAACTCAGAAAGTACAAGCTCAAATAATTATGTACAAAATAGTCCATATGTTCCCTGTCCCTGACTGACCTTATTGGACTTGAAGCAGAACTGGCCTAATTGATGAAGCATGTCTCACTTGTGTCTTCAACAAAACCAAACTTACACAGACATCACGAGCATCTATTTATCCTTCCATCTAGGTTACAAGCGGAATCACGAAATATCCATTAAAACCCAACGGCAAATAAAAAATTGAAAGCGCAATGAAAGGGAGCCATTCTCACAAGAGGAAAGAGACAGCTCTGAACAGGCGCTTTTGAAGTCAGACATTTATGTCATTACTTTTCATTTTCTGGCGTGAGTGATTTAAAGACGAAAAGAACTTAGATGAACTAAAGACAGACACAAAAGAACCGACGCTGGTCAACAAAGTGCCTGACAGACGGAATACGCTTTTAACACATTCGGCGGCCGATAATTGTCAGCATCCAAGTGGCTACGACAATAGATTACCGCGGCTTTGCTAATTCTGAAGACACAGTGCTTTGTAAGTGGGAGAGAACATGACTAGACTTCCACACAAATAGTTTAGTTGGGGCAAATCTTTGAAATAAAATAAAATAAAATCAGACTTAGTATTACAAAAAAATTACAATGTTCAATGCGCCATTGTGCGAGCAACAATCAAACTAACAAATAAAAAACGGTGTCGTTCTATTTGGAGCATTTTGTGTTCAAGTCATCTTTGAATCTTCTGAGGCATTTGGACAAAGCGAAAAAGAAACCAAGAAAGGACAACTTTAAATAAACCGTTCAATATCAATATAACATTTACTAACTTTTTCTAACCAAGATGTAAGATAACATCAAGATTTGCATAATACTGCAGCTTTAATTTTTCCTTTCATGATATTTGAACCAGCGTTTACTGTTACTGACTGTATGTCAACAAAAGGGTAGCAAAATGATGAAAATGTAAATATATAAAATACATTGCTTCATCTCTGACTCTGAATCCAAGGTAAGTCCTATAGTCTGTGTTTTAAAGTTCTCACTGCCACCTTCAGCTCAGGGAGACGAGACTTTTTTCCCCAAGGTTGTTTATTTGCGGCAGTAATAGTGGCTTTGACCTAAGACTCGAGCAGAAACCCAATTTGTTTGTATGACTGTGAATGTGGGAAGCGGGGTGGGTGGGAGGTGTCTCAAGTGCCTTATTTGAAGATTGGACTGTCATCTTCCTCAAATGCCAGCAACCTGAGATAATAATGCTAAGCTGTCCTTCAAACTACGTCGTCCTCCACCAGAAAGAAGAAAAGCGCGGGGAAAAAACTCTCAACAAATAGATGGAACCGGACGAATTGGAGTTGAGCCGAGCGTAAAACGGACGGACGGATAAATCAGCCATTTTCTCGGCAAAGTGGAAAACACAGTGATGTTTTTACTGGGGGATAGTTTATGGTTAATTCCGTGCCACAACTCACCACAGTTGGCTTCGTCTGAGCCGTCCGCGCAGTCTGGGTCTTCGTCGCAGACCCACAGCTTGGAGATACAGTGCATGGAGGCCTTGCACTGGAACTGGTCAGGGGAACAGGTGCTCTCAGCTGCAAATATGAAGACAAGTCAATTAAATATTAGGTAGAAAAGGTGAACATGGTTTGCTATTGCGGGTGGTGAAAAGCTACACACCCGAACGATATGGATTTTTGGGGTCTGATACCGATATGAAGGGGGTTAGCATGGCCGATAGCCGATATATAGGCCAATATTTTAAGTAATGTAATTTGATGTATAGACTGTATATGTTTTAATCTCTCAACTAGCCTATAGTTAAACATGTATTAGTATAGTCATGGTTTCAATCATAGAAATATGTCTAATAGAGCTCGACTGGCCAATGCCGATATGCACCATTGATATTTAAAAAAATGTCCCATCTATAAATCTGTGTGTGATGATTCTGAACGTGTCAGTGTTGAACTGTGACAGCAGGGGGCACTGAATGAGGGACATGGGGCTGATTTATTGAGGACATTCATGTTTAGTAGGTACTTCAGAGGGAGCTTGGTTGAAAGACAAAAACAAAAACAAAACTTTAAGTCCCTCTATCACTTAACCTCTTAACCTCCACGAGAGGCGAGCACATTTTCTCCACGAAAAAGCAACAAAAGAATAACAGAAACGTGACTACAACGTGACAAAAACGCAAGGAAAAAATAGTTTTTTTAGGTCTTAGCTTTCAAATGAGGCGTTCCACTGGCCTATGGGCAGTAACCTTTTAGATTTGGGTAAAGCTGAACAGGAGAAAATGCACTTGGTTAAGGCGGGGGTTAAGAGGTTAATTGTTCTGCATAAGTTTACAACATAACAGTTATAAGATAGGTGTACAAACTTGTGATAAATTTTCACCACCCTTTTTTCTCCGCTCCCCTGAGACCTTGGAAGCTTTCGGTTATGGGCCCAATTCTACATTTATATACAGTGTTTATTGTGGTAAATATTCCTTAGAAGGCTGACTGCTGAGATATACAAATGATTAAATCACTGTGTTGCAGAAACTTTTCCAGCGGGTAGCGGACCTTTGCCAAAAATGATAAGTAGCGCTTGATAAATCTGGATAGTCTGACTTACAATCAATGCTTTAACTTGCACAAGCAAATGCTCTATTTTGCCATTCAACATCCAAACTTCAGATTGCTGTCATAACAAAATGAGTAAAAACTTAATGGACTTGCAGTTTGTCATGATAGGTGGACGATGTGTCCCGAGGCTACACCAGATAACAACCACTGCTCTGTATATTTATTGTACTGAAAGACGATGACATCTACAAGTGCTCTGAGTGCCCACAATGGCGCTATAGCTACAACACAATTCCCCCTGAGGATTGATAAAGTTTGTTTAAGCCTATGAATGTGACCATAGATACTTTGTTTTGGTTAAAAATGTGCAATACCACCCTCACTGTGATGTCAGTACAGCTTTGTCATATTATTATTATTATTCGTTTATTTGATATGGACATAACAACTGCATTGGACAAACCAGATACCTTGTTTTTTAGTGTTATAGCAAATAGCACATAGCCATTTGAACTGCTAGTTTCTAATGTTTAGCAGACAAAATATAAATGTCTGTTCCGCTTAGAAGAGGAAATAAGTCACAGACAATATGCGCAAGAATTCATTAGAGGCAGTTTTCCCAAAACATAAAACACAAAACTTCTTTTCGCTGGTTAGGCTTATGGAGGATACGCGCGTGCCTATATTACAGTCTGTGTAAATTGAGTTGCCAATAAGTACATGCTGCTCAAGTCGTTGCAAATACTTTGTAATCTGACGAAACCTACGCAACAGCCATCAGTACTTTTTCAACACAATCGGGGTGAAAAAATCAAAATAAATCATGTCTGAGCCTTATGAAAACAAACCGACATGAGCCGTTTTAATCCAGCCTTGCTAGCCATTGTTTGACTTCTCCAGAGCACTTAAGCTCCCTCATATCCCATTGCAGTTTCATTAACACGAGGCTTCAGTTGTGGCCCGTTGTTAGACCACATTGTAACGCTGTAGCTCGGCCTACTGTTTTAATTCCAGCGGTGTCGTTCATCATTGGAAACCGTGTCCAATCACCACAGGAAGTCTTACAAAAGGCTTAATTAGCTGCACTGTAATTAAACCATTTTCAAAGATTTCTTCTTTTTTTTTTTTAAGGCTGGTCTTTCTTCTTCTTCTTCTTATTGCGCCGCTTGCCTCTGTGCTCTGAGCTCTCCCGCAATCGCATGCAAGACAAATGCAGCCGTCTCCGCCGCTTGAATGGGGTGTGATATTCCGATGGGTTACATCATGGCGGAGAAATCGGTTCTTATCCTCGCCGTGATTTAATATCTAATCCCTTGCCTTTCCAGCAGGAACCGGCCGTGACGAGGGCTGCTGCTACACTAGGAAAGGGCGCCTAATGTTAATGGTCGGTGCAACGTTCAAGAAAACAAGTCACAAAAGACGTTATGAGCAAGATTTTAGAGCAACACATAGGGCGACAGTGATATATTGAGGTAAGTAAATTTAAAGAGAGAACATGGACCGATACAGCATTGCTTTATACCATACTTTCATTGGACACATTTAAAAACGGAGTTACTGCATTTTTGGAGATGCTCTGACTGCATAATTGACTCATAATTTGCTTTTTGCAAAATGTCCTCAAATCCTTACTCCTTATTTACTTACTCTTTGGACTAGTTCAGTTTTTGCCAAATCAGTGTGGTAGTACCAAACTATACTAAAGAAAGGATGGTGGCAAGCTACTTATTCCCTGTCCTTGGGTTGGGGTAGATTGACAGAATGGGCTATATGCACGCAAGCGTCACGTGACTTCTGAGTGGATTCTAAGTAGTCGTTAGCGTATCCTGTCTCCGTTATTTCCCTATGAGGTCTTGTTTAAAAAGAAAAAATAGCTGAAGATTACATGGTGGACAGTGACTTACTGGTGGACAGTCACTAGCATCATGTTAAAAACATCGCGTCAGGGGGAAAAATTCACTAGAGGAAACTTCCGTGCTCATCACAGTAAGTGTTTTTGTCTTGAAGCTAACGGCTAACACGAACTAAAAATAAAAATAGCTACACGATTTTAAACGAGCCTGCTCAAAATATAATCTGCCTGTCTTTAGTATAAATACTTTTTAGACGTTTAATTTTTGTGGTGGTGTTTTTTGATACTAGCCGTTAGCGCTGAGATAAAAAGTCCTACCTCAAAAAACACAGACGTTTCCTGCAGTCAAGAATTTACATCCAACATAATGTTTTTAACACGTAGCGAGTCACTTCGGATCAGTATCTCACTGTCAGTGATATTTCCTTGAACTATACATTGTTTTAGACAAGGCCTCATAGGGAAATAACGGAGACAGGATACGGAGGCACCGACCTAGGATCCACTTGGGAAGCCACGTGTCATTTGCATGCATAGAGCCTATTGCGGCTGCACACATGTACGCCAACCCTACGCTCGACCCTGCTTGGTTCTTGAGGTCGGACATCCACAAGATCCCTCTCCTTCAAGGGTAGAGACGATGACTTACGGCAGTCGGTCTCATCTTCTCCATCTCCGCAGTCGTTCTGCCCGTTGCAGCGCAGGTTAAGGGGGATGCATTTCTGTTTTCTGGTGCACTTGAACTGGCCCGACAGGCAGATGTACGTCTCTGCAAGAGGAGAGTCAGTTGGATCAATAAGTGTGAAATAAAAAATAAAAAACCTGCAGTAACAAGACCAGCTGACAGAGGCAGTTTGGGAACTTTCATACAACATACATATCAATACTACAACCACAATTTCAAATAAGTATCTAGTTGATTGATGTGTTTTACTTGTGCAACATAAGCACCTAGATTAAGTTACTTGCTAGCAATACTAAAGAAGAAGAAAGCCTTTTCGGAGCATATTTGGGCTGCAGTAATCCATGTAGATCATGGCGTTCTATTAATTGATTAGATTACAGATAATTTGAAAATCTAAAGTATGTTGCTTATGATGTGACTAATGCCACATAACGGTGTGAAACTGTAGGAATGGGATTCGTATATGTGTATAACTATTGGACCTAAATGTTGCCCTTTGCACCCTTTGCGCATTGAGTTGCCTTGTGTACGAAATGCGCGGTATAAATAAAGTTGCCTTGCCTTGCCTTGCTGTGATGATCCAATCTCAACTAACCATTAGCCATAACTTTGTGTTTGTATTCATTGTAAGAGTGGAGATTTCTCTATAAATTATACCATTTAAGATGCTACTACATTTTCCTCATTTACAAATCTTTATTAACTTAAATGGTTGTATTAGCAAATGACAGGTGTTTATCAGCTCATTGACAGTAAAAATGATATGATGATCTTTACCACAGTTGGCCTCGTCTGAGTTGTCACCGCAGTCGTTCTCTCCATCACAGATAAAGGGAGGCAGAGCACAGAGCCCGGTGCCGCACTGGAAACGGCCCGGCTGACATTTAAATTCAGCTGTAAAAAAGACAATCTAAATCACCACAGGAAGAGAACGTGGAGAACTTAACCCTTATGTGCCGTTGCGCCGCTTTTTAGTTTTTTAGTTTAACCTCGTCGAGATCAAAGTCATACCATATCAAAGTGGCCCAAGAAAGCCCTTCACTGACTACATTTAACACAGATGAACAATAACAGTATGACTTTTTTGGTTCATAAAACATGCTAAAATTGCCGCATTGTGTTTGTTTGTAAAGGTCATATTTCCAACAAAACTCCACTCACGGCAGTCAGCAGGTTCGTCTGATCCATCACCGCAGTCGTCCACCGTGTCACACTTCCACCAAAACGGGATGCATTCATCTGTCCCACAGCGAAACTACAACAGGCAAAAGGTAGAGAGGGGAAAAAAACACACATTTGAAGTCTACATAAGCACTCTTCAAAGCCAAAGTCAAAAATCAAAATCAGAATCATTGCATCGCTGTTTCACACATCTTGCAACACATGTTAGAAGAGAAAAGCACGGTGTTAGAGACCAAAGCAATTTGCCTTAAGGGCAGAAAAATATTGACCAGTGAGGAGAGGTTGAACTACAGTGATAAGGCAAAACATTATGACCATTGTGAGTGTATAGCAACACAAACACGCTGTGGGCTAGATAGATTTTTGTAAAGATTTTATAAACATGACCAATCTGTGTCTCCAGATATGAGACAAACTTGTTCAAATCAAATATTGTAAGTGTTTATGTTGATTTAACCAAAAATGAAGCAAAAGTTGTTGATGCTTGTTTGAGGGTGCATTGACTCTCAATATAATTATTCTAGCACAGAGGTCACTAAACAGCGGATCCAGACCCATGCGCCACAACATCCGGACCCAAGCTTTGGATCAGAACTTTAGACCCGACCGTGAATCCTCTCAGACGGGCGGCTGTGTGTGCTCTCTCTCTCCCTCCCTCTCTCTCTGACTGTAGAGCGGTAAACTACAGCCCAGATGAACAGAAGAGAAAGTCCTACCTCTGAGCTCCATTACACTTTTTATATTTTTAGAAACAGCTTCGGAATGACAGAAGTACGGCTCGCTAAAAAACAGGACACCCAATTAAATATGCACGCGCAATCGTGATGCGATTGCCGATGTTTCGCGATCGGCAGCGAGCAGGTCTGAACCTGAACTAAACCAGGACTAAACCAAGTCTGAACCAGGACTAAGCAGGATTAAGCAGGGCTCAGTGTGTTGAACTGAGCAAAGAGGAGAAACACATCACTGTCATATATTATGTTCACATTGTGCATAATAGAGGCTATTAACATTCTGCTATTTAGGAGCCAAAATGTATTTTTAGAGCAAAAAACAATAACAGGATTTAATTAATTACATTATTTTCAAATCACAGCAATGGACTTAATAAAAAATCCTTAAAATGTATTACGTGACTCTGTTCTAGCAGAATGACTGGTGGTTCTTAGCTTTCAAATAAAGAATCCCATGTTCAGATACAGTGAAACTTGTGCTTATGTGCAACCCAAGTTGACAGTAGTTGTAGCTTTAGTGGCTTTTTTAAATAAAATTCTGGTTTCTGCAACAAAAAAATAGATGGAAAGTGGAACACACAGTGCCTTTGTCATGTACTGTACAGGGTATAGAGGTTGCAGAACATAACGGATTTGCATATGCGCTATAATGTTTTGCCGGAGGAAAGCAGACTCCGCAGATAAGGGCAATCTCACTTACTTGGCTGGAAGTGCAGTTGGAGAGGCAGGTCTTGTTGTCGGCAGCCAAGTAAAAATTAGTTGGACAGGCGCATTTGTGTTCTCCACCGGGGGACAGGAGACACAGGTGGCTGCATCCTCCATTCGCAATCTGACATTGGTGTTTGGGCACTGCAGAGTAGGACAAAAAAGGACAAACAGTGCCGCTCAGTACGTATTACACAAATCATTTGCTTCTTAGCGGGGTGAGGAGCAGCCCTAGTAACTGCAACTCAACGTGATAGGAATGGATTGGATCTCTACAGTGCCAGATGGAGCTTGTACCTTCGGGCTGGCGCAGGGAGTGGTAGACCTTGATGGATTTGATGGCCTGCCAGGAGTTGAGGAGCTCCATTCCCGAAGCGCCGGTCGTCTTGTGAGCGCGGCGCAGAGATTTGGACTTCCCATCCGTCCAATAAACAAAGTCCTCGAACAAAGTCAGAGCCATTACCCCCTGGATGTGGTCGTAGGACACTGTGACAGGGCACACAATTTTGGGAATATTTAGTACAAATGTGATGCAGTCTAAAAATATCACTGCAGAAACTCTGAACCTGGTTATTACATTTATTAGAGCTTTTGTTATCAACTTGACTTTCGAGGAGATTCAAAAAATTGGCCATGGGCGTGTTGGACCTTGATGGATTTACTGACTCTCAACATTTATGTTAACCTTAACCGAGTGCATTTTCTCCAGTTCAGCTTTAACCAAATCTAAAAGGTTACAGCCCATTTGAAATAAAAAAACCTACAAAACTCGTCTAAATGGAGGTTTTTCCTCGCGCTGTTGCCGTGTTGTCACCACTTTTGGGACTTTTTTTCCCATTGCTTTTGTGTTGGATTTTTGTCAATTTTTTCCCACTTTTTCATCACTTTTTTGTTGCTCTTTTTAGCTTTTTTGTTGCATTTTTGTCACACATTTTCGTCACTTTTTTGTCACTTTTCTGTTGGCCTTTTCTTTGCGTTTTTGTCACTTTGTCATAGATTTTTTTGGTCACGTTTTGGTCGCTCTTTTTCATCATTGTTTTTGTCTCGTTTTCATTGCTATTCTGAACATGTTTACTAAGAAGTTTTTAGATTTGGGTAAAGCCAAACTGGAGAAAATGGGCTCGGTTCAGGTGGGGGTTAAGAGGTTAAGAAAGTGTAACAACAAAAGAAAACACAGAAACTTGCCCAACTCCCAACTTAACCTACCTTCAAATGAGAACAACTTGTAATAGCATTGAGGAATAGAGCAGATCCCCAGACACAGTAAATCAAACTGTTTGTTTATGTTTGTTTATTTGTTTATTTGAGCAGTACACATAGTGCTCAAAAGGAGTGGGCTGAAGCAAAAGCTTATGATTGCCCACCCCCAAGTGCAATAAAATAAATAAAAAAAGAACATTTCAAGCAGCTACATTCATACAGACCAACTTACAAACTTACCAAAAAAAATAATAATATATGAACTGTTTATACAATTAATTGAAACAATGCACAGCTACAACAACAATCCCGTTTCATGTACGATGTCTAGAACAAAGCAGTCAAAAAAAAAAAAAAATGTGATCCTTAATATATTTCTTCCAGATTTTTACCCTTGATAACCGAGAGTTACTTTTATGTTATGAAGGTACATTAATAGATATTATAATCTGAGATCTTGATACTTTCCAGTTGTCATTACCATTCTCAGTATAATTTTAATTTGGGTGTAATTTCCATAATCATTATTATTATATATTTATTTAATTGAGTTATATGTGAAGTATGCTGCAAGCCCTGCATAGTGTGGTGCATTAAAAAGCCAAAGTGTAGAGCGGGCCAGATGAAGAGGGCAGTAACTCCCAATCAACAAACCCCCACATGGCTGCCCTAACAGCTGATTTTGTAGAATATGTTCCTATGCTGAGTGGTGCATTAAAAGACAAGGTTTAGAGCCCGTTGGGAGGATTCCTCTCAACAGATCCATAACCTGCCAGCCCTAATTCTCCTTTTGTGAATTTGAGCAATAGAATGACAACCGTTCCAAGCAGCAACACTCTTCCAGATTATAGAGGAACAATACACATAATCCATCCTACTGCTCCCCCTAGTGGCAACACATTTCTTCTTGTCTGTATATTTCAAAAGTCTTTTGTTTGTATTTAAATTTGAACAGGTTGATGTTTGGACATCGTTTCAAATCCATCTCCAGTTTATTCCACAATTGAACACCATTAACTGTTGGACTAAAACTTTTCAAAGTTGTGCTATGTTTCTGAATCCTAAAGTTTAATTCATCACGTAATTCATAACGACCAGTACGTTCTTGGAACCTTCTTTGTAATTGGTTTGGTAACAATTTATACCTTGCTTTGAATAACATTTGAACAGTTTGGAACTCAACAATGTCACAAAACTTCATGATCTTTGATTTTAAAAATAATGAGTTTGTGTGGTCCAAAAACCCAACTTTATGAATTACTCGGATAGCTCTTTTTTGCAACAATATTATTGGTTTAACTGTGTTTTTGTAAGTACTACCCCAAACCACAGTACAATAATATAAGTAGGGCAAAATCAGAGAACAGTATAAGGTATGTAGAGCTTTGATGTTTAAAATGTGCTTTGCTTTTGCAATTACTGAAATGCTTCTAGAAATTTTCGTAGATATATATTTAATATGAGATTTCCAAGTAATTCTGTCATCAATAATCACACCAAGGAATTTGATTTCATGCACTTGCTCGATAACAACACCTTCTATCTGAATTGCTTCCTGAGCATTGGAGTTACAGTTGCCAAATATCATCATTTTGCTTTTACTCAGATTTAAAGATAATTTATTTTGTTTGAACCACTTGTTGACACTTTTGAGTTCCAAGTTAACAATCCGACACAGCTGCTGTAAGTCGTCTCCTGATGCAAAAATATTTGTATCGTCAGCAAACAAGATAAATTTAAGTATTTCAGACGTTTTACAAATGTCGTTAATATACATATTAAACAATTTTGGGCCCAGAATAGAACCTTGAGGTAAACCACAGACAATTTGTCGACAACTCGACTGATAATCACCGATTTTCACACATTGTTTTCTATTTTTTAAGTAACTGGTAACCCACTGTAGAGCTACCCCCCTAATTCCATAAAGTTCTAGTTTATTAATTAATATATCATAGTTTATTGTATCAAACGCTTTACTCAGGTCAATAAATAACCCTATTGCACATTTCTTGTTATCTACAGCATTAGTTATTTCTTCAGTTATATCAAAGAGCGCGTGTGAGGTTGAGTGATTGTTCCTAAACCCAAACTGATTGTCCGAGAGTAAATTACACTTTTCAATAAAGCTGTCGAGTCTAGAGTTAAAAACCTTTTCTAAGATTTTAGAGAATTGCGGTAAAAGGGAAACAGGCCTATAGTTTGTAAAGAGATGTTTATCTCCTGCTTTGAACAGAGGAATCACTTTTGCTACTTTCATACTATCAGGAAATTGTCCAGTTTGCAACGATAAGTTACAGATGTAAGTTAACGGCTTAGAGATACTTTCAATAACAGTTTTTAAAGTTTTCATGTCCATGTCATGGTAATCGGTCGAAGTTTTATTTTTACACCCTTTAACAATGTCCAGTATCTCCTTTTCCTCCACAGGTTTGAGGAACAGGGACATAGGATTTGCTTCTATCAGATCACAATTATAGTTCTCAACGTTTACAATTTTTGCAGCAAGGTTCGGTCCAACATCTACAAAGAATTTATTAAATGTTTCGACTACTTCATTCATATTATTTAAAGTGTTATCCTCATCTTTGAAATATTTTGGATAATTAATCGTTCTTGGTTTATTTCTAATTATACTATTTAAGATGTTCCATAAACCTTTAATATTATTCTTATTAGTATCCAACAACTTATTATAATAATCCTGTTTACATTTTCTCATGATACCTGTCAGTTTATTTTTATATTTCTTATATTTATCCTCAGCTTCTTTTGTTCGGTTACTTATAAAGTTTTTGTAAAGATTTTTTTTTTTCTTGCAAGCATTTAGTAAACCTTTAGACATCCATGGTGTTTCTTTACACTTTCTGTTTTTACTGTATTTCTTCATTGGGCAGTTTTTGTCGTATACCTTTTGAAATACTCGCGTAAACTCATCATAAGCCATATTCGTGTCATTCTCTCTGTACACAATACTCCAGTCTTGAGCTAAAAGCTCCTTTTTAAATGCATCAATAGTTTTCTCTGTTTTTACCCTTCTAAACCAATACTTGTTTTCCTCTTCATCTTTTACATATCCATTTTTATACATAACGAAAACTGGAAGGTGATCACTAATATCATTTATAATTAACCCGCTGACTGTATCACTTTCAGTTTCATTTGAGAAAATGTTATCAATCAAGGTTGCACTATGAGTTGTTATTCTACTTGGTTTAGTGATTAGAGGAAACAGACCTATACTGAATAAAGTATTTATAAATTCGTCCGTCTTTTTATGTTTATATGGGTTTAACAGATCGATGTTGAGGTCTCCCCCCACAAACATGACTTTATGATTTAATCCTGAAAAGTGCTCCTCCATCCAGTTAGACATCTATATCAGAGCCAGGTGTTCTATAAATACAACTCACAATAATATTTTTCTTTTTTTGCCTTGTAATTTCAACAGTAAGGCATTCAAGTGTATCATCCACCACCATTGTCTTATTTTCCATTACTTTGTAACTATAGTTGGAGTCTATAAACATAGCTACGCCCCCTCCATGCTTGTTCTTTCTGTTCATACTTATAAATTCATAACCATCAATAGAAAACTCAAATTCTCTGTCATTATTAATCCATGTTTCTGTGATTAGAATGACACTGAATGGTGTGGAAAACTGTTTTAAGAAGCTTTTGATGTGGTCAAAGTTTGCATAGAGGCTTCGACTATTGAAGTGGATTACAGTGAATGCCTTAATGTTCTTAAGTTTACTATTGTACAGATCCTCTGTGTAGTATTGACAGTCATTGGTAGCTCTAGTAAAAAAGTTATTTTCCGGGTCGATGTCGATCTCAGTGTTCTGTAGGTCGTATTGAGAGAATGTAAAATCCTGGGAGTTTGCTTCAGCAATTCTCCTTATTGAAAAGTCCAAGTCGGTGCTTCCTATAGAACTATATGTATTACTGGACATGTGAAATTATGTGCTTTTACATACCAAAATCCATACACTTTTCCCGGTGTTTATACTGGATGTGGTGTACTGCTGCGTGGACGTATAATGAGTTTATCATATCTCAAGAAGGCGATCTCCCCCCTTTCTCGTGCAGCTCTCAGCTCCGGCATCAGTTCTTTGCGTTTTCTTTTTATTGATTCGGTGTAGTCCTCGTTTATGAAGATTTTTGTTCCTTTAAGTCGTTTGGCGCGCTGCAAGATTTCCTCGCGATCCTTCCACCTCAGTAGTTTGGCGATGATGGGTCTCGGCCAGTCTCTCCCGCCGTCGTGTTTCCCTACGCGGTGAGCCCTCTCCACCTCCACCGCGTGATTTAGCTGTAGCTTCTCCTTCAGTATCTCCTTAACTTTTACCTCGGCGTCGGCCCAGGTCTCCCCAGGCGACTCCAACACTCCCTCAAATACCAGGTTGTTTCTGCGGCTCTGCCCCTCCAGATACTCCAGTTTGTCCGTGATGATGTGTAAATTGTCACATACTTTGTAAAAGTCCGTTTGTAAAGTGTTTGTGCGCTCCGTGAGTTTCAGATTATGTTCTTTTAAAGTGTCCACCTCACCTTGCGTGAACTGCAGGCTTGTTTTTAGTTCTTGAATGTCCTTAGTCTGTAAATCCATGCGGGTGTTTGTTGATTCCATGATGAGTTTAATAAATCCTTTGAAGTTCTCCTGTTGTTGTTGAATTAATTCCCTGAACATGACCCTCTGCTGCTCCATGAGCTCCGTGACTCGACTGAGGCTTACGTATTCCTCTTCCACCGCCGAATCTGCCTGTTGCTTCGCCTCTATTTTCGGCGGTTTAGGCATTTTGCTCCCTCTCAGCAGGCCTGAATGTTCTTAATATTCTTAACGAATATTTTGATATTCTTAAAAACTTTTTTTTTTCCGCGTTGGTCTAGCTTTGTCCGTCCCTGAAATCGGTCCGACCGGAAACAATCAATAGAGAGCAGTAATGCCAAACTGTAATGCCAAAGTCTGCAGGGTCACCTTTGTGTCTTTGCGAGCCGTCCATGCTGGCGAACAGGATGTGGTTGTCGTCGGCCCAGTACAGCCGCTTGTTGGTGTAATCGATGGTGAGCGCGGTCGGGCTGAAGATCTCCGTGTCAATGATAACCGTCTGCCCTCTTCCGTCCATCCCGATACGACCGATGTACGCGGGCTCACAGCAGTCCACCCAGAAGACAAACCTAGCAGGAGTGAGGGGAGACAAACACCTGGAGCATGACAAGAATTCAAATGAACACAAAAAGAACTCTTTAGATAAAAGCTGGATTTAAAGACTGCCAGAGGACTTCAATTTTCAGCATTTTTAAGTTATTTAAGTAATTCTAGCCTCAAGCACTATAGATGGTGCACAGGTGGAATGGATTACGTCTTCATGTTAAACACTATTCTGTGATCTACAAATGACTGGTCCCTCTCAACTATTACCCAATACATACTCACCTTTAGAAGTATGGAACAGTCAATCTATAAGCCATCTATAATTGTGCTTCCATCAGACAAAATGCGCATATGTCTAAAATGCACACAATAAATGCATATAACAAAAGCGTTATGTTTCCATCCAAGCATTTACCCAACAGAGGGTGCACTGTATGTTTTTGTACGAGAAGTACGAGATTTTTAGTATAGTTTTTGGCCAAATTAATTTACCATGTCGGAATTTGCTGCTTGTTTTTACTCGTATGCCATGAATAAATGTTAATTTAGCTAAAGCTAAGCAAAAAAGTATATTAACTAACTAGATGCTACTACGCTGAGGTCTCGCATGCCCTGTAAAGGCTGGACAAACAAAAACTATCCCGACGAGTGTGTTTACTACGTTTTTTGTTGGCTAACTTGGTTCATAGTTGCAGACAGTGCACTGTTGTTAGCATAAATGCTGCGGCAAAGACAGCGATGTTTGAGCATCTGCATTTGGGAAATATTTTTGGACTAGAGACGACCTGCTACTGATGGATTACTTTTCCTCTTCACTTCTGTCCTGTCCACAGGTAGGCTACGCCGACAGGCACATGTACTTTTTATTTGCTACATCAAACTTTATGCGAATAAACTGTTTCCATCTTCCAAAATGCGTATTTACACTTATGCGCACAAATCAAAAACCACCTCAAGAGACAACTTTGTATGCAAATTAAGAGTTTAAATGTGAAATTTGGTGTTTCCATCACTCCTTACAAACGCGAAACTTCAAAATGCGCATTAGAATTTAGTGATGGAAACGCAGCTAGTTCTAGTCCATATTATTTGCTTAATTTCCCCACACAAGTCACACGCCTACCATTGGATCTTACTAGAGAGGTTAAAAACCTGGGTGTGAATCTCTGGAAAGGCTGCTCGAGTGTTTCAGATCCTTCCTTGCGGACCGAAATTACTATGTCGTGATGGGAAACTGTGTCTCAGACTGGATGGCAGTGACCTGTGGGGTTCCCCAGGGGTCGATTCTGGGGCCCCTCTTGTTCAATCTGTACATGCTTCCACTGGGTCAATTAATATCCAGTAACAACGTGTCCTATCGCAATTACGCAGACGATACTCAGGTCTATGTTTCACTGACAGTGGGTGAACATGGGCCTGTAGACTGTACACTGTGTCACTGTATCAAACAGATCAGTGTGTGGATGCAAAAAAACCTCCTCCAGTTAAATACAGATAAAACTGAGATCATTGTTTTTGGCCCACAAAAACACAAAGAGATTATCATTGATCATCTTGAAACCTAGGGGTAATTATGGACCCAGACCTGAATTTTAACAGTAATAGGCCATTACATCAGCGGCCTATTACCACCTAAAAAAACATTGCCAAGAATGAAAGTAAAGTTAATGCCTGCCCTATAGCAACATTTTAAATGTGATGGGTCATACATGTGCATTATGTCATTATTATTATGGTGATATGGCGAAGAGCAGTACCCAGTCTGTGGATCTAAGGTGAGGTCTGTGGGGTTTTTGAGACCAGAGTTGATCAGGACCGTTGGGTAGAGTCCGTTTGCTTTGGACACTTCCAGAGTTTTCCTTTCAGCGTCACACCAGTAAAGATTCTTGCCAATCCAGTCCACAGCCAAAGCACTGGGCACCGACGTCCTGTGTACGATCTGAAAAAGCATTTTAAATGGTAAGAGTTCAATTGATATGCACTTTTCAAAACACTTCAAGGTAACTGCACATACAAAGACTTACATTATTAAACACCTTTATTATAAATATCAAATGCATTATAAAAAAAGACAAAGGGATTGTGAGGTTTAAAAATCAAAAAAGAACTGCAGTACCTTTTATGTAAGTGTCAAACCAGAAAGAAATGCACGGTGAATTTAAAAGTTGATTGACAACAGTGTTACCTGGATTGACAGAAGATTGCATGTTAGATATTGATGAAATAAAAATGTAACTTTAGCCGAGAGACCTCTTAAGCCTTTAGCACATGACCAACATAAATATTATAGCACTTGAAAACACTGTGCTTTATAGATTACAGTTTGCGGCTATTACTTTCTGATTATTATATTGGTGAAAAGGGACACAAGTCAAAATCCTCTTTCTGCTAGACCTAAAGGCTGAATAGATGAATAGGGTTGGAGAAGGGTCAGAAAGGTCATCATATTATAATGCTGTACAATAAGTCACTACTCACTTCACTATTTAACATGTGAAATAAATGTAAATTATTTTGTGTTCGTTTCTCTCAAAGACGAGACATTCTTCTGAAAAGCATTTGAGCCAACACGATTCAAAAAGTGGTGAGTACATAGCAAAAGGCTGTATGAAGTTTTCCTAAATTCTGAAAAATGGTAAATCTCCAAGAACATAACAGAGGAAAGAAAAACAAAATCCTCATCTATATTCTCCGAGCGCACACTTGTTATGCCAGCTGGCAGAATAAAGCCAATCCTCTAAAAACACAACAACTTTTTTTGTGTGTAGTCCCAGCAGAGTTGCAATCTGTCATTAAGAGACATGATGGGCTTTGAGATCCTCTCTGTCATCATTTGCACACAAAAAAATATAGTCTTGGCAAAATAAAGACAAGAGCGTTCCCTTATAAGCAGTAATTGGACCCGTACTTAGCCCCAAACTGTCACTGTTGTGTCACTCATTGTGAAGCATTTTCATCAAAACTGCCTCCTCGGGCAATAAAGTGGATACAGGCTGCATCAAGCCGGTCGCCGTCTCACAGTATCCAATAGCATCTCCACTTTCAGTCCATTTATCAGTGAGGGGGTGACATTTAAAGTCTGGGCAGAATTTGTAGAGGTTTATCATTGACACAACATAAACTTTCAACTCAACTTTGTGCTACTCCTACTGCTGTCTCTGTGTTTTAGCTAAAAAAAAAAAAGATTAGATTGGCCTACATGTTTTTTAATTAATTCTGCTGATTTCATTCTGAAGATAGACAAGAAAAATTGCCGTATAAATACATAAATCAAACATTGTACTACAGAATGACAATTGTACTATGGTGGACAATAACATTTCAATGAGCGCAAGTATCGCAGCTCATCGTGTCCCTGCCGCCTCGTATCAGCCGTGAGAAGTGGCCCGGCCTGTCCCCGTATCAGCAGATATCAGTGCCTCATCTAATTAACACAACGTGAGAATCCGCGTCTCCCACAGTTTGTCCTGTCGCTAAGCAGTGGCACCGGCTCAAACCGTGCAGGCTGCGGAAGCAATTGAGCTGAATAAGCTTAATGCACCAACACACAGCAGCACCGTTAATGAAACGGACGATAAGGGAACAGCAGGTGTCCCTTTGCTGAGGTCCCTGAAGTCCGCGGCTACACTCTCGCGACCCAGAAAAACCTCAGTGAGACTTGATTGGGTCGTTAGTCGGGCTACATTTATCTAAAAGCGGCCTGTAATATGGCCATTATCCAGAACATGCACTCTAGCTAAAGCCAAGGCCCACTCATTGTACTCTGGGTCTATATAAAAGGGCAGCCATCGGAGAATGACAAGTCGTAATAAGCCATTTAAGAAGTGCTTTTCTCAGTCTGATGACAAAGAGAGTTGGAGTGAGGTCCTGAGTGAGTGAGATCAGGCAGTACTAATACAAAAACAATCAAATACAAATATTCTATAAAGTTTCATGAGGTAAACTAGGACATTTAAGCAAACCCCAACTGAGCCTGTCCCTTCTTAATGTTATAATTTTGTACACATTTGATTTAAAGGGTTATTTATTTATCTATTTTTTTTGTACATACCCTGGCAGAATTGTGGCCATTTTTCAGAGAATATGAATGATAACACGAAAAGATATATTATATTATATATTATATTTTTTTCACACATAGTTAGTAGTTGTGCAAAGCCAGTTATGGTCAAACAACTGAGTTTATGTTTTTTAAATCAAAATGACAAAATAAACTACCAAAATGACCCTACTCACTACTAGTTGTGTGGCAGTATTAGCATTTGTGGCAGTAGCAATGATGGCAGTATATACAGTAGTTTCTCGAAGAACTGTAGACTTATCTTTAGGCCTTCAAGTTTTTTCAATATCGCTACTTTAACAATACTTAGTTTACCACACCGCTGCGTGAACAATACTTTTTTTGATACCTATACTAAAATCTTTGTTGTCTTGAACCATAATACAGAACAATAATGTTTATTTAAAATAATTCATATCATTTGTTTGAGCTCAAACAACCAAGTAACTTCGTTTAATGCTGTTCAACCCATTTAGGTCAAGTCCTGCAGCACAATCCTTGCTCCTCAATCGGGTCGCTCCCCACCTTCTGGTCTACCTGTTTAGAGGCTCATGCTTGTCGGCCCATTACCTAAAAGGCCCAGGTAAGAGAGGCAGTATTCAAGTACCTTGAGATCGCTCCCGTTGAGGCGCATCCGGTTGATCTTGCGCCCGCTTGGCCTGGTCGAATCCACCCAGTAGATAAACTCTTTCTTGTAGTCGAAGTCAATGTGGATGATGTTATTGAGGCCCTGAGAAAAAATACGGTAAATTATGATTCATTAATCTTTTTTAACCTTGTTCCATGACCCTATCCCAACAACAATGGGCATTTGGTTGGGCAATGGCTTGCTTGTGGTGGACACAGTAAAATGTGGAAAACTCACTGAAGAAATGTGTTTGTTTTTTGACATTGTTTTTTTGTTTTTTTTTACGGTAGCACTCTGGGTATATTTTGATGCAGTCTAGTTCTTGGGAAGTTGCATTTGTTTTATGCTCTGGATCACTTTGTGTGTGTGTGTGTTTTTTTAGACAACAGGCCCCGGTCTACTTCTTCTGTACACAATATTGATTTAGGATATTTCCCATAGGCCTTAGTGGTTCTGTCTGCTCACTGCATTAAAGGAATTGGGTCAATGCCTTCTCAACGCTGTAGAGACCCTTCCAAATGTGATGTCCAAACAACAGCATACAAATAATTCAGAACAGGGCTGTTTTCTCCCATATTTGTTTTACACAGAAAATGATATATGTTGTTGATGTTCACACAAGGTTTAACCAAGATCAAGATCTTAATCTGGGCAAAAATGATTAATAAAGCAGCAAACCAAGAGGAACTAGGACTTTAAGACTCAACATTTAAGTCCCAACCAGACTTAGATCAGAATATGAATAGAAGTATCTACACTGGGCAAACAGAATGTCAATCAAAGCTATCAAATGTTTTGGACTTAATTTGACATGAAAGCATTTTGCTACTCAATTATTTCAGAATTGACACAGTTTCTTGGATAAAAAGTGTAACATAATTTAAAAGGTCAATTCAAAAACAGCCCATGTGACTACCGAAAGTACAGTGGGAAGAAAATGCACGCTTTGGAATTGCCCACATTTCTGCCTAAATTGGTCATAAAATGTGGCCTGATCTTCATCAAAATCATAAGAATGGATAAAAAGTGTCTGCTTTAACTAATACCACCCAAACAATTACATGTTATCATATTTTTATTGGCCATAACATGTAAATATTCACAGGACAGTGTGGAATAAGTAAGTGAACCCAGGAATCTCGCTAAACTGCAGCAGTTTTGTAAAGAGGAATGGTCTAAGATTCATCCTGATCGTTGTGAGCGTCTAATCTGCAACTACAGGAAAGCAGTTATTGCTACAAAAGAAGGATCAGCCAGCTATTTAATACAGGGGATCATTGACTTATTCCATCATGCTATGAATGTCTCAGGTTTTTCTGCAAAATATCCTGATAAACTTATGAGCACATTTTTCCATGGATGATAGACGTGCTGTTCCATTTTTGCGTCACGCATGACGTTGTGTGTTCCGTCCAAACTATTCAACGTTGGGTTGCGAAAGAGCTCTTGGATGCTTCACAGCACTACTGGAAAAAATATTATGTGGACCGATTAACTGTTTGGGTGGTATTAGTTCAAGCAGACACTGTTATTCTTATGATTTTGATAAAGATCAGACCACATTTTACGACCAATTTAGACAGAAATGTGAGAAACTCCAAAGCGTTCACATACATTTTCCCTCCCACTGAATGCAGTAAACAATATTCCCGTCTTTAGATATGTTAATCTTCCTTGTCACATCATAAAAGGAGAAATAATCCTGAGAAATATACATGTTGAACGAGCTAGTAAAGCAAATGTAGAATTAGTATTTAACCAAGTAAAACAAGAAGGCCAAAATGTGAAGCTACACAAACTTGTCAATTCCTGCCAGATTGCATAAAGACCAGAGTATCCATCAAACAGCTCACCCGTCCCTGCTTGTCTCTCCTCTAAGTGTGATGCAAAGGTGTGGGATAATCTGACAGGCAAAATGAGACGTGTTCATCAGATCATCAGCAGATATCTCACAGGCAGGCGCCAAAGTGTCCCGCGGGAGTCGTCTTGCTCTCCCGACATCAGCGATACAGATGAAACCGCTGCTTCCATCCGCGCTTCTACATCCTCAGCTACTCTTTCAATTTGATCTCCCTCAAGACTCCGAGGAAACTAACCAGCCAAAAAATTAATCAGCACTAAGTGAACATGAAGGTTACACATTAAACTGAATATATACTATATGTTTTTTGCGAAGTAAGCGCTTGTTCTATTAGCACCTTCAGTGGAGCAGAGGTTGTTAGATCTATATTCCCTTCTTTGAACATTCACACACCTTTTATCAGTCTCTTCTCGGCCCGATACTTTTGTTTCAAAGGCTTTCTATGAATAAATTTTTTATGGTCATAAGTTGTCAACACTTGAGGTGTAGTGCATTCACAGCATGTCTGTGAGCGTATAGCTTCCTCAGAACTAACAGTAAATCGTTTGGCACACGCTTCAACATAGAGAAAAATCAAAGCTCAATTTATTAACTCCATGACCACCGCCTTAACTGAGCACATTTTCTGCAGTTTTACCCAAATCTAAAGGGCTGGAGCTTATAGCCTCGTCAGTGTGATGCCTCATTTGAAAGCTAAGACCTACAAAGCTGATCCAAGCTTCTTCCTTGTTTTAGTTATCACATTTTAATTGTTGTTGTTGCATTTTTATCATGTTTTCATTACTTTTTTCCCCACATTTTAGTTGTTTTCTTGTTGCGTTTTTCCCCCCCACATTCTTGTCACTTTTCATAACAATCATAACGAGGCAGAAGCTTAGATGAGTTTTGTAGGTCTTAGCTTTCAAATGAGGCGGTAAACTGTAATGCTCAATGCTCAAATGCACTCATTTAAGGCGGGGGTTAAGAGGTTAACTAATCAATGCACAATCTATTTTATTCCATATTGTTACACTGCTGGGCATTCAAACGCCTTTCATGAATGGGTTGACTCAAATAACTGTATGCACTTGATAAAAAGC
Organism: Proterorhinus semilunaris; assembly: GCA_021464625.1. Lineage (NCBI taxonomy): Eukaryota > Metazoa > Chordata > Actinopteri > Gobiiformes > Gobiidae > Proterorhinus > Proterorhinus semilunaris. The sequence goes on along the minus strand of CM038353.1, from coordinate 11,635,387 downwards.
CATGAAATGATAAGAAATTGCTAAATGAGAGGCACTAATTTCATTGTTATTACTTACAACTTACTTTACTTAATTAACTGTAGATGGCATGTGGGAAAACAATATTTCTCAGTTTTTGCATAATAGTAAGTACATAAGATGATCTCTGAATTAAAATAACTGTTGCAAATAGGATTTAATAAGCGGACAAACCAGGGTTAATACATGCTGAACTAAGTAGGTACCTGTCACATTCATAGGCGGAGTTTGCGCGTGGCTCAATTAGGATGTGATAAAACTCATTCTCACCTGCTTCAAGATGGTGTAATTCGACCCGTCCACGCTCAGTTTGCGGATTTCGTGATGATCCGCCATAATGAGGAAAGGCTCTTCGGCTGTAATAGGAATCACACTTTTGTAAGTTCATGTGCCAACCCGCAATAATGAAAGACTGCATTCGGGGGTTTGTGCGAGAGGATTCGTAATGAGGCCCGACCTGACACGGCTTTGCAGATATTCGGGTTGCGCTCCAGGGCTTCGTAGCCGTCCACGCAGAGACACTTGAAAGAGCCGTAGGTGTTGATGCAGCGCTGGCTACAAGGCAACGTGCTGGAGCATTCGTCGATGTCCACGCAGGTTTTACCGTCGTCTTTCAAGTGGAAGCCTGGCCAGCATTTGCACTATGGAAAAAAAGATTAAGAATTTACTACTGGTTAGAAATAATGTCAAAACCAGTGGACGGATATTTGGTGTGAAATGTAAATCTAATATAATATGTAAACCTGGACCTATACAGACTGTAACCCTTCCATCTTTAAAATCTCATTAGATTTGGATGAAGTTGGAAGAGAGTTCAATTTAAGGCTAAAAAACAGTGAGACAAACCCCGGCTTTTGAAAATGATTAATAAAGCCTTCATGGTGCAACCCTACCATGACAATAAACTAATACAGCACTTTTTACATGTTCAAGGTTCACGCCACATACAATGGCGCTGCGCATGCAATAAAATGCCAGTGTAGAGCGTTGGATTTGGTGGTTTCAGTATTTCACCACACTTCAGTGACCAGGTCCAACCAAAAATAACTCAGAGTGTCTGAATCAGCCGCCATCGGCCCAGTTCAAATCCCTCTTTTATCCACAGTTATTACCCCGAGGCCTGTGCTGCCTATATCTCTGTTGAGGTCCACAAACAGATGAGCCAAGAGTCTGCATTGACGTGAATCTGTCTATGAACTGACTGGTGACAAAAAATTATTATTATTATGAGATGAGGTACATCATTTATTTGGTCAGTAGTGGGGGATATTACATTTAGAAAGTTCCTTATGCCTGAAAGTTCAGAACACAAGTGCACATCTTTACCCACATGCCAATCGTCTGCTTAACTCCGAGCCTTACACCAGACACAATAGGAAATCTCAAAAATACTGTCGTACCATACTGATAATTCTGCTGCTACAATTCACTCCATATTCAGTGATCCGAAATGGTGCTTTTAGCGTTTCTATTTAATATTTTGATACATAATTATCCTATTCTTTTATGTTATAGAGAGCTGTTGGATTTTCCATTTTAACCTCTTAACTCCCACCTGAACCGAGCAGATTTTCTACAGTTGGCTATGACCCAAATTTAAAACTTCTTGAAAAAAAGGGTCTAAATAGCGACAAAAATGAGAGGAAAACGAAGATGAAAACGCAACAAAAAAGCAATGAAGATGTGACGAAAAAAAGCTGCAAAAGAGCAACAAAAAGCTCCCCTAAGTTATGTCATGTGGTGGCGCGATGGGGAAAAAAAAGTTACGACAATCAAATGAGGAGATACACTGGCTTAGAGGCTGTGACCTCCAGTCGAGAAGCTTTAAGATTTGGGTAAAGCTGAACTGGAGAAAATTAGGTTAATATGTGAAGATATTTTTTGTTAGTTTGCTATTGGAGACAGGTACAAATACACATTTTGCTGTATATTTTACAATGTATGACAAATTAACCATATCTTGTCGTTTAATTTGTCTATCACAAACCTTGAAAAGATCTGCTTCAAGATTAAATGGCAACCCGGCGCATGCTAGAAACCTACTTTAGTGGACTCGTTGACCACAAGTTCAAAACATAAAGACAAGAAAGAGTGAGACAAAGATACTGCCGCCGATCTACACAGTAACTCCTGCCAATACGGCCTTGACCCTTTCCAACCTCTTCATGGCGTGCCATCACTGGCAGGCATGGCACAATCACCCCGCACGGTCGGGGGTGGGAACGGTTGTTGGCATATTATTAAACTCCTTGCACAGTGTTCAAGGTTATTTAGAAGAAAACGCATAACATTTCCACCCATCTGTTCAAATTTATGAGCAAAATTTTAATTATTGCGTATGAATATTTCATTAAATCTTTTACACATCACAAAACGTGCTTAAAAAGGTTATTATCACTTTTAAGCCCCACTTATGCTTTCTTTGACGGTCCACGAAAATATAGATTGGTCTTGTGGCTTGTTTTTTTTTTTTTTAACACTGATCTTGACCTACCTTTCTGTTCTCTCACTGTTCGCGAGGTCCTGTACAGTCATACAGCGCCCAAACTGCTATTTTCTCCATTACTCTTGCTAGGTCTGCCATGATATATGTATACACCGCTGAGAAGCCTGTGGGTTGCTCCCGAATGAATAGTAAAACTGCTGAAGTGTCCAATATTCTACCCCCTATATCTAAAACATATAGACACAGTGTAAGTTTAGCCACTCTTGACTTCTTGCTTCCTCTGCGCTTCTCAACGCTGCGTGTCCAGATGAATTAGCCTCATGGATTAACTGTAGTCAGCAGGCGTCGCTAATGGGTGCTGTGCCGGTCACTTAGCCTCGCTAGCCATCTGACTTTCTCAATGCATAAAAGTCCGTCTAGCGTCAGGTGCCGATGTGTTCAAAAGCGTTCCTATTCATCCCCCAAACAAATTCTCGTCACACCAAGCATAGTGCAGGGGGCGGGGCTTTGAGGCGCAGATTATCCCGAGTCTAAATTTGTGGCCACATCAGGATTGATTTCATGCTGCTGCACGTCTGTTCTTTGCTACGGGAATAACTGGCAGCTCGAGAAGCGTTCCTAAAATTCCACACCAGGGCTGCGCCACATGAGAAAAAAAAGGTGATATTGGATAACGGTTTCAAATATTGAAGATAACAACGATACTGAAACTGTGTCAAAAACAAACAAAAAAACTCTTAATCTGGATTAAAACAAAGCTAGAATTGAAGTAAATTTGAAAACAAGTGTCCTATCACTTCTTCCATCATGGCAGAGATACAGACTTCCTTGGGCCAAGAAAAATGTATACATGAATTATTTTGTGCCCTTTGCCATCAAGGAGCTGAATAATTCCTTTTCTTTTGATGAGGTGAATCTGCCATCATCATGCATGGTAGACAATAAGGTTTGTCTTTTCTATTCTATAAACAAAATCTGAACTTTTGCACATTTTATCAGCGGTTTTTGTTTTTTAAATGTCTAGCGATATTGCGGTCGACTAATATCGCAACAACGATTTTGGCAGGAATTTGGCACATGCCACCTTTGACTGAAAATGTTACTTACAGGTTGGTGGGGATTGTTCATTGGATTATGTATTCCCTGATCAATTCACTCAAACTAATTACCGTTTAGGCCCGTGATAAGAAAGCTGTATGGCTGGTTAGGCTTTTGGCCCCTCACCTTGTATCCCACGGGCAGGTCCTGGCAGTCCTGCGTGCAGCCGCTCACTCTGCGGTTCAGGCACTCGTTGACGTTACAGTTCTTCTCGTCAGAGCCGTCCCCACAGTCGTCCCGCCCGTCACACAGGCTGCCCTCCGAAATGCACCGGCCGTTGGAGCACATGAAGAAGGAGCCATTGCACAAACTTCCTGGAGAGACCGAAAAATATCCTAATGTTGACGTTTTCATTTTTTTTCCCTGTCACGTTTATCATTATCAGTATTGCCTCAGTCCATTCCTAAAAAGTCTAATTTTTGCATCATTTTTATTTTATTTTTTTCTGACAGACTTGGCCAATGCTTCGAGCTTGGAAGAAGACTGACATATCCACTCCAATCAAAAAACACACTCTTCCCCTCTCCCTTCTCAGCCCATATTATGTCCCCGTGGATTTCCCAGTGACAATGACGAAGGGTTTCCAGCTGAGAGCCAGGCAGCATTCTTACCTGCGGCCAGACATTTGAGGTTGAGAGGCAGTTCGTCAGAGTGGTCGGGGCAGTCCGCGTAGCCGTCGCACTCCCACTGAGAACTGAGTAGGCAGCGACCGTCCCCGCAGCGAAACTCCTCCGATCTGCACGAGCGATACACTGCACACAAGACCGGGCTCTCATTAACTCGGGCAGCCAAAAGTCTCTGCTTAAGCTCGGAAAGAAAGGAACAGAGGAGATATTGTAAGAGGAGATGGGGGACTGAGGCACATATAGTGGTGTTAAAGATAACTATACTTGCTTACACATTATTATCAACACGGACTACGGATCTCCAATCATCCAATTTCACATAAATACATACATAAAGAAAATGAATATACTTGCTACTTGCTAAGGGGTTAGGGTCGTGATTAGCGTTAGGGACGGCTAATGTGGTGTCAGTTGCATTTCATTTACACAGATTTTTCACAAATGTTTAGAAACTATAAGGTCTTGGCTTTCAAATGAGGAATCACACTGGCATAATAGGCTGGAAAGCTCTCCAGTCAATACACTTTGAGATTTGGATATACATAATTAGACTCTAACCCTGAGTGGCAGATTAAGTTAAAAAGCACATTCTTTTTTTATATTCACATTTCTTGTCTAATTTGTAGGGTCTTTATTAATGAATGATCACTGGACATACTGCAGCAGCACATGGAGCCTGGACGTCTCAATTGATTATAGGTTCAATTGAACACTGCCACTATAAATATAGACTGGCCAATGTAAACATAGGCCAATTCCCTTACCGCATTCGACAGACTCGTCAGATCCATCTCCACAGTCGTCGTCATGGTCACATACAAATCTATGGGGGATGCAGGCTTTGTTGCGGCAGCGGAACAAGGTGTGATCACATGTGATATTGGGTGCTAAGGAAAAAAAGGCGTGAAGCAGTTATTATTTTTCACTCAAAACATGGCATGCCGTATGTCTCCGGCATACACCAAATATGAATAAACAAGCAGAGCTGTACGTCTTTCACACATAAATGCATAGGTCAACATACTGTGCCGTGTGAGGAAACTGTAAAGCAGAACTAAGTAATTCATGCCCCTTAGAGGCCATAAGCGCCACTGCAGGTGTCGTAGCATGTTGTGTTTTTTTACTTATTAATTGTCCGTGAGAGTAAATACTACGCTGACAGAAAAGAAGAAGGGAGAGAGGGATATTGTACATCCAAATATACAATGGGGATCTTTTTCACTCAAACGTGGCTGTAAATACTGTTTAAGTGGCGCTAGCCCGCAGTTAGCTTTGCCCTTTAGCCTGTTAGCTTCTTCTTCGTTATTCCATTAGTGTGTATTGGTGGCTCCGACCCGGCGGCAGTCAAGTTGCAATTGCGGTTTGATGAAAGACCCCCATTTCATCCCATTATCACTTGCATTACCCTTAAAGGGGCTCCAAAAAGGATTTAATAAGGTAAACAAGTTTCTTAGTACTGCTTCAAGCCTGGTAATGTAAACTTGCACATATATATTTTTACGACATTGACGTGTGATATTATGATGTTAACAATGCAATATCGCAATTCTCAATCTCTTTATTTGGTTGGTTTCTTGGATTATAAATTAGTGGTAGTATGCAGTCAATATAATATTTAGGATGGTTCAACTCTTGCTGTACTGCTAACGTTTTTTTGTTGTTGCGGAAAACTGCTTTGTGTTAAACAGTGCGTTCATGTTTACCACATCCAGCTGCCGAGAGCTCATCGCTGCCATCAGGACAGTCCCTCTCTCCATCACAGAGCCAGCGTTTGGGCACACAGGCGTAGGAACCAGGACAGCTGAATAGGCCGGGAGCACACGTCACTGATCCTGAGAGGAAATACACAGGCGTACTTTCAAAAATCGTCACAAAACATTGGGTCAACTACACAACAGAAAGGTGGAAAGCGTCCCATACAGTATAATGTATTTTCCACTTGTCAAAAGCCACGCCAATGAAAATCTTAGGTCCCATCTTGCTTGCATGCTTGAGAACAGAAAAATACTAGCGTTGTCGCCGAATAGGAGTCTATAAAGCTTTGTGACAGAAAAGCTTGTTCAGCCCTTGTAATGTATGTAATGTCCAATCGCATTAGGGCCAATAAAACTAAACTTGTGCCCAGAATGATGGCCCTTTGTGAAGCCAACAGCCTCAGTTTCATTGTGCATCAGCTCCTTTTCAGTAAACACGGCCCGAGTTATGACTGAGTTTTGTGCATCGGCCAGCAATCCTCTGTAAATGAGCTGAAATTACAGGGGAAAAACAAAAGGAAACAAAAAAACAAAGGTCCATGGATTTGGTGCATAACTTGAATACATGTTTGCTTTGCTGGAGAGGAGTCTACTGACATTATTACCTCTTTGCAATTTCATTATAAGCCAATTATACAATGAGCATCCACAGCACTTCAGGACAAATCAATTTAGCTTGATCTGCACAAAGAGAACGTCCATTTACAAATACAATAACATGAATGTATGAACAGTTTTACTCCATGTGAACTGAATCGACTACAAACCTGCAGTGAAACTATTGCATAAATAAGTATTTCTGCACCTAGTGTATAAGTGAGGAAAATTATGTTTATGCGAAACACACATCTAAACTAGCTGAGCATGCAAATGTGTGTACATTTTTGATAGTTTGTAAAACAAATATGACTTAATTCCAAAAATATTGAGCTGTTCAGTGTTGTCAATAATGTCAACCACTTACTGAATTCCCCATGTCATTCCTCAAACGTAATGCCTCATTTTGTGTAATGGCAATATACAAACTATCTACTCCATTTATCAAAAATGTCTTTCACCCTCATTATCAGGAGATGGATTAACGTGGTCTATTCCGTTTTGAGCCAAAGCTGCACAATGAGCTGTCAAACACGATACAGTGGAGTTGACCTTTTTTGGCACTAACCGCAGATTCACTCCTGTGTCTCAGCGGGACTCACTCACCGCAGATCCGCATGCTCTCATCCAGCCCGTCCTCACAGTCGTTCTCTCCGTCACACAGCCACTGTTTTGCGATGCACTTGTTTTTGGAGCACGCAAACTGGTTCCACAGGCAAGAGGAGTCTACGACGAGAAATACGATACTTGTAATCAGTATTGACAAATCAGTGGTTATTGTGATGAGAATTTAGGGCTTTATACACAAAATCTAAATAGGGATACACCATTCCAATACTGGTATCTGATATCGGAGCCGATACTGGAAAAAATACAATATTGGGTATCTGCTACAAAAATCTGATACTGAACCGATACCAGTTTTGGCTCTCACCGTTTTAAATATACAACTTTCACCAACTAAATCTTAGTGAATGTAGGCAGGCTGTATGCCATTTTAAAGGTAAGAGCCTAGAGAATTTGAGTTAGTTTTAACCTCCGTGAATGTATTTGTGATCGCTGCGCAAAATGTCGCAGCTAGCAATAGCATGCTAAAGCTAGCGGGAGCAAGCTAATTGCAACTAATCGAGGCCGAGTCAGAAATTATGATAGCAATACCTAAAGTAGCCTAATAAAATAAAATCGTCCACTGCTGGAGCGGCCAAGTGTTAACACTAACACTAACTCCAGCATAATCTAAGACATGCAGGTGATGGCAACAAACGCCAAATGAGTTATGCAATTATTGTTGACATTCATTCATTCCGTTTAGAAAGAAAATTCTGAAAGTGAAAAGTCTCTATTGAATCAATTAAGAAGAATCCAATAGGGCTAAAACAGGTCCATAACTATACTTGTATTAATATTAGGCTTGATTCTGTTCCTAACCCGAGCTAAACCAGAGCTGCAAAAGCCTTGAGCTTGAGTACCACAGGAGAAGCCTGTGTACCCACTTGCCCCATAGTTTGAGAAGCTCTGCCATAAATCAAACAAAGCAGGAAGCAACATAAAACGTGAAGCAGCATTGCCTTCAGGAGCGTTTTTAATCACAACTCAACAAGCGGCTGCCTCCCGTTTGCCCCTTAGCTCTTCTGTGCTCTGTAGTTGCTGCTACACAGAGGGCTGCAATGTATATTTCAACTTTTTGAAAAACAGTTTTTCACAGGGATATATTTGATGGATAGTTGTGGGTTAGGGCACAGAGGCAAATAAAAGGAATGCTGCAGTGACTATTGCTTTATACATTTTTCTACTGTAGTTTCAACATACCATCCCATGATAATATACCATTATGACAGGGATATCGAGCATAATATAGCAATGGACAGAGGTCAGGCAGCGAACACAAGTAAACAAACAACAATGGCGTTGTCTTCCTTCTCAGAAATGCATTTGAACATTATTTCAGAACAAAGATCAAAACCTATTATTTCTATGCTTTGAATACAGAAGAAATAACAAACAAGATACTACTACGATTGCTGAAACTACTATCCTTGCTATACATATTTGAACGGCAGATATACACAGTACTACCACAAAAGCCAAGGTTGTTTACAACAATCAATGCCTAGCATTTTGAAATGATTGGCTAAAACTAAAATTTTCCTCCAGAATGGCAATAAAACATAATTACGTATAAAGCCACACTAGTCTGGTACTCGTGTCCTTCTTCCATGTAAATCCATCATTAATAGCATAGCATAGCAACATAAGCCAAACGTGTGCTGTGTGAGGGAGTTGTTCTTATTTGTTTTGACACAGTCTGAAACTTTGAAGATTATGTATAGAATGAAAATCCTCCAAGCATACACCTGGTTACTTTTTGCTGCTTGACAAAACAACACAAACGACAAGCATTACTCGACAGACGGTTTATTCACTGTCAGCGTCATCGGCTAAACGTTTCACCCAGAAGTTGAACCTAATTAATGCTGCCTAGCCAAGCTTTACACGCCACAGATGACGAGACAAGGATGACAACTAAGGAGGCACTGCGCCGTTGGTGTAAACGCCATTGTGTAAAATGTGTGGCTGTGGTTGTGTCACCGAGCCACCCACCTCTCCCCAGGGAGCCTTACAGCGGTCGCACTCTCTCCGCCAGGCCCTGGCAAAGCTGACAGGCTTTAATGAGACATGAAGAGTGGGAAGTGTGCTGGAGGTGAGGATCATGGATGGGTGGGGTGGCAATCAAACAGCGCTATGAACATCACGCCGCCTTGACACATGCGGACACCGCGGCGTTCAGGGTGTAAGGGAGAGGGACTTAAAATGACAAATACAACAAGGATTCAACCACGGGACTGTATTTTGTGCCACATCCCAACCTCAAATCACCTGTCGGTTGCTTCATAGCCAATCATTGCGGGGCTACCAGCTATCATAGCAGAAAACTATCAGACACCTCAGCCAGTTCATCTCCAACTCCTTCATCACAAAGTCTCAAAGCCTGTGGTCGAGTGGGATTGATTTCTGGTCTATGTGGAGCTGGATGGGTTTTCTCTGGGCACTCAACCCAAAAACATGCATTATAGGCTGATCCAAGTGCTATGTATTTATGAACAAGGTGTCTTAGCTGGTAAAGATCGCCACATGGGTCCCTGGTTGTACTAAGATACTGGTTGAAGGATGGGTCAAATGTAGACAATACATTTTCCCACGAGCTTAACCTCTTAACCCCCACCTGAACTGAGCTTTTGGGTAAAGTTCAGCTTTACCCCAAAAAAAAAAAAAAAACAAAATTATTTCTTCTTCTTCTTTTTTCTATCAAAAAATGCGTCAAAATAGCGAAAAAAATTGGACGAAAAGAAGCAACTAAAACACGACAAAAACGTGACAAACAACAAATGAGAAAAGCAACAAAGAAGCAACAAAAGCAACATGACGAAACCCCAACAAAAAAACTATGAAAAAAAAAAAACTACAAAAACACGACAAAGAAGAGACAAAAATATGATAAAAACGCATCGTCAACATGACAAAAAAGTTAGGATCAGTTTTGTAGGCCTTAGCTTTCAAATGAGGCATAACCCTGATGCGCTCCAGTCGACAAACTTTTAGATGTGGGTAAAGCGGGGGGTTAAGAGTTTAAAAAAATAAACTAAAAATGAAATAAAGCCCCAGAAAAAAAAAAAAATTCAAATAAATCTAGCAAATTCTCCCTTCATCACATTGCTGACGTCCAATGCTGGGTCAACGTGTCAAAGTTAATCCATTGATATATGCGTTGTGTGTCAGTCATTCGGATGCGTCTGTTTTAGTCCTGGTTGATTATTCAGACTTTCTGTACTTGATACTGGATTTGCATTTCAAATGGAAACAGCTGCTTCAAGTGTTGTACAAAAAGCAGGTCTGAAGCATTTTAACTGTATCACACCAAGTCTTTCATGTCCCAATTCCAATCTTGTTTCTCTCTGGCGTTGTGGCGAGGCGCGTCAGGCATTGTGAAGTGACAAATGACTATTTCATCTAATCAGATGTGGAATTTCAAATCCAGAAGCGTAATGACATTTCCCTAAAACCATTTTGCACATGCAGCCAGATTATCAGGAGATGGAGCTTTTTATATGATAATTAACCCTGAGAAATGGGAATATTGTCTATTTGTCCTCCATTCAGCCATTCAGAACTTCACATTATTCCTATCACTTCGTCTGATGGAGCTGCAATTGAAGCCGAGGATTTATCGTTTGAAACAGAAATTACATTTGCAGATAAAAGACTGTAAATGGCATTCGCATGCAGTGCATTATGTTAACAATATGCCTGAACCGACAAACCGCAAACATGAAAAAAAAAAAAAGCTGGAAATATGTATCTTCATAGCGTTTGAGTCTAACACATGTAGCTTTGTTCTGCCACTGAAGACACGTGTCAAGGCTACACGAGAATTGATTTTGATGCACCTACATGTCTGTGTGGCAGCCTGCTGTTCGAGAGCGACCAGTAATTCTCAAATTCGAATTTGAACACTTTTTATTGCAAAACACTTCTTATGTAGTAAGTCACATTTTAAAGGCACACTGCGTAACATTTTGGACTATTGCCAGCAGTACAAAACATGCTCCTAATGATCAGCTCGACACATTACTGCAGTGGGTAATCAAATAATGGATTTGGATGAGAACCTATAACCTATTTAAATCTAAAATTCTGCTGCCTTTAGACAACCTCTCCATGGAGATGAGCTGGAGACGTACCCACTCCCGGTAAAGTTACAGTAATGCCTTAGGAGAGGTGAGCCGCTCACAGCAAAAGCACATGTTTGTTTGTGCATTTATGAGGGATTTTTCTATAATGGAAATAGATGTCATAACATAAATGCTTATATCTAAAAAAAAATGTATTGGGTAAAATTCTATGCGGTGTGGCTTTAAGATGCATTTTATATAGTTCGGACCAAATGATTGCGTAACGACTATGCTGAACACAATCAGCAAACACACTTACTTTTTTTTTTTATTAATTCCTATTAATGAATTACATAAGGTTTAATGCGATTAAAAATATGAATCAAAAGGAATCACACTTTACTCCAGCAACACTTTCTCAGTGTCTTTGTTCCTGCAAGACGTTGCTTAGGGACGAACACTGCGTAAAGCCAAAATCAATGTTATTGTTTATAACTTGTTTATTCACACAGTTAAGCCGACATAAACTTATTTGAAAAGATCATCCTCCAAAATAAATCTGCCGTTGACTCTGAAGTGTTTGAAATGATCACACCGGCCTCACATACTATAAATATGGCAACATATGTTTCCATGGCTTCAAAATCAATAAATCCTTGCTGCACATGTCACAGTCATCGAAAACTATTATCGTTAGAGTCTATATTTACTAAGCTAGTTGTCAGCTCCAATTATACAGGGTGTTGCATTACAAGCTCATACTGCCAAGCTTCATTTAAACGTGTTAAACATGAGAAGGGCTCCCACCGAACCCATCGCCATTCGCATGTGTGTAAACACAGCGGATCTCATCAGCCTCTCGGACCACATACCTCAGTCCCCCCACTCAACGCTGCTTTGGTTTCTGAAGTAACGGCTTGTGAAGAGTGCAGTGCTGTCGATTTCGGAGGGCGACTTTTTACTAATCCATACCATGCTTTAATTAAGACCCTCCTGTTTAATTGGACAGATCTCGGCTTTGTCACAGTGAACTATACGAATACATTCAGAACGCATCAAAGCAACAAAACCTTCTCTCTCCCTGCCTAGAGTGAAGAAAAAACAAAAAAACAAAAAACGAGTGCAACCTCCTTTCCTCTTTAAACTGAATACTCCTATCTGGTAGAGAGCTATTTCCGTGACTGATAGCTGGCTCATTAATTAAATTGCTACACAGAAGAAAGCGGGATATGATCATTCGAAAAAGTGCAAGGGGGAAACGCTGCGTGTCTTTTAACAGGCTTGATACGAATTTAGGGTCAAAATTAGACTTTCAAACAAGCCGTAACACCCACGTGAGATCTCCCCGACATACAATAACAGGAACAAAACAAAGTGGAAAAAAAAAAAAAGCAGCCTCGTGGCGCGATAAACAATCATCTAGCCTCCGCTTGTCGGCTCATTATATACTGTATGTATTATTTGTTCTAGCCCCGGATCTATTCAAATGACAAAAGCATTACGACAAATGGCGTCTTGTTAATGGAAGATAAATATCCCGGCGTTCGCGAGACGGTGCACTGTAGCCCATCTATTTCCGCCCATTAGGGAACATGGCATCACTAGGAAACAGTGCCTGGAGTAGGGCTGCGTATGGGGATAACTACTGTGGGGAGGCTATGAGTGGCAATACAGTTTCATGCAGCGATGGTAAGTGCTTTTTCCGCCATGGGTAAACAATAAGTTAATGTACATAAAGTAGTGGTCAAAACTGAGGCTAAACCTGAAAAGCACTGGGAGTAATTACTGTATAAACTAGACCAATTCAATCAAGACAAAACCCAATCTTAACTGGTCTCTATAAGAACAAGATCTAAACAGAAATGAACCTGCCATAGTTGCCAAAATGATGTTTTAAATGTGAACCAATAACCTTTTACATTAACCGCTTAACCCCCACATGAACTGGGCACATTTTGTCCTGTTTGCCATTACCCAAATCTAAAAGCAAAGTGGCAAAAGAGCGACAAAAATATGCCGGAATAGCAACAAGAACACAATTTAAAAAAGCAACAAAAATGCCTAAATAGTGATGAAAAAAGCCACAAAAAGTGACAAAAAAAAGAAATTAAAAAAGACGTGAACACTATTAAAACACACTTCCAAAATGGGACAAAAAAAAAAATCAACAAGACAGACATGAAAGAGCCACAAAATGGTGTCAAAAATGCGATGAAAAAGACGAAAAAAGAAATAAATACAAAAACCTTGGCGACAACGTGTGACAAAGTTATTGTCAATTTTGTAGGTCTTAGCTTTCAAATGAGGCGTTACACTGGTGCTAAAGGCTGTAAGCTCCAGTCGAGAAGCTTTTAGATTTGGGTGAAGCTGAAATGGAGAAAATGGGCTCAGTTAAAGGTCGGGAGGTAAGAGGTAAGTGAACTTCCCAAAGCAAAAAACAAAACGTACGACCAGATGTCTGTGCCGTACTTAACAGCTCTTGCTTCGAGGTAAGATCTGTTTTTTTTGTTTCTTACCGCACTGAAACTCGTCAGCTCCGTCCTCACAGTCCTTCTGTCCGTCACACAGCCAGACGCTGGAAATGCAGTTCCCACTCGGACAAGCGAAGTGTCCCTCCTCGCACTTCTGCCCATGAGAGACTGGACAAAAAAACATGGAGTCAGTGTACAGGGCTTGGTCGAGAGAGGCTACTGAGCTTACATGGGGTCAGTTACTCGTGCCAAGTGCAAGCCTTCGACATTGAAGTTAAAGCGCATTATGACAAGTTTTTCTAATAATTACTTGTTGTTTGAGGGGATGACGCTTGCCCAGGTTCAGGTTCAAAGGCCCACAAAGATTTTTACTTCATTGGCAAGAAATGTCACCAGTTTATCCATAATGTGTAGGGATATTCATACACAGTGGCTATTCTTGTGCTTTGTATGAACCTCCATGAATACCAAACTCATTTATGGGAATTGTGAAGGATCACTAACACGTGACAAAACAGCTCTCGGGAAAGTCAGATGGGAGCTAATCATCTAAGATCACATTAAGTCTGGTTGTTGTTGTCGGGCTTCAGTGAGCAGAGCAGGCGGTTGTATAATGGCGGTTTGAGTGTGGCTCTCCTCACCCTGACAGTTGGTCTCATCGGCGTAGTCTCCGCAGTCGTTGGCCCCATCACAGATCCAGGAGGGGTGGACGCACAGGGAGGTGGAGTTACAGCTGACGAACTCTCTCTCTTTCACCCCCAGCTTGTAAAAGTGTGAGCAGTCCGTGTGGTCTGAATGCAGAGCAGAGCACAGTGTCACGAAGCGAGAGAGAGAGAGATGGGGGAAGAAAAGATAGAGTAAGATAGAAAAGGAGAGGGACATAGAAAGAAAAAAAAGATGTAAAGAGAGGGATAGAAAGGGTTGAGAGAGGAAGAGAGGGAAAGAGAGAGAGAGACTAAGCTATTGCTTATGTCGACTAAGCCCCAGATCTGAGATGCCAGGTTTAGCCGGGTTGTGAGCATGTGATGTGCATAATATACATTATCATTCTAAAGCCAAATGAAAGAACAGGAGAGAACAGTCTCCCCTGCTTTTTGTTCAAAAGCATGGGAGTAGTAGTGGTAGAAGTCAACAATCCCAAAACCACTAACCTTTGTATTGCTCCAATCACATATGCAAATGCCGCAGATTCTCATTGTACTCCTTTTTATATTGTATTTTTATTTGTATTTTTATTGTGTGCAGCGCTTTGGTCAACTTTGGTTGTTGTAAGGCGCTTTAGAAATAAAACTTGATTGATTGATAACTTGATTGAACTTTATAAACAATTTCACCTTTAATCAAACATAGTTTAGTAGTTTGCATGATTTAGCAGAAGAAGACATGTTTCAGTGCAGTATTTCTTGTTGAGTTTAATGTTTTTGCACACTGTGAGCCGCCCTGTTGGACAAACAACGCGTCTCTCTGCTTGGTTAATCCGCCCGTCAATCACACCCTTCAGAACTCACGGAGATAACCCTCAGTACCAGATTACACGTCTTTGTAAAGGATTGGAAAAGCGTGTAGTCTGGCTGGCCAGGCTACCTGAGGGGGGAGTGAGCTTGGGGTTTGTGAGATCATTTCAAGATCTCATTTTAAATGGGTAAAAGTGGAGGTCCCCAGCTGTTTGCATCATTATGTTGGGACAGAGGGCAAAATGCCACACAATGTGTATTGTTGTTGTATGGGCCAGACTTCAACCCCCATTCCTCCAGTATATACATTAGTGTTTAGTAACTGGGTGAATGGTTTCTTGATACAAGGGGCAATATTGTGCATCTATGTTGTCACACCCCCCTCATGTTGTTTGACCACAGGCACTCAAGCCATTAAAAAATGACCAAAAGAAAAGATCACCAATATCATCTATCTAACCAATTTGCTTCCTAAAATAATAAATACAAAAAAAACAATTACTACACATTAAATTTGTTCACATGAGCTGACAAGGACTTACTGCAATGTTTCTCATCAGAGGCGTCAGCGCAGTCTATGACCTGGTTACACCACGAGGAGCTCGGCACGCAGCTCCCGTCTTTGCAGGATGTTTCTGAAGAGGCGCATGTGACATCTGGGAGACGGGAATTAGCATTTCAAAAAGATAAGAGAGAGGAACCAGCACTCAGGCACTTACAGGTACAGTTCAAAACAATGCTTGCAGCCCCTGTCTGGAGGGGTGAATTTAGCTCAGGGACGGATTCACTTTTAAAAGTGTGAAATGATATAAGAGAGTGAAGTGGCAACTCTGATGTTTGAAGCAGAGCTAAACAGGGACTGCGTTAATTGGCCGCAACAGTGGCTCATTGGCAGGAAGTTCACCTGTCAATCTGTAGGCTAGATTCCTGCTCTGGGTAATGCATACTGTCATTTTCTCCTTAGTCAGGACACGTTGCATCCCTTGGCTCCAATGTCTATATATACAGTATGCCGGTGTATGAATGAGCCTGTGTTTGTGTGCGCAACGGCTGGGAATGAATCCTGTGTCTAATAAGGTTTAACCTGGTCTATGGCTGGACATGTAAACTACGTCTGGGGCAGGTCTAAGCCAAGTCTAAGCCAAGTCTAAACCTCGGGGTGAAATTACCTCACAACTGAGAAAAGGTGAAAGGCTTAATTAACGTGGAGTTTGTATGATTCAAACGACTGGTAAATGTCACAGTCCTTTTAGTGAAAGAGCAAGACATTGCTCCTAGAATGTCTTGCATGTTTTGCAGTTCTGATGTTAATGAAGAACTTTTTAGCAAAGGTTATTGTCATTTTATATGTGAAAAGAGTATCAACGAGGAAAAGAAGGAGAAGAGCGAACTGGCAATGCCGTACATTACAGGCAAGGTTTGGACATTATGGAAGAGCAGAAGATCTTGAGGTTTTCTTGGTGAGTGATGAGGATGGATGGGGACATTTGGATAGAAAACATTTGGATAAAGTCAGAAAAATTGGATTTCAGTGAACAATTATAGTAAATACAGAGTGGTTTTATACCCCTCTTTGTGTTCTTACGCCTTTATGATGAATTGTGACACTGAGAAAAGCACTGAAAAGGGATTTACCTCAAACCAAATTTTTTATGACTGTTTAAAAACAACACAGCTCACAGGCTGAATGCTAAAGTCATTTTATTCGTGCACTAGGATTGATTTTTGTTTAATTGTTCTCAGTGTTGATTTCTTTTTTTTACTGGAAAGAAATTGATATGACTTTAGTCTACAAAAATAAAAAAGCAAGTAATTAAAAGTGGATATAATGAGAAATTACTGTTTACATCCAATTAAAAAATAAACCAGAGATACAGTAACAGAGAGGGAGATGGGCTTCTTTCTTGGCCACTGGATAGTAAGGTTTTACATGAATTAGGAAAATGACTAAGTTAGATGCCCAAGGTTCCTCCAGGCGGGTTCAATCTTTTCTCGGCAAATGTCTCCACACTCAAGCGCATACAGTTTCTCTACAGAGCAATTATAGCATGGAATTAAACACACAACATTCCCTTTTTATTTCATTATTGCACCTTCAAGTTCATAACAAACCATTCAGGGAGGAAAAACACACACAGCTCAAAGAGAAGTTTCATTTGGTTGTTCGAGGTTGAACTTTTCCAGATCTCCGGGCTCATTATACAGGCGAGGCTTAGCGCAGCGTGAAGCAGTGTATTTAATCTAAAAGTTGGTGCGGTCCGCGGCGACAGAGAGGATTGAATCAGAGATCAAACGAGCCCGACTTACTGGTGCAGAAGGCTTCGTCGGAGTTGTCCCCGCAGTCGTCCACGCCATCACAGAAGCGGCTGTTGGACACGCAGTGCTGGTTGTAACACGCTCGGAAGCCCTTTCGACAGCTGCGGTTTTCTGAAGCGCAAAAAAACAAAAAACAAAGAAAAGGTTTGATTGCAGACGTTGTGAAGTCGGGGTAAAGATAGAGGATTGTTGTAAAAGTTAGATATCTGGACAGAGTTGATCGGGTTCAGGATGTTTCACCACTTGTCAGAGAAGATTCTTCAAGTTCAAAGACATATAGTATATAAACGTTCAATTCCTTTATCAGTTTGTATAATTAAAATTACAAACAGCCGGAACAAAGGGCCTTCCGCCCGGCGCAAGAACAGCCTTGGTCTAGTCGAGACTGTCTTCTTGTATGTGCACAACTGTGGCTTCTCTTTTGCAGCCTCATCCTCTTTTTCTCCTTCACGTCACGCCTTGTGTACTTCATTGAGCATTTAGACTACATCCTTTTTAAGCTCTCACAAAACAAACACTTTATCCCATGAGTTAGACACTGTGTGTGTCCTGAGTGAAACAAAACATACCCTGATCCAAACAAAATCACCAAAAAAAAGAGTTACTTACTGTATACTCATAATTTGTACCCATAAGTGTTTACCTCTGTATATTATTTTTTCTTTTATGTTTATGGTCCCATTGATTCAGATTCACTTTTTTCAAGTCTTGACACCAGGATCCCCATTATCGATGTTCTTATGGTAGGGGAAACCACGGCACATGACAAATACAACATTTTGAGGTTCCCATATTATGGGAACCTCCAAATGTTGTATTGTAATATATTTATTGTACAGTAGAGACAGGTGAAAGCTAAGTCTGTGTTGATAAAGCCTTTTCTGTAGCTGCTGTTTGGGTTCTCCAATGTAATGCTCTCTATATCTGATCTGTGGGCTGAGCTGAAACTCCCGTACGACTGATAGCCTACACAGACATCTCTTACACACATCCCCCCCCCCCCCCCCCCCCATATTTTCTTCCTGCTACATTGTTATCTAAATGTATTATATGTGCCTCTTACCACAGTACTGCATCTTCTCGTCTGATTTGTCCTTGCAGTGGGCCACTCCGTCACAGGTGAGCTGGTAGTTGATGCACTCTCCGTTACCACATTCAAACTCAGTGTGAATGTTGCAGGACGAGTTTTCGGCTGCGCGGGGAGATAACAGAGGTCGTGAGAATCTGCCAGTCCAGCTGTTGAACGTGTTTGCACCTCCACGTCCACAGTAATTAATATGGAAATCCAGACAAGCCGCTTAATTTCATATCCTTCACAATGCATGCTAATGACGCAGCTAATATAACAAGTTTTAATAAGATAAGCTAATCCCAATGTCACACAAAGTTGCATTGTAAACATTATAGCTTACTCACGCAGAGTTTGTCCATGGATCTATTTGTTACATGTAATTCATTGTTATATTTTCTCAAGATCCAATTTTACGCAATATTCAGGTTATGTAAAGATGTTATATTTATGTAGTATAGCTTACAATAATGTTACGTGTGAATATTCTGGATAATACTGTATAGTTGCAATACACCAGAAGAGGGCAGGCAACAAAATGTTCAAGTTTTAGTCATTCTCAAGGAAGAGAGTTTGACTAAGGTGAAGGTGCTTACTTTACACTGTAAAATTCAGGGCTACTTCTAATTCAATGTGATGTACATCGGGGTGTGGGCTGGCAATTTGAGTGATGAAGAGCAACACTCAATGTATATTTTTGATTAAGATATAACATTATACTTGGTTAGATGCTCTCTCTATATATATTATAGATAGATAGATAGATAGATAGATAGATAGATAGATAGATAGATAGATAGATAGATAGATAGATAGATAGAGAGAGAGAGCTTTAACAACACAAGCATTGCAGATTGGATGGATGGATGGATGGATAATTCGTTTTTTATCACCCCGCTACATAAAAGCCTAATTCAATGGCTACAATATCACAAACAATCACTAAAGTGACATTATTTTTCCCGCTTAGAATCCAGCTCTGTTTATCATATTGTACACAGTTAATCTCTGTGATAAATGCATAAAGAGAAACACTTACATCATTGACCAAATCAGCCCACGCCATTGCGCTCTAGTCATAAGCACGACTTCGTGGCTGTAAACACTTCTCCTGATCTTTTGATTACCTCAACATATGCGCAATTAGCAAAGATATCTACAGTTTGATTCTATCTGATGTGATTTTATAAGCGAGGAGCCGTGGCAGATTCGTCTTTTGGTCGTGAGCAAAAGTCAATTAACATTAGACGGCAGCGAAAATGTACTTTCGGGATCATTATTGCTGCCTAATCAAACAGCGATCGGCGGCTTGCTTATTAACGCGTTCCTGTTTATGTTTGGCTACTCAAAGCGGGGATCGATAAAGAGGCATCAAAGGTTTATGCAAACACCGCGGACGGGACCTTAAGAGGGGCCGGGACGCGCTCCGCATGAGAGATGTCGCCGATGACTTTGTTAAAAAATAACTAATCCATAAAAGGTGGCGTTGGAATCGATGAAGTGTACCGAGGATGCTCCGAGGGTTAGCACCCGTTGGCATTAACGCTTATCAAATTGGACGTACACACGCATCTGTTGTCATCCAGCAGCACGCGCTCGCCTCGGCAGGAGCAGTTGACCCTTCCCTGCGGGGTCAAAAGGCAGAGGTCTCCGCATCCACCGTTCATGTGGCGGCACGGCGACAGCTCACCTTCAAAGAAATACACAACAACATTCAGCGTTAATGAGGGAGGCAGCGGCGAGAGCTCTTCCCCAGGGACACGCTTCCTCTGTAGGAGTCAACTACGCTGCAGCGTGATTGTCTGATGGGATCGTAGAAAGAAGTGGGTGGGTGTGAGACATACTTAGCCTTTTGACATTTTTGTATCTGGTCCTGATTGAGGACTTTTGATAAAAAGAGCAAACTCAAAATTATACTCATTAATGTCTCTGGCAATAATGAGGGGTCACACTTTTCACAGCAACAACCATCTCATAAAATACTTGACCTTCCAAGTAACAGCAGGGTTGGAATATCAAATCACAACCAAAAAACAGGTCTAAAATAAATCACAATGTAACTTAAGAATGAGAATAAAAAGAATAAAAAGTCCTGTAAGATTTGGATAAAACAGTTGACTAACAATAGTTTACCACAAAATACTGTAATATGTTAAACACCAGGCTTAGGCATTATACATATTTCTCATACTGTTTACTTAAATGTTGATTTATCCTTTATGAGTGTATGTGTATTGTATTTATGATTTATAAGGGCTCATAAGCCTTTTGCTGCTCAAATAAATAAATAAAGTAAACTAAACTAAACTATGATTTCAAGTAGTACAACTGGGCAGGCAGTGAATTAATGTGTGTCAATGCCAGCAAGCTGGTTGTTGAATATACTACAATATAAAGTCTTTGTATTGCTGCTGGTTAACGCCTGATAATTGCAACAACATCGTGTTAATGGCATGACCTTGTTATATCCAGCAATTATGTCAAGTTTCATGTTCTCTGTTAATGCACCTTATTAGTGTCATCGGTAACATGTGAAGGGGTAAATTGCTGTTGTCAGAGTCTAGCTCGAATGCGTAAGCAGATGTTTACAGTGACAGGCCCATATGTAACGGTATGACCTTTACACAGCACACTTCAATCACATGCCTGGCACTGGAGAAATGACCTAGTTTTTCAAAACACAACCAGGTGCAACTTTCACAGCAGTTTGCAATAAAAAAGTGGTCCAATGTACCCCAATAGATTGAACGCCTGAAATTAACAATACTGCACCATCCATAATATATATTTGTATCCAACATGCCTATTCAGTTATAACTTTGACCTCTTATTGTAACTTTTTCCACAAGTGTTTACAAAACTTTCAGCTATATGCCACATACAGCAAGTCACCCAAAGCTCTTCACACAGGGGAAGGGGATTTACATTCACTCCATAACTGGTGGTGGTAAACTACTGTATGTCAGCGTCACCTGGGGTAGACTGACAGACGTGCAGCTGCACACATCTGTGCCAACGGACCCTCCGACCAGTGAAGTTAAGGTATACTTAGCTGTCAGAAGAAGTGGGCGACCACAGGACATACTGTATCTCATCATATTGAGCTGGCTATGTCTATGTTCAGGAGTAGATGGAGAACTGGCCTGTTGTGCATGTTTTGGGTTGATGGGGTAACTGTAGCATCCAGACAGATATTAGATACTAGATACAGATACTAGGAAAAAAAAAATATATATACATTTAACACATGGCGTATGGCCCAACACAGTCCAGGAATCAAACTCAGGACCAGCCACCATGTTACAAACACATTTAGTTCCTATTTTTCAGCTTCCTTCCGCCTTGCAATCATTGCGCTTTTGTTCTTTTTGTTTTGTTTTATTTTTTAAGCTCATGTTAAGCTCTCTGGGGGCACAGGTAAACCATTTATATCATTATTTATAACCCAAGTATTCTTGACAAGTGAAACCCAATAAGGCCAACAGC
Organism: Proterorhinus semilunaris; assembly: GCA_021464625.1. NCBI lineage: Eukaryota > Metazoa > Chordata > Actinopteri > Gobiiformes > Gobiidae > Proterorhinus > Proterorhinus semilunaris. The sequence continues at coordinate 11,613,382 of CM038353.1, read as the reverse complement.
GCAATGATCTGAAATGGAATAAATTGAATAACATGATTTTCAGATGTGCCGCTGCCGCTTCCCTGTAGCAGGTGTAGCGCTGTAGCCGGATCGGGTCATGGATATGATTATGTCTCATGATGAGATAAATGAGGAACAGTGCAGCTCTGGGCGTCCGCAGTCCAACCGGTGGGACACACTTAAGCCAACTTCGCCGCGTCCTACTTGGAAATTAAACTTCAGACGACACTTTAGAGACTCCCACCTCAACACGGGCTTCGTTTTTATTAATTACCTTGGAAACGGAAGCTGCATTTTAAACAGGATCACCTTCATTTATCACTCCACCAATTTGCACATCAATATCAGAAGCCTTTAAAAATATATGCGTTGGGTACTTCGTAAAAGCCACACGATTGATGCGTATTGACAAAAGTAGAATGTCTTCAGGGTATAATTGACTAAAACACAAGATGGAAAAAGCAGGGCAGCCTTATTTGCATTATATATTGTGGCTCTAAAATAAACAGACCTCTGGTGGATAACACAGCATGCATGGGGATCAGCAAAGTTAATACTTTTCTTAGATAAAAAGTGCATAGAGCAACATATTTATTTTGCCCCAATGCAACTTTACAGCCTTAATGAAATATGGTTGCTAGCAAAAGAACATACAGTACTGTGCAAAAAAAAAAAAAGAAAACAAAAAACGAAATAGAGGATTTTACAGGTTACGGGCAAAGAATAAACACCATTAAAGCTATACTCATAATATACAACTGCCAAGGCACTGGTCCAATCTCGCAGTAGTACTGTTAATACTAGTTGTTTGTCTCTATTAAAGCACAAATGAAATATATTTTGTTTCCAGTTGCACTCACAGTTGTTGGTGTCCTTGGCCACAGCGATGATGCCCATTGGCTGATGGGGTATATCGGCCCGTAGGACTTTAGTATCCGCTCCTGTGTACTTGTTGGCGCGCAGTACCGCCCGGCGAGCCCAGTCCGACCAGTACATGAAGTCTGCGTAGATGGCCAATCCATAGAAGTTGCCAGATCCAGACTTGATTATTACCTGAAAATGCAGTGAGAGAGAGAGAGAGAATTGGTCATGAGATGAAAGTTATAAACACACTCAAGAAAAAAGTATATTCTTTAGTTACAGTGTATAACTGCTGCTTCAACCACAATTATATATGCCTAAAGGGAATAAAAGGCTCCCACTGCATCCCGTATTTGGGAAAGGTTCTACGACTACAACTACCATGTATGTAGACAGTATTCCCAAACCTGTGAAATAATACAGTAATAAATGTCCATCCATCCATTTTCTTCCACTTTTCCGTTGCCGGGTCGTGGGGTAATAAATGTACCTTTGCAAATTTCCCTTGCATTGAGCACTGATAGAAGAGAGGCCGCCTTTCTGCGCCATCACCTCTTACAACCAACCACTCACACTAAGCTATATAGACTAAAACATACTGCACCAGAATAAACCGTAGCTAAAAGCTAATTTCCATCTGCAGCTTGTGAAAGGTGAATGATAACAATTACACCATTTCCAGTTTCTCCAGGATCCATGTAGCCAAAAGACAAACGCTTTCATATTCATTAAAATTGATTAAATTCTAGTGGCATTTGCACTCTCATAACACTAATTAATTGCGGATCTAGATACTTCCACCAACTTTGAATAAAGCAACACTGTCAACTTTCCAGACTTGCAAACATTGTCAGTATTTGCGCTGCCTTCCAAATGCAAATCAAGCTGTAGCCGGAGGAAGGATCGGCATAAATTTGAGACGCAACCCTCGCTGAGCAAAATCTGCTAAATATTGTTTGGACTCGTTAATCAACACATCACCCCCGCCGCCCACACGACTGTTTAACCCAGATGTTAGGCTGGGCAAATGACAGTTTTGTTGAGAAAAAAATAAATAAAAAAATTATGCTAAAATCCATCAGAACCTCTCCATTTGGGACAATTCAGGATTGAGCAAAAGGGGATCAAGGCTTCTAGTGGCTCTCCTATGGCCATTAGCGGGACAGCCTCGTAAAGCTGCCGCGCATTAGCCTCATGCCACACCAGGATTAATAGGACAGGTGTTGATGAAAGGGCTCGGCGTGTAGAGGAAGCTGGTCATAGGGAGAAAGGGACAGAGAGAGAAGAGCCAAGACGGGGAGAGAAAAGTGGAGCGAATGAAGCACCAGATGGATCGGACTGAACATATTGACAGGAAATTAGATTTGGGACACATTTGGTTTACAGCAGCAGGCGATACATTACTGCAGTGTCAACATTGTTTACATGCTACAAATTAAGTCCTTCACATGCATTACAGTGCGCTGCATGGTGCTGCTGTGATGCAACACAGCGGGACCGGGTTGTAGAATGACAATCGTTGTCTCTACTTTCCAATGGTTTTGTAGGATGTATGTAATGTAGAAGACAATGTATGCAGACATAAAAAAACATCTCTTCTTAAAATAAAAATGACTTGTAATATTATCCCAATAAAACTATCATACCAAACCAACACATTCGTAGGTGTGGACCAGTGTTAATGTTGTCAACATATTTCAATTTAGTTTTAGTCTTAGTCTTTTGACGAAAATGTAATTCAATTTTGGTCGAGTTTTAGTCAAAAAAATATCTTCAATTTTAGTCGAGTTTTAGTCGACTAAAATTGCAAGTCAATTTAGTCGACTAAATTTAAGACACATTTAGTCGACTTTGTATTAATAATATTCATTATAATCATATTTAATGGAGGTCCTGCTTCATGGAGCTGCTCCCTCATGAACAAAGCTCAGAGCTGTTCCTTTGGCAGTGAATTTACATGATATGAGGCTCTTTCAGACTATCAATAGAAGTTTGGATGATTTTAGTCTCTCCTTTCCATTTTTATTTAGTCTTATTTTAGTCGACTAAAATATCTGGACATTTTAGTCATAGTTTTAGTCGCATGAAAAACGTTTAATTTAGTTTTAGTCCAATTTTAGTCGTCAAAAATATCACTGGTGTGGACACTGATCATTGGTGCTGAGTCTCGGTCTGGCCGGCCCGTAGGCAAAGCCACCACAGCTTGTCTCCTCATTCGTCGCGTGACACTGGGGCACAACTACGTCACACTCGCATGAAAAGGACAGCAGTTATCGGCAGACAGCTCTATTTTCAGGCCCCTCGTCATGATAAAAAGGTCATCTCCCCACTGTCAAATACTTTGCCACATTTTTCCCCATCATGCGCCTCACTGCCCTTTGTCGAGCGGCGCTTTCATCTCCAAAATGGAACCGTGGAGTTCTGCCTCTGCGGTCGGAGCATTGTCCAGGTAACAACACCCGAGTCCCTGAGGTCCAGCGCTGCAAGTCACCCAGTGAACGCTAAACCGACGTCCAGCCATTTGTTTTAGGCAGATGATTATTGAAGTGCAAAGGATAAAATGTTTTCCTACAAGGTTTAATTTTAAAGGGGTAGTATTATGCAAAAATTTACTTTTTAGAGCTTTTTTTGTTACAACGTTGTTCTCTCATCAAATCATATGGAGCTATGTTTCGACCCCTATGTTCACCATGAAGTCCCATATAACCAGGAAATACGCTCTCTTTTGCAATGTTTAATACTTTCATCACAAAGTAAAACTAGCTCCAAAACGGCCACATGAGCAGCAAGGACTAGTGGTTTTTTTTGTTTTTTTTTACTGAAAAAGCGGCACAGTGAAGGAGCGCAACAGGCCGGGCTTGTGAAATCATTAAGTGAAACTACTGGTTATTGATATCAACAGTGGCGCAGTTGGTAGAGCGAGTCATCACATGATCGGAAGGTCGGGTGTTCGAATCCCAGCCCCTGAAGATGCACACTTGAGCAAGACACTTCACCCACCTCGCCTCCAGTGTCTGCATACATTGGTGTATGAATGATGCAAAGCTCTTTGGGCCTAATAAAGGTTGAATAGCGCTAAATAAGATGAGACATTTACCAATATCACATGTTCTAATCAACAAAGTATACATGATAAAGATGTGTTTGAGATTATTACCAAATACCTGCAAAAAGCATGTTATTAACATTCAGTTCAACAGTTACTACAACATGTAAAGTACTAGTTTCACCACTACATTATTTATTATTATCTGCTGACACTTTGACACTCACTGCTCCTGCTGCTCGGTCTCGAGTGACAGGGGGCTTTAAGCAACAATGGTGACTTTCAGACGAAGCTGATAAAAGGCACTTTACGTAAGTGCACGTGAGTCGTGATCAAATCGAAATTGTGATCCAGGCCAAAGAAAATGGTTATACAATTGGTTTGGCATAACGCCCACTCCTATTTCAGCATCACCCCTACTATAACTATCACAGTACTCTTCTCGTAATACTACCACTGGCAAAGAGTATTACGGCTGATACCGCCACGACTATTCCCAGACCCATTCTGACGACCACATGCTACAGCTTAGTCCAGAATGTAATAATAACACAGGCCCCTGAGGAAACGCTGTCATCCAAGTCAACACTTGTTCCCCTAATACAAAACTGGAGCCCAATAATGTGTTTCATTAAATCTATTCTAGGATTTTGGATTTGAAACCTGCAGGCTTTTTGTGATTATGAACATAAGGTCAGCACTAACAAGTTATTATGAAATCAGTTTGCCAGTCAATAACATTACCTGTATTAGAAGTCATGCATTATTTCTAAAGTATTTGTGGACAGCGACGCATGGGTATTGCATGTTTAACTCAAAAGAATGTATAGTAAATAGAGGCATAGGGTTTTCAGCCCAGATGCGTACAGTGAACGTGTGTAAATAAGGCTAACAACATTTGCTGAGGATGCTCTGTAGGGAAGGCAATTGTAGTGATACAAACATGGTAGAGCCCTTAGAGAATGAACAAGTAGGACGAAAGCCATACTGTAACTCCAAATGTGATTTCTGAGAGGGTAAAATATGATATCACAATTAAAATCTCAAAAAAGACGATTTAATTTTAAAAGCGTGGGCATTTTAGACTGCACCTAATCTTTCTGTTTCCGCTCGGATTCAAACTAATTTGGACAAAAGCCTAATATGTTATCATTCTGCCAGTATCCTGTACATATTTCCGTAGTTTGAATGAAACGCTGCAGACTCCCATCTCCGTCCTGTTTAATTCACACGTTTTAATTGGGCAAGAGGATGTGCGCCCACAGGGTCTTACTGCACCGCTTTCATTAGCAGCAGCAGTCGGCAGCGAGGGCAGAGAGGGACCCAGAGGTGAAGCCTTCCGGAGCCTCGTGAACCTATTCAGCAAACATATGAGTAGCTAATTGAGATGGGCCAAGGTGCTGAGCTACGAAGGTTAAGCAAAAAAATTAAAAAAACAAAAGTGAAAGCGTTGGCAAAAAAAATAAATAAAATACTATACCTTCAACAGGAATCTTTAGTACATCCGGGGGAAACAGATACATACACCAATCAAATACATTATGCATGAGGTTTTCAAAATGAGAAGGCTAGGATCTAACTTCGGAGCATAAACAGTCCAAGTCCAAACATGCCAGCACCAGCGGTAACACTGCTAGACATTTAAGAAGGCACACTGCCTGCCCATACACGCATACATTAAAAGAAAACATAAATGAATAAGGAGATTGGGATTATATGTCGAACATTATAGGGAAACGTTGCTGTGAACAGGCAACACCTTTCATACATAGATACATTGGCCAAAACACAGAAGGCAAACAAACGGGAACACTCATTTAACTCTAGCTAGTGCTGTGTTATATCTAAACAATCCATATACGATGCAATACATTTCACCAGTATTAGATGCTTTCTAAATGCTTTCATAAACGAAGAATATTTTCTGGAAGCGGGTGCCTAACCAGAAATAGCTAAAGCTGTTTTGCTAAACAGTCTAGCTCAGCCAATCCCAAAGTTCGGAACATCATGGCCCCTCTACTGATCTGAAAACCTCCCGGGGCCCCCGCAATAATGATCATTTACTTTATTCAACAGCAATGTATAATTATTTTACTGCTAAAATTACATTAAAAAAACTACATCAACAATGACTTTAAAATACTGATTACAAGTGTTACATTTTAGCAAATAAATGTACTTTTCCTTTCAAAATGTAGTGCCTGTTTTGTAGGCAAGCTTTGGGGGGCCCCTGTAGTGCCTCTGAGGACCCCCACTTTTGGGAACCACTGCTCTAGATCAACGTTAATTTAAGATCTCAACTGCTAATCCCCAAAAAGTACAGTTCCTTTAAGTTGAATAACAGAAATGAATGCACTTTATAACGATTTTCCGAGATTCACCTGCATGCACATTGTCAAATATACCATTATTTTTGATCTGCTTTTTGCCATGTTGTATTTGCGTGAGTGTGCATTCCCCCTCATTCAATCAATCTGTCGCTTCAACAAACTGGCGAACCCGCTCCGGCCCCGATCGCAGAGGTGGCCCCGGGTTAAAGTGACTTGAACCCCCCTCTGAGCGCGGATCGGTTCAGTTTACGCTGTGAAAACAAACTTCACACCGCTCTGTTCTGCCTCCTGCCTTTCCTATATGCAAAGATGGCTCAAGAGGAAAATGTTCCATAGAAAGGAAAGCTCGACCAAAGACAGAAGCCACAGCATCCCACACTGCCACCACGTCCCCGGTATAATAATGTGTTGTTTGTAGTTTAAGTGCTGCAAAAAGAACCAAACTAACCAAATGCAAATAAATAAGCTGCGTATTATCTTAACAAGATCTTAACACCGTTTCATGCATTGTCACACTCACACATACAGATTACGTGGAAAAAAAGAGCTTTTCTTTTTCTTGCTTGCATAAGTACTCACATATCTGTTGGAGCCATCGAAGTCGCATCTCTCGATCTTCCCCAGGGTCCCGTCCGAAAAGTAGATCTTCTCGGCCGTGTGGTCAATGCTGAGGCCGTTGGGAGTCAGGATGTCCGAGCTGATGATGACCCTGGTGTTTTTGCCCGACAGCGTGGACCTCATGATACTGGGCTTCTGCTCATTCCAGTTGGTCCAAAACATCAGGCTGTAACGTGACAATGAAATAACATGCCATTACGTGTCAGTGGGACGCTCCTCCAAGGAGGAAATGCCTTAAGTGCGCTAATGTGTGGATGTCAGCGGATAATTGGACTCTTTGGAACGCGGCAAAACAAACAGCTGAACAAAATGTGTGAAGGCACAAATTACACGAGGAGGAATGGGTGACATCTTTGCATTTGGTTAAAAAAAAAAGAGACCGTAAGATAATTGTACATTTGCAAATGGTCAAAACGAAAGCAAACCAGTCAGTTAAAATAGGATGTGCAGTTTGGATGTAACAGCTTTGCAGATAATAGTCTTACATTTAGCTCTTGTGGAAAGGCTGTATCGAGAGGGATGCAGTTAACGCATAAATCCATAGGTCCAATTACAGATGCGACGTTTTAAGAAAAAAACGATGATGTTATTCTCCAGAATTTCATTTAACAGTCTCTTAGCAAAAAAATGTGAAGGTAATTTATCATGATTGAAGCAGGCTTTTCCTACTTTTTGACACACTTTAGCCTCTGCAATATTTGTAGCATGAACCCTAACCATAACCCAGCAAAGAGTGGACTGCTTCCTCTTCTGCAAACATGCTAATCTGAGCAAAGAAGAGGGTTTGTCCATGGTCAGGATCAGAACAAGTTCGGTGACAGTGCTTAGACTTTACACAAAGGAGTTTCAGAGAAATCTCTGTGTGACTTATACTGAAGTGTGGGTTAGAGTTTTTAATGTGGGAGATGGAGATGGAATGAATATGCAGGATACCATTCCAGGTATGTTCTTTTTTTATTTTGTTTATGAGAAAGTAACATTATGATTTAAATGATTTAAACCTGAACATGTGGCTTATATATGAAATGAATGAATGTCCCTTTAAAAATATCCCAAAATATGTTCCTGATCTCTACGTTGTGGATAAGTCAATTTTTGGAAAAAAAATGTTTAGGGACACCACTAAAAACACCACTCTCCAGTTCAGCTCTTCTCTTTTGTCGCTTTTTTGTCACTTTTTTTTTAAAGAAGCTTTTAGATTTGGGTAAAACCAAACTGGAGAAAATGTACTTGGTTCAGGTGGGGGTTAAGAGATTACAAGAAGCAAAATTGTCAATGACATTCACTGATTGATGACCAATAGAGTCCAAAAACATACACACAGTAAGTATATAGACTATTGAGCAGCAATATCGGTAGAAAGCAATGATGTTAACTATTAATTACACAAGCCACAGTTCACCTCAACATCACCTACCTCTCGTTCCCTCCAAATTGCTCTGCACATCTAACTCCTGATAAACTGCACATGAACTCGTCATTACAAACTTTTTATGCTTCTGGGCCTCTTCTCGCTCTTCCCGCTATAATGAAGTCCAGTCTAGCACGATAATAAGGTTTTCGGTCAGAAGTCACAACCAGGGATTGCAAATTAATCACTGAGCTCTAATTAAGAGACAGTGTTACAGAAGTGGGATGGATGTGGTGCCAAATGACCAGGCGATGATATAGTCGGCTGCGGTCGGCAAATTAATTTAGTTACACGAGGAACAAGATATGGGCTCTTATTTCAGATTTCTCTGTGATGTGCCGCGATCACGATTATGCAGGTGTTAGCGCGAGGGGAGATTTAACACGAATACGGATGTGGCTGTTCGATGAAAATTGTTGTAACGTTTTCTCAAGGGCTTTGAAATGAAAATGAAACCCGAGGCGATGAAACTGATTGTTTGCTTTGACTCTAATCTGGTGCTAATAAGGCTTACCAAAACACATCATTCATTTACACGTGTGATTTGTGTCCCCAAAACAAAATAATTGGAACAGAAGCTACAAATTTATGAATCTGAAATTATGACAGGTGAGAAAATCCATCGAAGTAAAAGCACTGCCTCAGTGCTATGATACTCCAGAATGTACTCCATTTTGACCAAAAGGCAAAAAGGTAATTTGAGCATAATAATTATCCAGATTTGAGTTGTTTTGACTAATTGAGATGTAACTGGGCATTTGACCTAGATTATTTTTACTTGTTCTGAGATGTTTCTGACTTGTTTCAATACACACAAGCATTACCATAGTTGGAACCAGTCTGAAACGTCATCAAACAAGCAAAGAAAACTTGTTCGGATCAGGAATAAAGTCTAAATGAGTGAAAACCGCTCCAAACAACATGCATTTCCTCAATTCAAGTCATTTAAGCCAATGCTTGAGGTTTACGTTTTGTAGAAATGTGGTCCACTTTACCACCTAATATTTATCCATGTTATGATGCAATGATCTTAGCAGAGTCTTGAAGGCCATTGTTTGGGTGTTCCTTTACTAAAGAAGGTCGTAAAGCGAGGTACTCACTTCTGACACTCGTCCAGGGCGAGCGTGTGCGGGTGGTCCTCCTCGGACAGAATGACCACAGCGTCTCTGTAGAAGCCGCTGACTCGGGTCTGGTCCACCGTGTGGCGGCTGATGGAGGACGAGGTGGAGCTGCTCCAGTAGAGGGTGTCCCAGCCTCGGTGGTACGCCAGGCCTTCCACTGAACCCACGTCTGAGAGAGACAGAGATCAGTTACAATTCACAAAGTGTCTCTACTTTCCCATTATATCCTCATCCAAATTAATTTCTCTAGGGGTTCAAGGCAAGTATATGTACATTCATAGAATAAATATTGCACATTATTCATTTTGAACAAGAGGTCCCATCGCAGATTAAAGTGGACGTTTATTTGTTCTACTCTTCAAGGCTGTTGAAAAACTATACAGTATTTCATGCATACTTCACACTGCCTGTTCTGAAAGTAACACATAATTGCTCCTGTAATTTCATACAGGACTATTTCCATTATACAAGGTCAAAACTGCCAAACGCAATGGCGATGTCATTTTCTTCCGACACGAGGACTTTTGTAAATCTAATCAGGCTTTCTTTGTTATAAACTTCATAAAGGCAGTCCACGCTACAGTATGGAGTCACTGAGCCTTGAAAAGATAGATATCAGTTTTTCAAAGCTCACGGAAAATTGCTTTCTTTGGCGCCTGCGGAAGATTACCTGCATAAAACACAAACCTGCACATGTGCATTCGATGAAGCATGACTTGGCTTTTGTTGTTCCCAAAATACAAAAGAGACAGGCTTCAGTTCACGGCATAGTCCGCCCAATCATTCAAAGTTTGGTAATGAGTGTCAGATCAGTAAACACCATGAGATTAATGAATTTTGTTTGTTGTTGTGTTGAAACCATTTTATTTATTTTTATGACTCAGGTGAGCCTGCAATTTTCACTAGGGCACTAAATCTGGCTTTTGTTTATTGCCCTTCACATTATCTAAAACATTTCGGCTATTAGTTGAAAAAGGTATAAATGTATGAGCTTTTCAAAATAACGTAACACATTTCCATTCAGAGCACAGTTTGGGGGGGACACAATAAATGACTTTGCTACTTGGTAATGGGTGTCGTATCAATGAAGGCAACGGCATTAATCCATGGAAATCGTGAAAATACAGTTCCCATTATACAAATAACTCGGTGCCAACGGTTTGATAAGCATCTTGGCTCGTGCCATTGTTCCTCCTACCATTTACATAATCACGTCGGATTGTGGCTGCGGCCATAACTCATTGGCTGCTGCTGAGGACAGAGGAGCTGGCTGATTTCCCTTTAAGTCTCCGAGACGATAAAACAGGCAAACACTTCAGAGTGGAAAAAAAAAAAGTCTACCTGAGTCGGCCTATTCAAAAATTAATAGTTCATTACGAAATCTGTCTAAGTTTTGAGAATGCAGTAACGGGGGTTTAATTAGAGGAAAGTGTGGTCATTAGCGTTTTCACCTTTTCTGTGTTTTGGGATACTGGAGGAAATTCCTCTATTGTGAACTGTATATTTTATGAAGGCTGAGAACCAAAAGGGCTGTTTCAATTCGCAATTAATATTTATACCATTCATTCATCATCTGCTTATTCAAGAAAAAGACTGGAGCCTGTGACAGTAACTATGAGCCGAATTAAAACTGCAGTCCAAAAAGTAATTATAGTCGCTCTTAACCAAATGAATGAATCAACGATACAGAATACTGCATAACTAGAAATTGTAGCTGATCAAATCTGGGTTGGGAATGTAGATCTGCAAGAGGAATCAGGATCAGGAATCAGAATCTCAGTGGAAGCAATTGGCAAATACAGCGCTCTCATGAAATATTGGCAGAGAACGGGTGCTTGTTGCTCGTCTGACCACGGCACACAATCCCATGTGAAATGTTTGGGTCCAAACACTTCAAACTCCAAACATTTCAGTTTGCGTTTCTTGTGCGAGCGAGGGCTCCTGGTGATGTTTCCAGATACATGTTGGTGATGACGGTGACGTCTGATGGCACTTAAAGGAACAGGCCACAGTTTTTACATACTGAGCTTAGACGAGTTGATGCGTACCTGTCTGGTCTTTGTGAGTGCGTTCAGTCACGCAAAAAGACCAAATATGTTGTTAACATTTGGCCTCTCCCAGAATATTGGAAGTTGGAAGCTACAAAGCTCTTTTATGGGCACGCACAAAGACCAGACAGGTGCGTATCAAATCATCTAAGCTCAGGTAAGAACATATCACAGATCACAGTATGGAAGAACTGTGTGCCCTCAGTCATGCAAAAAGATCAAAGATGTTGTTAGCTATTGACCTCTCCCAGAATATTCCTATAGCTCCAAACGGGGGTGAAGTTTGAAGCTACAAAGCTCTTTCATGGGCACGCACAAAGACCAGACAGGTACGTATCAACTCGTCTAAGCTCAGGTAAGAACATATCTCAGTATGGATAAATGGTGGTCTGTTCCTTTAAAGGTGCATTATGCAACTTTTTATCTGAAAAAAAAAAGTTGATACTTGTGCGTTGTAGTGACCAGCTTGATGGAAAGTAAAGGCACAATGCTGACCACTCATACAGCTGCTGGGTCACTACAAGGTCAACTTTTTTTTTAATAAAAAGTTGCATAATGCACCTTTAAGCAGACCGTGTGTGTAAAACCTCGCCCTCCTGTTTACAAACATATAAATATTCTGAAATGTATGTGATTCTTGATTAAGTTAACCTCTTCAAACCCCCCCCTGAACTGGGAACATTTTCTCCAGTTTGCGTTTACCCAAATCTAAAAGCTTCCTGAAAAAAGCGTCAAAACATAGCGACAAAACCGAGAATGAAAACAAAACAAAAAAGTGACAAAATGCGATGAAAAAGTGACAAAAAAACTATGAAAAAAACCCACACATTTTAAAAGGGACAACATAATTTCTATATTGAACTTGAAATGTTCTTTCAGAAAAGTACAAAGCCTTTTTTACCTCCTAATCCAGACCTGAACTGTGCACATTTTCCCCAGTTTGGCTTGACCCAAATCTAAAAGCTCCTTGAAAAAACTAGTAGCACAATAGCGCCGAAAAAGTGACGACAATTTGATTAAAATCAGACAAAAATTAACAAAACACTTGACAAAAGGACAACAGAAAATGTGACAAAAAAGCAATGAAAAAGATTTAAATGAGTTTTGTAGGTCTAAGCTACAAGGCACTACACTGACCTATAGGCTGTAAGCTTTTAGATTTGGGTGAAGCTGAACTGGAGAAAATGCACTTGGTTAAGGCGGGGGTTAAGAGTATCACTACAAAGATAATAGTTTAGGTTAATGGAGTTGATGAAAACCTGTAGGTTATGTAAGAAATTCATCATAGGTTATTTTGTTTTGTGTCAATTAATGTTAAAAATAAAAGTCTTAAGGAATGAATGTATGTAGCAAAAAGATAAGGTCAGATTGAGGAGGAAATGTTGAAACTTTCTGCAGGAAAGGTAGAGTCAGGAGATCGCCGTAAACAACATCTGATGCTTTGAAAATCCCACGCCGGGCTGTATACATGTCAAAATGTTAATAGCGCTCAAATTAATTCACTCATCCTCGCTGATTTTGCATTTAGCACATGGTTTATGTGTGAAGGACACTTGGAAAGTACACAGCCCAGCAGATGGTTCCCCACCACACTTGCTCATTTGCAGAAGATGATAAATAATCCAAGACACTCCCAAAGCTGCTGTGAATGACGTAGAGATGGGGAGTGGAGTGAGACAAGAAAAGGTACTTAAACGCATGGGTTTGTAGAAATAATTTTACCCTATTTTCAGGACTATAAGTCGCTCCAGCCAAAACAATTATAATGAAGAAAAAAACATTTATAAGTCGCTCTGGACTGTATAAATCACACCAGCCACTCTGATGCACCATTGACAAGCCTCTCCCGGCAGCACATTGTTCAAGCACCCATTCGTGAACTTGTTCCTCTTGCCGTGACCATCTAGCTTTTACCCGGCGATTCGATTTTTTTGTTTCCCTCATTGCAGTAAGAGTAACCTTCGATTTTCGTCCAGTCCCTCACAAGTTTTGTTTTAATCTTCAGTGGTACATGAGTAGCAGATACCTAGAGCGCCCTCTAGCGGCTGTCAGTGTGAAAATAACAAACGTGTGAAATGATATATTTTGTTATACAAGTCGCACCTGAGTATAAATCGCACCCCCAGCCATACTATGGAAAAAAGTGTCATTTATACTCGAAAAACTAAATCGCAACCAAGTAAAAGATTGTACAGTACAGGACAAAGGGAAATGCAACCACACCGATACAATAACAAATAGACTTCTTTGAGAGGCTTCCTCGACAAAAAAAAAAAAAAGAGCAAATGCTTTTAATGTAATCTGAAATGTCTCGTGTGATTAAAACCTGGTAAAGAAACACTGTCCGCATCGTTCAAAGAGTGACAGCAGCGCATTCGTCAGCAGAAGACCGGCTCCAATTACTGTCGCTGAGGCAAAGGCAATATGTATATGTAATCCAAATCCATTTATACAGCCATTTCTACAGGACAATGGCGAGATTAGGCTCTTCATCAAACAACTGGTAAATTGTTGCTACGCGGTGAATGAAATATGGGGCTTATTTTGCGGGACCGGAACATCAACAAACAATAGGCCTTTTGACGGGATGCACAAATGACGAGCAAATTATGTTCGGAGCTAAGGGGAGAAGTTAAAACCTGCACTGAAACTCCAAAAATCATTTAGTCAAATCAAATCAATCTTCAAACGTACTACTGCGAATGAACAACCATGTTTCACTTTCCACGTACAGCGCAATGACTTGAATTATGAAGTATTTTCCGGACTATAAATTGTACTTTTTTTCATAGTCATATACTCCGGAGGGACTAATATGTGATTATTTTTTATTTTTGTATTAATTCAAATAAATAATTTCACATGCCTCTAGAGGGCACTGCAGGCTAATCGAGCGGCAGAAAGAACGTTTGGAGTGAGCGAGAAAGTTGCGAGGGACTGGCGAAAAGTGGAGGTTATGTGGAGGTCAGCCAGCAAATTTTGGCTGGGGCGTCTTATACTCCGGAGCGACTTATAGTCCGGAAAATACGGTACGCCACATGCAGCACAACCTATTACTTTTGAGACAATACACATAGGGCTTTTCACAGAGCTCAAGTCACCCAAAGCACTTCACAAGGGGCAATTTATCATTCTCTCCATACTCACGCTTTGCATGAAACCTCAAATCTTGAATGACTCACTGTTATGTTAATAATGTACAAGATGTATGCGTTTCTCTTTCTTTCTTTTTTTTTTTCCAAACACATCGTATCTTGCTCTTGTACAACAAGACGTGCACAAAGACGAGATAATTTATATCCGATACATTATTTAAGACGACACTTACTTTCCACGACCACAGTCCTGTCGCTCCAGTCGTCATTGATCATCTGTATATTCCCATAGTGCAGGTCGCTGTAGAAGATGCGGTTGGTCCCGCTGATGCCCTGGCTGTAGTCCAAGGCCAGAGCGATCACGTTTTTGAACAGAGCCGGGTTCTCGAACGGCTGCAGAGGGGAGTTCAGGTCGTTTTCGTCCGACAGGTGGATGCTCTTAAGGATAGTCCTCTCGGAGTAGAGCAGGTAGCCTTCATAGCGCTCACAGGCAAAACCGTCCTCAGCCAGACGCCCGTGGGCACAGGAGCACGTACGCCGCCCGCTGCCCAGGTGGAAACACAGCTGCTGGCATCCCCCGTTACTCCTGGCGCATGGATTTGTACCTGGTATAGCATATCGCAATGGTAAGCAAGAATGGAAACCCGATAACATTTGCAATTCACATGCGCTCATATGATACTAGATACATGTTTTTTTTTGTTTTTTTTTGGACAGCCTGACAATAAGTGAATGTGGCCAAGCTTGGAAGGGGCAAACTGTTCTGGTGTAGCTGAAAATAAACAACATAGAGGGGATTATTTATCAAGATTGCATTTATACCACTATCTTAGTGTTTCGACTCATATTTCTGACTTTCTTACGTGTCCTCGCCCAGAGACCAGTAAGAGAGTAGATTCTGACAGGCCGTCGGAGAATACCACCTTCCTTACCCTTTGTTAGATGGTGGAGGTCCAAGCTTTTTAGGGGTCGGGATTGTCATCAAAACCACTATGATTTCTGGGGTTTCTTATGCATTTCATAATAATAAGTCAATGGAGATTTTAAAATGTAAAACACTGGAGTAGAAAAGGTTGATCCCTACTTCTGTTGGGAGGTAGCTCAGAAGTAGGGAAGGGATCAGATCATAACCAGATACATTATAAGATGGCCTAAAGATCTTAAAGTAGTTTCTGCTGTTTCCACTACAATACAATAATACAATACAATAATATTGTGATAATAGCAAAAAGTAAAATAATAATTTTTTATTCTATTTTATTTGTTTTAATTTATCCTCGTATGTTTTAGGAGATTGCTGGAAAATAAATCTCAAACATTTGTTAGGGGGTCAGAAAAAATGACTTGTGTGTGACAAAGCTAAGAGGTATGATTTAGTACCAAAATGAATACACATAATGAGCAAAAGTTAATTATCAATGTTCAACATCTGACCTTTCTCTCTGCCTCTGTTGAAGATCGTCACATCCTTCAGATTCACCCCGAGTCCGCTCCTGACCGTCACAGCGTCAATGGTGTCAGACTTCAGCCCACGCCTGATGGAGCCGTTGGAGTGGGCCCTGCGGTCACCAGGGAGTCAAGAAGATAATTAAGCCCTTCACCAAAATGGAAAAGCATTTTCAAATCATTTTATAATCTGGCGCAGTGTGTTGCTAGCATTGCACACGTCCACAATAGTAAATGTTCTTCAGATCAAAACACCAAAAGACATCATACTGCAAAAGCATTTAAAAGCAAAGCTATTTAATTAGCACTTTACAGTGTTTACGTCTACATAATGAACAGACAAACATGACTGAAGTGTCTGTACAGCCCTCCACAAACATGCACATCCAGACGGCTCATTTGAGGAGAGTAGCTCATTTGTTCACAAGCCTCTGCACAGGAGATAAAACCCTGGCCCTAGTGCTGAGTGCGGCGTCTAGAAGAAGAAAAAATCGATGATCTGTGGCTCAGCTGGAGGCATGTGTCTCCTCGTAAGACCTTTTGCACTCCGCCACGTGTTCATGCTTCACTTTACTCTGTGTAGTCATGGTGCGCACTAGATCAGGACTGTTGGGTGAAAATCGTAGCGTTTATGCCTCCATGACTATAAAGAACTTCGCTCATTTCTTTAGCTGGCCTTGAGTTACAGCCGGCGCACTATTAAAGCGCCATCTCCCGCTACTCTCGCTCCCCTTTTCTCCCCGCTCAGCTCTTCGTTTGTTCACACAGAAAATACAGAAGTTCCATGGGCTTCTTTTACATGTACGTTTGTTCAACAGGGTCCACTGTTTGGTGAGGCTTTAAAAACTTGCAGGGAAGAGCTTAGAAGAGGATTGTGGGTAGGTCTAAAATAACGCCTTCATATTTTTAGATATACGTAAAAGAAATGCAAACACGAACACACAACAAAATCAAAATAAATAAAAAAAGCGGGTTTGCGGGGCCACCATATTACAGGTTAGGGGAAAAAAGCTGGGTGTAAAGTTTCACTTGCACACAAAAACGTTCATGCAACAGATCAAAATGAGCTGGTAATGAAAGCAACGTCATGCTGTAATAGACTTCTGATGACAAAAAAAAGATAAATTAAACCGGGTGATAGGTTTGGAAAATCATCACAATCCTGCGCAGAAATGGATAGCGAGATTTCCCCAGCTTATCCGCCCACTTGCAAAATGGCTGTGCTCAGATTTTGCCCATGTGGCTAATTTACAGCAGACACGCGTCCCATTTTTGGATCGCACTTGGACTATTGCCGAAAGCCAAAGGACTGCTGACCCCGACTATCTGTATTCAGTGATCCTAATATTTCCAATAGACCTTCTAGGCGAGGTTTTAATACCAGGTTAGGACTGCATATGTTGCGGTTCAGCGATTGTGTGCGTGCATTTGCGAAAAATAACAAATTACCTGTCAGACCAGTAGATGTAGGGCCCGAACACCGCCACGGAGAACAGGTCCACGTTGGCCGCTGACAGTACAATCTCGCGGCTTTCTCCAGTCTCAAGGTTGATCCTCTCTATCTTATCGGTGCGTGCGTCACACCAGTATAATGTATTTTCCTGCGGGGTAATTTTAAAATGGATATCAGACACTCGGGTCATCTCTCGCCCACGTACAAGTCTGATGAGGGTGTGGAGGAGTGGGCAGGATACAGAAGCGAGGCATGATACGGAAATGAATATTGTACCTCGTAGTCTATGGAGATGCCATTAGGCCAAGTGATCCCGGAGTTCACCAGGGTCACCTGATCCGAGCCGTCCAGTCGCGAGCGGCCGATGCAAGGGTTCTGGCCCCATTCGGTCCAGAAGAGATACCTGCACGACACAGGAGGGAACTGGTTTAGTGAATTAATGATAATAATGCATCGGTTTTATATAGCGCTTTTCTGGACACTCAAAGACGCTTCACAGTTGCACTATTCATACTATTGTAGCCACAGCTGCCCTGGAGTAGACTGATGGAAGCGAGGCAGCCAATCTGCGCCATCAGCCCCTCCAACCACCACCAACCACTCACTCACTCACTACATTCACTAGGCTTCCTGGTGTTACTAAACGGTCTCCCATCGAAGTACCGACCAGGCCCTTCCATGCTTAGCTTCCAAGGTCTGACGGGATTGGGCAGAGCAAAGGCGGTATGGCCACAATTACAACAGAAAAGTTTATGACAGTAACATCAACAAATAATTTGCTGTTAATCCATTCTGGTTTTGCAGTGGCAGTTTCAAAACAGTAAGTTCCATTTCAAAAAAGCTGATATATACATTTTCATATATATATATATTTTCATCAAACACTACTTATACTAAACTAAGAGCAAAACATGGCTAAAATGGAACAAAAATGGAAGTAGGAAAATCATGACTACTAGGAGATGGCTGGTGTACACTGTGCGTTTTTGTTTTTGTCTTATAAGATTTTTAGATGTCACATTGCACACTGTGGAAACGGTCAAATCGTGAGCTGCACTCGTGTCCATTGTGCGATGGTTCAAACAGACAACCGTAGCTACGACCAAAGTTTTGTTGTAGCAGTTTCAGGCGTATTTAGCTGAGGCAAGTGCTGGAGTTTTTTTTTGTTTTTTTTTCACGGAAAAATGCAGTCCTGTCAAATGTGGAGTCAGACCCGCTCATGCCTGGCCTCTGTTGCTTATGACTCTGGCGATGGCGAGGTGTGCGCCGATGTTGTATTCTGTTGATGAGACTCTTGACAGAGATCCTAGTGGGCTCACTCTGCGACTAGCTTTCCAAAATATCAGACACTGCCTGATGTTGGCTGTAGCTCTTCTTTGGTCTTACGACGGTTCTAAATCTTTGTCCCTGTCTCACTGTACGACCTATGACCTGCGATTTTGAGCCTAAGACCTAAGATTGACCTAAGATTTTCCCCACGACGAGTGATCGTTCGTCACAGACCGACAAAACTGTGCATAATTGAGTATATTCTTTTTTTAAGCTATATTAGATAGCCTAACATAAACATTTCATGTTAGGCAGATGGAAGACCTCAGTGATTTTGCGATGTAATGTAGCTTATTCCTATATGGACAGTGTGTCATCTAATACTGCAATAACAATATTATCATGTAGCCTTACTGAACAGTCGACATTTTACATACCCCTTCTGTGGATGAACAGCAATGGCCCGAGGCTGGTTTAGTCCTTCAGAGATCACCACTGAGCGAAAGGCTCCATTTAAACGAGAAATCTCAATCAGGTTAAAGCCATGGTCGGTCCAGTAAAGGTTCCCTGCGGAAAAGCAATTGATGTTATCCATTTGACTGAGGGGACACGGTGTGCAGACAAATTTCCTATAATTAAGGGCACTGGTTAATATTACGCACACCTGTATCGAGATTTCTGGTCAAGGGTTAAAGCCTGGTGAATTATAATCATAATGCACTCACCAGCAATCCAGTCCACTGCTATGCCTTCTACCCGGCTAATGCCTGTGGTGATGATGTCCTCTCTCCACGTTTGGTCACGCTTGGATCTGGAGATGCGGTTCAAGCCCATGTCCGTCCAGTAAACCGTGTCATTTGCTGAAAATACAAGCAATTTGCACATTGAAGGCTGAGAGAAAATGGAATGATGAATGATATATATTCTAACCAACATCCTGGAAGATAAAGTTTAAACAGTATTTAAACGGATGCAATTATAGAACAGAATAGAATGGAATAGTTATGGAGAGAAATTTGTCTTGGACAACCTGGGCAGGTACAAACAAAAAACACAGAACAAACCAATGAAACATACGCATCAAACAGCTCAAACCACACACCTGTGGCATAGTTCATGTAAACCTATATAAATAGAATAGAAATTAAGAATGTAAAATCAGGAGTGGCATCATGTAGCGAAGACATATAAAATCCACACATTCCTTTTCAGACGTGTAGGCCTACTTAATGTGTATGCTTGTAATAATGTTCTTTTGTTTTGTTTTTCTTTAGAAGCGGTCTGTCTAGGTGAGTTGCCAACTGCATGCTCAGCTGAAATGAGTGTTTATGGTTTAGTTAGTTTTTTTTATTTGCATCATAAAACACAATCTAACAAGGCCGTAAAATATTGGCTTTTATAATCAGAATCAGGATTACTTTATTTATCCTCAAGAAGAAAAAAGAAAAACACATATGTTAGAATGAGGAAGAAAATAAAGCTTTTCAATCTAAAAAATATTTACTAACCCTCTGAGCAAATAAATACAATAACCCAAATGATATTGACATGAAACAATGAAACAATTAAAAAGTTAGAAATGCAATATTGTCCTCAAGATTTTTCACGATTTCCAGATTATCACAGTACAATTTGTCTTTCTTTTTCTTTTATTTGTGAATAGCATTTTATAACACATTTTTCCCCCGCCAAGCTGGTTTGTATTTCCCACATTCTGGTGCATTTGACCATAGAGCAGCTTTGTTGGTGTCATTTGCTACAAAAAGCCACAGTGCACATTAAAGTAAGAGCGGAAATGAGAAGATAAATGACGCTGCCACAACATACCCCGAAACAAAGCAGCCAGTGAAACCACATTTTACTATAGCATGCCCCATTTCCCCAAATGTGTGCGGAGCTATAAAGTATGATGGTGAAAATACCCCAACACTTCATCCCTGGCTCTGTGTTGACACAGATTGCTGGAAGGGGGAAGGCAAATGTCGGGCGATTTTTACAGGCCAGTATATTACTCGCTGCAAAACAAGATGTGAGTAAAACTATTATGAACCCTTTCTGTTTTTACAACCCCATTACGGCCGCATATGAAACAGGCCTTGAGTTATTTTTCTCATGACGCACACAGAGTAAATCTGAGCTCATATCAGTCAGTTCAAGATGGAGGAGGCTAGTTGTATTCAAATGTGGGTAGATTTCCATTTCAAGGTGGTAATGTGTAATGCTCCCACTGCTTTGTGCTAATAAGATTTCTAGTGCATACATAATCAGGTGTAGCATTGTATATGCACTAGACCACATGCACTAACGTATTACTAGGGATGTAACGATTCACTCAAGTCCCGATTCGATTCGATTTCCGATTTGAAGTTCCCGATTTTGACTTTTTCCAGATTTTTTTTACCATTTCTTAAGAAAATGAATATGACTCATTCATACCAATGTCTGTATTTTTGTCCTTGTAACAAACTGCAACTGTCTCAGTAAGAGAACTTTACATTACAAAAAAATGACAGGACATGAAAATGAACTATAATCATTTTGACATGAGTGCTTGTAAATTTACATGTTTTCAGCATAAATAAGATGTGTAGCAAAGCAAACATTTTGAGTCTTATATTTATTTTCCCAAACGTTTTTGTTGTTGCATTTTTAACATAATATTACCATTTAGAACTAATTTTACAGTGCAGTTTTTTTCCCCACAACCCTCGAACGCCTCACACAGCCTCCCAGTGCAGCCTCCCGTTGCAGCCTTTGTAATCATGAGGAGGAAAAAGACATGACAGCTCCTGTAGATATTGGATTATTTGACAAACGGACATTTGATTTCAGCAGAATCAGAGCAGGTTGGTCAGATGTCAGTTTATGATCTTTGGTAAACTTCTGTCAAAAGGCTAAACTCTGTGTTATCCGCTAACGCTAATCTCGTAGCTGCTAACTTTAGCTGCGTCTGCTGCTTCGATGCCTACACGCGTATGTGTTTACATGGTGTGGCGTGGGTTGGGGGTGAGGCGGGGGAAGTGTAGAGCTTGATTGAGAACAAAGTTAGCTCGCTGTTTCTAACGATGCAATGTGAGCATAAAGCTATTCCGATCGGGCAAAATGGAGTAGCTGAGGGTGGCTTTAACATCGATTATTTTATTTTTTACATCGATTCACATTTTCCGCATATTGAATTGATTTTAAATCGATTTTCGATGAATCGTTATATACCTGCACATTACTAATCTTAATCCGTTAATTTTGACTCAAACTTGTCAAAGATTATGAACAAATAGAGGGGGTAGATAGAGTAGCCTTTTTTTCAAGTACAGTAACATACTTTAAATTATTACTCAAGTAAAAAGTGACCCCAATAATTACCCAAATAAAAGTAAAAATGTACTTTATGACAACAGTACTTGAGTACAGTGCATTGAGTAAGTGTCAGATTTAACATACAAAGTCTAAGAGCCCGATCTTCCGCCTGGTGCATGGACAGCGCTGCTCCAAACAAGCCTGCATGTGCGCAGCGAGAGGGCATTGCTAACTGAATTAAAAAAGGTTGACTGAGGTGTGGTTTATTACCTCGCATCTTTTCCTCGTTTACATCGTGCTGCCTCATGTTCTACCATCAGTATTATAGACTTTTATAGGCTATATCTGGTCAAACTAAAAACTTTATGTGAGAGTTTAACACTGTCTGTGTCCTGAGAGCTGGTCACGCAGTGGGTCTGCACTCGGCTGAAGCTCAATCCAAACAAAAGCATGTGTTAACTCCCCTCTCCCCTTCCCAGCCAAGGAAACAAGTTGTTCTATATAACATCGCCATTGGCCATGGATGTCTGTCCAGCCCACGTACCCACTGGAGCTGGAAGATTTCACGGAGAGTTCCTTATCAGTGGTCTACGCTGTCTATCCTATAGTCTGCCTTTAGAAACACAGTATCGGGCCAAACATAAACAAACATAACATAAAATAATTTAAAAAATCTTTACATTCCCATATATACATCCTGAAAGGAGACAAATCAAATGGGGTTTATTATTAAAATAAATAATCCCTTGTGTTGCCTCCTATGCGTGAAATCAAAGGACAGGACGCACTCTTGCATCCGAGTAAACCCAATTGGGAAGACGTTTTGATAAGATTTTTTGGGGAAGGGTTGTTTTTTGGCGCTTTGAGCTAAAGTGTCATGTCCGTGTTATATGACGGCGTGTTTATCTGCACTTTTCTTGTTCCCGGAGCCTTCACACGCGGTTAACACGCCTCGTACATGTGACAGGGAGCAGTTGGGGGGCTTTCATCTGCTCCACTCTCCGGCTGCCATCTTAAATCCCGCGCAATTGATATGCGTGAGTGCGGATAGGCTCAGTTATGCCTTCACACGGTTCACCTGCGTAAAGTAATACAGACAGTATAGTAATGAGCACCTGTTTCTCGACTTTGGTTCATTTTAGCACGACTTTGGCCTAATTCCTCTCATTAAAAAAGCTCCCGTATCAAGATTAAAAGTGAATTAAGGAGTCGCTCGCATAGGTTCTCTTGATAGCGCAAGGATAACATACAGATTTGCAATAATCTCTTGTATAATGAGCTATTATACACGCGCTCGTGATGTTGAACCACTTTCGATGCATAGTTAAGTACTTCACAAGTTAGACGTGTAAAGTATGAGGTGAAACGAGTTTGAAAATGTTCATATACTTTATTCTTAGGACGGCACTTTAACTTAGAGTGGAAGCAGAAAAAAAAAAAGAAACTGAAGAGAAAATGTAAAACGTATTTCACAGCCAGCTTCAATGCACAGTAGATGCTGTCAAACTTTATGTGCAACAAATAAGTTGATTATCTTCCTTTTATCAATTTTGGTCGAATGTGCCGTAGCCTGTGAGTTGTCAAACCAGCTAATTCAAATAGTATAGAACAATAGTAGCTTATGATAACAAGTTACACATGTTTTAGAATTGATCAGGAAAGAAACTGCAATCCAGATTGAAAATAATATCCACTGCTTTTTGCATAATCATCTTCTGTTGCCTGTAGCAGAGGTGGCTCTTTACCAAAACTAAATCAACACATTTATCTACAAGTCTGAAAGCATGCGACCTCTTGTTCAGGTCAAGTATTCAAATCCTTGTGCATGTAATCCGTGTTTCATATTCAAGGTATTGCATGTGGTTTCCACAGATAACCATTTGTTACTTATAGATGTCTGATAAGCCGTGTAATGTAATCCTTTCATTTTACAAATTGTTGGAATAATAGCATCTGTGATCCATTGGCGAGGCAAGGCTACTACTTATCTCTCCAGGAACATGTTTTTCTTTAAGTGCTATTTTATATCATCCATTCTTTCTATGTTGTCATTAAATAATGGTAAATATAGTGAGGTGAAAGGATCGTCTAGCTAGCCTGTCATTTGACCTTTAACCACTTTTTCATTATGATGCACGGCTGCTGATGTCACCTATATATATATATGGGAGAATGCCACCCATATAGAAACTCATACTCTGGATTCGTTATAAATCAATTCATAAATCATTATTATCAAAGTGAGGAAAGCGGGGCACTATATAGGACAGTCAAAGCCAGCCGGTCTAATGCTTTGAATTGGATGTCACAGAGCTTTCATTTGATACAACATTCAGGGAATTGCTTTGTGTAAGGACTGTTGCAAGAGCTTGAGAGGAACTAGTTTTATGTTATTCATGCGGAGTCTTCCTCCTAATGCAAACCTATTACTCTTTCATCTAAGACGCACTCCACACGCCCAAGGACCATTATTCAAAAGGTAAGAGCCCACAAGAACAAATCCTTCTCCTTGTCGCTCTGGGTTTTAAAGACAGAGGAAGGCAAAGACGTTGCTGTGAGGACCTGAAGCAGAAAGGTATTTTTTTGCTCTTAGAAACGGCATACTATCAAGCCCACACAAACCAAATCTATTCTATTGATAAATCCACCCTTGTCAATAGTCTGAGCGGGAGCGTATTTTTGAAGTCCAATAAATAGAGACAAGTGTAAATTATGGTTGTTATGGAGGAAACTTTTCATTTGCTCCGGACAAACTTTAGCCTTGTGTTTTTACAGAAAAGCAAACATTGATTTTGTCTGTCAATTTTAGTCCAGCGTTTGAATCAAGTGGAAGTGAGAAAACATCCTGCATTGATCGGGTGAGTTTTCGCATTAAAAAAGGCACAATCAGAATGAACCGAGGATGTGGATATTCTTATTTATATTGTTTGCGTCGCTCGGCATTGTGTTGTTTTTAAATAACACTTGGCATGAAATACGTGCAGTTGCATATCTTTGTATACCGCGCCTTTCACAGACATGGTCACAAAGCGCTTTACATGAGACAATTGTACATTCACTCCACACTCGGTGGTGGTAAGCTACATTTGTAACTTCAGATTGCCCTGGGAGAGACTGAATTGTTTATCGGTAATTTCACTGAATTGCCAGAGTCTATCAGCTATATTATGTTTATTCTGTCTTCAATAAAATGTGGACTTTCGGGGGAGAAGCTCTCTGTCGGTGGTGTCAGAAGGGAGGATGTTGTCAGGACCATGAAAAAAAGGAGAAGCGGCATTCAATCCTCATGTGTGCGGACAGTTAGCAAGCCACTATACTTTTCAGAGTCTGTTAGCCTGTTCAATGTATTTTCCCTATAGCCGTTAGCCTTTAGCCATCAGACATCCGCAAATGATGACGTCAAAGCCGAGTTAGAAATCATTTCCCTTTTTAGATTATATTTTACATAAGAATTAGTGTATAAATGTGACCTCTGAGCTGCTTTCTGTGGGGTCGGATAAGCATCCAGTGGCCACTACTATCATCATATATTGTTATTGATAAAGGAACCACTTAAAATATATAGTACAAATGCCATGAAACGGACAAAACATACCTCGACATACTTTTGCACGGGCTTCTTATTCATTCGTAGGGGGGTAGAACGCTCAATTCAAACTCATCTCTCACCCTTTTCTTAGTTGAATTTTGGTTCTGTGCTTTTCATCATCGTGACATGTTTTGACAGTCGACTGCTGCATTTGTCAGAGGCTTCTATAATGTAAGGGTCCACTTAATCAATGCAATTTGACCTTTTGACTCAGACAGCCAACGTTGAAAATCATCAAATTTTCCTCATCAGGGCCAAGGAGGTGAAAGACGTGAAGCCCCATTAGATCCTCACTGCAGATTTCCCCATGATATCACCACATAATTGGAAATGAGTGAATGGATGCGGTCGTAATTTGCAGTACAGAGTTACTTTGGCGAAGAAGTAAAAAGAAACGGGGAGTATGATAAACTAGCCAAATAATTCCCTACCTTGCGCGAGAGAGCTGCATTTTCGCCGTACCTGCATGAAAGTCGACTCCCACGGCGAACAGCGTCCCTGTGATGGGCATGAGGGCCTCGCTGTGGTCGTCCGGGTCCAGCGCTATCCCTCTGATTCCCTCATGGATGGAATACATCAGGAAGGAATCCACACCTGAGGAGCCCATTTAAAAAGCATTTCACTGTCAGATATTCAAATCATGGCCGCCACTGTTTATTAGCTGGAGGCCCTCCTACCTTCACAAGACATGCGGTCGCTGCGCAGGTTGTATCCGACAGTGCACGAGCAGCTTCGGCTGTTCTCTGAAGTGGGGAAGCATAGCTGTGAGCAGCCGCCGTTGTTTATCTGGCACAGGTTCCTTCCTGCATTTTAAAAAGAGAAAAAGGAGAGAGGAAATTCGACAATCGGGAAACTTTCATCTGCAAATGCGTGAGGGTCATCGGGTAAACCTGGTTGGAAATTCTGTGTGTGCCACAGGTGGGCAAGGTTTATTTATCATCAACAAAGCAGGCAATCACATCTGATAAGTTGGTGCAGAACTTTCAAGACAACGTTGCTTTTCTCGTCAATGCATAATTCATAATTCACGGCTCAATTAGACTAAGTATCTGTAGGCAACTTTATGTCCTCATGAAAGGTCTTATGCCGTGTTTTATTAACGTATGGAAACAAGTAAATGCAATTGAGACTAAATGTGTTCAGAAAATGCCTGTACTCCTTGTACAGAAGTGAGGCAAATGAGATAAAGTTCAAAACAATAGCAGCCCACAGTTACAAAAAAACGTGTAGTGGAGGCAATCTGATGCTGATGTCACTGCTCATGGCCTCAGCAGGCGGTGGGATGAGAGAGGCTGGATATGTGTAAGTTCTCAAACATGAATGGATGACACAACACCAGAATTAGCTTGATAACAAGGTGTAAAGCTCAAAGAACTTGAACCTATCCTTATAATCAAAAAGATGTCAAGGCCAAGGAGCACAAAGCATGAATAAAGCATACTAAAAAAACAAAACAAAAACTGTATATCTGCCTCATTGTGTCAGTTTTGAGCTGCGAGTCCCCGCGCACTCACCCTTCTGTCCCTCCCGGTCGTACACTTTCATGTGCACCACGCCGCCCGTCTTGTTGCGGAGGACCGCTGGGTTTCGCCCGTCCCTCTTCGTCACCGTTCCCAGTTGCGCTGATTCATCATCGGCCCACCACAGTTTTCCTCCTGCAAAAAAAAAAAAAACACAGCACACATCACCAGCGCTGTGAGTCACATTGATTTTCTGATCCAAGCCTTTCTAGGAGTACGGAGCCCTGTTTACAAATAAATAACACCATATAATAATCTACCGAAGGCGCTAATGGCATTCTCCAGCTTTGTTTTATAATCATGCAAGAATGACGCCACAAGTCGTTAAGCTTTCACAATAATTAAAGCTTTTCATATGCTCTTTAGAGAACAGAAATTGCTTTGAATTCTAATGTGGGCTTTCCAAAACATAAAACACATTGATATTTTGGTACCAATTGATTTTTCTTTTTTCCCCCCTTTTTTTTTTTAACACCCACCAACAAATAAGTGAAAGCAAAGTCATTTCCAGTATTGATTTGAAACATTTCATTTTGACAACACCACTCCAGCGGCTACACTTAATGCTGGCCCCATCCAGTCATTTTTCTAATGTAATGAGCATAGTATATTTCGGCTACAGCCAGATTTTGCACTTACCATTTATAGATAAGTGACCTTCCTTGAACCCATTACTGAATATAAAAGCGCTTTTTATAACTGGAAGTCTTATTAATCATAGATTACTTTTAGAGGATATTGATCATTAAAAGGCCTACTTATATAAATGTGGAAAGTTTTACATGTTGCTTGTGATAATAATAAGATACTGGAATGTACTATATCTGACTGTGTTTAGTGGAACAACGCGTGTTTGCCCTTCAGTAAACCGTAGAAGCAGAAACGAAAAATATCGCTGTGCATCTAATTATAGAGTCTTGATATCCGCCATCAATAGCGTTCACATGACATCACAACATTCTAAAGAGCCTGTATTTTAAAATTCCTTGGTGGTAACTATGGTAACGGTCAAGCTGCAGATTTCTTTGTTTTTGGCTACTATCTTTGTCATTACTGAGACAATCCACATGAACCAAACACAGTGTCAAAGTTCAATGACTTCACTGTCAGCGCGTATAAACTAAGGTCCAATTATTTTCCTATACAGGTGTCCAAAAGTGGCGACAATATCCGAGAACATGTACGAGATGTTGACCAGTAGAAAGATAACATGGCAGATTTGTGATTCCAATCACCCCATTGAGATGTATTATTCCCCTGCCCGCTATGTGATATTATGACATCAGATTAGACATTAGAAGTTAGAAGTGGGTTGGGAAAGTTAGGAATGAGTTTGGATCAGAACTTTGTAAATAAACAAACAAACAAAGAAACAAACAAAAGAAAGCAGGAGTAGGGCCTCTATATTTATCAATTAAGTGTTTTGTACAGCCCACTATCACACCAGGAGTTGCCTCACAGGACAAACATTAAAACTGAAATGGCTATAAACAGATCTATATTTACACAAACTCTCTTTATAACTGGCTCTAAACAGAGAACCAGTAATAATTAACCGCCACAAATTTCTCTGTGGCTATTGAAGATTACGACAACAAAAAATTCCTAATGCAGATACAATCATAATTTTTAAATCTTATCTTCTGTATTCAATTGGTAATGCCTTGGTAGTATCTTAACTCTTAAGAACTGTAATCTCCTCGTATCCACTGTTTTATCGGATAAATTATCACAGTACTGTATATAATAATCAGACGTACTTGGCAATCCCACTGATGTTATTTTTGAATGATTTGACGATGCATCTTTACACTCCGGGACGATGGCACGACATCCTGTGACTCTCACGATGAGTAGATTCAATGTGGCTTCTACCATTTGCCTCGTTCGTGCAGGAAGGTCAGAGCAAACCCGGGGAGGACGGGCACACTCGCACATTCACCCGCAGTCTTCGATTGGAGAAACAGCAGCACAAAGCCGTCTCCCGAGGATAGATACATTTGCTTTCTGTTCACTCTCTCAAAAAAAAAAAATGAATTTAACAACCTGCCCAGCTCGGTTCTCCAGTGACTTATACGTGGAGCATATGCAGAAGAGTGGAGTGACCCCGGCCCACACTTCATTGTGCAACACCAGTGTGCCGCGAGTTATATGGCAGATCTAAAATCCAGACACTGCAACTATACGCTGGACGTGGAAGGTATCGCCTACCTTAACCGAGTGCATTTTCTCCAGTTCAGCTTTACCCAAATCTAAAGGTTTAGAGTCTATAGGCTGGGGTAACGCCACATTTGAATGCTAAGATCTACAGAACTTATCGGAACTGATCTTTTTCCCTGCGTTGTCACTTTTTTTGTAAAAATAGTATTGTAATTCATTGCGCAAAATAAAAATATATGTGTATATACAGGGCTAGTGCAAAACAGAAAAACAGTTTACACATCTTCACTTTGGATAAAATCTAAAGCTTAAATCAATCTTTTCCTCAATTAACCGTTTAATACAACAATCTTCAATACAAAATTCTACCAATGTTTCAAAAACACATTTAAACCCATTTGCTTTCCATTATGAGCAGACCTATTCATCCGTAATGTTTGGAAACAAGTTTGAAGTCCTGAGGTTGGCGTGAATGTGCGCTCTTTGGCTAAAAGGGCTAAAGGTTGAGCGAAACAAGGCAGGGCATTTTTAATAAATACCAAAAACTCAAAGCGGATCTGTTTTTCTTTTCTTTTCTGTCACAAAAAAGCATTCTTACATCGCTGAAAACATCTTTCACATTAAACAACATTATTTGAGGTTGAAAGAAGCATTTGATCAGAAAGTATTCAATTAAAAGGTGCTACTGATTGAAGTCCAGGTCCAGTCCAGTTTAAAAAAAAAAGGTCCCCTTTTTGTTTCATCACTTTCCATTTCCAAAGCTCGTCTTTGACTTATTCCCACACGCATGTGCTCAGACAGGGCGAATTCCCACTTCGTCGAACAGCCCCGAGCTCCGTGTCACCCTTTAAGACAATGTAAAACTCATTTCCCTCAAATCACACAAACTCCCGGGAGCAAAAATGACAGGCGACATGCCGCGTACAAAGCCCCTGACCCCGGGGGCATGCTAACCGAGATTAGCTTTGCTCCCTGTGTTAATTCGATGCCTATAGGAGCGGCTGGCTAGCTGTGATTGCCGGGCTAGTGCCACATCATATTCAATTTTCACCTGGACCGCGGGTTTGATTCAACGCAAAGTCAGGCCTGATGGATCACCCACAGCTCCTAAATAGAAGCCTTCACCTTTTCCTCAAGCCAATCCAATTACTGCCACTCCGCCTCGGGCCCCAAGCAGATCGAACCGCTGTGTCATTACGTGGGGCTTTTTTTTTTTTTTTATTTTCAACACAGTCTTGACAAATGGGGGGGGGGGGGGACACAATAGTGGACAAATGATTTCTTTTTAACACAATGCAGCGCATTCATCAAACAAAATGCCACTTCAATCGATTTCAATCATGACACTTTACAGAAATGGCAGTCAATTGTGGAAGATTTCTGACAAATGTTTAGATCTGGGCCGTATTGAAAGCAGACACATGAAAGCGACATCAAAGCCCAATTGAGAGACCGTTTTTGTACTTTCCTCACAGCTTCTTGGGTCACCTTGGCTAATCGGGTTTTTTTTTTTCTGTCTGCATGTTTTTTTTGTAGTCTGCATACTATTAATATGGTACCTATCTAAGTCAGATGCCCTTCCAAACAAAAGCAAGTTCATGTATTCAGCCTTCAGACTTTTGGCACCACTGACAGCCATTCACAGCCTGTCATAAAAAATGATATAATTTATATATATACGATATACGAAGTGGATTGATTTACGTTCTATGGTTTATGGGCCCCCTCCTTTAACCACCACCTTAATGTGATGGAGGGGTTTGAGCGCCCGAATGATCCTGGGGGCTATGTTGTCGGGGGCTTCGTGCCCCTGGTAGGGTCTCCCATGGCAAACAGGTTCTAGGTGACGAGTCAGACAAATAAGCTCCTTATGAGAGACCAACAGGCCCGGTTAGAACCATGAGGCCGTCCTTCTGTGGACCCACCACCTGCAGGAGGAGCCAGAGGGGCTGGTGCTATGTGATTTGGTGCCCCCACGACCCGGCAACGGACAAGTGGGAGAAAATGGATGGATGGATGGTTCATGGACAATTAATAAAAACAGCAGCAGAACCACCAGTCACCTCGGCGTTGCTATCTCCTCCTCTTTGCCAATTGTACTGTTTCTTCTCGTGGAAATAATCTGAGGGAGTCATTTACCAAGTGCTTGCTTGCAAAGCGAGTATAGCACGTGCAAAAGTGGATCAGCAATACTACCTCATGCTTTGTTTAATCACGAAGCCCTAAAACTGTAATATGGGATACATGAAAACAAATTTGGCCGATTATGTTTCTTTCTTTTTCTGCTTTCATTTACAGATTCAGACACTTCATTCACCTTGCCTATGTATGAGCGCAATTAAAGAGTACATAATTTATTGTGGAGGGTAATTGTTGCAGTTGTTTTTATAAAGCTATAAGAGTAGATTCAGATCGTGTTCTCAAAAGCAGCGAGCACAAATATCCTTGAACTCCTCCCCTCAGCTGTTTCCCGCATTAGCGAGGCTTATGTCTTTGTGCACACAGCCTCGCCTCCCCGCTGTGAGGAACCTACGGATCCCGATGAAACCCGTTTGCACCTAATCTCGCTTTTCCACTCACCTTCGGCGCTTCAAACGCAACCAACAAAATCGATCAAACTAACACCAGACACAACACAAATGCTCGTTCAGGCAGACCGCTGCAAATACCACATAAAAGCTTTGGTGCATCTTCCACTTAGGCAGCATAGACCGCTACGAGGATGCAAACCTTTCAGACGGCTATACTTGGACGGGAAGCGTATTTTCATGAAATGTCTTCTGAAAGTTTCACCACGGGGATCAGACAACAGTTCTAAAATGATATTAATTTAGTTCACTTCACAACAAATCCAAACTGAAATATTTGTGGATATGACCTCTTAATTAGTTTGTGCAGATCTTCTATGACCGGAATGAACGCTCAACATTGACCAACACTTTTCTTTATTAATGGCAAAAAAAAAAGAAGGATTAAATAAATGAATGAATATTTGACACATAAACATAGTGAATAGAAGAATGTTACAATCGACACAATAACACTATACAGTCGCCATGTTGCTGAGATTGCAAAAACGTCCAACTGTATAAGTAGAGCGCTGATAACAAAACTTTTAATGGTCTCACACTAGAACTAGAACTTATTACTATTACTTCACGTTGGTTCCAGACACACTGTAGACAATTAAATAGAAATATTTCAAAAATCACACAGATTTCTTAAGTCTCTTGGTACAAACCGTGGAAGATTGAATGTCCATGTCTCAGTTTGGGTCAAAACACCAACTAAGTCTGAAGAAAAGCAACACATTGCTTTTCATTGTACGTCTGTTTTTTTCCTTCATTCTCAGACCTTTCTGTGAAGAGATTGTTGCAAAAACTTGCACAACTGGTTCCAGCTATAGTCCTGTCCAAATGTCGCTCAAGACCTTGGCAACTAGCGAGGACAACTCCTACTTTAAACCTTCCTGATTTTCCGAGTGATAGATGGTGCACATATTGTACACAGAAACATCAGAAAATACTTTCCCTTCAAGAATTTACTGCACAAAGCTGTTTCCGCTTTTCATCATTCAACAATTTCCGGCACATAACCAAATGTCATTAATGGTGATTGATGGCACGGCAGAGACATCCTTTCACTGTTTTGCTGTACCTGCTACTGTTCAGAAAGGCGGCCATTCGTCTGTGTCACCTCAAGTCCTATCTCTCATTTCTGAAGCGCAATAATAAAGTCTCCGTCTACGAACGGAAAATATCTCCCATAGTCAAATCTGTACTGCAGGCGAGCTTATAAAATGAAATGAAAGGAGACTTCATGAAGTTGCTCGGGCAGAATGTGTGGGTGAAATAAATGTGAACGCGGCTCACATGCATTTCAGAACATATACAACAGGTTTTACAAAAGAGGAGACACTGCAGGCAAAACGACAAACTAGTGAAGTTACTGACATTGATGTGACCAAAGGTTAAGGTGAGTTTTCTATTAGTGTTTCCTCAATGTAAATGAGGAAATGAATGTCAGCAGGGCTTCTATCAGAGCAGTCACCTCCTCTTGCGACGCCCTCTCCCAAGTGGCGAAGGCTCCGCCACTCGGAAAATCTCAATTCACCAGAAGCCTGCCAGGCACAAGATCTGGCCCAGAGACGTACTGTTTTTTCGGTTTTGGAATTGGCTGATTTCTGCTTCCTCTAAAGTATCTACTAAACATGAATGTCCTGAATGAATTAACTCTATGCCCCTTATAAAACGCATCTTGCTCTCACAGGCAACACTGACACATCTACACTTCAGGAGCATCATGCACATGATTATAAAGAAGACATTCTTAAAAATGTGTCAAAAATATCGGCCTAAACTGCATACCGACATCGGCCTTAGAAAAACCCATATTGGTCGACCTCTATTTTCTATTATACAGTATCAGTACAGATGTATATGGAATTAAGGTATTCCATGTATTACAATTAAAATGACGTATATTTTGAAGGGCACAAGTGGACTTATGGAAAGAGCCAAGGCAAGAGATTTTGTCAATTGAACTGTTTCTTTGTTCCAGGTGAATGTTTTCTTCGACCAATATGACTCAAAACCTATGTCCCCTTGAAACAACCGAATGGAAAGACAAGGATATTCAGTTCTCTACAGAGGGCAATCTAATGTTCCTGAATATTTCCAGCTTTAGCTATTTGCCAATTGTGTCCATTGCGCTTTTGATTTATTCATCATTTATCATTCAGCGCTAGAAGTCTCTTGCAATCCTATAAGCATAATGCTAAAAGATAATAAAACTGCAACACTTCCAACAATGTAATTACAGCTCTCTACATTTTTTAGGTTTTTACGTTGATTGATGACATGCTCCGGCAGCCTAAAGTATCGCCCTGACAAACAATTTCAATTATAATTTCTTCTCATTCTAAATATGAAAATTATACTTTGGTTGCGGAACACACACACGCCCACTCACACAAACAGGGCCAAATGCCCCGTGTTCATTATGTGTGGAGATTTCTCATTAGCGTTTTTGGCACCACACAATGCCATTCCCAGCTCTCTGGGAAGCTCCCAACCGTCAGGACCAGAGCAGTGAGACAGTGAGACAATTGATAATTTTCAGATCTGTAAAGCATTTAATTTATCTTTTGTCTGCATATGACATTGTGTTTAAAAACGGATAAGGTTAAGATATTTACTGCCAGAACAAGTACTCCCAAAATAACAATTACGATGATGCTGATGATAAATTGTGTTTATTTCTTCCTTGTGTTACACTTTGTTAAGATTTTTCCCAACCATTTTGACACATCTTATGCCGTATAAATGATGTAGATAATTGCACTGGCTGTCCAAAAGACTGGCATTTCCTTGGACCACTTTTATCTTTGGCTGGTATTGTTTTTGATAAGCTTCTGCCATGTCTCAATATTTCTGTTCAGTGTTTTCATTATGGACAATTGTGAATAGGAAACATCACACATCTACATACTCCTACACCAATCCAAAGGTCGGCTCCCATGTTGTTTTGAATGAATGCATAAATCCAATTTGTGTTGCTTCAAGGCCAGTGTCAGAGTGACTTGGGCAATTTTTGACACAGACGCACAACTAAACCCTACCACCACCACCATTGTTGAGTATAACATCATTCAGAATGAGATTTAACATTGCTCTTCTGCTTCAGTGTGTGAGTGATTTCAGCCTAGTCTAGTTTTGGTTCTTGTCTTTAAGAAAACAAGTCGTCAAATAGTTTTTAACAACAATCATTAATCTGTACTACGTTATGAATTTATTATGTAGCATAGCATCAATGAAATGAAGACACTTAATTTCATGGAATAGGGTTCCAGAGGAAAAGCTGTCCACCATTTTTTTTTACGATAAGTAAAATAAAGTAATTCTTCTGTATGGCTGAGTGGCGAAGCCAGTGTATAAGCCTGAAGCCTCCACCACAGCAGCAGAACCGTCACCTCAGCTTGTTTTTCTTCTCCTTCAGGTAATATGTTCAATGTCATTCCCTCCTTTCTCAGTTTGTAACAGTTATGCCTGTTACAAATCAAGTTAAGATAAGTTGTGTAAAAGTTACTTGGATCGTATAACTACGCACGTAACCATATTTAAACAGGGGAAATGTGGAAGAGCTTCTAACTTCATCCCCATTTGGCCCCATAGAGGAGAGGAGGAGACGCTACATACTAGCAACCTCTTTGGTCTTTTTGCGTGACTGAGCGCACGCACAAAGACCAGACAGGTACGCATCAACTCGTCTAAGCTCAGGTAAGAACATATCTCAGTGTGGAAAAATGGTGGCCTGTTCCTTTATTTCATTCATTATTTTGGTACCACATTTTATTCTCTATTTTTGAGCTTCTTTGTGACATTGAGCCACTGGAACCAAGTCATTTCTCTGCTGAATGAATGGAATTTGCAACATTAAAATCGTTATTTGATTAGTGTGAGTTTGAAACCTGACTGTCACCGTGCCCCTAAATGACACTTTGACGGATGGCGTGACACATCAGATTGAGCCGTGATAGTGAAAAAATCAAACGCATAATGAACATCCTCCGCCCTTTTCATTACAAACGTGCAGCAAAAATCAATCACCAATCACCGCTGCCCTGTGTTTTAATTATCTAATACCCTGCGGCCACTTCACTCACACCAAACACTTCTTCCGAGGGCTAAATACAGCTCCTTTCTCCGGGCCACTTAAATGGTCGAACGCATAATCCTCGCACACTTGCGGGCTAATCTTTGGAGGCAATCAGATGCACTTGTGACAAGCCACTCGCACCGGCACTCTCCATCAGCACTCAGCCATCAGGGACAAAGCACCAGAAGCACACTAAATAATAATGCTCCAAAGCCGATTATTGAGTCTTCGTAAGACCTCTGAAATTTCACATTGAATAAAAACTTTTCAAAATCATTCTAAGAAACTACCGCTACAAGAAAGCCCCGGGATTGTGTCGACAAACTGCAAAGGTTTCTGGGATTCCTCATTCCATAATAATACATTAATAGAGATTTTAAAATGCAACACACTGGAGTCACACACATAAAAGCATTTTATGTTACACGTGTCCGCCTGTAGTAATTTGGCATCTAAAGGAGTAGCCCTACAGCTATTCTCCATCGTTTTTAGTTAATGTTAATTAGACTTTAAAAAAATGTTAGCGATATACGGAGGTTACTTGGAATATGAATATTGCATTAACTATTAATGAAGCTTCAGCACAAATTCAACCTGGAAGACCTACCTGCATCATTCATTCATCGCCTCATCACCGACAGACCTTCACCAATCATCCAATCACAGTCCCATCTCAAGCCGCACCTGCTTCAGCCATTCATCGCCCAGGATCCCCTTCTTAAGCGTCCTCATCTATCATTCGGCCGTTTCCCACGTGTGCCGCGACCCTCCTCCGCCCCTCCCCCTTCGGCCTCTCCTCGGCTCTGCTCGTCATCGTCAACTGTGTCCTTGCGCCGTGCGAAGATTCTCTCTAACATTCATCATCGCCATGTATTTCATATCGTCAATGCAATCTGAGCCCCGACTACGATTCATGTCCAATAAAACTTTCCTGATGCCACTCTGTTTCTGTGAGACTTTTCAGGATGGAATTGCAATGACACAATAATTCATCTGTATATTATGCTGCCCTCTATAACAAAATACATTCAGTCCCATTTAGTCTTTATCATTCAGAACCAGACAATATTACAGTACACCAACAAATTCAGGCAATGAACAATATTAATACAGTGAATTCAAGGACTTCATTGCTTCATGCATCAGTAGCACTCATGACAAAGCACTTCAGCCCTCTCCGTCCACACTCACCCATCACGGCCAGGGCACTGCCTCGGGCTAACTCCCTCTTCATGCTCTCCAGCACTTCCAGGCCGCCTCCGTCCAGATTGCACCTGTTGATAGTGCCGTTGGCCGAGCTGATCCAATACAGTTTGTTGGCGGCGAAGTCGATGGACAGACCTGAGAGGAGCAGAGCGACGGGAAAGGGGAGATTAGAAGGGGGACGGCTCAATTTCCGTTTGATTTGGTGCGAGTTGTGAACGCGGCCGTAAACACTGAGCAAGTTACAGTTCAGAAAGAGCTACAGTGTCCTCCACTAACACTGGCAATTTATGAGCAAAGGCCGTTTGAAGATTCTTCTAAATGGATCGTTTAGACAAGGAAATAAATAAAAACAACGTTTATGAGCAGTCGATGCAGGAGAACTGGAGGTGATTTAGGTTGCGGAGTAAATATATCGTTCTCAATAATTTGCCCAAACAACACATGAAGGACTCGACTAGATCTACCTTTTTACTACTTTAATTTCTATACAACAAAATGTATCTTTAGCCAAACACATCGAATGTACTTTTGACTTTAGTGTTTCATATTTTCATAATCATTGACGGATATAGTGTTCCTAACAGTATAGAGTATGAGGAATTTGACTCTTCAGTATCTCTGGGACTTAAACGGATTATACCCCGAATAGGTGGGAACCGAGATGATATTTCAACACAAAGAAGGACATTAATTTGGTTTCCTACTTTGATCGACAGGCTCACGTTGTACACTCAATCATCAGACAAAAGAAATAGATAGGACCTAATACAGTATGTGAGAGACAATCAAATCGAGCCAATGTAGGAAACCTTTGAAACTCTTTGGAATGGGCTGTTGCTGGCTTGTTTGAAAGGAAATGTTTCTTATTGGTTTGTCAGATTTCTATTTACTATGTATTATTTATTTCAGGCCGTGTTCTTTGTAAAAAAAAAGACTGCCAAGGCCCAACATCCAAGCTTATGCAAATGATCAGAGAGGAAGCGTTTGGCAATGGAACAGAATAAAAAGCATCCGTCCGTCCTTCACATACCACGTGCCCTTCCTCCCTGCGCTTAAAGCTGGCATGCGGAGCTTTAGAAACAGCGATCCGAATCTCCATTTGAACCGCCCACGTGATGAAATGCAAAGGGACTCATCCAAACACCGCCGTTCACTGCGTGTGTAAATTCAAACGCTGACACCATATGGTTTCCTGTCTATTTACCAGTGCGATTTGGCTGCGGCGTTTTTACACAGACCTCCAGCCGGCATGAACAATGAATAGACGTCCAGGCCATTGCTGACAGGATGTGATTTTTCATACTTTTCCTTCCACTATTTTTACTCAAAAGCAGCAGAAGTTCTTTCAGGGATCAGGATGCAGCTGTCAGCAAGAATGCTTTAATGCATTTTTGACATATTTATTGCCCCAAACAAGATGCCTGTCTACATCAGTGACACTCAATCTTTTTACAACAACAGAATATATTTTGCTTTCTAAGTGCCAACGTTTTGGGGGATAAAATTATTCCGACGAAGCAAAATCGACACCAAGGATTGAACCAGGTTTAGGACAGGACATATTCCAATGTTGAAGTCTGATACAACGTTTTGGGGGATAAAATTATTCCGACGAAGCAAAATCGACACCAAGGACTGAACCAGGTTTAGGACAGGACATATTCCAATGTTGAAGTCTGATACAAAAAAAGAGACTCTTTCCGAAAGTAACACACTGTAGTGTTATTGAATTGATTACCTTACACTGTGGGGAAGAGGAAATGTATTCAATTTCAGTATCAAATAAAACAGCAATTTATTTATTATGTTACTCCCCGATTTATCTACAATACCGCAATACTTCCTTTCATATACAAGCCGTGTCTTTTAAATAGTAGACCTCCGGACGGCTCACGTTCTCTTGCCATGTGCTGGATTTATGCCTGGCAGATTCACAGTCACACCGCGTCATTAATTTACTCTTGTCCCCAGGTCTCACCCATAATCATAAATGAAGCCTTTGAATTATGGCCATGCAAAGCTACGCTATCTGAATCGCTGACGGGAGGTCCGGGAAGAAAGGGAATAAAGAGACTACAATAAAGGCAATGAGTCTGTTTGTGGAGTCTGACCTTGGGCATGTGTGAATTTGACAGAGGAGAGAGAAAATGTGGATTGGTTTCACTAAATCAGGACACAATGGCTCAATTAGTGAGGGATTATTATGATGGGGTCGTCAACGTCCTCCGCGATCACCGCATTATTTGTCATTTTAACGGGCAAAATGTGGTAAATGCCTGCGGCGATGAATGTAACGTGTCGCAAGGTTAGAATATATATCTTGAGTTGCTTGTGAAATAGTCAATTAGGTTATATGCACTGAATCCCTACACAAGTGATTGAAGTATGCAGTGTAATGTACCTTGAGTATCTTGATAAGCCCTAAAGCAGGGGTCATTCATGAACCTTGATACGAAAAAAAAGGACAACTTAAAATGTATGAGCTTCATATTTTATTGTATAAGGCCTTTCAAATTGTCCAGAATTTTCCCCATATCCTAGTGTTTGTAGCAGATCTTATAATATATAAAGCAAGCTATTTTTCATCTGGCATTGGAAAGTACAGTAGGTTTGAGCGGAGTTGTTCAGAAGTGCTTATCAAATCCTATAGTGAGTCCTTGTTCTGTGGACTGTAGCCTGCAGCAGATGGAGGTGGAGGACTGTCAGCACGCACGCAGCCCACATTACGGCCAAGGAGATCAGAAAGCAATTCCTCCACAACACCTTTCCAGACGAGTGTTGTGTGTAGTGTGTCTGTATCAAAGTATCAGTCGTGACAGAGATTATTGAATTCTTCTGTCTTGGGTCTCAGTCAAGTTTGTCGGCATAGTCCTAGTTTAGTCTTCAGACGGGATGCCTGGGAACAATTATCCATCTGCTGCATCGCTGCTTGGACATGTTATATTTGCTTATCTTTTGCACTGTTTGATATCAGTCTCATTGTTGATTTCAATGCCCTGTAAGATGACTGTTGTTGTGATATCAGGCTTAAAAACAACAAATCGACGGATTGCTAATTCAGGTTGTGTTCATTGTTTTCATATGAGACTTGATCTATGAGGCTTATTAAGACCTGGTTTAATCCCTGCAATGTGCAGTGCTCTCTCACTCTGTGAACCCATTAATTTTCGATTATGTGAAGGTATAAGGCATGATAATGTTGTCCTTTAAAGACGCTACTTATGAAGACTTATTTGAATGTAGCTGTGCTGGGAGAGAAATGCAAAAACAAATAAATTGTACTTTTCTCACCTCTGGCAACTACAGCAATGTATCAAGCTGCTTACTTGAGTCTTGACAGTGCTTTTAAAATAATAATAGTCGCAATAATTTAGTATATACACAACAAATATTATGTTTATTTATGGCCAGCTATTATCCACATTAGCCGCTCCGTATTTCCTAAAGCACTAGAACAGCTTTGCATGATTTATACTTTTAAATCTTCTTATTTATCATTTGCATGTGGCGCGGGCCATTTTTAGAAGCAGCCTCTTAGTTACTGAAGAATCAGCTCTGTTTTGATTGGCCAGTTCAGAGGCATGAAGCCAGTCAGTGGTTTAGACGTCGTTTAGTTAAACCAGTTTAGTCCTGGTTTAGACCTCAATTTGGTCCATGGCTTGATAACAGCTTAGTCTTTGAGTAGTATTGACAGATTGTTGGTTTAGTCCTCATATAGTCTTGGTATAGGGGCTCCCCGTGTCCTGGTTCAGTCTCTCGGCTCTTGAGAAATCTTTTGTTTAGACGGGCCGTTTATAGAGGCTTTGCCAAGCTCCAGCGCGGAGCCACTGAGAACACATGGCTAGGGCTGCCCTGAATTTAGTGCTCCCCTGAATTTAGTGCTCTTGTGACTTGGAAAAACCAACAGGAGCAGGACTCTTTCACGTTAGGTCAATGTTTGTCTTCAAAAGGAGCTTCAGACTCTGCAACCATTCGTCTTTTTGTTTATTGAAGTGGTTCAGGAACCCTTGGCAGTATTTTTAGACGGTGCGCAGTTATTTGAAAAGTCCTGGTCAAGTCCTGTATCATTTAAATGCAGACCACTACTGAGCCTTTCCTTAGGTGGTTCATTCAATTTAGAACTATTAATTAAGGTTAAAGCCTTGTTTATCCCAAGGGGTCATTTACTAAGCATTTGTCCTTGTGCAAAAATGGATAAACCGCAGAAATTAGTAAACATGTTTTAGTCCTGCTGCATTCTCTCATTTATATATCTGATTTGGGGCCCTAATACTGTAGTACAGGCAATTTCAGAAGATAGATTTGGTGCAACATGCCCACAAATAACTATGCATCTTCCAGCTTGCACTCACTATATTTAGCACCTGTCTTGATAAATGATCCCCCTAGGTGAAGTACCATTTTAATCATAGTTTAGACCCATTTTATTCCTTGGTCTAGTCCTTGCTTTAGTCTTGAATTTGGTCTGGTTTAGATCCTAATTTGGACTTGATTACCGTATTTTTCGGGACTATAAGTCGCTCCGGAGCACCAGCCAAAAATGCATAATGAAGAAGAAATAAACATTTATAAATCGCACATGAGTATAAGTCGCACCAGCCAAAAAATGTATAATTAAGAAGAAAAAAAACATATATAAGTCGCACCTGAGTATAAGTCACACCAGCCAAAAAATGTATAATGAAGAAGAAAAAAACATATAAAAGTCGCACCTGAGTATAAGTCGCACCAGCCAAACTATGAAAAAAGTGCGTTTTATAGTCCGGAAAATACGGTAGTTCTGGATTACCCGTGCTAATGTATTTTGTATTATACTGCAGTTGTACCCTTAGTTTAAGACCTGTGTCCAATAAGGCAATCTGAAGAGGCAAAGTTTCAGAGTGGCTGTTGGAGAGAAATGTTTAGTAAGCCAATTCAAAAAGTAGTCCGCAGTATCACGTGGATGGTCTCTATTAACCGCAGAAAGCAGTGATACTGACCTACAGGCTCCCTCTGGTTCTGGTAGAGGACCTTGCTGTTGCTTCCGTCCATGTTGGCCATGTTAATAATGTTACCATCTGTCCAATAGATTTTCCTGTGGGGATAAGCGTGAGGTTAATAGTTAATGAACCAGCACCAGCAGACAAGACAGCACCACTGAAAAGGCAATGGCCAGGTCCATATTTTTAAATTACCCTCATATACTGTAAATCTGTTAATATAAGGCAGTGGTTCTCAACTGGTGTAGCGTCAATGTCCACCTTCAACCTAACATGAAGAGTTGTGACCCAAATAAAAAACATTCATTTCAACTTAACAAATAATAAACATGTTTTGGAGTTTGCCCTGGTATGTGTAATAATATAATTTCCTCACCCAAGTCACCCACTTTTGATGGTAAAATCCAGAGAGCATTTTTATCCCGTTTCAAATTAGAATACGTAGGATTATTGTGGATTTCATTCAGAACACCGCACTGAGAAAAGTGCGGACTATTCTCCATGGACTCGCCCAATCGTTGTTAATAATCTAAATCTTTCAAATCCATTTGTTGCAGTTAATATGTGGACAATTCATGCTTTAAGGGGCTGTTTTCCGCAAAACGATTGCTTATTAGATAAAGCTGTGGTCCCCGGTGTGTTTGTGCTATGCTACAGTTACAGCGCGCTCGGGAGGAGAGGGCTCTAATCTACTTACCCCTTGGCCGGGTGCACGACAAGGCACCTTGGCTTATCAATGCCGTGGATGATGGAGGTCTTCAGGGATCCATCAAAGCGAGCCACATTGATTTGCGACTCGTCATTCTCTGAGCTGAGCCAGTATAGGTTCCTGGAAAGCCAGTCTAAAGCCAGGCCGCGGCAGTTCACTATGTCTGCCAAGGAGAAAAATCATTTTGAACAATTAACAATTGTTGTCCAAGACAGGGAAACAAAGTGAAGGGCCTGGCTGGTTGTGGGATGGGAGACCACTGAGAAACACCAGAAAGCCGGGGTGAATGTGGTGTGTGAGTGAGTGGTTGGTGGTGGTGGTGCTCTGTGGGGCTGGTGGTGCTGTCAGTCTACCCCAGGGCAGCTGTGGCTGTGGCATGCATGAATAGTGCACAAAATTGTAAGGCAACTTTGAGCGTATGGAAAAGCGCTACATCAAACTAATGCAGTATTATTATTATTACCGTGATTCATGCTATACTGTCTTATGTATTAATCTCTTAACCCCCATCTTAACCAAATACATTTTCTCTAAACATTTCTTGACTGGAAGAGAGGCATAGCCCAGTGTAATGTCTCATTTGAAAGCTAAGACCAACAGAACTAATCTAAACTCATCTTTTTTCTTGCGTTGTTCGTCACTGTTTTGACTTTAATTTTCATCGCATTTTTGCCACTTTGCTATTGCTTTTTTGTGACATTTTTGTTGCTGTTTTTTGTGGCTTTCATGATGCCTTTTTCCCCCCGCATTTTTGACACTATTTCCATCACTTTTTCCATCACTCAGGTGAGGGTTAAAAGGTTAAAGCCAACACAGCAAAAAATAAATAAAACAAAAAACAAATATGAACTATTCATTGCCGCACTAAATTTTGGATAGAACGGTATTAATTGACTAAAATCAATCCCAGCAGCTGTGTGGCCAATAGGCTTTGAGTCCCACTCTCCCTACCCCCACATGCCTGTGGGTTTGTATTGGCTTCCTGTTATGACCAGCTATAGTTAGACAGGTCAAATGTTAAAAATAATTGCTAAAACATGTAAAGCAATATATGTGCTATGCAACTAATTGCAATAATTAGTGTATGTGCAAAAAACACAGTAAACATGAAGCGTGGATGCCAAATGGAAGCAGAAAAGTATTGGCAAAGTGTTTGTGATTCAACGTGGGAGAGCTCATTATCGAGTTTATGAATGTTATGCGACCAAAATGACAG
This sequence comes from Proterorhinus semilunaris, assembly GCA_021464625.1. Lineage (NCBI taxonomy): Eukaryota > Metazoa > Chordata > Actinopteri > Gobiiformes > Gobiidae > Proterorhinus > Proterorhinus semilunaris. The sequence continues at coordinate 11,569,351 of CM038353.1, read as the reverse complement.
CAGCTCATAACTGGCACATTGTTAGGCACAGATGGACTCTCCTACCTGCAGAAATGATGGTCTCTAGTTGTGTCCCGTTAATAAAAGCTCGTTTGATAGTTTGCGTTTTGATGTCCGCCCAGTATATTCTCTCCTCCAGAGTGTCATAGTCCACAACAGCCACGTCGTCAATGTCCGGCACCGTGAGCGCGGTCATTACGTTCATGTACGGGCTTTCTATGTCCACTCCACGGATCTCTGAGCGCCGCACGTATAGAAGAAACCGTTTCAGAGCTGATGGAGACACAGAGAAGAAGAAAAGAGGAGAAAAGTCGTTGACCTTTTTGTCCGAAGCTGCAGTTAACATTTCAGCCTCATGCAAATGCACATGTCAATCAAATGCAGTAATATGATGTGCACACAGACAAACGAAAGGGCAAGTGCTATTTTTGTAACAAATCGTCAGGCTCTGAGGAGTTTTATGCAAACGTGGAAGGAATGCAGGATTTAAGTATGTTAACAAAATCCATTTTATGAAGTAAAGGAAAAGACAGTCAAAATACACTAAAACACTGACAAACACTACTCAAAACTGAACTGAATCATGAAATCATTCAGTGAGAATTTGGCAGATAGCTGTTCCATAAGGTAATGTATATATGATTGTCCCCAGTGGGATATGTCCCCTGTATTTGACCCATTGTTCAATGAAATAACACCAAAGGAGCGCCCGGGGTCCCATTTCCAGATCGTGAGGTAGGTTTGGTTATGACTGCCTATTTGTGCATCTTCAGTGAAGGTTCTTGAGTCATCTTCTGTACTCTGTAGTTGAAGTGTCGAATGTTTCGCCTCTCATCCAAAAGGCTTCGTCAGCTCAGTTTAAGCTCAGCCCACAGACTAGATATAGACCACAGGGAGGAGTTCAGCTTAGCTAAGTCCCTGGCTATCGATAGGCAAGGCAGGTAATTAGCAGTGATCAGCTGAGAGTAGGGCCGTTGAGTTTAGTCGTTGGGACTTAGAAGTACAAGGACTTAGATGGGAGGGACTGAGCCAAGCTAAACTCCTCCCTGTGGTCTATATCTAGTCTGTGGGCTGAGCTTAAACTGAGCTGACGAAGCCTTTTGGATGAGAGGCCAAACATTCGACACTTCAACTACAGCGTACAGAAGATGACTCAAGAACCTTCAATGAAGATGGATAACTCCTCGATTGAGAGCCTACACTGACTAATTGTGCACGTTGTAGGTTGTAGGGGGCAAATTCGAACTCCACTTAGGAGGCCTCTTACAGCCTGGGAACAGAACTCGAGTCCTCCTAGCAACAAGGCCTAATCACTCTATGCCACCAAGCACTTTTGTATCAGTAATAGTAGCAGTAACCGAATGATTTACCATTATTACTGATATTATACTGAATTATGTATAAAAGGTCGGTTTTAACAAGTAAACAAAATTTCAAACTCATTACAAATGTAGGCTGATATTACAGTAGCGTGCATCAGCATGAGCGATGTGTGCCACTCACCGAAGCAGGACTGTTTGTTGGGCGAGAGCTTCATAAGGTGCGGACAAGCGCACGACGCGCTGCGGTTGTAATTGATGAGACACAGATGTGAGCAGGGTCCACGTCCATCATTCTCCGCACACGGGTTAGAGGCTGAGAGAGGGAAAAAGAAGAAGACAGGCGGAGAGAGAATTTAGAGCAATACCCATAGTGTGATAAATGCAGCCGCACAGTATTGCAATCTTATGTGGAGATGAATTAGAATGTTGGAATTTCTCTTAGCAAATAGCAATAGCAATATAGTCTGCTTCCATACGAGGGACATAACAAAAGAAATAGACAGAATAAACAATAAATAACGACAGACGATGTGGATATTACACAACTGCACAGTACTATAGTGATGTCCTATTGCGAATTGGGGTATTGGCAAACAGCAACGCAGGAAGTCTATCAAAACAAAAATATTTACAATAAAGACTTTACAATATACACAATCTGCTTGCATAGCTCAATGTAGGTGCTCCGTAAGTGCTCTTTGGCAAATAAGCTATTTATATTCATGAGTCAAATCTCATGTTATGTCAGTGTATTTCAAAACTACACCCTCTGCACCTTCCAACGAGAAAGCCCCCGTAAAAGCAAATAGCCTTTTCCAGGCATGACCAAACAAAGCCCTCATAAGTAGCGTGCGTTTGAAAGAAGTCCCTTTTTTTTTTCTTCCTCAACAAACTATGTAGTATCATTCTGAATTATTCCACCTCTGTCTGTCACACCACGGCTCAATTACTGCCCGTCACGGCCCGATCCCATCTCCGGTATCAAACGCCCCAATCCCTACATGAATTTGCGATGATTCTCTCCCCCAGCCCCCCCCTTTCCTCAACACTCGCCTCCATTCATTTCCTTGGCTAAGAGAGCGGGGATAGGAGGAAAGAGCGGCGGCGCGTCGTACACACGTCTTATTCCGAATGTGACCGTGTCTATAAGCCTTGGCAATAGCACCCAGCTGAGTCAGTGTGCTAACAGTGTCTGAGTGGATGCAGAGGCGCCTAATGCCAGATCACTCGCTCTCTCTCCGGAGGGATGACAGGCAGCGGCGACGGGAGCGAATAGCACACCTCCACTGAGGGAAAATGAAGCCAAGGCCAGGCTGCCGCTGATGAATAGACGCAAATGGGTCTCTCCTCTTCAAAATAAAAGAGCACTTGCGAAATAAGTATAATATAACTGATACGGTGAAAACGACGCAGATGTCCCCATTCACAAGCACCAAATTCAGTTGCCATTATTTCATCACACGTGTCATACAGCACACAGGAAGTAGTAATTAGCGAAGACTGGTTAAAAAAAAAGACGCCGCTCACGTGGTGCTATAATAAGTCTAAGCATTTACTCCTTTGACATTATTTATGATCTAATCCTCTTCCAATAGGATTTGTGAAGCGCGATTTCCAAGTCATGTGCGAATGTGTAACATAAAGACTTTTTTGTTGTTGCTTTTGTTTCTTTTGTCAGTGTGCAAGAGTTTTAAATGTAATTCTCACAATGGAGCTGTTTTGACATTGTTTCTCCAAAATGGCATCCGCGGATAGTCGTTGAATCTGTACTTTGTTGTAAGAGTAAAAAGAACATGGCATCCAAAGCTTGCAAAAAAATAAAAAAATAAAAGTCTGAATGCTTTACGAGTGAAACTGTTGGTATGCAGGCAGCCTCGTGTGGCACTCTTCTGCAGTTCTTGCTTTTGTTTGCTTTAATTTTATTTCTATTTTGGTCTTCCATTGGCTTGGTCCTTGCTCAGAATGCTGCTTTCAAGTGGGTTGTATTGAATTGAACACATTTTGCCTCTCATCCTCGGAGATTCCCCGGCTCTACTGTTCTCCTCCTTGCAGACGGAGCCTTTATGTAACCCCCTCACCTCCTGTATGCCAGAGAGCTTTCACAGACATGTTACGTCTTCCTGGCTCGGTTATATATTTGACCTTGTTTGGAATCGGCGTCGAACTGATTCAGAACAGACCTGGCATTTTTTACTTACATGGCACTTGATGTTAAGAATTTGAGAACCACTCAAAGCCATTTATTATTATTTTTTGCCGACAGCTCTATTTCTATTCTGATTACAACCACTGAGCTAACCCGATTGAATATTGAATTTAATGGCGTGCTTCTGTATTGCCTCCTCAGTCTAATAGTAACTATTATTCCTGTGCCTCTCAGGTGGGCCACATGACGCGGTAACCTTGGGACTGCACCAATCTGCTGCTAATGTGCAAATGCTTGTAACATGATTCTTGTGATGAACACAGACTGGTCTCCGTAATGACACATAATGTATTTACAGATGTTTGCGCGGCCTGTGGAGCCGCGGAGGGGCACCTGCTGAGAGCCTCCCGAGAGCAGCTGCGCGACTCTGCTCACGTCTCCTCTGCCTCAAAGCACATATTCGTCTGATTCCTTACACAGGATATGAGGTGGGAGATAGTTTAGTGATTACGCTTTAGAGCAAACCTTTATGACGGTTTTGACGTTTCACTAACGTGTTTAACGGTGGTTTATTTGTGGAGCAGAATCACAGTAAGCGTTTCAGTATTGCTTACCTGGAGGACCTTGCATTGAGCAGAAGCATAGTCTGATATACTTGATTCATTGTGTTCAGCCCAGGAAAAGCTTTTGTATGTGTTCATTTTCAGGAAAACCTTTGCTTCTAAGCAGCAGCTGTTGTATTATCAATAGGGTAAGACTTTACAATACAGCCAACTGTTATGGCCACGTTCCTTGTTTTGTTAATTAATTGTGTATTGATAAAAAGACTTGTTTGCTACAATGTTGTTTTCTTTATGTGCTGATATATTCATAAACAATCATAACTATATCAGGTGCATAATTAATGCTGTTTGGACTTAAGTAACATTCATCGTATTACCTGGTAACCTTAGGTACCATTATGGGTACCATAGATGTACCACTGTATATGTCTGGGATGTACTACAGTAACTGCATAGACTTACCGAGCTGTATTGTAAAGTGTTACTAACAAAGGGTTATTATCTACGGTTGCTACTGTTGGTTAGGTCTAGATTCAGCAACACTATGCCTCCAATCAATGAGATCAGCTGACTACTTGAACATCCTGAATGACCAATGGATTTATTCTGATAGGATTCGTCATTTTCACCAATTTCACATGGCTGTGCGACCGAGGGTCTAGATCTTAACCCCACTGATAACCTTCGGGATGAGCTGGAGAAGGCTTTGCCCGGTGGTCTTACTCTCCCATCATCAGTACAAGAACTTAGTGAAATAATGATGAAACACGGGATTTAAAAAAGATCAGGCGTAGAATAATAGCACTCAATCCGGATGTACTTCATTGATTTCCTTGTTAATCCTGTTGAGTAATACTAGCAGAAGTAGTAACAAAGGAAGTATTCATTTAGTGTGCCTATACTTGACGGATGTTGTTTTGCAGTGAAAGGGTTGCCACTTTCTCCAGCGGTGCCTCAAATACAGATGTGCAAAGGCCAGCGTATACTGGAAGCCCCTTATAGAGCCCTGTTGTGGCTGGAGTGGATAATAGCCAACTGCCTCCTGCAGAGCTCTCTGAAATGGGATTAGGCACGCTCTCTGTCTTCTTTGGGGGAAAATCAGCCCGTCTGCATCGCATTTATCTATTGTGAACAGTGGCTACAGGAAGGAAACAAGCAAATTAACTTGACAGTGAAGGAGCGCTGGAATCACTAAATAGATGTAAAACCGATTAGCATGATAATAATGTCCTTTTTTATAAGAAGGGGGCTTACACGCCATGGGAGCTTAGCGGGATGAATTTGCAACTTGGCAGAACCGAAAAAGACTCGGGCTGTTGGTGAGGTGGCGTCAGCAGTTGCCCAGAGCGTTGAGTCATTTCATTTGGTAAATTTGGCTTGAGGCTTAATTAGGAATAAGGACAACAAAACCTCCATATAAACAGACCCGATGCTCCTCTTAGCCGCCTGGCACATTTGGTGAGAATAAGTCAGGTCTTCCACTTGTCAGCTTGACGGGAAGTGTTCACCATTTAGTAGCATAACCAGACAATTACGGTTTTGTAAATAATTGAGCAACATAAACTGGTATGGTTGAAAACACTAGGAATACAATTATAAATGCCTTGAAATGACCAGTTCATATTCCAAAGTGTTACCCCTTGCTGGTGGGAGTTGGTGACTTTGACCCGATCTTGAAGACTATTAGAAAGACATCCAAGGTCTTTAATGTTTTAAGGACCCACAAAATTGCTTTTCTTGGTAAAATATGGACTATACAAGCTAATATCAACAAAGTCCACTATCATTTCAATAAACAATACAAACAAAGCCAATCAACCTGTGCCACTTAAATAAATACATCTTTAGATCAAAAGTGGCAGATGTCTGTGTTACCACAACGCTCTTATCCATCTTAACTTGATAAAAGGGTGACTCACAGTAATCCTTGTCATTCCGCGGCAGCTTTGTTCCTTTTTTATTTCAATACAATAGTTTGGAGGCTATGAATAATACCACATGTGCTTCATAACACACAATCTGGCGGTGCCATTAACTCGCACAAGCTAATTCTCTGCATGGCTGCTTCCTCACACACATATAATGTGTCAAAATGATTGACGGGCAAAATGAAGGCAGACGTCAAAGCTGGCAATTAGAATGGTTATGTTTAATGGGTATTTTTAAAATTATTGTCTCAGTCATATTAGTGTGTTTAAATACATGAGGCATATCGGCTGTTCTTACAAAGAGCGTAAATTATTTCCCATTGCAAATTCCTCTTTTGAGTCCATTGAAGTAATTCCAATGGTAAGCACTATGTTAGAAGGCAGCTTTCAAAGTGGCGTCCGTAATTCTCCAAAACAGTAGTAGTAGGGTTGTAATAGAGAATAGATTATTAACCAGTTATCCATAATTTCAATAATTAAATAGGACACATATTAAACAAAACTAGGACCTACAGTATATGGGACCTTGCGCTGAAGAAACCTCATGCAGTCAAATTGTGTCGGTGTTAAATGACAATGTATCTTCTGCAACTACTGGACGTGCCTCTGATACCTGTTTTGTATAAGATTTTGCTTCACTTTGATGTTGAAGAGCGCCTTAAACCTGTCGCCACATCCAGTTGAATCACCAAGCCACGGCGAAACCAGGTCTATTTCCAAATTCTTAACTCGGACTAAGCCAGGACTAAACCAAAAAAAACACACGTAAAACTAAGCTTGCTTTATACAAGGACTGAAACGATTTACAACGGGCTTAACTTCAGAAAGAATGCCCAGTGGATAGTCTTCCTTAGCATCGCTTCAAAACAGTTTCATCACGCCACATTGCTACACCTTTGTAATGAAATCACCTTGTGGCTGTCTGCTCGGGTGAAAGATCTGCAGATCGAACGGCTGCGCGCTCGTCTTCTGGATGACGGTGACATTTTGTCCGGTCCACTTGTTCGCTCTGGCCAACGTGTTGGTCCTCCAGTCGGTCCAGTAGACATTACCCCCGTAAAGGGACACTGCGAACGGGTGGGAGAGGTACTCGTGTCCCCTCAAGATCTCGATGACCCCGGCGCCGTCGTACAGTGCGGAGAAAATAGCGTCGGACCTGAGGAGAAGTAACATTTTAAACCAAGTGCATGAATGCATTTTTAAAGACGGTGCACTATATGACAGTATTTCAAGGTGCTGTGAAAGGACCACTGGCAATGTTAAATTGTTCATGACCGGCTATCAACCAAAAATGGCCATTGTAGAGCGGTCTCTAAATATTACATGGTCTTCATTATTTAGTGGACAGAGATACACTGCCTGACCACAAAATAAGTCACCCCCTGGACTTAACTAACTGTTCTGATCTGGGTTTGCTGCAGTCGGTCAGGTCTAAGTTCAGCAACACCGTGTGCCCAAAGAATGAGATCAGCTGAGCATCCTGAAGAACCAGGTAATCCCATTAATGGATTTCTTCTTCCCTGACGGCACGGGTATATTCCAAGATGACAATGCCAGGATTCGTCGGGTTCACAAAGAGTGGTTCAGGGAGCGTGAGAGACATCACTCTTACACATGGATTGGCCACAAACGAGTCCAGGTCTGAACATTTGAGAACCTTTGGGATGTGCCGCAGAAGGTTTTGCTAAGTGGTTACACTCTACCTTCATCAGTGCATGATGTTTGACTTTGCAGAAGGGTATCGAAACAATGCCACAGCGAATGTGTGCTGTGATCAAAGCTAAAGGCGGTCTGAAAAAAAATATATACAAGTGTGTAGGATGGATATTCAAGTTTAATCATGCACATGAATCAAGCCAGTATTGTATAGGACAGAATGTGTGAATATGAAATACAGCATCTAATACTGTAGTGATTGTTCTTTAACCTCTTAACACCCACCTGAACCGAGCACATTTTCTAAAGTTTGGCTTTAACCAAAGCTAAAAGCTTCGTGAAAAAAGTGTCAAAACAGCAACAAAAAGAGCAACAATAAAGTGACAAAATTAAGAGATGGAAATGCAACAAAAAAGCCACAAAAACAGAAAAGTGACAATAAATACAACAAAAAAATGCAGAAAAATGCGGAAACAATGCGAGGAAAAAGATTAAAGAGTTTTGAAGCGTTACACTGGCCTTTAAAATTTGGGTAAAGCTGGACTGCACTTGGTTAAGGCAGGGATTAAGAGGTTACACATGATTGCAGTTCCGATTATATTTTGATTTTTGTTTTGTTTTTTGTTTTGTTTTTTCAATCAAGGTTCAGTTGACAGTCGATGTTATAAACACGCCAAGGAGCACTGATATTGGAGCTCTCATATGTACAAAAGGTGTTAAAAGCCACATTTGTATCTGCTATGAAATCAAATCCGAGCGGCGTACCGTGCGTCCGTCCACACGATCCTCTTCTCCAGATGGTCCAGGGTGAGTCCATTAGGCCAAGCTCCGATTTCCATGTCCTTAAACACGATGTGCCTGCCGCCCCCGCTCATGGACGCCGCCTCGATGCGGGGAAACGTGGCATCCCAGTCGGTCCAGAAGAGGATCCTTGAGGCAAAAAAAGCAGACACAAAAACAAATACTTAAAACTTTATAAGAGTTGAAATAAATGACAACGTGCCATGCCAAACAAATAGCCCAATTTCGAGCTGATTACAATTACATTCTATACACATTAACAGCAACTGCACATTTCTTTTGCAAAGAAACGTCTCACGAGGAAACATTGTATTGTCAAGAGTTTGAAGAGAATTAATTAGTAACAGTGCCGCTTGATGGCCCTATTGTTTGATTGTCAATGTCTGTAATAAAAGCAGAGGAAGCCACAAAATTAAAATGTTAGTTGTGGTTCAAACTCATTCCTAACTTTCCTATATTTGAAGCATCCCACAGATCTGACTTTACAATATACTAAAAGAGGACATCAAAACAAACATAGTGCTTACAACTAATTACGCTAACATGTTGCTGCAAATCTTTAACAGGGGTGCGGCTTATACTCAGGTGCGACTTATCTAACAAAATATATCATTTGTTTGTTATTTTCACAGTCGCTAGAGGGCGCTCTAGGCTTGGTAATCGAGCAGAAGGTTTTGGAGTTAGCGAGAAACTTGTTAGAGACTGACAAAAAGCGCTGGTTACTCTTACTGCAATGAAGAAAACCAAAAAGCTAATCGCGGGATAACAAGCTAGATGGCCACAGCTAGAGGAACGAGTTCGCAAATGAGAGCTTGAACATCGTGTTGCAAAGAGAGGCTTGTTAACGGTGCAGGTTGTAACATGACTAGGTAGTTGCCAAGGCTGGTGCGACTTATACTCCGGAGTGACTTATAGTATAAGTTTTTTCATCTTCATTATGCATTTTTTGGCTGGTGCGACTTATACTCCGGAGTGACTTGTAGTCTGGATAATAGGGTAGGCTTTTGGAACCCATCGGCTGATTTTATTGTAAATGTCCTTCATAGACGCCTCATGCAGTGAAGGTCTTTAAAAGTCTAACCGTGGGAGAATATATCCTCAGCCAAGTTCATGTCATTGATAACAGCCAGTGAGAGAGTGCCATAGTATGAGACAGTGGTGTTTTATTGGACGTACAGACAGACAGAGAGCGCGGCGCAGCCCAAGAACAGCGGCGGTGATCCAGCACAGCCCTCTGCCGCCGTGACACCGCTGGAAATGGGAAGCCATCTGTTTTATTATGACTTTTCACAGCTCAATGAGGCCTGAAAATGAACACCGCCATTGATTCGACCAACCACGCAGCGTCTCGAGTCCTACAGCGAAAAGAGGGGAAAGAGAGACCCCCCCCCGCCAAAAAAAAAAAGAGCCTCAAACTCCTCTCTTGTTCTGTCCTGCCCTCTACCGCAAAGTCAACTCGAACGGAGGGAGAAAATGGAGGCGGAAGCTTAAATCACACCCTCGCGACAACAGAGCAGCGTGAGGAAGAAATATCCCTGTCTAGATCAATATCTTTATTCACTTGATAAGGACTTTCTGATCAATGACGCTCCCCTTTCTGTGGTAATTAGATTAGAATTATTGCCCTGGGATGGGAATGGACCCTCAGGCACCAAAAGCACCCATTAATCCTACTTGGACCGGGCATTGAAGCGCCGTCATCCCACCCAAAAAAAATAAAAAAAGTCAACGTGAAAAGAAGGAAAAAAAAGATCAGAGCGGAGACTCAAAGCTGATTACTCATTTCTTAAGAGTGCAAAATTGATTTTTTTTTTTTTTTTTTTTGAGAGCCTGGGTGTTTGGCTTTAATCTGTAGTGGGCTACTACTGTATGAAATCACCGGCTACTGCTGAGATGAATTTATCCAACGTAAGCGGCTAATGTGGGATGCTGGCCACACACGGCGCGAGCAAGCAACCCGTAGCATCCGTTTAATCTGTAATGTCATTATTCATGTAAAATATACCATTTGTAGGCAGTAAGCAGTATTAAGACGTACTGACACAAGTTTATGAATTGCCCGTAAGGAGTCCGTGTAAGTAGCATGCTGAGGATTAATGAGAGAGTTTAGAAAGGCTCGGGGAAACCAGGAAGGATTTATTATAGATGTTAAATGATAGTGGTGTCAGATTTAAATTGCCAAAGCCCCACACAGTAAGGACAATAACAGCCAAAACGATTAATTATTGGTTTGGTTATCCCACGCTCATTTTCATCTCTTAAGTTATCGTCTTTGTTCATATCTGATGAAGGATAAGACACTCATGTTTGCCAGGTGTTATTGTTTCAAGTGGACACTACAGTGATTGCATTGTATTAACCATAAACCAGGTCACAACTTTGGTCATTTTGCTATTTTTAAAAGACAAATGATGTCATAGAAGCGGACATTTACCAGTGTTTTTATTATTTTTAGATCCTCGTTGTTTTCACACCTTAAACCCCCCTTCTTATGTCTTTAACGTTGGTTCTTTTTTCTGACTTTTTAATTTTCATTTCACTGTTTTGTATTGACATGTGTATTCGTCGTGATATTCTGTTTCGTTTAATGTCTCAAAGTGTATTTTTTCTTATGGCAATATTTCAGATTTTTGAAAAAGGATTTTGAGGGAGGGATGTGACACTGTCTTGAGTTGTGTTTTGTCCTATGCATGTACTGCATTGTATCCTGCTTATTGTATTCTGTGCTTTGTGTTTAAACGGACCGGTATCCACATTAACTACAGAGGGGATGCAGATGATGTCACATAATGGTAACGAAGGCAAATGAGTGCCAACATTGAGTTATGAAATGTATTGTTATTTGTTTAGTTCAGTCCATTACATTGAGGATATTGACAGTTATAAATTGAACCTTACTATGGCAACAAAACATGGAGCACAGCCAAACATTAGTGTGAACCCAACATTAAAAAAATAAATAAAAAAAAGCAGAGAAAGGAACCGTGGAACAACTACATTCGCTGCTGGGTCTCTACTGGTAAATGCATCTAACAAACTGGCGTCCGAATGCTTTCATGTGAACGATGACTCCAGTATTTTGCATTTCATTATCATGGAGCGGCACCAGGAATGACTCAAATCTCTCTCTCTCTCTCTCTGTCTCTAGTGATCGTGTAGTCATAAGTGCCTAAACTCTTCAGTGTAATAGGAAAATCTGATGGTATGCAAACAGCTACATTTGGCACCCTGGCTTTGCATTTAGCACACATTACATTAACGTACGCTGTGCCCTGTAGCCGCTCCAAGTCGAGTCATTTGTGCATCATATGTTTCCTCATTACTCTGTGTCATTGCGCCATCAATTCGCTCTCCTCTACAGCGGCCAACAACATAAAATATAGGACTAATATTTGAGTCAATAAAATGTTTTAAAGGCATAATAAAGTGGTCGGATAGCCCAGGCCCAGTGCAGTGAAAGTAATATTCCTTTAACCTTCACCTATATGAAATATTAAGGTGCACACTGAATGATTCATTTTGCATAACGCTTTATGCCTTTCACACACCTCGATTTCATAAATATAGCGAGTAATCTGGGATTTTTTTGCACATACTAGTTCTCATGGAGGGAGAGAGAGTGTATACTAACTCAATCCACCGATCCAGGTTTAAACTGCTACTTTTTAGAGCAAGGACAGCTAGCACTACTTATACACAAAAGTACAGAAGTTAGAAGCCATTAATAAAACCTTTCACTTACCTCTTCCCAGTCTGTTCAAGTGAAGAGCTACTCTATTATGTGCTTTTCTGTGATTTTGCGAATGCTCTATATGGCACATTCAGATGGAGGATAATAGCACCATGTGTATATAATAATAACAGGTCATTACATACAGGGAAGAAAGTAAAGAACATTTTTAGCCTAGACCAGGCCAGGGCAGTTAATCATTACCTTTTGAAATGTTCACAGTATAGTGTCATGCTTTGTTCCAACTTAATCAGTAGCAGTAGCATAAGGTGTGAAATAGAAATGTTATTTCACACAATTCTCACTCCTTTTGTTTCTCCTTAAAACGTGAAATGAAATAATAAAACTACTTATTTTTTAACTTCTGCTGATATTTAGTTTCCACTGGACATTTCTATACATACGCTTGATGAGTCCAATTTGTTTTCCAATTTTGGATGTCCGAGAGAGAGATCTGACCTTGCTCTGGAAGAGTCTGGTCACTAATAAAGCTGGTCAGATCATAGACTTAGATCAGAGGCACATCCTATTGTCATGTTTTTAGATTAATGCCCTCAGGTCTGGCTATGATCAGAACTAATCGCTATTCAAAATCTATAAGCTTTTTATTAATTAATTCAGACTAAGAGTTTGTGTTTTGATTTGGTCTCGCTGGACCTTTGTGAACCTGTGAACTGTTGTGAACCATACTGTAAATGTTAGTTCTGTTCTTTATGTTCAGTTTTCTAATTCTGAGTCAGTTTGATTATTGTCTTGGCGAAACAATATATATATATATCATGATCAGGTCACATTTATGTGAGATGGATTTTCTCTTGGCGAATTAAATAAATACAACATTCGAACATTTAGTTGCAGTAAATATAGTAAATTAGCGAACCATAATCATAGTCTTTGTGTTTAAAGATAATTTAGACTCCGCATAAGTCCCTCTCAATGCACAAGTAGCTCTCATCATTATTCCTATTTCTGTAACTGATGTGGACCGTCTGGCTGCATTTCCAAAACACATTTTCCTGTCTTTAAGATCTTGTGGCTGCAATGTTGGTCTCTTGTTATTTACTGAGAAGTACTACTACATACAACAGTAAAAGGAAAACACTGGCTCTAAATAAATCTCTGACAAAGTCTGACATTTTTTATTACCAGATTAAATTGGGTTGGATATGATTCAATTAACAACACTATTTGCTTACATTTCTGGTTAAGGCTTTTTACCCCCCCCCCCCTAATATTTTTAATCCCCAAATAAACCTTAGTCTTTCTCTAGTGTCTATTTTGCGAGCACCAAAAATGTTAAGCATCTCCTTTTGCACGGATTACCAGTCTCTTGATCGTAGTGAGAGGGCCTACTCTGTCGGCTCTTGAGCTTTCACCACAACTCCACAATCAAATAATTTTGGATATTAACTTTGTTTAGCCACTTCAATATGGTAATTATGTTTCCCTCATTCATCTCTTTACTTTGTCTTTTTAAATTTTAAGCTACGCTATAAACCATGTACTTTAAAGTATGGTTCAGTTTGGGTTTAAGATACACATTTGGTAAACACTGTATGAAATAAATACATCTTTGCAATGGTGTGATAAATGCATAAATATCATAAATATTTCTTTTTTACTCTTTATTTTAAACTTGAGCAGCATTTCCCTCTTTCTTGGTATAGAGTTTTTTTCGCCTTTTTTTGCAAACTGCATTTGTGCTTTCTGTGTTGTTTTACTGGATGCTTTTGTACATGTCTGCCGTGCTTTTGTGGCGGTTTGGTGATTTTTTATTTTTACTGCAGAGTCCATAATGGTCCTGAAGAACGCAGCGTTTTAAAAGTAAACAAACAGCTATCTTATGAGCTAAAGGCATTTGAGACCTACACATTTCTTCTTCTGAAACACTGAAGAGGCACCAAGAACCCCCCACACCTGCAGCACAGTGGAGGCGTCACAAGAGGCGCTACAGGAAACAAGGAAGGGACAAACAAGGAGGTATCCGGGCAGGACTCACAGCAAAACACACATGCCTTCTATTAATGGACGTTCACAGGAGAATAAAACAGTAACTGCTAAGCTCTTCCCAGAATATGGTAAAAGACAGTTGTGGAGCAGAGGGAGCGCAGGAGGAAGGAGGAGGTGGAGGAGCTGACCAGTGCAGGACACCACGCTCTGAAACAGGGACAAACCCAGGAGGTGCTGCACCGTTTCATAGGATCAGAGGAGACTGAAGGCATCCAGACAGATTTCCTCCGGGTGCTACAGTTTCCCCTACCTCAAAAAAACATGCTGGTCAGGTTGGCCCACAGTGGTGGTGCGCTCAGTCGCAGCGGCTCAGGACTAAAACCTGAACACAATTCCATTGTACGGTTGTACAATGACAAATGACTTTCTTTCTTTCTTACTTACTTGATGTTTTTTACTTGACCGCTCATTCAACTTCCAAGAAGTCTTCACTTCAGTCTCTTCATTTTAGAAGATGTACTTGCCTGCTCATTTTGATATTGGCCACTCTACTTGTTTCAAATCAAATCAAGTTGTTTGTGTGTAGCCCACAATCACACCAGGAGTTTCTCTTTGTAGAATAAACTAGGCTGCAGCAGTGAGGTTAGAATTTAAGCCAAAGAGACGAGCTGGTTTGAGAGAGAAGTGAAAGAGGCTCATTCTTTGTGATGAAACAGAATCTTTCAGGTTAAGATGCAATGGCCTCTCACATACACCAGCCAATACTGATCCAATTCACAACAACAACAGGGCCTTAACTGAGCTGTAAGTGACCCAACAACCCAGAGTCTCACTTAAATTCTGGACTTTAGAGTTCAGAGCAGTTTCCAGACCAGAGGAAGATCAAAAGTTTCCTGGATGAGAGGCAAACCTTTTGAAAACCTTTGCTATAGGATTGGATATCATACGTATACATTATAACGTTTATGTGTGGCTCGTACCCCTGTCCCGGGTCTAGAGCGATGGCCCGCGGGTGCTCCATGCCTCCTGCGATGAGTGTTGTGCGCATCTCTCCGTTCAGTTTGGCCACTTCGATCTGGTCCAAGTTACTGTCGATCCAGTAGAGCTTCCCTGTGATCCAGTCCACAGCCAGGCCCTCGGGGGTGGCCAGACCGTGCTGCACAACCACCTCAATCCCCGTCACACCTGGAAACAAAAGGGTGAGCATAGAATTTAAAGCCTGTGTGCAAAAGTACAGTTACAGCAGGAAGATAAAAGTGATAAGTAGAAAGTAAATACTTGTTTACTGCTGTCCCCCTATGCCTGGAAAAGGATCAATGCAAAAAAACTACTTATATATATAAAAAAAAAAAGACTGATTCCTACTGGGGGATCTGGTATGGTAAAATGCGTTTCCCAGCTTTATATACAGTACAATCCCGATGTTTACAATTATTCTCAGATGGTGTGGCTTTTATGCGCGCCTTACAAAGGAGTGAAATAGGTGCAGCCGCTAAAAAGGCTATTTCTACAACTCCATGGAGCAAAATAAAAGGCCCCAGAACACAGTGAACCCGCTGCCACCTGCAGAAAATACACGGCACAAGAGCTTTTGATTCATTACTTTATGGAGGTTTTGATAATGCACAAAAGCAGCTCCAGAAATCTGGTCCGGGTGCATTTAACTTAGCTGTAGATAGACTTCTATGGAGACAATATCAATGGGGTGGATCGGGATTGCGCATTGAGACTGGAATAAAACGAAGAGAAATGGCAACAACAACAAAAACTCACTAATTCTACCACAAGATGATGTGACTTGATTTAGTCCTTCACAGCACAGGGATAAAATGGAAATAGGATAGAAATAGCACGGACATATTTATTTGACAGTCCTCTTTCCATTATCACCAAGAAGATACTAACCATTTTCCTGGCAATTTACAGTCTACTGGGATAAGATTATGATAATTGCCATGAAATAAAGTGCAAAAGACGGGTGTGTGTCCTGTTCTCATGAGTAAGTGCTGTAAGTGCACCTTTAGTTAATATTCACCACAGACTAGTGTTACTTTTGAAAATCCCCAGGTAAGATACAAACCAGCAGCTTTCCAGTTCAACGCTCAAACCACGGCTATAATTACTCCATATAATAACATATATAACATATGCAGTTTGATAAAACAGGTGATTAACATAACATCTACTGCAAGACACCATATACAGTGGCATCACAGTGGACAACAAATATTGAAAAGATAATGTAAGATGTAATTGATCTCACAATAGAGAAATTAACTTGTTACAAAACTCTTACTCTTAAGAACACTCAGGGGAAGAAAAATGCGTAGGAAATGAGCAGTCAATGAAAGCGCGAGGTAAATGTGTCTGTGAGGCTTAGTCAGCAACTAATGATCTTTAAATTGCAGGCTTAATTTATACAGATCTATTGGGGAGGGGTTTCTCTTGCTATTGGTGCCACCCAGCTTTATTGCAAAAAATACCAATAAGGTATGGATCAGTGGAACACCATCCAACACAACACATCAAAAAACGCTCGACTACAAAGCTGGCATTTCCTCTGTACATAGGGGACTGTCTGTTTACATACCACCAGACTCGGATAGGCGTCCTCTGTAGATTTTATCCTCCACCACGTCGGTCCAGTAAAGCAGGCTGTGGTTAAGGTGAAAGTCCAGGGCAATGGTGTTCCTGAGGCCAGGCACCAGCAGGCTGTAGTCGCGCTTGTGAAGGTCTATCCGTCTTATCTCGTGGCGGATTGAGAAAATGATAAACGCCTCGAAGGGATCTGAAGGAAAAAAGAAGAGAGAGAGAGAGTGAGAAAAACACATTATTATTTTTTATACCGTGTCAGTCATGGCTAAAAGGAAAGTCTGAAGTAAGTAATGTACATGGTTTGGTAAAGGCTGCGATTGCTAGAGGGCTGCTTGTGTGGCAATATTGGACCGATCTGTCTTTTGAAAGCTGTGTAAGTGCACGGTCACTATATGGTATTATGACCACAGTAAACAATGCTTCGATAACGAGCCTTGTAATAAGAGGACATACATCAAATTGAAGCTGTTCTTTTCAAAGGAGAGTAGAGCAAAGAAGGTTCTGAGACAACCAGGCGGCAAACGGATTGTTTACATAAACAAGCAACAGGTGCCTGGGGTTTTCGGGGCACACAAGCTCGATTACGACAGGAGTAGTCGGAGTATGTGAGAGTCACTTAAAACCATTTCGATTGGGGGAGGGCTTTCCCTATTGGTATGCGTTTCAAGTGCCTTTAGGAGAAATCGCTCTAGTCCGCTTTGGAATTGACTGACAGGGGGCGCTGTGGGGCTACGTTCATGTCAGTTAATGAAGAGCAAGAACTACTTTCTAGCTTTTTGCCAGATTTTTTATATTAATTTCACCTATTTGCCCCACTTATAATGCAATAGATACATAGATAGATAAATACGAAGGAAATTGTGCATTAGTCTCTTCTCACATTCACACAGAGCAGGATCTACAAAATTAAAAAGTAAAAAAAAAACATATATACACACACACGCACATACACACACACACACACACACACGATACATCATGTTTAACAAGTAGATGCTGTCTAACTGTTCCCACACAAGAGATGCATTGTTTCTTTTTTCTCAAAACAAGTGCAAGGACATAGCTCTTAAGCTAGCTTTGTTTTGCTAATCATAGTAGCTCAGTTGCCATTCTCAAGAAACACCAAAACAGGTGAGCACTTGGTTATGACAAAAGAAAGTGCATCTATGCTCAAGTGTGCTGCTTTCTCCCTCATCGAATCGTACTGTGTCTCTTTCCACGAACGTACCTTTAAAGTTTTGACCACTCAGAACAAAATAGAAATCGGTAATATGTTTTTGCTCATACAAATATTTCAAATATAACCTGATATTTCTAAGGGGGCGCTCCGGGCGGTCCTGTCCTGTTGAAATGGGCCATTAGCTTTACATCTGAAGCTGCAGCTGGACAAGTAGTGGATTGTAAATGTGAGATAAGGTATCGAGGGGGAGGTCAGTCGGATATTGATAGGTTTGTCGGCTTATTTAGGTGTGCGTAAATAGGCACAAATAAAGAGCAGTTACTTTAAGATTAGTACTTGGCTGTAAAGGGTACATCTTTTAAAAGTGTGCACAATTAACCAAGGTTTTATAGTACACTAAAGCAGGAATTAATGGGGCATTGAGTCTTTAAATTGTGTCCTGTGTATCTGTATGCTTCGATAGTAACCTTGGATGAGCATAGAAGTTCAGTTTTTATGTAGGCCAACAGTTATTTATAATGACATCTTACCCACGAAACAATGATGCACCGTGATCACTGGTTAAACATACATTCTCATTTTGTTTTTCAGACCATTTTGATAAAATCTTTTTCAATCAGTCCATTCATTAAACATGTACTTGCAAATTTAATTGAATGGTTTGGACATTTTGACAACGGTCATCATTCTATCATTAATTTAAGACTGTAATTTGACTAACACCAGAAACTGAGCCCTGAAGTCAAAGGAACTGTCTGCAGAGCTCCGAAACAGGATTGTATCGAAGCACAGATCTAGGGTACGTTGTTGCAGCATTGAAGGTCCCGAAGAGCACAGCGGCCTCCATCATTCGTAAATGGAAGAAGTTCAGAAGCACCAGGACTCTTGGACTCTGGCTGCTCGTCCAAATGAAGCAATCGGAGGACAAGGGACTTGGTCAGCAATCCACCCATTAGGCCTTTATGAGCGCTGCAGAGATGATTGTCCGTCTGTAAGGTCCTCCCAGTTCCTCAGAATAATGTTGGAGCTCTGTCAAGGTGACCATCGGGTTCTTGGTCTCCTCCCTGACCAAGGCCCTTCTCCCCTGATTGCTCAGTTTGGACGGGTGGCCCAGCTCTAGGAAGAGTCCTGGTGATTCTGAACTTCTTCCATTTATGAATGATGGAGGCCGCACTGTGCTTTTCAGGGCCGTCAATGCTGCAACGATTTTTATCTACCCTTCCCAAGATCTGTGCCTCGATACAAACCTGTCTCGGAGGTCTACAGACACTTCCTTTGTCTTCAAGGCTCAGTATCTATTCTGACGTGCACTGTCAGCTGTGGAACCTTATATGAACTTTGTCATAATGGGGTATTGTGTGTAGATTCAAGAGCAAAAAAAAAAAAAATTTGAATACATTTTGGAATGAAGCTGTAATATAACACAATGTGTGAAAAGTGTAATAGTGTGAATACTTTCCTGATACACTGTATGTATAACAAACTAGTACTCACACTTATTCAACTCTCTAAATTAGCTCAGCTTATCTTCCCTGTGCTAACAAAGCAGCTTAATAATACAGTGGAGACTAAATGTAATTAAAATGGTGTCCTTGCTGCAATGACACCGCTGCGGAAACTGAAATGTTTGTTGTGCACGTTTTTCCGATTACGTTTTCCATTGAAAGAAGAGTGAATACCAAGTGAAAGGGGCTGTGAGCAGGATCCAATATTTCCCGACTAAATTGGGATGTTTGTGTGAGAATTTTGATTTACGACGGAGCTGAAGAATTGTGATGTGTTCTGAGAGAAAATAACCGTCGAGCTCTCTTTCTTGCTTAATGTAAGATTAGAGGAGCAACTGCTATCAATCTCAGGGCGAAATAGAGAAGCGAGTAATGAAAACGAGGTTCATAAATCTGCATGTGACAACAGCATGTGCGTGAGTTACTACCGGGTTTGTGGCTGCAGTCTCATCAAATAGGTCTTTGCCAGCGCTGTGCAGAGTCGACAAAGTGCACTACTCTGTTTATGTCTTGTTATCTCCGATATTGTTCAGGTAGATGCAAAAAGTCACTCAGAGACATGCTCAAATATTTATTACAAAAATAATAATGATAATCAGACACAGAAAACATAAACAACGCTTTGATGACTTGAAAATGGGAGGAAAAGGTATAGTGCAGCTTCAAGGCAAACACGAGGCTTTTGAAAAAAGCATTAGTTAAAAAATAATACTACTTGAGTACATGCGGGAGAGTTGTTAAAATAAAAATAATTCCGAGAAGTTCTACTTATGCTCAAAGTTAATCAACTGAATTTACTGTCATGTAATGCAACTCATTAAAACCCACCTCTGCATGTTCACTTGTCATAATAAACCAAATTATGTGAGACATTTACGCCAGTCGAGCAAAAATAAATAAATAGAAAAAAATAGTCGATCTCCCTGAAAGATGAAAACGGGTCGTTGGAAAAGCTTCCTCCACTCAGTCTGAGCGGGAGTTGACAGCATCACGGCCAGCAGCTGCTCAGATGTGAGCCTGATCGGATCTGACCTGGCACCACCTTAAATCACCATTTATTACTATTCCTCTGACTACGCCCTCACTTTTCAGGCGTCTCGAGACACTAACGCAAGCCGCCTTTCTGACTAGATTCTGTTTCCTTCCTTCGCGGAGGGCATTAATGAGCCACACTTGAAGGTTATGCTTTATGATGCGACGCGAGAAAAATTACAGCAGTTTGCAAAGTACATGCAGGAGTGCTACAGTGGTAATATTTCTGCAGTACTGAATTAGGGCTGTCGTTGAAAAATAGCTTAACAATTTGACCATGTTTAAGTTCTCGATGTGGAAATGTGTCCTCTGCATTTGACCCATTTTTCATTCGACCAATTAGGCAAACCCCATTCGTCATGAAGAAGGAATTATGTGTTAAAAACAAATCTCACAGGCTCATGTTCACGTCGCAGAATACCGGCTTTACTTTATGAAAGTGCTCTGCAGGTCAGTACTTACCGTTGCTGTGGCAGGTGTCTCCATCCGCGTCCAGGGTCCAGCCGGGGTAGCAGGAGCACTTGACTTGAGTCTTGTACTGCTGGCACACCTGGCTGCACTTGAGGTGGCGGCTGCAGTAGTCGACCATCTCACACGTCCTGTTGGAGGAGTCCAAGTGGAGACCCGGGGGACATGAACACACCACGCCTTTCCCCGGAGCGACCGTGCACTGGTGACTGCAGCCGCCGCGAGCGACCAGGCAGAGGTCTGAGGGGAGAGGAGAGGAGGGGGAGTTAACAGGGCTCTTTTGCTATTTATTTATTTAATTTGTTTTTTGTATATACAGTATGTATGAAATGTACATATTATGTAGTTAAACATTAAAATCATGTGCCTGGATTTCAATGTCTAAACTAAAACCACTGTATTTTAGATTAAATCTTCAACAAAATTAAGTTTCTCTCCTTGGTATAACCAACACATTACAACAATAATTTACATTTGTAATTTTTAGTAGGTTGGATTATTATAAAATAAATAGACATTGTTTTTTTGTTTTTTTCTTCTATTATTTAAGTTATATAGGTCAAAATTCTAGAATAAATTGTGTATTTTAAACTTTTGGCTGAAGTCTACAGCATTCCAAAACCTAAAAAAAAAGTGATTTTGTTTAAATATTTGTTACAGCTGGGCATTTTGCAAAAAACAGGACTTTAAGCTGACACCTAAAACCTAATTATTTCACAAACTGCAAAAGATACCGACTGGGTTTATCAACAACAATCAGGCCAAGCTTGAAGCTAATCGGAGGTGGTTAAGCTGGATTCATGTGTTGATTTGACGGGGAATGAGCCCCAATGAAAGGCCCTATACCCTATTTTGTATTACAAACAATGAAAGAGGAAGCCATTAAATCAAAATGTTAGTAGTGTCCAAATTCATTACTAACATACTTGCAGCATTCAAATTCTTCACAAAGACGGGTTTACGAGCACATTTCACAACTTGCTGGGTCACTTTCACAAAATGCAAGGAAACGACCCTGCAAGTTTGTGAAATTGATGTAAATGCTTTATAATTAGATGTTGTGTTTTTCCCCCCACAAATGTCTGAGTTTACAATATACTATAAGAGGACAAAACAAACGTTCCATTACTAGAAAAAATCCATTCAGAGATGGGCCGTGAATGTTATTATGGTGATGATAATATATGTATATGCACTATGACTACTTAAACAATAAGTAAATCAATAGAATGGTGACCAGAATGGGAATATAAGCAATGATAAAAAATAATAAATACACTCAGAAATCACAAACCTTTCTATTTTCGCTCTATGTTTTTTCATACTTGTAAATTGTCTTGTAAGTCTCATCAGATTTTCAACCTGTGACATGTAAAAGCTTCAAATTATCAATGCTGCTAATCAATAATTGTATTTTGAATATGGGGTAGGCACTTATAAGCTTTCTTGCTTCGGCAAGAAGCAATAGCTCAAACAAATCAAATCAAATCAATGCCTCTCCACATAACTTGACTTGTACAAGGTTTGGTCAAAAGCCCTGCATTTAGAATTACATACTTAACACTCGGAGCTAGTCATTGTAAAGCGACCTATGAGCCCTGTGTTTAATGATGATTAATAAACTGAAGAGCAGGAAGTCCTTCACACAAACATGGCTGTCAAAGAACTCCCCTGAAGAAAATGAATGGCTTTTATTTAGAGTTAAATGCACTGATTTAAAACAACGCTATGCTATTTTTAGTTCATGCAACGATCCATAACAGAAATGAGTAGATTTTAAATTGCCTTTTTGCAGGTGGTATTGGTGTTAATGCACAATAGGTTTTGGCATATATCGATTTAAGAAAGAGGTAGAGAATGGTAGCAACAAAAGAGCCGCAGATGAAATAACAAAAATAGTTTTTAAAAACAAACAGATTATGACTGTTTTGATGTGTAACATCAATGCTATTGTAGTTTGGTATCAGATATTACACATAATCAAGGTAACATTATGTTAAATATTCAATGCAGACTCAATTTCGCTCTAACTTGACAGCAAATCGTTAAAAAAGTGGATGAAAAATGTGTTTGTCAATCTCGACCTTGTCTTTTTAGCTTATATTACAAAACGCCATTAGTGCCTTTGATAATCATCGCATCTCCAAACCGCAATATACTTTCGAAGCATTTATCACCGCTCACCTAAATTCCGCCGACTTTTTATCTTGATTAAAATTGATCCCTTCCTCTCACTTCCTCGCGTGGTTCCTCTCAGAAGCCCCTATCAAAGTTATCCCGCTGAAAATAAAACTAGTCTGGCTCTTTCTTATCTGACAGTGTTGTCGGCTTCTCTTTCAAGGTGGTCAGGAAAAGCTCTGCTCCCTCGCATCGGGAGGGAAGTGCAGTCTGCGGTTTTAAAGTAGTGGGTGTGTGTGGACCACTCGGGGACAAATCAGTCAGATTCCTTTTCATGTTCCCATCGGGACACTGGGTAATTGTCAAAGGCAATGGTTGTCAAAGCTTTGACATTAAGTGCCATAGTGGAAAATGTCTCCAACTGTCTCAAATGCCTTTCTAAGCTCAGTGTAATTAAAACCAAGCAAGAATTACGCAATGAACAAATCCAAGGAAACCTAGAAATGACTTGCCAAGAACTTATTGAACAAGAACTGAAGCCAGAACTAAGCCAGGACTAGAGAGTGCAGTGGCTCAGTGAGTAATCCCAAACCCAAAAATCGATGGTTCAAGAGCAGCTTGCCCTTAAAAAAAAAACTTGCCTGCATTGCTTATTATTGAACGTGTCATAATCTCGTAAAACTGTAAAGAGACTTCGAGTGTCTGGAAAAGCGCTACTCAGGGATTCAAGTCAGGAATGGTCTTTTGTCAAAGTGTGAAAACAAGTTCTGACAATGAAATTCACACTCCACATAGAAACCACAGCAATAGGACAAAGTACATTCAAAAGATGGCGAGCAAAACCTCACGTAATAAAAGACTGATATATCGTCGGGCCTATCAAGGACTTCTGTGACTTGGACACATTTTACAGACGCACGGGACATTGGTTGGTATGTGCTTTTATTCAATGCACGCAAGACGAAACTCCGGATTTACAAGCAGTACTTTCCATGCTGCTTTATGGCTCAAAAACAAGACCCTGGCTGCAAGAATAGAGGGCTTTGATAGCAGGGCTCTCAGAAACATCGAGGACAGATCAGGTGGCCCCAGCGGGTTTCCAACGAAGTGCTTGTTCGACCCGCTATGTCCTCCGCCTTCCTCCTGACCATCCGACGAGAGCCATTCTCCAGTTTGAGGCAGGAGACGACCACGAGGCAAGCCGATGGCTCGACGTCATTGCGGGCGACCTCCAACAACATGGAGTTGCTGTGGAGGATGCAGGGCAGCTCCCTCATCTGGGAGGCTCAACGCACAGAGACGGGACGGCCCCCTTCACAGGAGCCCTAAGTAAGTAAGTACTGTAGCTTGTCTGTTGTATGTTTTTTTTTTATTTCTTATTAATTGTTGTCTTATGTGCAATAGTTTGACTGCAGCACAGCAAGATACATTTCCCACCTTTTGGACACTAACGTTTAGCTTAATCTTAATTTGTATATAAAGTAAAATTGGTCCGAGTGCGACCTTTGTCTTCAACTACTGAGTACAGAAGATGAATCAAGTACCTTCATTGAAGATGTGCAACTCCTGTACGACTGTTGCCTGCATGGCCTGCCAGACACTCCTCCTTTCTATGTCTTTGAAAAAGCATATCGTTTGGCAGGCCAGGCAAGTACGACTGAGAACTTACACAGACAAGTGAAATTGTCGTTATACTCCTAACCTATTACTCAAACTGTCCCTCTCATAGTTCCCATCATCCTAGTACTGGAGCCAGTGTACTCTCCTTCCTGTATTTGATACGGTGCGAAAGCCACTTCTCTGCCCGGCTAACACGGAGACACAGGAGCCCTATAGTGGCACCCTTGGGAGTGGGTTAGCGGCGCAGGAGAAAATGAACCTTTGTGTTTACACTGCTTCACTTTCGGAGATTAGATGTCTGGATATACTCACACGAGATGCTTTAGCCGTGCCTCTCAGGACCACTGGACAAATATCCTCATGTTTACCTTAATCACCGACTTGCTTCAAGCCCCTCTGTCCCCTCTGCCTTTGAGGAAATGTGCAGTCGGCTCTTGGCCCCATGATGCTGAATGTGAATGAAAGCTTAGAGGAAAAGGCTCCCCGGGGACGTGTTATATCATCACTGGATATAAAGATGAGGAGATGGCAAATTCGCTCAAACTTGCGCTTGCCCTTGTGCGCTGTAAGGGGAGTTAGAGGTATGCGTAATTTGCTTTGCCAGCACTAATAAAAGGGGATATCAGGTTAAGTTTAGCAATATATTTAAAGCCTTTGTGCCAGATTCAGTTCACAGTGTTCATTCAGGAGCGTTAACATTTGAGAGAAGCTTGAAAATTTGACCTCTAAACCCAATATCACATGCATTTTGGAATATGTTTATATTATAAGTGTCTAAATTAGAGTTTTTTTGGACATTCATCTGAATGCAGCCATTGTGGTTTGCGAGCTGCCACATTTCAAGTTTAAATCATTTGCATCTCTCAGCCCTATAACGCTGCGATTAATAAAAAAACAGATTGTACTCAATACAGATGCAGTTAAGATGAGGTCTAGACTAAATGTTATATATATATTAAAATAAAAAAGCATTTAGTCTAGACCTCATTTAAACTTGGTTTGGTCCATTCTCAGTTATACTCATATTCATAATATAGTATGTAGGTAGCTATATATTTAAAGGAATATTTCAGGATTTTTTACATTGGCTCTCATCTCCTAGTTATCCAGAGTGTTGTTGATGTCTGGAGATATTTTTTTTTATTCATGCAGTTCTTATATTTGAAGAACGGAGCGGCGTGATCTGAGAGAAAATAGTCCCTCAAAATGTGGTAATTCATGTGATACAAGTTATATTTCAAAAAATATTCTATTAACACAGACATTAACATCGCTCGTCTGGCGTTATAAGGGATTTGCCTCAGATGCACTGTGGAGTGGGTCAGACTGTTTATAATGCAGGCTAACTGATACCATAGCAATGCATTAGCCTTGCACTAGCCTAGCGCCACTAAGCTCTTCAAACATAAGAACTGCATGAATTTAAGAAAAAAATATCTCAAGACATCAACAACACCCTGGATAACTAGGAAATGAGGCCCTATGTCAAACATCCTGAAATATCCCTTTAACCTTTGTTTAGACCACAGTGACAATAAAGTGATATTGCAGTGAAATAGTTTTTGATCTGACAAAATTGCATTATGAACAGGACAGTGGTAATCCTTATGTGCTCGCCCTCAATCGTACAATGTGCCACGAGCTCTGCGTACGGAGCACACAAAGCCAAACATGAGTCATGCCACAGCGAATTCAAGTGACATTAGCACATTCAGCGTCTATAATGATTACTGGAATTAAATGTGATATTTGTAAATCATCACAGAGCAATCAGACACACTGTACTGTATACAATGGTAAATGACATGCTATTTCGTTCATTTTAACCATGTGCTCACGTCAAGCCGCACGAAAACACAATGCGTACCACTGATAGTGAATAGACAATGAGAAAAGATGATTACACGTTACATACAGATATACACACTGAGATATTTATATTTCAATCTTATGTGACCCTGCGTTGTATTTTTTTTTTTACTCACCAATCGGGATCTGATTTCAGATTTTGGGGACAGTAAAGAAAAATAACACCCAGATAGTTTGCTGTCTCTTTTCAATTTGACCTTTTGTGAATAGTTTATTGTGGTCTTTTTTTCTTCTTCTTTTTAGCTGAAGGATATTACTCAAAAATAATGACCAGACAAGCTGTTAAAAAATAGCATAGTACGTAACCGAAGCCGGTGTTTCCCAACCAGGGGTACGGAGACTTACGCACTTGGCAGGGGGTACTCGGAATTACCTCAGATTAAAAAAAGAAGTTTAAACTGAGTAGAATTTGAATATAACGTTAAAAGAAAAGGTTTTTTAGTAAAAGGTTTGACTTTGACAGTATTAAGCTACATTTTGAACAAAACACTAAATACTGAATAATCTATGTCTAGTTCCTCACTTTGTTAAAACGTTGGCTGCATCCTCGAGTTTGGAGATTCTGGGAGTATAAATTAATGCCTCAAGGGGTACTTGGGACAAAAAAGGTTATGAACCACTGACTTAAGCTATAAAAACATGATTCTAGGCTATTGACAAGGTAAAGAAATACAGAATGTATTGTGTAAGACTACGCAGTGTACCTTGCACCATGGTCTCAAAATTGGTATTTAGGTGTTTAGCGTCGGTATTACAATCAGTATTTAATCATCTCTTCATATTGAAATATAGAGAATGCAGTACTGTGTCACCACTTGTAGCCGCCGCCTCCTGTCTCTCAGTATTTCAGCACTCACAATAAAGAATGTATTTCAAAACGTACTCTTAAAAACTCATTTTCCAACTCAACGATCATTCCGTATGGCATACCCCGTGAAAACCGTCCACTTTCTCAGTTTGGCTCACCGATTTCCAGTTCTGTGTTCTATTTCTTCCTGAAGTCGCGTCAGGCTTGGCTGTTCCTCCCCTCGGTAATCAGCAAACACAGTCAGAGCATCGCGGACTCCCAAACAGCCCGTGGATCTCATTATTTCTGACAACTTTAGCTTCTCTCTGATACTTTAAAAAGCGCTTCTTCACCCAAAATATATCTTCGGAGAATCAAACAGTCAGTCCCCCGTAGGTTTGAGGTAGCTATAAAAAAGTGTGTACTCGGAAGAGCGGCTATGGTCAACTCGAATGTTGTTAGTCGCAATAAATTCCCATGTTGCCACGTTTTTTGTTTTTTTTTGGCATGGAGCGCTATCAAAGGGATTCAAGTAAACTTCTCAAAGTTGTCAAAACCTTTTTTATCTGAGCTTCTTAGACCTGAGCGGATCTGTCAGAGGGATTATATTTAGATCAATATTAGCAAATAATGTTGTTTGGTACATAAGTCGGCGACAGATGTGTGTGGTGCGACGGAGGTGACATTTTGACTCGTGTAGAAACTTCACAAAATCACAGTGGGAACAAGTTGTAATTGGTAATATAGCTTTGGCCTGTGACCCCCGGGAGAAACTTAGAGACACACAAGCGGTCTTAAAAAAAAAGTCAGTTTTTAGAAAGACCTTCTGTTTGGGTGGCCCCCTGACTTCACCGGAAGCTTTTAATGTAATTGGAAAGTGTGTGTCCAAAATGTTACACTGAACTGTGAAGACGTCTTCTGTTGAAATGGCAATAATAAAGTTCATAATTGC
Organism: Proterorhinus semilunaris; assembly: GCA_021464625.1. Classification (NCBI taxonomy): domain Eukaryota; kingdom Metazoa; phylum Chordata; class Actinopteri; order Gobiiformes; family Gobiidae; genus Proterorhinus; species Proterorhinus semilunaris. The sequence continues at coordinate 11,541,129 of CM038353.1, read as the reverse complement.
CTCTAACAGTATTGTTACGGACTTGGCTGCCTTCACCAGCTCCTAAATGCTGACACTTTGGAAAATAGACCTTCTTCAAACCTTATTTTGAAATTGACAGTGACAATATTTAGCTGTATATTGCCGTTTTGGGAATGTGGGGCTTTGACAGGTATAGAACCACTTAATACAGCAATTCATTTTGAAATATCCAAGGATAGCAAAAAGTAATAATGTTTGTCTCCAGTCGGTTAAACTTACGGCCTGCTCACTGGCCTTTCCAAACGAGCTGTTAGACAACTGCAGTATATTCAAAATGCTGCGGCTCGAGTCCTGATTAGTCCAGTGCTCCGGTGTCTGCACTGCTTCCTGTCGCTCAGAGAATAGACTTTAAAATAGTGCTGCTCGTGTAGAAGTCTCTTCATGGTTGGGCACCAAAGTACATCTCTGATATGTCAAAGCCGTATGAACCACCTTGGGCTCTGAGAACTTCAGGGAGGGGTCTCCTGGTGGTTCCCAGAGTCAAGACTAAACACGGTGAGGCTGCGTTCCAGTTTCATGCAGCAAAGGTCTGGAACAGTCTCAGTGAGGACGTGAGACAGGCCTCAACCCTGACTGTGTTTAAGTCAAGGCTGAAACAACACTCATTTACTGCTGCCTAAGGCGCATTGAGTTGCCTTGTGTACGAAATGCGCGGTATAAATAAAGTTGCCTTGCCTTGCCTATGGTAATTGACCGTATTTTCACTCATTTTAATATATAATTTTAATATGTACATGTTTATGAGTTGTATCAATTGAATTGTTTTATTGTGCTTTTATTGTGTTTATGTGTTCTTGGTGTTGCTGTGAGGCACATTGAGTTGCCTTGTGCATGAAATATGCTATATAAATAAATGTGCCTTACCTAATGAAAAAGAAAAGAGCATACTGTGTATACTGTAATTTATACTTCATATTTGTCTCCGATTTTGAACAGACTTGTACGTATGTTCATCTTTTTTTCTGTGTGCACATAGCATGGATCAAGGTCAAAATGTAAAAAAATATATATAATTATTTCAAAGCAAAAAGGTACTGTTAGTATTGGTTTAAATGAAATGGAATAAAAAAAAAGATGTCCTATGGATCTTCCAAACAATAAATAGATATTTCAGTGTTATCTAACAATAATAATAAAAATAATAAAAATAATAATAACAGCTCAGTGATTACAACATTTTAAAAGTAATCCTGTACAAAGAAAAAAGTATCATTTCCAAGTATATATAGATTTGTTATTACGGAGTAGACCTTACCGCAGATCGGTCCCTCGTCGGAGCGGTCGGGACAGTCCACTTTGCCGTTGCAGATCTTGTCGGGGGTGAGGCAGACCGATGTGTCGTTGCCGCACGGGTATTTGGGCGGTTTACACACAGCGGACTCGCACGACTCCTCATCGGAGCGGTCCTCACAGTCTATGTCCCCGTCACACACCCAGCTCTTTGTGATGCATTTCCCTGGGGAGGAAAAAAGCAAATGCAAAAGGCCAGGTAGGTTCATATTACGAGACAAAGTAGCAGACAATGTAAATAAATTCAACTCATTTTAGTCGTAGAGGTTTGATTCATTACATGCCACGTGACTTGTGACCAAACAGCCATGTGATACAACATTCACTCTGAATATAATCAAACCCTTTTATCACAGTAGTAAAAAAAAAAAAAAAAAAAAAAGTATAAAGGATGTATGAGGGCCATGGTAAAGCTGCTGTACCTCAATCGTCTCATTTACGAACTGTGAAAGTCGGGGTAGAGTAAAATCCCACGTGTCTAGCTCTCACAGACCGTTTTCTATAACTGTAAACATGCCATTTTAAATCTAGCTAAAACTGTGACATACCACTTTCATAACACGTGTCAAATTCTTTTGCTCAACATGGACTTTTTTTTCTTTATTTCTAAATCCATAAAGAGTTGATGATTGACAGTTTTATTGACCATAATTTCTCTGGCACAAAAAAAAGGAGTTTTTACTGCAGTGATTGACAGAGGCTCCACTCCATATCAAACTAATGGCAAATCATCTGGCTTTCTATTTCCATCGTTGTAATCACAGTAAGCCTTCTTCAACTGGAATGGAGCTCGCGCAGAGAAAAACAAGCAGACATGACCAATCTCTGCGCTCGATGGAGAAGAATTCAAATCAAATAAACTTCTGCTCCATTCCTTTCTAAATCAGGCTTCACAGTAAACACTACAGAACAAGTTGTATCCGTTGGTATAAGAACTGTGCAACTATTCTGAAGTCAAAATAAGTGTCTGGTCTGAAGAGTTAAAATATGCAAATACATAATATTTCAAACCAATCCTGTTTGACGCAGCTGCTTAATGTCACCATGTTGCAGGCGAATTATTAAAAACAAGACATGTAAAAGACAATTTTGGACAGATTTAGCAAAAACACTCATCGCGTCGAGCTTCAACAGGTCATCATATACAAAACTGTTTGCTGTTTATGTCAGCACCAAGCAAGGATTAGTGGGAGGCGTCGCTTTAGGCACCTGTGCAGCTTCTAACGTGAAAGAAGTGCTGAAATGCTATTGCTGAGATTTTGGACCACGGCGCCACCTCACTGACTCTCCTATTCATAATAAAATCAGACATGAGTAACCGGCATGCAGAGAGTTTTCAGACATATTTTAAGTCATTTGTATTTTATAAGCTGTCAACTAAAATGATCTCAATAATAAACTTAACTGTTACGAGTTTGCTGCAGTTGGTCAAGTCTAGGGTCAGCAATATGTCCCCAAAGAATGAAATCTTCACTTGAACCTCCTAAATGACCAGGTTATGCCATCAGTGGACTTCTTCCCTGATGGCACTGGTATATATTCCAAGATGACAGCGCCAGGATTCCGGCGTCGTTTTCACACATGGATGGGCCAGATCTTGATCCCATTGAGAATCTTTGGGATGTGCGGGAGACGGCTTTTGCACAGTGGCCGCACTCCCCCATCATCAACACAAGATCTTGGTGAAAATGCAACGCAACAGTGACTCTTTTGACATTGCAGAAGGTTTTTGGAAACAATGCGACGGCGAATGAGTGCGGTGATCAAAGCTAAAGGTATTCCAGTTTGTGACCTTTTTTTTTTGGTGACTTTTTTGGGTTAGTGAATGTGTTCTCCAATCATAACCTTGTTTCACCAATAACGCTACAGCACTCTATTATAATAAATATATTTCTCTTCCCCCCTTTCACACTGAATAAAACCAACATGCCACGACTGCATCACTCAACGTCAACAAAAAGTATGTAAATGAAGAAATCAATAATACTGTAATCAGTCCATTTAGTAGCTCAGCCCACTGACAACTCGTATCCAGCATCCAGCCGCGCCAAGAACTGAAGCCTTCTCTTGCAGATTATTCTATGCGCTAGTTCCTCACGTCTGGCTACACCCTGTTAGCTATAGCTGTGATCCGCCTCTGTCACATCTTGGGTTTAACTTTGCCTGGAAGCCTGTCAGACTCGGAGCAGTTAAAAGTGTCCTTCCTCCAAAGCTCCGCTCTAGATGTTTTATTTCTGTCTCATATCAAAATTCCCTCTCATTCCCGCACGTTTGTCATGTGGCGCCGCCTCTCATCTCCCCCTCTCCCTCTTTCAACGCATTTTAACATATAAACAGGAAACCATCACTTGTTTTAAATCCTTTGGGAAATGTTGCCAGTTTCACGGACAAGAATTTATTTAGAAATTGTCACAGATATGACAAATAATGCATTCATGAATCAACTCGGAAAAAAATATATATATGTGCAATTAAAAAATAAATAGAAGTAATTAAATCAATACAAAGACCAACATCTGTCTGTAATGTTCGGTATGCCAAAGGTAACACAAGGTCAAACTCCAGTGACCGTGGTAAAATAAGTGCAGAACATGATGTACTTGATGCTTTGTCTGTTTTTTTTAAATTGCCTTTCAAAAGACCTTCTAAAGTCTAAACTCACTAAACGGCGAAAATGCTTCACATGCACAGACTTCCTGGAGCACAGCATTGGTTTGCTTATTTCTAAGAATTGATTTTGAGCTTCTTTTTTTCTTCACAAAGCTTTAAAAACCTTGCCCCTGTCCACTTGTCATGCTGCCGTTTGAGTGCTGAGGTCCTCCACGGCCTTTTCTGTTAAAAGCCGCCCGAGTCAAGTCAACGCAAACCTTCAGTCTCTTCCTTGGTTTATTTATTTTTATTTTTTTTGCTTCTAAACATTCATACGTGCAACCTCTTCAAAATTTGAATGTCCTTGCAGGCTGCACCAGAAGACAAATACATGGATTTTCTATTACCCCTTTGATGCGCAATCCATTATTGTGAATTCAACTTGTGAGTGGTTGCGTTGCTGGTTTGCAGGCTAGCATAGCTTTGTCATGTGGACATACTTTGTATATTTGCATTATTACTAACAATTTGTATACGTAAAATCCTCTTCTCGCCCTCCGTGGGTGGTCCCCTATCCTTCCAACTTCGGTCCAATTGCCAGAGACTCGGGAGTTTGGGGGGTTCTACGCTTTGCTGCTTCTGGTACAGCACCTTTCTGGACTGAGAAGTCTGATGTTTCTCCTGAGCTCTGCTGTAGCTGTTTGGAGGTAAATGCACTGAAAGCTCCAATGACTATAGGATTATATCTACAGGTTGGAGTCCTTCAGCAGAAGAAACCACCAATGTGAAATGTTTACTCCAAAATGCATGCATGAAGTTAAATACTACTCCAGGTGTTTCTTACATCAAAATACCATGGTAAAAAGCTTAAAAACCTGAACTAAAATCAGGTCCACTTGTTTGCCTAGTGTGCAATCTTAAAAGTACAAGGGACGTTGCGATTTGCAATTTGTACAACAACCATTCTTACAAGTTTGCAAAGACAAGACTAAGCTTCAGAACTCACTGCTAACCTAATTGAATTTGACTGAACATCATAATCAGAAGTATGTGGCTTATTCGGGATTTGCAAGAATAAATCACATTTGCATTTGCATCGTAATCGTGCTTTGTCCTTCTGAGCAGCGTCAGCGCCGCCTCGTGCCAGATTAACAGCTTGACCACTCCTCACTGCAGCCGAGCGCGTTTGCATTTTTCATGTATGTGATTTGCTAATTACAGCGGCGCCACACAAACAAAGAAGCCGCTAACTCCAAGTCCATTTGTGCAGCGGCGCTCTGCTGGGGACACTTAATCTTCTCCGGCTCAGGAAACATCCCGAAACCAGCCAATCGTGCTCGAGAGGCAGAACGCTTTAGCCGATTATAAAGTTGCATTAGTCGCTTCTTTTTTTTTGAAGTAGTCCTTTCAAAAATGCACCCTGTTTTTTAAAACGCATTGCGAGGCCGCACAGAATGGACATGGACAAGGGGGAGTTCCATACGAAAGAGGACTCCGTGAAACTTATAATGGAACGCATTCAAGTACCATTCATTGGAAAAGTGTAGTTTTCGTACGTCTTTAATGCCCTCTTTCCTCCGCTCCACATTACGAAACAAAACACTTCCAGCCTCTGCCTCTTCTGTAGATAATAGATAACATAAAACCAGAACCATCTGCAGTGTGTTGTAGAAATATTTGCCTTGTGCATTTCTCCTCTAAAAAGAAATAGAGGAGAAATGTGTACAAAGATGAGTACCCCCCTCAAGTCATTTATTTATAACCCGAGTACCCCCCATCTTTAAATAAATTACACATATAAACAACTAAGCTCTGATGATTCAGCGTTGCGTAGACTGTTGTTTTTCAGCCCCCCAGCTAAGTGATCAAGTGCTCACACTGACGTACAGCGCTGTCCAGGTCCGTTTGATTAAATAATATAATACTGCGTGATGAGTAATTACACACACAAACAGAGAACAGAGACAGTAATTTGAGATGAGCTTAGATACAACACATGCTCCTGCTCCACGCTGTAGATCAGAACACTGTGTGGTAAATTCTCCCGTGCATAACCCGCCCTGACGTCGTGCTGGGGCAAAGAGGGAGAAACCTGTGGAGCGTGGGTGACTAAAACCAACTCTCGCGTTCAGGCCGAGCACTTTATTTACCATTCCCTCTCGGCCGTTTGCGTTTCATCTCTCTGCACAGCGGAGCTACGTCCATCTCCAAACGAGAGCCGCACTGAAGTGAGCCTCAGGACATAATGGCGGCAGCAGCTCAAACGAGAGAACAAAGAACAAAGTGGGTGTAGGGTCTGCAATGTGTTACTTTCCGCCAGACGAGGAAGAATAATACGCCGTTTGTGACTTAAAAACCTGTTCATGAAGTTCTGACAGATCCTAAATTTTTACAGAAGCGTATGTTCTGTTCTCCGAAGCGGGGCAGAACAAGCTGCACCGGTGCACGAGGGTGTGACACGGAGGAATAGCTTTGAATAATGATTGTACAGAGCAGGCGACCCCACGCTCACAGCGCTGCCTCCGCTCTTCAATTGTTCTGTCGAAAGCCGGACTTCAGAGTTAAGACAGAAGCCAACTGAGTGGAGCTTTTGACCCTCTCAACTTCCACTGTGGAATAAAGTGGTGGGCTGGAGCGTAGATGCCATTCAAACAGGCCTCCATCCACAGCGCTAAGATGGAAAAGTGGCTTGTAATTGGCAGGACAAGTACATGCAAAGTAGTGGAGTATGTGCAACTTGTAGAATATTTTCAGAGGAGCACAAAGTAACTTTTGTGCTGATTTTTGCATTTTAGCAGCAGCTCATAGAATGTATTATTAAAGTAGCCATTTTAAAGAGCCCTTGATAAAACCATAATGTTTGGCTACCTTTAGTCAAAGCAAAGTAAAAAATATCCAAAACAAATGATTGAGTTTTAATATATTCATTGGATGAATGGCCACATTGTGGTTATAGCTTAAAAAAGGGGGGTTTGGAATTCAGCCACAGATTTTACTGGACTGAACAGAGGCATTTAGCAGAGTTATGTGAAACATTATAGAAAGCCTCAAACATTACATAAATGGACTGAGCGACTCTCTAAAGATCAGCGCAACAGACGGATGAAATCATTTTTCATTTGTTCCTGGAAGAGTTCGCTTTTACTTTGGCTTTGACTCTGAATAATAATGGCAGGAACTGCCGACACTATTTGTAACACAGAGAGAAAGAAAATACAAGGCATCTCATTACCGAATCAAAATACATTTTACTTTTACTTTGTCCATTTATGAACACACCTGTCGATCACTGTTGTTTAACTCCAATACTGCATTCAATTTCATAAACTTTAGTTTCCATGGCTCCTGTTGGTTGGATGTTTTGCAAACACCCAAAAAAAATGCATAATTTAAACATCTGTCCAGGGAGTACAGATGAATAACAGCCCTCAGGCTAACTCCGACGCTTCCACCAAATGTTTATTAATGTGCATTGTCCCTGAGAAATAAACCATAAATTGAATTAAATTGGGCTTACTGTTCTTTTATTGCTGTCTTGTCATTTCTGCTCCCTGGCACTGTGCAAAAAAACAATACAGTTTTGTACATTTGTTCTAAATTTGTGGAGAGCATAGCCTTTAACCACGAGCCTTGTATTTCCAGTGTGCTAAGACAGAGGAGTTCAATAAGATACGTGTGTGTCATAAAGTAATCAGCATGAGGGTGGCCAAGACAAGGCACTGGACGCACAGACCTGGACTATTTCTCCTTCACCCTTACATTTTGAAATATAAGGTTATCTGTAATGGTTTTAAAGTAATCAACTGTAGTAGGTGAAATGTTCATGTTAAATGTAACACAATCTTTTCCGAATAAGAACAGTGTTTTGGGTTCAGAACCTGTACCATTTTAATTTGCCTTCATAGCAATGTATTTTTCAATTTGCCACGTCGTAACATAAATGTTGTCACTCTTTAGATGAAGCAAGGACAGATGATTATGCTCAAGTATTTCAAAACATTCAGATTTAAATTTATTTTTCTTATTGAATATGATATTGAATGTTTGATTTGAGTTCTTCATTCCTCACGTGGGTTCAGCACGACTGCCACAGCTCTCAAACTGCAAAATGTGTCTCAGGCAAATGATGCAAGGCTTACCCAGAGAAATATGCACATCAGATTGTATAACCTTGGGTTTATTTGATTATTTATTCATTTTTGCACTGAAGTTGGCTCAAGTGTCAGCAACATCTTTAATTTCTCCAAACACTTATTGACTTTGTGACTGACTGGGGCAACAACGATGTTTGACAGTCAGGTACTCTCCGTCCAGTATAAGCACTACATAGTCAAAAATTCACCTGATGCACGTCTTTGCATTAGCACAACAAAACACTCGGCAGACAAATGCACGGCCTGCTGCCAAACTGAGATCATTAGTGTTGCAACAAAGCTTCTTGGATGAGAGGAGAAACGTCCAACACTTCCAAACACAGATGACAGCATGAGAACCTTTTTCAAAGATGGAAGACTTCAATACAACTGAGAGCCTATACAAACACATCTGGAGATTTACTTTACTGAGCCACTGCACTGGGCAAAACCAGTCGCTATACAAAGGTGCCCCGGGGCAGACTGACTGAAATCTGACAGCCGGTCTGTGCCCTTCAGTGGGGAAAATAAAGATATTTTTGGTTGAACTGCTTTCACAAAATGATCCATTTATGTGCATAATGGATCGTATTATGCACACTCGTCTTTACGGTTAAACAATTTACACCCACACAAAATCGTTTCAACAGATAGAGAGGTAATTCTCCAGTAAATTTCTCCATTGTGAGATCAATAAAGGCTATCTTATCTTATCTTTTTCAAACTGCCAAACAACAAGTAATAGGCCCAACCACTTTGCCAATTGAGCCACAGTCGCTAACAGAACGCAATCATCTTCCTAGAGTGTTATTCTTTTCCCCTCCTCCACTTGGGCGCATGCTATCCATTATGAACATATATGTTTTTTATGGCGTACCTGTGTCTTTGCACGTGAACTTGGCTTTGGGGTCACACATCCTCTTGGTCCCCTCGCAGTCCTTCTCGTCTCCTCCGTCCTCGCAGTCCTTGTCTCCATCGCACCTCCAGCGCTCGGGGATACACGTCCCATCCGTGACGCAGAAGAACTCCTCCTCACTGCACTCAATCAGAGACGGCAGCACTGGAAATAAGGAGACACAACGAGATACATGTTACATATCTGGTGCATGATCTTGACGCCCTTTTGCACAAGTTACGTTTAATTGGTTCTCTTTTCCTCTCACTTCCCCTGCTTGAGTTGTGACTTAGGGTTTGTTTTAGCTACGGAGATGTCTTTTTAGCTAAGTATGCTTCACTGGATAGGACAGTACAGCAAGGAAAGGTTGTGCTGCACTGTTATGGTAGACATGCATTACACATTTATTTCACAATCTTGAAATTCTTTGTCCAAGTTACCTTGTATTGTATCTCTCGCACGTCATCGGCCTTTGACATTTTGTTCCACAGTAATGTAGCTATAGAGACTAACAGAGCCTCCAACAAACACATAGCTTAAAAGTCACCATAATGTCCCCAAGTCTCCCCCATTTTGTTCTTGTCCTGGAATTCTTGTTTGATAATGATGTAATGCACAATATATGAAAACTTACAGGTCAATGGTCTTATTTCACTACTTTGGTGTCGCTTGATATTAAAGCTGGGGTCCCTGATTTTTCCTGTTCAAAAAATTTAATGTTTAGTTTTGGCCCAAACTAATTTCTCGCTCTCACAATCCCTCCTGCACACGCCTATTGTTCAAGCAAATTAATGATATGCATGTTTCACGCCCGTGTACAGCCTTGAGCGGTGGCAAAATAAATTGTATTAATTTAGATTCCACTTCCATATTCCATCACTCAATAAATATTTGGGTGAAGACAATGCAACATCATCTGTTTTTTGCTGTGTTTACAACATGTTAGGGTAGGCCATAAATAAGCATATTATTCCTGGCCTGTTAGTATGTTAATAGATAATAATTTACAAAGCAGCTTATTCATATCTATACAAAAATATTATTGATCACCTATTAATTATGAATACTTATTAATACCTTGCTAATATTTCACGAGCACACCTCAATATAAAGTGTTACCTATTCTATTTTTGTTTTAGTTAATTACTACTACTAATTACTAACCTATTACTAGTAAAGTTATGCACATTTTACCCATATGCTTAATCTAAAATGCAATGTTTGTAGTTTTTACCTGTTTCAAATGTTTTTTTTTTTTTCATAAGCTGCTCAAATATACACACAAACCACGTAAACTAAAGATCTTTAGTTAATTCAAAATTACACATACTGTAAATTCCAGACCATTGAGCACACCTGAATATAAGCCGCACCAACGAAATTAAAAAAGAAGAAGTACATAGGCCACACTCCATATTGTAGCACGAGGGCGCACACACACTGCACCAGGGGAGCCCGGTGCGGGACAGGTTAAACAGGCAAGTGTCCCTCCTCTTTGCCGATTCATTCTCTTTTCCTCCTCCCTCGTTTTAATACAACATCGTGCTGCATTTTCCATACTTTTAGCCACTGACTTGACTACTAACTACTTTTTTAGCCCAATGTGAGTTAAAACTGTCCTGAGAGATGATGGTATCGGTGTAGCGCCGGTATCAAAGCTAATTACGCTATGTTTTTTTTTTTTATATTTCATTTCCATGACTTTGCATTTAGTTCATTTCACACCATATTATGCCCCATATGCTCAACCTTAAAAGTGTGAAGTACATGTTACATGCACCACCATTCATCATTTAGCTCTCAATTTAAACTTTAAAACCATACGCCACAACTCCTCTTGCACGGATTCACATCAGAGCAGCATCGTATAGCCCCCTGTTCCCCTGAGCATGGGGCAGGTGTTTACACAGGAGAGAGGGGGGGTCCTGCCTTCTCCACTGGACCGCTGTTTGATAAATAGTCCACACATCCCAGTGACGGAGTAGTCAGCTGTGAGTTTCCTTACACATAGCGTGAGCCTTCCACAGTAATTAGATGAAACGATTTGTCGACCCGATGCAACAATCCGCCCACGACCGAGCCCCGATAAGATTAGTTACCCCCCGACTGTGAAAACTTATTTGACTCAAGCTGATTGATTGTTACACCCAGCAATTACATGGCCAAAAAAAAAAAAACGTTTACCCTGATTTCACTTGCAAATAAATTAGTTACAACCTCGTGACAAACAGTCATGAGATGCATCGTTTAAATAAGAAATAATATGTGAACGAGTCAAAAATGGAAAGTCCCATTGGAGCTGGTTTCATGTCCGATATGACAGTTTAGAGTCTATAACACCAAAGGGAGTTGGGTGAGTATGTTGTCTAGTATTGTTTTGGTTCCCTGATAATGTTATAACTTTTCTCTTTTTTTCACCATCTTATAATCAAGGTTGACCTTATTCTTAATTGCATCTTTTTCTTTGTTTGTTTTGGTTTTGTCAGTGAGGCTGACTTTGAAGTCCACAGTGCATTGTAAATAACAATAATGGCTTACACTTTGCGCTTCCATCCATTTTCTTCCACTTGTCCGTTGCCAGGTCGTGGAGCCAGCTGTTGGAGCTGCCCAAATCACATTGCACCAGCCATACACCATGACACCATAATCAGTGGTGGTAAGCTGCCCATTAGGGTAGACTGACGAGAACGAGGCTGCCAATCTGTGCCATCGGCCCTTCCGACCACCATCATCAACTCACTCACACCCAGAGACACTTTCCTGGACCATGCACCCTACATCACTGGTAAAGAAAAGTAATCAGCATCTCTACATTCTCCGCAAGCTAAGAAGAGCTAGAGTCCCAGCCTTCGTTATGTGCAACTTCTACAGAGGGACTATAGAGAGCATCCTGACCAGCTCCATCACTGTGTGACACAGCGCCAGTACTGCCTCCAGCGCATCGTGAGAGAAGCGGAGAAGATCTGCGGAGCTCCTCTCCCCACCATTGTTTTGTAACATGTCCTCCACCCGTCTCACCCGCAAAGCCGTCAGAATCACCAGGGACCCTACGCACCCATCACACAGTCTCTTCAAGGTAATGCCGTCAGGGAGGAGACTGCGGAATCTACGAGCCAGGTCCAGTCGACTGAAGAACAGTTTCATACACAAGGCCATCGGGAAGCTGAACTCCCTGTCCTCCCTCCCACCCCTCTTCCCCCACCCCCCGCTCCACAATCAAGGATGAGAGAAATATAATTTCAAATCATTCACATGGTTTGACAAAAAAAAATCTTGAATCTCATTCATTCTGGCCTAGTCTTAGGGGAAAATTCCAGCTAGTTGTGAAGCACGAGCGCCTAGGTTCTATTTGTTTGTTTCCTGAAATAGTGGCAAAGGTAAAACTGTTCCTTGTGGTAAAACTAATATTTGACAAACATATTTTCTTACATGCAGAACCCCCTCTGCAGGCCGCGCTCTCGTCACTGAAGTCCCCACAGTCGTTGTCCCCGTCACATGCCCAGTGGTCCGGGATGCAGCGGCCGCTGATGCACTGAAACTGGTTATTGGAGCAGGACTGGACACACCCCGCTTCATCGCTGTTATCGCCACAGTCGTTTTCTGGTTGTCACAAAGTAACATTGCATTAGAAGTAGATATACAAAGCTTTATGATGTTAAAATATAGCGAGAAATATCTATACCTGCATCACAGTGCCACTGGATGTTGATGCAGCGTCCATTGGAGCAGCTGAACTGAGTGAGAGGATCACACGTGGGGTAGGCTGAAAACAAAGAGTTTCTACAGTTTAGCATTAGATTAATATTACCTACATATTTATTTTTTGAAAGATCATACGTTTAACACAATTATTCAGGCTGTACCCGTACAAGCATCAAATGAAAGTAATATAAACTTTGATTTTTAAAGATGTAGCATTTTTATGAATTTTTTTCAAATGTATTATTAAATAATAACCAACATAAGTCACATAGATTCACAGAAAGTATTCCAGGAACATGTCCAATGCATTATTTGTATTTTATGTTTGTTTTCGATAATGTCTGCTTTCATTTATTAAGTACACCAAATGGAAGATCTAGAATAAAGATTACAGAAGGTCAAAAAACAAAGTCAGCATGGTTCTTTGGCATTCACTAAACTGTGGGCATGAAACTTGAACTCATCTGAAGATAGTTTTGAACTACTTGCTATTGGTCATATCTTTTAATAGTTCCTTTTAAAAATCAGTTCAAGTATTTATATGCAGGCAATTGAGCAAAGGTGAAAACAACCGCCTCCAGTCTTTTTTTTATGCCCGCGTCTTCCCGCTTCCTCTCACCGCTGAACACATTTTTTTTTTTTATTTAATAAAAAAAGTATCGTCTCTGCCAATGCAGGTTTTTGGAGCCGGGTCAGAAACGAATGCTGACACTGTACGGCACGTGACCCGGGGCTATGTACTGTACTTAAACATGACAATGGCGTCTAAGAGAAACAAATCACCACCTGTGTCGTCTGCCGATATCTGATGCAGCCAATAACGCTTCAGTCAGGCCGACTTCATGAGCTAAATTTGTCTATTTTACAGCATCAATATTCCCTATCAGAGCCCGAGTCAATGCAGGGATACAGATGGTTACCGCCGAGACTTTGCCAAGATGTAGCACAGGCGGATTTCAATCTCATTCCCCATTTGGAGATGCGGCGCAGTATGTGGAGAATATATGCCTTCTACTACAAGTCGAAACCTGCGATAGGCGCTGTGAACTGTTCGAGGACTTATCATAGTATCAAATGTTAAAATAATCTATAACGCATGTATTTATTTGGAATGATCACGTGGGCAAGAAAGACGTGCAGGGTTTTATAATAAATAAAGCATCATTACTAGATGAAAATGGCAGAGGAAGAATCAACAATGTGTGTTTTTGATTACACATAAACACATACAAAATGACATCACAATAAACTCATACTCAGTGTTTTGTGTAAAAGCATCAAAAGCCCTTTTACTGGAGCTTCAGTAGAAAGACACACAGAGTCAGGCGTGACATGCCGCATCACGTCTCTCTGACCGATATCACTCTCATTTCCGATTTGAACATTCGCATTAAAAATCCCTTACTGGATCCAGCCCGGAGCTTTATTGACTTCGCCGTGAAATGCAAGTCAACGTCGACATTGATTTGTTGGGCATCTGCTGCCTGGAAAACCTGCGGCTCTGTCAGGAAAAGACGCATTGTATATTTATCGGCCATGTTTCACTCAAAGTGTTGCGCGGCGCTGTCGGGCCATAGGCTGGATGGGGAAGTTTAACGTCCATTAACTATGAAGAAGTAACATGCATAAGTAATGACGGTTTTCAAGTAAACAGTGGGGCCGGCTATAATTGCGACATGGGCATGCATAAATAATAACAGCTCGCAGTGAAAAGGAGTATGGAAAAAAAAAAACACGGTGCAACAACTACTAAACTACTGACAAACAGAATCCGACTTGGCATCAATCCCCGAGACGGCCACCGCTGCGTCTCAGGTGTTGGGGGGGAAAAAACCCACAGAGGCAAACGGGGAACAGGCTAAGTGAGCTGCCATAGTTGCACAGTGAAGCGCCTACTGAGCAGAGGGGAAGGGGAGAATGTGCCTCCGTTGCGCAGCGTGATTATGATTGAATGAAGCCGAGCGTGAACTTTAATTACTGCTCACACCCGGCCTGTTCATATACGACGGTGACTCAGGACACGGCGAGATGCGCGGCGAGCGGCGCTCGGCAAACATCGGCCACTGTTCCGTTGAGTGCCACTCGAGTCATGTTTTAATCCAGTCGCCGGGGTTTACGAGGACGTGCGCTTTTGTGTCGGGCCTAAACCCGGGACGAATTGAAAGGGTTCAGGCGGGGGAGGGCACGTGAAGGGAAGACGAAAGCGATAGCGATGGCCGACGAAATGAAAGGGTTGTGGATTTGCCAAACCCGGCCCAACTCGAACGGGCGCACATTAAAAGTAATGCCACGTGGCAGCCGGGCGTCATAGCAACAGGGGCGGTCCACGTGCACGACTCAATTGTTTAAACTGGACTGAAGATCGGAACTAAGGTAACGCGAGCAGGAACCATTGCCCTAGTAACGTGCAAATATCATCTTACACGACACTATTACTGTGCTGTAAAGTCAAGTGCAACCTACTGACTTGAATACATTTTTTTTTTTTTTTTTGAACAGGGACAGTGTACAATCTACATTAGCCTCAGAAAGGAGAGATGCATTGTACCAGGTTATAGCACTTGTGCTAATTTCCACCTGCAGTCCCTGGGCCTATTGTACATGTTTTTAGTGGTAGGGGAAACCGGAGTACCCGGAGGAAACCTACTCAGACACGGGGAGAACATGCAAACTCCACACAGAAAGGCCCCGTCCAGGTGGGAATCGAACCCGGACCTTCTAGCTGTGAAGCACGAGCGCTAACCACTGTGCTACCGTGCCGCCAAATAAATACACAAATAAATATATTATCAACCAGAGGTGGGCGTAAGTCACTAAATGCAACAAAATGCAAGTCAAGTCACACCTCAAGTCGCACGTGTCAGTGTTAGGCATATATTTCACTGTGTGTGCGCTGGTTTCACACTGAATCCGGCCTTTCTTCAGTCAAACTCAAATCAATAATACACATAAAGTTACAGAAGGTCATTGGCCTCAAGTCTCGATTTAAGTCTCAAGTCGCAAAAGGCAAGTCTTTTTAGAGCATTCATGGGTCAAGTAAGTCCCAAGTCCCGAAATGCGCGATTTAAGTCTGACTCGTGTCAAGTCATGTGACTCGAGTCCACCACCCCCTCATCAACTCATCATTCAATACATACAATACAAAAGCAAATCATTTTTCTGAATTCCATATTTCTTGTGCAGAACCTCAAGTGATGCAAAAGAATAGTACACTAACTGCACTGGAACATGCTTATAGGAGCTATAGTGGCCAAAACGTTTGTTATGAAGTTTTTTTAGCTATGGCAAGAAAAACTATGGCAAGTTTATTTATAGAGCAAAAGGTATCGCACAAACATGAAGTATTTTATTAAAATGTTTTGCGTTGTGTATTGGTGTTTTGTGCCACTATGCAGGCATGTATAATTTACAGTGTTTAATGCATCTTCACCTATGCTTTTTGCTTACAGCCCAATTCATTTTACTCGACGGAGGCAGGTGAGAACATGAAGAGGAGCTGACGCGATAGTGTGAATCAATCTCATAAAAGCAGATTTGATGCAAATATTCACTAAGGGGAAATCTCTAAAACCCTCACATCCAAGCATTAAAACATGATGCTGCCTTTTCCATCTGGGTCAGTGCAAAGAAAAAAAAATAAGCCCACACACATCTCAAAGTCTCTAAAATGCTCGTCTCCTCGTCTATGAAAATGTTAAATGCAACTTCAAAGGCAAAGCCATCACAGTGGGCCATGTATTTTTCTCATTTATGTTTTCCAAGACTAATCCGCACAATACTGACAACGTCTTTTACTCATTGAAGCTGACAGATTGTGTAATACCACCGGGGCCGGGGCAGGAAATAGCGGACCACTGCAGTTTAGTTGGCACCACTCGTCTCCACGCTGATGCCATCACCAGTGAGAGCGTGTCTACTTTCTGGCCCAAATAACACAACATCAATCATTCATGCCTAAAGTCTAGTTCAACGCAATAAAGTAATGCCTGCAGAAGAGGGCAAAAGTAGACAGGGGGTGTGGGTCGTTGAGAGTTGTGTGTGTAGTCCTCGGGGATGCGAGGTGATTTTTCCCTGTTTACTTTACAAGGTGCCAACGTCGAGTTGCTAATTGGAGTTGCTAACGGCTACACTACAAACACTGAAACAAACTTGCTAGAGTTTTATAGTCGAAGTTTACACGGTTGTTAACGGCAAAAACTATTCTAGTCACTTATAACTCTACTGCTACTGTATACACTTCAATGGATGAAAATGAGCCTAAAACTACCGTACGGCATGGTATTACCTTCATTGTGTCTTCTTGTTTCTACAAATGTTTATAAGAGTTCTTCTATAAAGGCAGAAGAACCTAGTAGGACATCATTGTTGAAATACCTGACTGACACTTCGACTGTGTGCATGTTTTCCACACCGCATCATGTTCGGTATGTGAACAATTTTGTCATGCCTAAAATCCTTCAAGAAGAACCGTATAAACATCCGGCATGGTGTGTTTAGCCCACAGTCCCTTCCATGTGTATTAACCTCTTAACCCCCACCTGAACCGACTGCATTAAAAAAAGCTAAAAGCTCCTGGACTGGAGAGAAACTGTTTAATGCCTCATTTGAGAGTGAAGGCCTACAAAAGTAATCCTAACATTCTTGATGCATTTGTGTTTTGGTCAAATTTTTTTTTGTATTTTCATCCTCGTTTCGTTGCTATATTGACGCTTTTTTTTCCCAAGACAATTTTAGAAGATTTTATTTTCAATCGATACCATTGTGTGCAAGTGTGTGTTTTAAAACAAGGGGTTTGAAAAAAATATACGTCAAGACTCAAGTACTTAAAACTACAGAGCTAATACAGTACAGGCCAAAAGTTTGGACACACCGTTGTTATGTCTTTTCCTTTTATTTCAAAACTGTTTCCATGGTTAGATTCTCACCGAAGTCGTTCATTTATGAGTGAACACATGCGGAATAGTGTTTTAAACAAAACAAAAAACGTTGACATAAATTCTTCCAAATCTCGCTTTGACATCACTGCTTTACACTTTTGACATTTTCTCAGTGAGCTTCACGATGTCGCCCCAGAAATGGTTTTGACTTCTCAAACATGTTGAAAACGTATTTCAAAAGACGACTTTATGAAGCTCATGGAGAAAATGCCAAGAATAAATGGCGGCAATTTTGAAGAATTTAGAATATAAAACATATTTGGAGTTATTTCACCTGTTTTTGTTTCCTTCATAATCACATGCATAGTTTAACGCCTTCAATGAGAATCACAGTACATGTAAATAATGTTGAAAGTAAAGAAAAGCCAATACATAAAAAGTGTGTCCAAACTTTTGGCCTGTACTGTATGAATGGAAAAGTGAGAAGGTAAGAATGCTCTCTATTTGTGGGAAAACTAAATTAATTGGAACAGTCTAAAAGCAGCTAACTTGGCTAAGTTATAGCACAGGTATCCTCAGAATGACGCAGAAAAGCTACAGGCGGGTTACAAAGTTCTTTTAGCTTTTTCACATTTTGAGAGAGGAAGTGGGGGGGGGGGGGAAGACTGAGATTTCTCGATCAGTGACAGGTCCGAATGATTGAAGGACAGCTTTATCAAATGTCACTGAATAAAGCATAGCTAGCCTGGCCTTAGCCATCCGTAAACTCCGGTCAATTATCATTTCCCTCCATGTTACGTCTGGGTCTGATCTGAAAACGGAGCTCAGTTGTGAAGATCCAGACCCTCTGTACGAAATGAGTGCGAGGGTGTGGTAGGGCTAAAGCATAGCTGAAATCTCCGAAAAGTCAGCGTAGTTACAAGTAAGTCACGCATACATGGCTATTATAGAATGTACAAAAGATATAGGTCAGAAAAGCCACATATTTTTACAATCCGCACAAACTTCCTCCTTTCAAGCCACTGCGGTGGAGTCGTAGCTCTGTGAAACACTGCAATATTCATCCGATATATTTGACAAGAATAAGAAATGTGTTGAGGCTACTCCTGCAGTCTGTTGGTGGCGGAACAAACTTTCCACGCGCAAAAGTCCAAACTGCAGCGCTGCAGGGAGGCCGTGTAAAGGCGAGATTTCCACTGGCACTTTAATTCATGAGCGACGGAGAGTTACCAATTAGTTGTGATATTTATCCAGACTGCGGAAATGCATTAGTTAGTTGCCAGATGGGAAGCTGTCAGGAAATATTAAATTGGACAAAGCTCGTAAACATTCCCAGACTAAAGACAGTTTCGCTGAGGTCTTTATTTCTCAAAGTTTGTGAAATATTAGCCTCCTCTACTTCAGGCTTTTCTACTTGCAAAAGAAACCTAGCAAACTTACTTTTTCACCAAGTTTCCTCTTTCACTCCATATCCACAAATCTCCTCTTTGGTCTTCCTTTATGCATCCTGTTTTTGGCAGCTCTAGTGTCTTTCCACTGTAATAAATTCATATCCCTCCTCCCCACACATACGACACACTGAAAAGCCTTTTATCGTATTGGATATCTGAATGCTTTTATTCAATGATTTATTCCTTATGTAATGTTTCGTGTTACCTCGATTTGCCGCATTTGTTAATTGGTATATGTGAAAGGTTCTTTATAGTAAGAATATACGTTTTCAAAGCCGACATGCTTTTCTATCTGTGCAGAACGGAGACATCAATCTTTTCCATCAAAGAAAGAGTCTACTGTAAATTGCTGACCTGCCCCGAATAGCTGACTGTGGGCTCACCAGTGAAGCGCATCATCTACACACCATTAATTATTGCTGCATCCATGACGTCAATCTGCAATCACTTTATTTCTAGCTCGGCGTGTTTTTTGAAATTGGACCTTAATACGGTCTGGCGCTCAAACCAAATGCTGACCTGTTTACGGCTTTGTCAGCCAGACTGACACGTGAATGACAAGCGGAGAGAAGCATTTATATACGCGACTCACTGCATGACAGCTCGTCCGACGTATCGCCACAGTCGTCCTCCCGATCGCAGCTCCAGGCGTGGGGTATACATCGCCCGCTCTGGCAGGAGAACTGGTCGGCTTGACAGGGCTGAGCTGAAGGGAGGAAAAGGGGGGGGAAGGAAAAAAAAAACACAAAAAACAACCGAGACGGCCACTTAATTCAATCACACGCACATAAGTCAATGCTGGATGTGCACAACAAGCTTAATGATCTGTACATCACCGAAATGTCAATGTCCGCCCCGCCAAGACTATCACTCAACAGGAGGACAGCACGCGAGGGCCAAGGGGAGAGTGCAGCGCAAATTGACAGGGCGTTATGTGGGATTTACGACCCGCAAATGTTATCGTGGTGATTTGAAACTATTTGTGTCAATCTTGCCATGGGTAGACGTTTGTCGTATGAAAGAGAAAAAAAAAGAAAATCTGCATTTGAATCGGCTCAATGCCCAAGGTCTTAATGGCTTAAGACGATAAGAACAATTACAAGACCCCACACAACTATTCTATAGAAGCCTAATGCCTTTACTGCCCACTCGATGCACGTGCGCTTGCGTTGTTGTCCTTTAATGGCCGTTAAAGGGCAAGTTTTTTAACCCCCCCCCCCCCCCCCCCCCCCCCCCAATGGAAGACTTCAGCAACCCCGGAGCCTCTCCTATAGGGCAAATGCCCTGTGCCGCCGCTGAACATCCTTATTCAGCCAAGCAATTGGAATATGTAGTTGGCCGTAGTTCAATGTTAGCTGATTGCACCCCTGAATGCAGAGTGCTCCAGTGAGGCACTTTCGGGAAAAAACAGACGAGGCGCGGGGATATATGCGGCATAGGTGGTGGTGACGTCGGCCTGCCTCGCGTACACACTGAGAGGCTTTGATAGTGAAAAGAGCTCTCGCACACAGAAAGTGACTGAAGTTATCAAGCGTCACTTCCATTCATGTCTCCAAGATGGATATAGCCTCAAGTCAAATATATAAAAGTGTGATGGAAAGCATTACGAACACCGGGAGACGGCGGTGTGGTCTCGCGCTAAATATGCATTTGGTGTTTCAGCCGTAATGCATTTCTAATAGAGGCCGTGCAATTTGTAGTCCACGTGAAGAATAAAATATGCATTTCAGATTGAAAGTACACAGTGTGTAGATTGTATATCTACTCGGGCTATCTTAACAATGACATGAAAGAGTTGAGTTGATGATGTAAAGCAATGATTTATTTCTTCTTCTAAGTTAAAGAGGACATGTCATGCATAACTGGGGCTCCTTCTGCCGGCAGCGGCATGACACAGCAATAAAAAGCTTTTAGTTTCTGCTTACAGCCAGCTAGCAAGTCTATGGCGGCGTGATGAATACACTTTGAACGCAGAACTGCTCAGAACAGGTCCAGCAAAGGATTCTGGGCTTTATAAATGTGGCGGAATAGCTTTGCATTTCGCCTATGACGCAACATATTCCAGGAAGTGCAGATTGGCAGTAGAAGAGGAGAGATGATAAACCTGTATGTGTGAATAAAGTGAAATACGTTATAATGTATTTAACAGCTCAAAAAGGCGATTTTCGCATGATATCCCTCCTTTAAAATGCCCAAGTACTTCTACTATTCTACTAGAAGCAGTTAAAGTGTATTGCATCTCACACCACGTTACATTTGCACTCTGTTGACACTCCATGCTGTTGTGCTGGTTATCTAGCTTGCACATGTTGTTGTTATCTTGCGTCTGGATTGAAGGGAGCAGCTCTCACTTGTTGCAGCAGACTGATAGCACTTACCTGAACATGTACTATTGGCCTCATCTTCTCCGTTAGCGCAATCGCTCATCCCATCACACAGCCATCGTTTTGGAATGCATCGATTGTTGCTGCATTTGAACTGATCCACGGGACAAGTGTGGTTGGCTGCAAACAGAGAGAAGAAAAGTTACTAAAAAAACTAAAAAGACACAATATTGAATCTGGGTTGTGAATTGTTTGTAATATTAAAAACAAGCTTGGGTGAGTTTTCTATTGAGCGTAAACCACACAGTTTGAAACGATATAGATATCCCACCGACCAAACGCTGAAGATCATTTACGTAGTGTTGAATGAGAAAAGAGCTCAGGGCCCATTGATACAGTATGGCTGCACTGTTACAGTTACAAATGGTTGACCTCTTACGCCACATCCTTTGCCCATCTCAAATACGGAAGTAAAATAAATCAACGAATAAAAAAACACAATCTTACATAAAACCCACTATGTTTTAATAATAAAATGGGTTGTGTAACCCAGCAATGCATTAGATGATATAAATATTGAATTGATGTGTGAATAGCATGACTGATTTGTTGATAAAGTAAAATAAAATACTGTGCACATTTAGTCACTGACAAAAGTAAACCAAATGTTCAAACATAAAACAAAAAATAATACTATGTTCCCTAATATTTTGTCAGAATTTAAAGCTGTTGAGACAATTACATGTGCATGCATATATAACTGCTGTCATATGCATATATAACTGCAGTTATATGCATATATAACTGCATGCACAGATGGGTATAACGACATAATTGTCTCTTACTTATGAAAAATATGTTGCAGTCAAACTACTTACTCTGGTCAACTTTTACTTTTAGAAACATTTGCTGACATTTATCACAAGCCTGTGATTTTCCAGCCACTCAGGAGGAGCCACTCAATGTTTTAATTTTCCACCATTTTAGCCGGAGATTAGTTCAGCATCACACGTGCTCTTCAGAAGAAACCCGAGTCGAACCGGCAGTGTCGAACATAAGTGGTGTTTGTTGTAGCGATTTGTTAAAGTGCAAGTTTTACATGAGTAACGGAGACAGCCGTGTGGAGGAGGAGCACTTTTCACCCTTGCTTCAGCGTTGACATTTCCAACACGCACTGACTGTAAGAAGAATAAGCCTTTAAAAGCTTGTACTATCTCGCGCCGTGCATGACTCTGCATCAAAGTGTTGTGTCACTTTAGTTTTGATAAAGCTGTGTGTCAGAGACAAACAAATATTGTTCTTCTGAGTAAGCCATCCTCTGCTGACATCCATACAACTAATAACTGTGTATTAGCAGCGAGAGGACTGGGTTTGACACAATGTAAAGTTGAGATCTTTATCAGACTGGAGATCCTGTATTGTGTACTGTTATTGTGACAGTTTTGAAATGCATTGGGCAGCAATGGAGTCATGTGCAAACAAGCGTTATAAAGGCCTATTCATATTTCATAAGACGCAAGACATTTGCCCTCACACACAGAGCTGTAAGAACAAAATGGCGTCATTTGGTCGGACAGCTCCTGTTTGGCAGTTCTGGCATCCTGTTCTGAGCACCTCGGCTGAGCAGAACTTGTTCAGCAAGGCTGCGAGAACATCCCTGAGAGCTGTGTTGTGCAACAGTGTCTGTCATGATTTATCTTGTGTTCCCCTGTTTTTGTCGTTGCCTTTGGTCTAGTCCTGTGTTTTATTTTGACATGTGTGTTCTGTCCTTGTGATTTTGCTTTACTTCCCTTGTGTTAATTGCCTGCCCCGCCCTGATGTATCACCTGTGCCCCGTTTCCTTTTGTATTTATACCCCTGTGTCACCCTTGTTCTTTGTCGTGTTGTTGTCCACGTCAGCCCCGGGTTGTTTGAGTTTTATCATCTCTGGATTGTGTTATTTTGTTTTTTGTCATTCATTAAACATCACCAGTTTTGTTGCCGTCCTGCATTTTGGGTTTATTTTTCTCGTTCCACCTCCAACCGTGACAGTGTCTCCATCTTCAGTTCAGTGGTTAATATCCAGCTCCGTGGAGCTTCATGATCAGCTCTGTGGAGAGCACGGTACATTAAACTCCCGTTCCCTTTAGCAAGACACTTTTGCCACAATTCATTTTAGTTGTTTGCAATTGGTGGTCGTCAAAGTGGAGAAGTTCGAAAGTCTCAGTTAGGGTTACAGATCTAGTATACCACCATCAAGTGTTACGTGAGTGAATACGCTTTAATTATAATTACTATTTAATAAAGTTACATTTGCCACGGTCTGAATTTATTGTTGACTGATATAACTGTATACCTTATTATGAGAAGAGAAACAGAACGAAATATGTATTTATTTTTTAGGCTAGCCTATATCTATGGCTGAAACTACTTTAGAATCAACACAGTTTGACAAAAAGAAATGAATAAAAAAGGCAACATAGACAAAACAAATTATCACAGCATATTCACTTTTCTACAATCAGACAAATCAGTGTTTTCCTACAGCAGATGTGGTTCGCCTCGTCGCTCCCGTCCAAACAGTCGTCATCTCCATCGCACTTCCACAGGGTGCGGATACAGCGCAGGTTCTGACACTGGAACTCATCACTTTTACAGTGATGCACCTCCAAAACGTCACTGGAGTCGTCTAAGGATGAGAGCAGACACTAAATTATCAAGCAACAGCGAGATGACACACAACGTTCATAATTAGCTTTCTTAAGCTTCTTTTTTCTTGGGGATTTTGAAGTTGCCTAATGTGAAACCTGCTGAGTGTGAGTCTGCGTGTGACCAGACAATGTGCCCTATTTCAAAAGGACAAAAACATTTCAGGCCGTGAATGATTTCAGAGGAGGATATCTAGAGAAGTTTTTTAAATTATTATTATTATTAATAATTATTATAATATTATGATTACTTTATTCTTATTTTTTTTAAACTAATGACATAATTAAACAATTTATCAACAGTATATAATTATTACCATAGTATAATGCAATGTATTTCTTTCTTTTTTTTTTATATGAGTTTGTTATTTAACCTTTATTTAACCAGGATGCAACTGTTTTATAATAAGTAAGTAAGTGCTTTATTGTCATTGTATAAGCGTACAACAAAATCGTGTTCGGGTGTTAGTCCTGAGCTGCTGCGGCTGAGCCGCGCTGCCACTGTGTCAACCTGACCCGCATGACTTTGGAGGTCGGGGGGAAACTGTAGCACTCGGAAGAAACCTGGCTGGCTGCCCTCTGTCTCCTCTGATCCTCTGAAATCGTGCAGCGCCTCCTGGGTTTGTCCCTGTTTCAGAGCGTGGTGTCCTGCACTGGTCAGCTCCACCTCCTCCTTCCTCTTCTTCCCTCCGCTCCTTCCGCTTCACAACAGTCTTTCACCATCTCTCGTTTGTCCTTTTTTGTTTCCTGTAGCTCCTCTTGTGACGCCTCGACTGTGCTGCAGCTGTGGGGGCTCTTGGAGCCTCTTCAGTGTCTCAGAAGAAGAAATTTGTAGGTCTCAAATGGGTTTTGCCGATAAGCTAGCATTTTGTTTACCTTTAAAAAGCTGCTTTCTTCAGGACCATTTTAGACTCTCAAAGTAAACAAATCCACCAAACCTCCACAAAAACACGGCAAAGACGTACAAAAGTATCCAGAAAAACAATGTGGAACACAGAAACCACAAATGCAGTTCGCAGAAAAAGGCAAAAAACTCAGCTGCACAAGGAGAGAGCGAGGTCGCTTCCTGTTTTCACGTCGCCATGACAAGACAAAAAAAAAACTCTTATAAAGCAAAAATGAAAGTATAGTAAACAAATAATGCTAGTCAGCTGCTTATGTTTATCCTACTATCTCATAATTGTACCACAAAAACAAAACATGTGGCTTATCAAATCAGCCTTTTCTAAAGCCCTGTACTTTCTAGTACATGTTCATTCACCTTTTAAAGCTGAAAAACAATAGTGCATATGAGGTCAGGTTATGCTACCAGAAAGGCAGAAATATCCATTCAAAAACACTGGAAAGGGCTCTGCTCTCACATTACCATTACAGCCAGAAAAAGCATGATTCCCCCTGAGAACGCATGTGTTACCGGGAGTATAGATCAACTTTATTATATGATTTCAGTCCCAGAGGAGGGAGAAGGCTGGATTACTGTATGTGGGTAAAGGATGATCTTGTGCACTTTTTTGCATCTGATTCATGTGTCCTCCTACCTGCACAGGTGACATTGTTCTTCTCCAGGACCTGGTTGTCAGCACATGCGCACACTCGGCCTCCAGGGATGGCCAGGCAGAGGGTACTGCAGCCCCCATAATTCACACTGCATGCATTGTCACCTGCGGAGATAGACTCAAATAAGGCGTCTGGCTCATTTAAAACTGCATTTCAATAATTAGAAAGCGCTGAACATGTCCATGTGGGCCACGTTGAAATCACTTCCATACTCTATTTCAAAGAAACTAATGTACAGTATGTCTCTAACAAGGTGCATATTCTGACACCATGTTAGAGACATACTAAGAGTTTGACCATCTTTACTTTCCATGGTCAAACTCTGTGTTTCTCCAACTGAAGTGGTCCTTGGGCTTCGCTTTAGAGTTTGTGTTTGTTTATTTATTTTTGGTTGATGGTAATTGGTTTCCATTCATAAAGCATCCGGCACTCAAAAGCGCTTCACATCAAGGAACCACTCACTCATTCACACTCTTATTAATACACACATTTGCACAGACACTTGAGGCAAGGTGGGTGAAGTGTCTTGCCCAAGGACACAACAACAGCCTGCACCTGTGGGAGCCTGGATTCAAACCTTTCCGGTTATAAAACCATTTGAAATTATGAGCCAATAGAGTCATTCCAGACCTGGTTTGACTCTAGTCGTGCATTTTCTTTTAGGTGTTTGTAAAAGCTCTCGGTCACTTCTCTAGTTGGTGAAACTGTAAACAAGTGCAATAGGTTCTACACTTCAACTAGTGAGCCTACACAGACAATAGGTGGAATTGTTGCAGCCTTGACCCCTCGTCTTAGGAGTGGCCTGAGTTATATAAAGACCTCTACAGTGGCACAGCGGTTAGCACTCATGCCTTTCTGTGTGGAGTTTGCATGTTTTCTTGGCGTCTACGTTGGTTTCCTCCAGGATGAATGATGTGTGAAGGAATGGTGGTGGTCGGAGGGTCTGCTGGCGCAGAGAGAGAAAGATTTTCTGGGCTATGCACTTTTAAAACATTGCTTTGTGCTTTATCAAAGTTCAAATTCACTTCACTCCGCTCCTCAAACTCATCCTTTACGTCAGCAGAAGTGTCTTTCTGCGGAAAGCAGAATACTGTCACAGAGAAGTCAGGCAAAAGACACCTTAGTCACTTTTATTAAACAAAGGCACCAGCTGAGCCAATGAGATAAAGCGCTTGGTTTTGTGCGAGCCAATCACTAATACTCAGAGGAGCGGATAGCCAATTAATCTATTCAGTGACATAAACAATGGAGGGATGTCTGGGAGCAATTCGCAGCAGGGTGTGAACTACTGTAGGCCGCGCGTACAATAGCCACCATTATAGCATTGAATATTTAACACTGGACTCTCCTACTCAAAATCTGGAACGTCTAATACCTTCAAAAGTCGCACAGAGAAATTAAAACAACGGGAACGTAGGTGTAAAATGTCTTTAACAATAATAAGACAATCTGGATGTAGGTGGATCAGCGTTACTTTACAAGCCTTTCTAAAAAGCACTGTAAAAAAAAAAAAACTGTCTTTGCAGAAGACATGTGCAGTGAATAGACTGAATACTACTCATTAAGTCCAGACCTTGACCTTGGACTAAAGCATCTCACATATTTTATATGGCCTCCAGACTTGCACTCAACCATGACACTGGCCTCTTAATTCACAGTCACAAGCCCTTACAGCTACAATAAAGAGCTGCTGCAGTTCAAACCAGTATAATCATGGCAAAACAATGCAAATAGCATGCTACCAAAAGTGCAATAACACACTAATTGCTCATGGAAACAGGGCACATGCCTGTCATTCTACTTTATTTCATGGTAATATTATGTATATATTATTATGCTTAATATTTCCGTGGTACTAATATAGAAACAGGGCTGTAAAAATCAATATCCCTCATTATTCGTTGCCATTCTATTTCCATCCTGTTACTTTGCCCTATGTTGTAATGGGTAAGAACCTTTATAAACATGATTGGTGCCTCTTGTGGTGCGGTGCCCGCCGTGCCAACTATAAAGTTATTCCCATGAGTAGGACTCAATACAGTTTTAAGGCTGAGGTCATTATTGGAATTGGGCAAAACAATTCGGAAGTGCCTTTAAAATACTACTCTATTTGGATTCATATACAATCTAATACAGATGGAATTGCATCACTTTTGGAATTTGTCTTATTATATCATAACATATAATATCAAACTAACAAACCAGTGCCAGCAAAATCCAACAAAATAAGCATTGAGTCACTACATCCATCACGATGCAAGCCGGCGCAGAATAAAAAACTGATATCTATCCCACCTTAACTTCTACCTATTGCTAAAACCACAGCGAGCGAAGAACATGTTTTACTCGTCCAGCCTCAAAGCAGCTAGTCTCTCCGTTGCTCTCCAGTATGGGAGTCACGGTTCAGTGGCACTAGAGAGGGGGGGGGGGCAGTAAATGAAAAGGAGCGCAGCCCGAACCTTGCTGACTGTGAGCGTCATAGACACGCAGGCCGAACAGAGGTGGTCTCTCGCTCCGCAGCAGAGTCACGTCTCCGCTGTTCAAATCCAACTGGAACACCGACGCGTTCATGTACTCCGTCCAAAATATGAAATTTCGATAGTGAGAAATTCCAAATGGATGGTTCAGCTCTTTGCCGTTGTACACCACCTGCAAGCACACAAGGATGATTTAATTTATGGATTGTCTGACTTTTTGGTGATATATTTTTCAGCAAATCTTTATTTATTTATTTATTTTTTATCACATATGCTTTCTTTGAGAGCCATGACTATGAGGCAAACTGCATACAGGCTGCAATCCAAAACCACAAGGCCACGCAATAGTTATTTTGATATTGATACGGATACCGGTTGTATTATATTTAGACATATTTGGGTAACTACTGGAGATATACCTTATAGAAGATAGATTTCAACATTGATTAGAAAACAGAAGAAAAGAGAGACAAAAGTTAAAACATCTTTAACTAATGTGCTTGGCCTTTCTAATCTTTTTTTCTTTCTTTTGCTCCAAACCTTTGAAACAAAAACGTGTTGAAAATGTTGAAAAAATGACCTTCTACCAATTGCCTCCCACTTACTATGCAATTATTTTCTCAGCAAGAAAAGATCGAAAAGAAAGTTGACCATAAAAAAAGAGAAAACCAGCAATGTACAGCTAGATTTTTTGTTTTTAATGATCAGATCAAAGCAGCACAAGAACATTTGTTAATCGTTGCAGTGACACGACAGCAGAAACAGAAACCAAGAAGAAAAAAAAAGGTCTAAGAGTTAGAAAAGGATTTGTTGACTGGGGAAAGGAATCACCGAAAATAGTATCAGCTCCAACAGGGATGGAGCCGTTTGGATATGGGCTGTGAAATGATTTGATAACAGTATATGATGAATGCGATTCAATTTTCCTCTGCACAAACCTATTCACACTGCGCTGACTGCCTCTAATAATGTTTGCTGGAATCTTGGCATTGATTAAATAGAATTTGCAAATAATTCATTAGTGTAATCTGGCGGTGCGCGTGCGGTCGACAGGAGCGGTTAGGGATGGAGGGACGTCTTGTTGGCTTTTGTTTGGGGAGGAGGAGCGCTCCATCACCACAGGGTTTCGACTGGCACCGACGCTAACGCTGATATTATGTGTATTTAAACGCGAGTGTTTGGTTACCTCTGCAGGTAGCTCATTATTCTTTTTTTTCTTGCTTGGTTTAAAGCAGAACTAAGTAGCTATGCCCCTAGAGGCCATAAGCACTACTGCAGGTGTCATCGCACGTTTTTTTTCTCATTAATTGTCCGTGAGAGTAAATACTACGCTGACAGAAAAGACAAAGGGAGAGAGGGATATTGTACATTGTGCCACAACCCAATTACACAATGGAGATATTATTTCCACTCCAACTTGGCTGTAAACACTGCTAAGGTGGCGCAAGCCCGCAGTTAGCTTTGCCCTTTAGCCTGTTAGCATTAACACTTGTATTACCGCCGGAGGGACTACGGAAAGGATGTATTAAGTTAAACAAGTTACTTAGTTCTTAGTTTAAAACAATGTCAGTGAATGTGAGTTGCCTTAATATGAGGATTCCACAATGTGAACATGCCACTCTTCATTTGAAAGCTATTAATAACCTTTTATTAGCTATTAGCCGCAGTTCTTTCACTACATGAGGTTGGGGACTGGTGCTGTGATTGTCGGATAAGGACAGAGTTGTTTTCCAAGCTGGAGATAACCCTAATTTAGTGTATATCGTATGGTCCTGAAAACTAAACAAAGAAATGTTAAACATAAACAACTTTTACAGTAACATTTACGTAAAATGTTTTATTCTTTTTTTTTGTATATTAACGATATCTTCGTATCAGGGAAGCCAATATTTGATTTGAGCATGCCCACATCTGGACACAACAGCAACTAAAGAAAGACTAGGAGGTGAGAGGTTCTGTATTTATTTACTCAGCGATTTAATTCCTGATGGAAAGTAACAAGTACAAAATTAATGTGTGGGACCGCAAATCTTGCAACGTTAACTACTTTTTTGTTGGCTCAGTAATAAAAACCCTGAAAATTTACGAATGAATGGACTGAACCAAAGTGCTAAAAAACAAAAATGAATTACCCTTTTAAAAACTTTTTTTTATTCGGTGCAAAGTTATTTTCCTATTATAATATCACTCATTTTATTTTTTGTGATAAGTGCACCGTGAGAGGAAAATGTGTGGGCTAACTGCACGCATTAGGCGCTTTCATCACATCAGACAATATTTCTCGCAACCGTTCGCTGTAACTTTTTCCACTCGCTGCTCCCGTTCAGTCAGCTCTCCCGTAAGTATGGTTTTACAATACATATACGGATCAAAACAACTTTATAACAGCAGAAGAAATGTATTTCAGAAGATTGAGATAGTCATCCAAAATTCTTCAGTGTTCCGGGTGAGAAAGTTTTCCGTGACGATACAACACTTTCAGTCCATAAAGTGGAAATGGTTTCGCGTTTGAGAGATCAAGTATTCAATGCGTCATTTCAACGACATTGACGAGCTGCGTTGACTATCGAGTCTCAAGGTAAACCCGAATAATGTTTCACAAAACAGAAAGAAAGTCATCAAAATATCAACTCACCATTCGCCCGGACCCATTGAGGTGGATCTTCTCTATGTGGTCGTAGTAGGCGTCGCACCAGTACATGGTGCTCGTGCCGTGGTCCAGGGTGAGTCCATTGGGCCAGAGCATGTTTGAGGTCACAAATATCCGTCTGTTTGATCCATCCATCCAGGCCTTCTCTATCCGCCCGATGCTGTCATTCACCTCATCCTCCTCCCAGTCAGTCCAGTACATCCAGCTGCGGGACAGAAACATGGAAAATCATGTATTACATTATCTACTGTATTACTATAGATCCAGGGGCATTTTGTACTGCACTCATGCATGGCTTGGAAGCTCTAACCTTTTCGCACTATGAGTTAAATAAGAAGCTACACAAAGGTTGAAGGTCTATATATTCTGGAGGGTAAAGCAACTACTATGCAGTGTTGGGGGTAACAAGTTAGTGGTAGCCATTAGAGTACCGGTACTCAGATTAACGAGTTACTGGATGTTACTTGAAGTAACGCGTTTTGCAAGTAACCATGTTACTTTTTCAATACAATTATCACATATGTTTGTGTTGTCTCCCCTCTCCCCAGCCAGGGCAACACAGTTCCAACTTTATAGACAACAGAGCTTTAGTGATCACAGTTACATGGTGAAAATAGGTTATTCACCTTATTTAGCTACAAATTTGTGTGCTCTCCGCCCTAAGTGTGTGGGCCATTACTATTGTTACATTTCCACAAATAGTTCAAAGTGATAGGGAAACACACACAGGTTAGAAATACATCACGAGTAAGCTATTACGAAGATTTGTAAAACTTAAAATCACGTTGTTTTAGAGATTGTGATGTTTTAAACCCCTGACCTTCCGATCACACACATTTGAAAACAAAATAAATCGGGTACTGTAGCTTTAAATCCTCTATTTGAACATGATTAACAAGTAATTTTGACACAATAGTGAGCCTTTGAGCAGCGCATTACTCTGCCCTTACTCCTACCATCTCTGTGCAGTTGAATAGTGCCTCCTTCTCCTGTGTGCAGATCGCTTATCAATCAATACACGTCTGACAGGCTGCTGCTGCTGTTGTCTTTCAGAATGATGAATCTTATGTGGCGCTGATGTGTGTTATCGTGCCCGTTGCCAACACCTTCGTGAAGCCCTGGCGGTGTGAATTCACATGTTTTGCAAGCTGCTACAGGGGAAACCAGGGCCTATACTGTGCAAATGCCAACATACAGCACGACGTTTTAGAAAACCCCTGCTGTTGTTGAATTGATAAAGTTTAGAGCAATAGCAAAACACGTGGATGAAGCCTGATGTCTCTAAAAGCAGCACGATAGGGGTAAAGAAAGTGCCTCGACATAACCCAGACATTTTCTTTCTTCTTAGTGATGATTATTATCAGTATTCCTCCTGCAAGTGTAAGCCCACCGAACAGTATGAATTTTGTTCTGAGCTGTAGTCGTAACCGAAAGACAGATACCGGCAGGCAATGCCACATTTTCTTGCTGGATTTTTTTTTTGCAGCTGAATTACATAGTGCAGGAGTGGCCAACCCGCGGCTCTCGGGCCGCATGCGGCCCTTGGCCAATCAGAGTGCGGCTCTTTGCATGATTAGATATTTTTAACACAATGCGGCTCTTTGCAAAAGAATTGGTACATGTTGCCCATAAACTGTAACAGTCTTTAAGAATATTGACCAAAAATCCAACCATAGTCCTACAGACCCTGTTTTCCATCTCTACGCATGAACGAGAGTCTGTCTCTCTTCTTTCCGAGGCGGCGTGTAAAAGGTGCCCGTGCAGCAGCCTCGCTCAAAGCGGGATGTAGGGGAGGTTAAACAACAGTCAGGCAGATCGTGGCACTGGGATCAGCTTCCGTGCTTTTCAAGTTTCTGATTAGCCAACTCTTTATTTGATGAAAGTTGGCCTCATATTCACAGAAAAAGATCATAATTAGTAAATGGAAAAAAGCGGAGCTCTAATGAAGCGTATGATGCGAAGCGCGACATCGTAACGCGGAAATACGCAAAGTCATTGACTTTTCTGTCACATGTTGTAACTGTAACACATGCAACATAAAACAGAACTGCAGACGTCCTCCAGAGGCTCCTGATTAAAGCTTATGAACTTTGTGCAGCCTAAAGTTCGTTCTCTGCACAGTCCAGTCAGGACCAAGCTGCGGGCACTGAGCGCACAGGCCAGGGGCGAACCAGAGGAGGGGGCTCAGTGGGCAGGGCCCCACACACAAATATACACCAGCATTGAAAAAAACAAAACAAGCAACAACAAAAACTATTCGAAATAATAATATTGTTAATAAATAGATCAAATGTTGTCCCAGTCAGAACAGAATAGCAGAAAATGTCAGTTTATTTAATATACATTTATTTCAATCTAGGTGAGGAGTAAAACTACCACAATTATTGAAATGAAAAAGGCCAGGCATAAAGTTATTGTTTATTATGATTAAATATAACAGTTTCATTACATTTAATCATATTAAACTACCACACTCGGATTTCGCGAATGGTCGGTGCCTTTGTGGCTCTTCACAGGATCAAGGTTGAACATTTCGGCCCTTGGCCTCTGACCGGTTGGCCACCCCTGACATAGTGCTATATTATTCAAGACATGCAGTTTACCTTCAATGAGATTTTTTTTTTTTTTTTATATAATTTTGTTGGTCCACAAAGCTGACCTCAAGTGAAATTATCTTTGAAAAACATTTTCAGAATATTTACCCTTTTGTCCAACTACGTCCTATGAACCAAGAGATATAAATCAAACGTTGACTCTCCCCATTCAGCCGAACTAAAATGCAATCACGCTTCTCAATATAAAGACCAAGGTTCTTTAATAGTGTAGAAAGAAGGACTATTTATGTCAGTTTAAGAGGTCGGTCAGTTTTAGTTTGTAAAGCATAATTTGTCAGTGTGAACTTTACCAATTCAGTCCTATTCACACTCCTATGGGTCAGGAGATTTCCCAACTCTCCTGACATTACAGTGGAAGCAGATTGAACAGGGGAGGGTGCATGTATAAAACATTATTTTCCAGAATAATGGCCCATTAAATACAACACAAAAGTAAAGTATCCAGACTTCATTATTTAGTTGGAATAATCAAACCGTGTAGATGACAATATCACAATTCCCTATATATTAAACATGTTATGATCAAAGTTGTTTAAAAGAGTCCACAGCACAGCCTTGCCAACCTGTCATGGCGAAACAAGCAAAACTGTCACTTTGTTTTTATGTCAAGTCAAAGCTACAAACCCCCATGCTTCAAATCAGAAACTTTCTCGTCTTGTATACAACAGGGCTGCATCTCTCAGCGGAGTTGGACCTATCACTGCAACAGGATTGGGTCGACTATTTGACGCGATGAGCTCGGCAGTAACCCCGCCCGGGGGGAATTGCAGCGTTTGAGCGTTCCTGACTGAGCGTCGTGGCCCCTCTGTTCCTCATCAATGATAGAGGCGCGGCTAAAGGGAAGATGAAACAGAATGGGATATAGAGGTGAATGAAGACTCCCCATGTCTCCAAGTCATCTTTACAACCTAATGCATTATTCAAAGGGGGCTCTCGCTGCACTTGCATAGGAGCTAAGGAAGACATAGGCAGACATAACAGGGGATGAGAGGCAGACGGACTCCGTATAGAGGCACTGACGACTGGGAACAAAACTCAGCCAAGTCAGAATGCCAAAGTCAAGGGAATCGGTGGTCAATATGTGCAGAAAGATCGGATTTTCGCGAACACTGGAGGTAGGAAGAGCAATGCCAAGAAACTGACATGACTTCCGTTTAAACAACTCGGCTAATTCACTTTGTGTTGGGTGCGGCTTGCAGTATGTTTGAAAGTTTTTTGGCGTCCTAGTATGAAAAAAAGAACACACGTAGAAAGCCAAATTAGTCATTACATTAACTCCAATGCAGGTATGAAACAATGGCAAACAAGGTTAGCATGTCTTAATAAAGTGAAGACACAATTATTATATATATTTTTTTTTACTTTTTGTAAGAACTTTGAGGCACCTCTGGGAGCAGGTGGGTAAAGTGTCATGCCCAAAGACACAACGGCAGTGTGCACCTTCAGGAGGCAGGCGGGAGTCGAACCCCAGGCCTCCCGATCATGAGACGACCTGCTCTACCATCTGCATCACTGTCGCCCCAGTAGTAGTTATTATTAAAACATGGGTGCATACATTTTTTTCACTGAGGGCTGCATATTTAAAGGTACATTATGCAACTTTGATAATTATTTGACCTTTTAGTGACCCTGTATGAGCGGTCAGCATGGCACCTTTACTTTCCGTCAGAGTGGTCTCTAGGACGCTCCGATAATAATAATAATAATAACAATAATAATGCATTGTTTTTAAAGGGCTTTTATGGACACTCAAAGACGCTTTACATTGGGTCATTCATTCACTCCATACTTGGTGGTGGTAAGTTACTATTGTAGCCACAGCTGCCCTAGGGTAGACTGACGGAAGCGAGGCAACCAGTCTGCGCCATCGGCTCCTCCGACCACCACTAACCACTCACTCACTCACTACATTCACTCAGGCTTCCTGGTGTTTCCCCAAACGGTCTCCCATCCACGTACCGACCAGGCCTTGCCTACTTAGCTTCCGAGATCTGACGGGATCGGACAGAGCCAAGGCTCCAGAATCGATTGTTCAGTAGATTTTCACGGCTGACAGACTCTCACCAGAACACCTACAAAACAGATCCTGGAGAGACCACAGCGATCGAAAGTAAAGGCGCCATGCTAACCACTCATAGAGCTGCTGGGTCACTACAAGGTCAAAAGAAAAGTTATGAAAAAGTTGCATAATACACCTTTAAGTTTAAAACGCTGCTGTTTTCTCTGTTGTTTGGATGTGATCCTGAGAACCACTTTGAAAACGAGATGATTCATCTCTTAGATACAAGTGTGAACAATCAACACACCACAACACTTATAGCTAATAAGGCTAATTTGCAATGTCGATACATAATTACAATAAATTAGTGTTTTATGCAGTGAAACATTCAACTGGGTGCATTTGAGAGAGGTTTAAACCATGCCTTAGACCTTTATTAACGCTGGAACCATAATGTCAGCTTTTTTGTCAAATAAAAACTTGCTGTAAAGAGCACCGTCGCTGGCGATGCGTGCCAGTGCAACAAGAAGAAAATCAATAATTGGTTTGAGGGCAACATTTGGCCCCCGGGCTGCACTGCGGGCATCTCTGTATTATAGTGACATATTATAGCGAGCCTTAAATGCTGTAGTAGCCATTGCATGTGTAGAAAATGTAGCAGTAAAATAGTGAATAGTGAAAACTTGTGGCTCTCACAGGTTTTCAGTCAGGCAACGCTTGGAGTCTGACAAAACGTCTGATAAAATATTAGTCACGGGCTTTCCCACCTGGTGTTAAAAATGCAGTCGACAGTATGTTTCTCAGCAAACCTTTGAGTCAAAAGGCATATCGGGAGACTAAACTAAGCCGATACATGAAGGGCAAAAGGCCAAAACTTCATATTGTGGCACAGCAGGAACAGGAAAGATGTTCAGCCAGATACCTGTGCGACTGGGAACCAAAAATAAGGAAGATGCTGAAATATTTTCATTCTGTTTTCTAAGTAATATGACACTCCTTTACCTTGCATAACTTCATAAATAAATGCTTGTATTTTAGGAAATTCTGTTGTGTTTTATGTATTTCCTTACCTTTATTTCATATATAACTAAATTGATCTTTTCCAAAATGCAGCCGTATCTTTCATTTAGACCAGAACAGTGTTACTGAATAGCACGGTGAATAACAGTGAATGCACTCGAGGAATTTGCAGAAGGTGTTTCTTTACACCGTCTCAGGTATTCCCACACACCCCATCACAAGCAGCAGAGGCAGGGTTCACCATCACGTGTTCAAAATGTGTTGACATGCAAACAAGGTGCAGAGGGATACTGTTTTTTTTTTTTTTCTTCATTCTACCAAGTGAAGAGCAATTTGAGTTTAGTTTGAGTTTTTAGTCTGTCAGAGAGCTCAAAAGTAGAATAATTGGACACGTGCAAAGGAGGGATTGTGAAGTTACATGGCTCGGTGGGGTCCTCGGATGAGAGTAGCAAATATACGACCTATAAGAAAACTATTCAATCAAAGGCCGGCAATGGGTGTCCAGAGACTTATACAACGTAGTAATTGTCGGTAATAGCCTGAATCTCTTACAAACAAATAAGTACAAAACAAATACCTTTATTCACCGAGAAGAGTCGTGCGAGTCACTCTTACTATATGGGCTTTTTAAACTAAGCTCAAGGATAATTGTGAAAAAAAAAACGGCCGAGTTAACTTTCAAGTTTGCACTTTGCAGCCAAGCCTCCATTAAAAGTGGCATGTCAGGATGCGTATAGATCATGTGGAAATGCATGTATGAGTCGGCTAATGCGGCGCCGAACGAGGCATATGGCAGTATTAAGTTGACACTAGTGGTCCTTATCGTGTCAACACAGACCGGCGATGGCAAGCCGTGCAGAAAATAGGGTCGCCAAAGGAAGCAGGAAGAATCAGTAGGGGAGTTGAGTCCATTTCACCCGACGAGACCTCTCCTGCGGCGCAGATACAGATCAAAGGAGTGCATCCTTTAGGCTTTTTAGGGCTCAGACCGAAAAATCCAACACGAGATTTTCTAATCATTTGTGCTGTCAGAGGGAGGTGCGAGCTAAAGTTATTAATCCCAGAGTGAGGAAAACACACTGACAGCTTGTATCTGTTAAAATGGTAGGTCTTAATACAATTTGAAGCACCTTGCTATTTGGTATTGGTACACTGACGTCCAAACTTTGAACAGGGCTAGAATAGAGTGTTGGTATATTAAATGCGCATATAAATCCACACTTAGTATGTTTCAGAAGCGGCACAGTATGTAGTCCCATGGATAAGGCTGCTGCCACGCACACAGATCGTTCACTCTTCATCTCGTTTCTGTCTAAAATGTACTATCCATTGAAGCCTATATAACGGCCAAAATTATTCTAATAAAAAAATACTTTCAGAACTGACAATTAGTGGACAAAGCCTAGCACTGGTATTAGGAGAGACATGTTGTCATTATGTCTTTAGCCTCACTGCCAAGCCAAATCAATGGCCAAAAGCAAACGTAATTATTTGAAACATGAAACCAGTGATATGGCTGTAGATGACACAAACACATTTTGGCCGATGCTCTTTCAGTTCTGAAATATAAAGTTTTTACACAATTTGTTGACATTACACCATTTACCAGGAATACAAATCAGACCTCATGTCAATTAATGCAGGTTTTATATAAAGCACTAAAACCATTTAAGCCTCAAGTGTAATCCTTATGATGCGGAGGGCACTCATTGAATTAACATGTTAAAGCAAATTACATGAATGTTACTGCAGGCCAGTGTACTGCATGTATGTGTATGAATGTATAATTTAGTCATAGGAAGAAACGCAAAGATTAACAACTGCCTAAACAGAATAATCAGCATTAACATTTTGCCCACATACAAAAGCAGGAGATTAGCAAATCATATTTTAGCTGAGCAATGACAAGGGCATAGGCCGTATACGGATAGGTTCAATGGCAAGCAATTACATCTAAATGCAATGTATAGTACTAATACACAGATGAAGAAAAAAATACATGTGCCAAACGAATCTAAATACATGTTATAATTACCTGTTTATTGGGTCGACCACAATGGCCCTGGGATGTGACATGTTGCCCTCCAGCAGAGTCTTCCTGGTCTGGGAGGCCTTTTCCAACCTGGCAACGCTGATGGTCTTCCTGTAGCCATCGTTGGTCCAATACAGGTTTCTGCCAATCCAATCCACTGAGATGCCCTCCACATTGTCCAGCTCTGAATGAAACACATTGCAACAGTAAGCTACGATGTGACAGACATTAAATTCTCTCTTCCTTTCTGGTTAGATAATTGTCTCAAGTAGGCGAAATTATTTCATTTCTTACATTTCTTCATTTTAATTATTTAAGGACATTATTAGTTAGCAAGCACATTTAACCCACCCACATTTAACCTCCAATGTCAAAGTAAAATATACCCACCATCTTTCAGTATTGTCTCCCTGTTGTTCCCATCTATCTTCTGTCTTCCTATTAGAAAACTTGTTGTATCCGCAAAGTAGATATATCCGAGCTCTGCGTGGTAGTCTATTGCCCTTGGGTT
Source organism: Proterorhinus semilunaris (assembly GCA_021464625.1). NCBI lineage: Eukaryota > Metazoa > Chordata > Actinopteri > Gobiiformes > Gobiidae > Proterorhinus > Proterorhinus semilunaris. The sequence goes on along the minus strand of CM038353.1, from coordinate 11,502,299 downwards.
GACCAGATCCTCAATCGGTACCATGTGCTCATCTGTAGATTTCACATTCATATCCAATCCACGGATAACTCCCGGCCGCCCCTTTCCGTAGAACAGGAATAGATCCGACTTGGGCTCTGCAAGGCAAGAAGGAAAGGACAGTGCAGTTTTAGCATTATTGTCAATTAATTGGTCTAATTCATCAATGTTAAGCCCGGACATTAAACTCTCTTACGGGGGCGCATTGTTCTTATATGTGAGCAAAACCACGGCTATCCATTCACCTTAATAGACCCAGTAATCAGTGCCAGTGACTATACTCTGGCTATTCCATCACTCTGCGGTGCTACAGAGACACGGTGACAGCAGGAGAAGAGAGAAAACGCATGGGCAGACAGACAATGGGACGACCTTACATCAGCAGGCGCGCTAAAAGAGTGGCTCTCAATAGGTTACATTCACCTGACATTGTATCGCTTACAGTTAAGCACTTAAGTAGAGGGCAGTCCGAAACTTAATGGCAGATTCGGCCTTTTAAGTGTCAAATTCAGACATGCTGAAATGGTTTATGGTTTCTATGTAAGTAGTTACTGGGCCTATCCACAAGCAGGTAGAAGGTTTAAAATGTTCTGTGTTGGCACAAATTAAAATCTACAAGCGCTATATAGCTTTGGCTCCTCCAAATATGTACTATTATTTATTTTAAATCAAGACAGAAGAGTATTCTTTATTACAAAATTGTATGTGAGGTAAGGTAAATAAAAAAAAAAAAGACCAATAGCTACAAAACTTGAAAATGCCCAAATATCGGCCGATATATCGGCTGGCTGATATATTATTATTATTATTTATATATACAGGTGGTCTATTGAGACTCAATGTCTCATTTGCAAGAGAGACCTGTTAAAACATACAAGGTAAATAACAGTTAACAATAAGACAACTGTGGAACAATTACAGCAACTTTAACACAATACTAAGAATATCAGTCGGGCCCTAGTACATCCCTAAATCATGGACACATCTGCACACCGATTTTCCCCGAACATCACAAATCCAACCAGTACAGCCCTACCTATGTGGACCACAGCTCTAAAATACGAGACAAGACAAACAGGAGAGGCCTAGAAAGCTGAGCTAGCCTCCCCGCCTCTGTGCTCTTGGGGGCTGTGTGCTCTGCCTAACCCTGTGGGACGCCCCATAGAGGGATTAAGGAGGAATGAAGGAGGGCCTCCACTGAGAAGCGCAGACCCCCAGCCCCTCCCCGAGAGACCGAGATGCTGGGGGTGAGGACCACACATCCGCACTTCCATTTATCATGTTTTTTGTTTTTTTTGTGAGGGTAAGACCGACTACCCAGGAGACAATTAGACCTAGATATCAAGGCTGCTGTATGAAGGAGCACTACCATTTAGCACCAAATCTCATTATACCAAAAGAGTGGGGCGAGAGTGAGAGAGGCAGAGATAGCTTGTGTCATCAGACCATCTACAGGAGGGAAATAAATCAAAAATGCCACGGCGGACCTCCCCGTCGCTCTGTTAGGCCCGATCGAAATGTGAAATGTAGCGTTGGTGGGCGCCTCTCGGATAGTGTCATCAATTTGATCTTCTTGCTTTTATTGTCAACTGTACAATGTCCAGCGATTGATCAGGGGGACGTACAAATGCGGACCAACTTAAAAGCTCATTATGGCGATAATCAATCAGGCGGGATGGGGGAGATCGATAGGGGCGCGTCCCTGTTAAAATGGCTCCGTGTCCAGCAGCGTTCATCTCTCTGCGACTGCCGGAGGGAGCGAGAAACAGAGAACCAGAATGGCAAAATAATGTGACACATGACCTTTGGGGGCACGTGCCGACACATGAAAAAAAACGTGGCCATGTAGAACGGTTGAGTCCCCGCTGCACTGTGCCCTGTCACTTCTTTCGGAGATGTGTCAGTGGTTTTGTTCATTTGGGGCACTGCTGAAGAGTGGAAGAAATCATTGGGAAAACAGAAACGAAAATGGTGTTTGAAATTGTATTTGTGTTCACCCATTGTTGAAGTGGTGAACGTATTGATTTGGCAAAGGGTTTATGAAACAATCCATTCATCCAGACGTGATACTACCTCCACATTCTGATTTCATTGCCCGGGAGGAGGAGAATGCCAGTTAAGGCAGCTATTTTGAGACCGTATCGACAAAAACCTGAGCACGCCTGTATTCTTAAAGGTCCTATATCATGCAAAATCGACTTTTTGGAGCTTTTAACCATGTTGTTATGCTATTTCCTTATCAAAAACACCCCCAGAGTGGTTTCTGGATTCATTCACGCAGTTCTCAGTAATCCTCCTGAATCCTGCTCTCTGAGCAGCTGCTCCGCCCTCTCCTGGTAAACGACTGACATGTTCAGTTGTGTCGTCACAGCGGAACGGAAGTGCTCCACGTCTGTAATCTAATGCCTTACGGCATGATTTTCATTTGTAAAATTGCTTTTTTCATTATTTCTGTCGTAAGAAAAAATCAATAAAAAAAAAAAATGAAAAAAAAAAAAAAAAAAAAGAGTAAGTGCCTGACGCTGCGCTGCCCCTGTACCGAAAACAAACGCTCCCCCTGAGCGTCCGAACGGTCTGAACAGATGGTCATGGCATGTTGCACCGAAAGTTGTGAAGAGGGAGCTTTTTCTAACCTACTCTGGAGTCTGGACACCTGTTCTTTTTTCTTACCCAACGATAATGTCACGGAGAAAACCGCGTTTGGCTGCGAGGACTGGACTTTATTCAACCTTCCCAAAGAAGAGGCCATAGAAGTTGGACTTTCCCTCCGGGATTCAGCGACTATCAGCCACAATAGTGTTTGTCTGTGCCTGTACTGATGGATGCTTGATGAACCTTGGCCAGAATCAAAGTGGATTAACTTTTATAACCAACGCAAATCCCATAATGGAAACATCAGAGTGGTGAGTCGATCAAAATGCATGTTAGCGTGTGTGTTAGCGTGTGTGTGTTAGCCATTTAGCCATGAAGCTGTGTTGCACATGTTAACTCCTTATAACAGCATCATGAAGTAACTTCACTTTTTGCTGTGATATATATATTTCTACTACTGCTAAAGTTGTATGAGCGGCGAGAGGGGGCGGAGTTAACTGAATCCAAGCGTTTTGTCTTCCGGGTTGGAAAAATACCTCCAGAAAATACTTATATTTATCACAAAAATTAGTGCTCCGTAGTGGTAGAGGTACAATATATCATATAAATGCCTATACTTTACTTTGGAATGGCTTAAAATAGCATGATACAGGTCCTTTAAAAATCTTTTCATGACTATCTCAATATTAAAAGAAGGGAATATATACTGTATCACTGTATCTTTATCAAAGGTTTCTTCTCCACTCAATCTCCACCGTAGCTTTTTAACTCACTACACTATACAGGAAAAAAAAAAAAAGTGTAGTGGAGGTGGGAATGACAACAGGGAAATAACAGGACTAAAAGAGAATTATAATACACAGAATATAATATGCCTGCCCCAATGCAAGGCAAACGTGTGAAAATAATGTCAATCGTTTTTAATGTATTAACTAGAAACAACATTAGCTCGGTATTGGACCCTACCTAGTGTAAACCTGCGATGAATCCCTAAATACATCTTCAAAAGTAAGATGAACGATGTAGTAACTCTTTTTTAGGTATACTTTGTCCTATCAATTGTGTCTTTGTCTTTTGGTTCATTCTATCAACATCTATATAACAAATGTACCAAGCTGCTTTGCATTGAAAGCTTTTCTTGGGAAATGTTGCTAAGTGTAAGTTTAAAACTAATGATTGTATCGGTAATAATCTGTATCTGTTCAGCTCAGGAAGGACTTGTTTGTATCTAAAGTCAATGTAATCTAGACCTTATCATTTATTATGTTATGTAAATGTATATTGAATTGAATATGGGGTAGACACTTATAAGGTGTATTGCTTCAGCCTAATCCATTTTGAGCATCCACAACTGTATGAATTTTGAAAGACACAATGATTGTAAAAATTGCTCAAAATAAAACTAGAACTGCAGTAACTACACTAATCTATTCATCTCTTTGGAAATGTCTACAACAGTGGACACCTGAAAGTATATCAAAAAATGTCTATCAACTGAATGCATAGGCTACAACAGGACAGATGTAATAGGAGACAATCCATTCCATATAATGACTATAGAAAAACAAAATGTTGTAGTGTCAAACAGAGATATCCTCATTTGGTGATATTCACGCGCCCCTAATGATGGTATAATGATAAATGGCAAAATCCTAATACAATTACATGCATCATGGAAAGGATAATTGCAGGTCAGCTGTTGGGGGGTGGGGGGCACCGCTGTCCTTGGTTGGTCAGTGGGTCAGGTCATAAGATAAGAAATTAAATGGCCAAACAAATTATGACTGAATTATGTTTAGTCGTTGTATCTAAATACCTATAGGCCATATTTATGTTTTGATGCATTTTGGAGCTGCGTTTTTTGGGGGGCTGGGGTGGGGGCGGCAGGGAAATTTACGACAAGAAAAGGTTTGGAACCACTGGTTTAAAGTATTGATGATATACAGTTTATAACGTCGGTATAAGCAACACTCTATTTCAACACAGGTCTCATAATAATACAAATTTATAATGTGCAATATATCTGTGTACCCTAACTTCTCCCCGTTGGTCTATATATTCAGCTGCGTCCAGAGTGGGACCTTTGTCGCTGACGAAGCCTTTTGGATGAGAGGCGAAACGTTCGAAGACTTCAACTACTGAGTACAGAAGATGAATCAAGTACCTTCATTGAAGAATGTGCAATATAGGAATAATCTTTGACATGCCTGATAGTCTATAAAGCAAATATGAAGGCAAAGTTTATTTATAATTTAAATGTGGACAGGTGATATGTATATACAAAATTACTAATGCGCGATATTCTACAGTTCCCTCCAACAAAAAGCGTTCCTCTTCTGGCTGATTTGGTTGGAAAGTCTTTTGCAGCAATAGACCATGACGGAAACCAAATGAGTGACAACCCTGAGTTATGAAAATGTGCTTATTATTTGTCACGTGCCAGAACAGAACAAATGTACTAACTTTTACAGGACTGTCCATCTGATCCCAGGATGTATCCCGTGCGGCAGCGGCAGCTCCGTGACTTGTAGCTCCCACTGAAGAGGCAGAGATGGGAGCACCCGCCCAGTCTTCCATAGGAATCCACTTCACATGAGTGAGTCCTGACTGCGAATGATATAAAAATAAAAAAAAGGCATAGAAATCTTTAAATGCCAACCCCTTTGAGCCCAAATGACACATAGATAGCCCTCTGATGAAATTGACTTTATCGAGTTGCGCCACATGTAACCTCCATATGAAATGTCCCTTACCTTTTGGCTGAGTGAGTTTGTGGTAAACACGCAGGGCCGGGCTGTTCCCCAGGCTGGTGAGGGTGCGGGGCTCCGCTGTGATGTTGAATCGATGGATCTGCAGTAGGTCCACGGAGCTCGTCCCACTGGAGAAGTCTGAGTGGGTGGCATACAGGTAATCCTCGAACAAGGAGAGACCGACAATGTGTGACACCTGGAACAAAAGAAACATGACCCTAAATAGAGTTCATTTTAACATGAGAGCGCCGTGCATAGTTAGAGGTCTTTTTTTTCTGATTAAGTTTTACGTTCTCATTGTTGAGGTAGAAAATCCAAGTAAAATAAGTAAGCAATGAATGGAATAGTCCTTAGTTTTGAATGACTGTGGCCCTTAACCCACAGCCCCCCACAACAAAACATCTCTCTGCTTCAAATTATCATACTATTCTGCACACAGATGTCCAAACGTTTTGCACAGCACTGTCTTTTAGCCTCCGGTCTAAAGCAATAACCACAGAACACAAATATACAGCAAACACACAAAGCCATATAGGGGTTGCAACATTTGGCAGATCGTGTGGGGTCAGGGGCTCTTATGGGAGGCACTGACACAGCCAGCTCTATGCTTCATTTGACCGACTGACATGCACATGGCTGGATGAGCTGTGTTCACTGCACCTCGGTTCACCGGACTGTGGCAATACATCAGGGGCATCGAGACGCGCGTCACGAAAAAGAACAACAAAGCGCTCATGCATTTCTCTCAGCGGGCCTCGGCATCATAAGCAGGCCTCAAGTTTTTAGATGAGTAGTTTGAGTTTTCGAAAATAAACTCTGACTCACCCAGCCCTAAGAAATGGGCTTCAATTTGCCTCAGCCTCATGAGCCACCCCACAGCTGGTCACAAGAGAGACTTGTTTAATGCGGAATGATGCCCCTTTCGCTTCCATCTAATGAGCTGATCAAGAAACAAAGAGCGCGAAGCTGTCATTAGCTTTCACGAGTTTGGAAAAGTCAAAGTGTGGCCCTCATTGCACCTGCACAGACTCTTGCACTGCGATCTGTTTATTTACAAAGCTACTCTCCAACTATAGTGCCATCATGCTTGTCACGTTACTTCACACGCAGAGTGAGCCATCGCAGCCTCCGGTCCCAGGACCCCGTGTCCTTCAGTGTCCCAGCAGTGCACACAGAGCTGGGGTGAAAGGCTTTCTCCTTCTCAGGTCCCTCCAGCTGGAACAGGCCTCAGCCGGACCTGAAGCTGTCCAGCCTGATCACACTTATTACGAGTATTTCGAGATTTATTTATTAAAAGGGCTGGTGTGTCTACAGGAAAGTGCTGTTGTCATAACTAGAATGTTTTAGCCGCATCCTTCATGATGTATTTGTGAAAACCTTTGTATCTTTATTTGCACTGTTTTTATAATTGATATGTTTCAAACAGGTCTCTTTTGCAAATGAATCAATTACTCTCATACGGTTAGATAAGAATGCTGTAGTTTTTTAACTCCGGGACAGGGTGGGACCTCTATGGAGTCTGCCTGTTCTCCCCTGCTCTGGGTGGGTCACCTTTGGAACTTTGGTTACCCCCCCCCCCCCAATTAATTGACAAATCCTCCAGGTAGGAACTCCAGACAATGAATCTAACTAAAGATTGGGAGAAGGGACCTGCGGCTCAGCACTGGGGTCGGATAATAATCCTGACACGTTGCTCAAAATAGTAAGAAAGGCTGGGATTCAACTGTCAGTGCAATATTCCACATAAGGAAATGTCTACTCATAACATGCAAATCCTTTGTAGTGATCGGTGTTGTCATGGAGCTTTTAACTAATACATCTGACACTTTATATGTGAATACCTTTTAAAATTATACTGGATCTGCAATAGGTGGCATAATCATATTCTAGAATCTGGAAACAACCAATTAAATCTTAAATTATGAAAAGGCAAAGGGGGTATAGTGAACTCCTGATTTAGCTGTGTTAGTAGGTTTAATGAGGCCACAGGCAAATCAAGGGTAGCATTATGCAAAGAACACCTGCACGCACAATAAAGTGCTTGAGATGAACATGCTCCTTCTCCGGTGACGAGTGGGCACCTTTTGTGCATAAAAGCACATTTTAATGAACGGTGGTAATGTGTGACGAAAAGCCTCAGAGGTGTGCTACAGGCGGAACAGCTGATACGTTTTTTTACTCCGAGTGACAAATGAACAAAACGTGTCCTCAAGACTTTGAAGTTCTTGCAAAAATGAGAGCGTTACGACATGTACTGAATATACCACCTGTCTCTCGGTGATAAAGCAACAAATTAGACACCACGAAATGTCCTGTTGTGTGACAATTTAGAGGGGTTTAAATGAAGTCAGGAAGGAACGATAAGACAGGCTGTTCCCGCTGACTTTGCGCCAATGGATATGTAAGCCCTCGGGAAAAGACAAAAGAGAGAGAGAGGGAGGGGGGGAGAAGTATTAGCTCCAAACCCTGCAATGTGACACTCACTTGACTCCCGTGGATGATGGAGTGCCGGTTCTTGCCATTGTAATCCACCACCTCGATGTAGTCCAGGTAGGCGTCGGCCCAGTAGACCAGTTTCTTGAGCAGGTCCAGGGTTAGGGCCGTGGGCTGTTCAATCCTGTGGTCCACCAGCCGAGTGCGGTTTGAGCCGTCCATGTTACAGCGCTCCAGCTTGGCGGCGTTCCCATAGTCGGTGAAGAAGAGCATCCTGGGGAAAAGGAGGGTTTGGATGAGGAGGACAATACAAAGGAACCATTTGTCGCGAGAGAAACTGATGTGAAAAGAACATATAAAAGAGTTTTATCAATTAGACTGTGAGGAGTGGTTTGTCTGGACTTTTATCAAAGCATCTGCGTTTATTCCAGACTGCAACTCACACAATATGAACGTCAGGGCACGTTTATTGTGCCGGTGATTGAAGAAAAGCCACAGTGGTGTCAATAACTGTGACAAAATTGCAATGTTTTGCTCAAATCTGAGTATCCACCTGACTTTCGTCATACAGCGCAGACAGTGTGGTGCAACCGCTCCACAGAGATTGGATTCGCCTCCGTACAAGACAGAGCAACGCACTGCTGTGAAAATGTCTTTCTAAAATAGAAGTAAAGAAGTGATACATTATGAATGAAATGAGTCACTACCGTTTTCAACCTTCAACAGGAAAGAGTAATATTTTTCATAAAAGGGTTCAATGTTTTATCAAAGTCTGCGCTACAGGAAGTCAACTGAGCAGTAAGAAATACTCTGCAATCACTAAGGCGCTGTGTAACTGCATAACGTGCATCAGAAAAAGTATGATGACAATAGGCATTTCCACATGTATTCTTTTCTGAACGCTTATGGCTATCAGAGATTCCTTCTCCCACAGAAGGTCGGCCCTTGGGCAAACATTGCAGCTAAAAATGATCCGCTAAATCATGTCCCTCGTCAAGGACAGTAGTCATACAGTAATTACTTTCTCAGCACATTAGCAAGACAGCAGTAAAAGGTGCGCTGTATCAGATAATACCCAGTCATGTATTCCCTCCACACACACACACACACACACACAAACTAAACATAACGACTGCAACAATTAAAACTACTATTATAACTACACCATAATGAACGAGTTTCCTATTTACCATAACTGTAAGTGCTCGGCTGGACCTATGATTTCAAGCTCGTCCGTGTTAATTATCCAATCAGCAATAAAAGGATATAACATTCAGACATGAGTAGTTTTATAAGCTATAGATCTGGATATAGGCTAGTTCAGTTTGCAATTACTGAGATGTTTAATTGCATAAAAACTATAAGGCAGTCAACAGTTAAAACAAGCGGAGCACATTTTAATTTCCGGCTTCAAAGGAATCCTGCAGTTAATTATTTCAGAGTTGATTAAATAAAAAAAAGAAGTAAAAAGAAAAGGGTTATTTCATATTTTGGTCTGGCCATGTTCTATTCGAGGGGAAACTTTCAAAGACTTGTTTGCGTTTTGCGACCGTAACACGCGGCGTCTTCTCCTAGAGGCTGTAGTAATAAAGGCAGCATTTCTATTTCCTTTTGCAGTAATTCTGGGGACGTTTAGAGACGCGATGCTGAGAACCCGAGGGTACGCGCGGAAGTATAAATAAGAGACAATGTGAAATGCGCACTGGAGCCGAACTACTGAATGTGTAAAAACAGTGAGGATGGCTTAAAGTCAATTCGCGGCGACGCGGGAGGTCCGTGTCACTCCGGGGGAACCGGTGTTGTAATGTCAGCCCGTTCATTTGTTTCTTAAAATAGGTGCCATTTCTCATGGTGCGATCACATGAAGGGCCTGTCACTTAGAGAGTTTTGAAGCGGGCTGGATCACAAATTGTGTGAAGAGGGAATAAGAGGATGCTTTTTTTTCCAGACAGTTGGGTTGGAAATGTGTATTCTTCGCCCACAATAAAAGTTAAAACCGGCAAATGTTGAAGGAAATCGAAGTCTGATAGTGAAGTGTGAAGTCCGAAGTGCATTGACGTCTGATATTGTAAATGGAGTACAGTTAAAAACAGAATGTCATGAGAGACTAATGGATTTGTTCAGGATCATTAAAGGTGCATCATCATACTTTTCATGCAATAGTGAACAGCTGCCGTATGGGTGGTCAGCAGGGCGCCTTTACTTTCCATCACAGAGGCCGCTATGACGCTCCAGGAGCAATTGTTTTTTAGGGTTTCTGGTGAGCTTTCACTGCTCACAGACACACTCCATGGTTACACAGCTGATCCTGGAGCGTTGTAGATGTCACCGTGATAAAAAAATAAATGCTCCATGCTAACCACCCATACAGCCATTGCGTCACAAAAAGGTCAATTACACACAAATATCAAGGTTTTTTTTGCATAAAAAGTTACATAATGCAGCATGAATGATATAATCTAAAGGACTATTCAAGTGATTGTACCGGAAGTCAGGCTGTGTTTCTTACAGTGTCATTTGAAAATGAGCTAGGCAATGTAGTGTGCTAAAAAACAACAGGGTCCTAGGGTGTTTTGGTTCTATACTGTATGTATGAATAATAGGTGCAATGGGCAAAACTAAGGCAAGGCAAGGCAAGTTTATTTGTAGAGCACAATTCATACACAAGGCAAATCAAAGTGCTTCACAGTTGCATAAAATTACAAGAAAACAGATCAAATCAATCATTAAAACATCAACATAAAAATTTATCAATTACAGTAAAAGGCAAGAGTGCAGATAAAATACTTTCAGTTTTCATCGGCTCGGGTAAAAAGAGCTGTTTTCAGCCTGGATTTGAACATTGTCAGAGTTCAGGCCTGTCTCACATCCTCATGAAGACTGTTCCAGATTTTAGCTGCATGAAACTGAAACGCAGCCTCACCGTGTTTAGTCCTGACTCTGGGAACCACCAGGAGACCCCTCCCTGAAGTTCTCAGGGCCCGAGATGGTTCATACGGCTCTAACATGTCAGAGATGGACTTTGGTGCTAAACCATGAAAAGACTTGTACACAAGCAGAGCTGTTTTAAATTCTATTCTCTGAGTGACAGGAAGCCAGTGCAGAGACCGGAGCACTGGACTAATATGGTCGTATTTCCTGGATCTTGTCAGGACTCGAGCAGCAGCGTTCTGGATGTACTGCAGCTCTAACAGCTCGTTTAGAAAGGCCAGTGAGCAGCCGTTACAGTCGTCTAACCTGCTGGAGACAAATGCATGGATGAGTGTCTCCAAGTCTGGTTTTGACACTATTCCTCTGATCTTAGCAATGTAATTAACTTTAGGTTTAAGTGAACAGGGTATGATCAACTATGGTGCCTGCCCTTTTCATGCTATAATTTCATTTATTTCACTACCTCCTCCAAAACTAACACATACGCATATCATCACTTAGCACAATTATTCACCAATAAAATGTGTGAGTTTCATCAACTTACCATGGTTAGTTTTCAAGTTCTGTAAAGAAATGTACCATGAATTTAGCCAGAATAGGGTCTCTGCTGATTGGTTAATCATAGGTTGAAATTAATATTTCTATTCGGGTCATGGCTCGTCATATTCAGTTGAAGGTGGGCTTTAAATATGCACTACCTGAATCGTTTTCAAACCTCGGAAGTCGGATATATGTAGTTGAGGAAAATAGCTGCTGCCCAAAATGGTTTCTAGTGCTCACAGACCCTCCCGCGTTTCAGTCGAAGCTCAGACGGAGACAGTGGTAAGAAGGGAACTTGGCAGACCACCAAAGAAAGCACTGTGCTCATTTAGACGCTTCCACATTCACATCGGTGTATGTGCTATTTTTACACATACGACAATGCACACGTTTTGTTTTGTCCTTCATAAATGCTGCGTTTACAATGTAGATCTATGGTGGGAAAATAAATACATTGATTACCGCAGGGTTAAAACCACAGCCTTAGAATATAGTGCCTCACGATACACTGCCAAAGCCTCCAGAGAGACGGTTATCTCCTCCTAGAGCTAATTTACTCACATTTAAATCTACTCAAAGACTTTGAGACAAAGACATCTTTATTTTGAACTGCATATACTGTTTTGTTCACGTCTGGAATAATTAACATGCAAGTCCTGTCTCTCCCGCTCTCACTCTCCCCTGTCCTGCTGCGGCCGTGCGAGGACAGAGCTCCCGCTGCCTTCAATGATAACAAGCAGCAGTGAGCCGACTTAATCTGCACCAGTCAAGTCAGAGGAGAGTTGGGATGACCTCTGAACCCTGGAGGAAGGGGGAGGGGGGGGGGGAAAATGGCAGCATCAGCAAAGCCAGGGAGCAGCAGTCTCCCCAAACAGGTGCACCTCCACGTAGCATACCAACGACAGCTTCCTGGGATTAGGATGGTGCTGAGGCGGCGCTTGTGAATCCTGTAACTATAGAGGAAGGATTGGATAGAGATTCGAGAAATGAGCACCCGTGATAGTATCTGTTACATGTCTGCTGAAATAACTAATGGGGCAAAGACTGAAGATTGAGCTTGAGACGGAAAGAGAGTGTTTTGAGAGTAGTGCTTTTAGATATGAAACGTAGAATACATAAGAAACGCTTAATTAGTCCCTTAGAGGAGAAACATCAGAAACTGTGGGTGGCCAAACAAAAAGATGAACTTTGAAAATGAAAACACTAAAGACAGACGCTATCAAACTTTCTTAAATCAGTTACTGTATACCACTCAGGGCCAATGTTGGACAGCCAAAATATACGCCTCAAATAAAAGTTAGTTCTGCAGTAAAACTATTTTGGAAAAAAAACTGAACTTTCGTTTGAAGGTCAAAATTTGGAGGAGAGGTAGCACTGGGACTTACTTATTAGACTTTTTTTTATGGATGTGGATGAATCAAGTGTCTTGCAGCAGTAGAGAATGATGTGAAGTTATTGACAGTGTGAGATATTGCTTGATTTCAACGCTAATGATACAGAGTTCAGCCAAAACACAATTTTGTCTGCGAGAACAACTGTCGGGATGCCAACTTACACTCACACTCACACACCTCTGTGGTGCTCACGATAAATTATATTGTACCAGTTTTTTTTGTGTGTGTGTGAATAATTTCTGAATAACTGCAGGTTCCTTTTCAAATAATGAAATCGAAATTAAGTTGAATTTATTCAGATGGCGGCATACCTGTAAATTTGTAAGGTCATGAATAGTGTGAATACAAATTGCAAACATGCTTGCCATTTGCTGCTATGGTTTTACAAATGTCTTTTTGGGGAGGTTGTTGCCACAGCCTTAACCAGAACAATACTTGGATTATGTGAATTGGTCGCCATTGCCACAACGGAGGAACATTTCTGTGAAAACGCAGCACATTTTCCGTGAGGCACAGGTACGAACAGAAGATCAATCTGCCATTTTCACTCACGTCGCCTTCTGTGAAATAAAAATGTGTATTTCATCTATTTTATATACAGTATTATTATCATTGTACATTTCTTTTGGGTACCTCTTCACTGTCTGCAACCCAAACCACAGTCAGTTGTCCACCTGAATAAGACTGAAATTGAAAGTCCAGAGCATATTGTATAAACTGCCCCATGCTGCGCCGCTATCCACCACCTCAACCATTCCTTTTATTTTCACTCCACTGCTCCGGGCTGACAGACGTCTCAAAGCCCATTGCTTCAGAAACACATGTACCAGCATTTCACCAATTAGAGCCACGAAACATCCCTATAGCCAATCTGCAGACTCTCCCAGCAGCTCCCAAGTGTCCAACGACTATATCTATGAAATCATTCACTATGCACTTTAAGTGGGGGCTGTATTGTACAGTGGAGGAACGTTGCAGTGCTTTGACAACAGGAAAAGAAAAAGAAGAAAAAAAAGCGAACGGGAGCGCAAAAACGGTCCCAACTTGTGCCAACAATCATCACAAATCGATTACTTTTGAAGAATTGCCAAACACAAGAAGTGGCGTTATGGCAGAATAAAGGAGAGCTGCTCCATTTGGCTGTGAGAGTCTCCTTGATCTCTCCTTGAATGAATGGCATCCATGTCCATGTTAAGGCCATGTTTATTCCAAGCTTGGTACCGTTTAGACCTGGTTAAAGTCAAACTGCATATGGTTTCACCCAAAAAACAGAATAAAACACAAGTATGCCTAAAAAGAAATGCCTAAATGCTGGGCACAGGACATCACCAGCTCATCTTCCATGGCGATGTTGCCACGTTACTCGACGTCAGGTCGGCCCATAATACATTTGTGTTCATTCTGCTTCCAAACATTTTGTTATGATAAACCACAACAACATTTGCATAGTAAGTATCGAGCTGCATCGGGATTTTAGTATATTCTTAATTTTCTCCTGGTTTAGTCTTACTTTAGCACCAACACCATTTATTCTGTCATGAATAAAAATCATATGTTTGTAATTATGGATACTGTACATACTGATTATATCATCAGAGTTATTGCATTATATTACACAACCGTACGCCAAGCACAACAAAATAGTTTCAGTGTTATTACAAACAAAGCTGATAATTACCTATAATTGGACTCCATTGGAAAGAAGTGGCAATCAAACTCAAAGCATAAAGGAGCAATTCCAGAAGAATAATGTGTCTTAAAGGTGTTTCAGAAAATATAAGGCTTTCCACTGGGAGGATAATCACGACACATCAGCCACTTACTGTAATTGTTGCTCATATTTCGGAGAGATCACTTAAAATATAACAAGGGAGTTGTGGATTTTCATTTTGTATTTGGCAACAGTTGTTTGTGAAGCAACTATCCCAATGGCAGCTATGGATTAAATCCCCCTTCAATAAACAAGTTGTCTTTTTTGAATATTTACTTGACTCTGATGATTATAGCAGCTTTTCTAAAGTCCATCTATTATTCTCAAAATGACAAGGCTTTTGAAGTAGAGCCAACAGGTTTTTTAGAAGTGTATCTGTCATATGGCGTGGCTTGGAGCCTTGTCCATTGGGGGAGATGGTGGGGATATACAAAGTTCACTCAGTATAATTAAGTTATTAAGTTATCAACGTATTTCCTCAAGGAGAGTGAATTGCCATGAGTTTTTTTTTTTTTTTTAATCCTGCCATTATGTCCTTAACAAAAAGGTAAGAAAAATCCAGACACACTGTCTACAGTGCAGGCTCTTTCACCCGGTCTCTTCTCCCTCAATTTGTTACAGCACAGAGCCAGCTGTAACAACACAGATTCTGTATAGATGCGCAGGAATTAAACTGTGTACCTTCCACTACTGGCTGTTGTCGTGTGCAGTATAACTAACCTTTTGATGACTAAAGGGCCCGTCACAATTGGCGCATTGACCGCAGCGATTTTGTCCCCCATTTGTTCTGCGCCAAAATTGAAATTGCCATCAGCCGTAAAGATCGCAAAGTAGACTTTTCAGAAATCGCAGTCACAGTCACAATAGAGTACGGGCCGCGACTGGATGCGGTTGATTTGGATAGTGTCCAGCGAATGGTGAGCGGCTGGGGAGAGGCAGGTGAGCGAGTGTTTCACAGTCGGATCCACCAACGTCTTTGTTGTGTCTCCTGATTGGGCCGCTTCTCTCCCGAAATAGTAGGGCAATAATGACTGCTTCTTGTTGCTGTAGTTGGCATTGTTGTTGTCAGATTTGCGTCTATCTCAAATGTTATGGTGGCCCCCCTTCTGCCATGTTGCTGTGCCTGAGTCCCAAATGATATGCATCCTCTATACAGTATCTACCTACAGCAGGAATTGCAGGAGCCTGATATCTGCCACTCACCTGTCTCTTACCAGTCTCTCACAATCTGTGCGAATGAGAAGATTTATCTTTCACCATTCTTGCGACCGTAGCGGCCTGCTGCTATATTCAGTCGCAATCGACCTCAACTGAATTTTGTGCATGCATGACATTCAGCTGCGACTGATGATCCAACTGCGATTCACACCTTTTCATGCGGTCAATAGCGGTCGCTCGTGCAGATGCCCAAAGAGAGTGTTCGCACGACCTTCATATTTTGAGGCTGCAAACAACCACATAGTGCCCATGCGCCAATTGTGACTGGCCCTTTAATGAACCATAATGACCATAATGGTCAAAACCTTTTCCCAATTGACTTCCTAAATTTTCTCCAGGTGAACTCATTCTGTTCTCTCACTTCCTCAGTGATTCAGCACTGACTGTGCACATCCTCACTGCTGCACCACTGCTAACAGGAACATGACAAGTCTTCTCCATAATAAGATACATAAGACAAAGACTGACAGTGTAACACATTTCCACTCTGCAGTTGCCTAGATTTTTATGATCCCCCAAAAAATCCTTTAATGCAGTCCAGCTGAGATTTTTAGAAGGACGGGAAGTAAAATCAGAATACAAATGAATGTCTAGACAGTCAAAGCTGTGGGTAGTGCGCCACATACTCACCAAATTACTGCTCTCAAAATGAAAAGGGACCAAAAGCAAAGGACAGCCAATTTAAACGCTTTTATTGAAGCTGGAAAACTTTTCGATAAGTCAATTATATGATCTATGTCTGGCTTTTTCACAGTGGTGAAAAAAAGTATTTAGTCAGCCAACAATTGTGCAAGTTCTCCCACTTAAAAACATGAGAGAGGCCTGTAATTTTCATCATAGGTATACCTCAACTATGAGAGACAAAATGAGAAAAAGAAAATCCAGAAAATCACATTGTCTGATTTGTAATGAATTATTTGCAAATTATGGTAGAAATTTGGTTAATAACACAAGTTAATTTCAATACTTTGTTATATACCCTGGCAATGACAAAGGTCTTCACAAGGTTTTCACACACTGTTGCTGGTACTTTGGCCCATTCCTCCATGCAGATCTTCTCTAAAGCAGTGATGTTTTGGGGCAGGCGCTGGGCAACACGGACTTTCAACTCCCTCCAAAGACTGTTCTATGGGGTTGAGATCTGGAGACTGGCTGGGCCACTCCAGGACCTTGAAATGCTTCTTATGAAGCCACTCCTTCGTTGCCCGGGCGGTGTGTTTGGGATCATTGTCATACTTAAAGACCCAGCCACGTTTAATTTTCAATGCCTTGCTGATGGAAGGAGGTTTTCACTCAAAATCTCACGATACATGGCCCCATTCTTTCTTTCCTTTACACGGATCAGTCGTCCTGGTCCCTTTGCAGAAAAACAGCCCCAAAGCATGATGTTTCCACTCCCATGCTTCACAGTAGGTATGGTGTTCTTTGGATGCAACTCAGCATTCTTTCTCCTCCAAACACAACGAGTTGAGTTTTTACCAAAAAGTTCCATTTTGGTTTCATCTGACCATATGACATTCTCCCAGTCCTCTTCTGGATCATCCAGATGCTCTCTAGCAAACTTCAGGCGGGCCTGGGCCTGGACGTGTACTGGCTTAAGTAGGGGGACACGCCTGGCACTGCAGGATTTCAGTCCCTGGCGGCGTAGTGTGTTACTGACGGATAGCCTTTATTGCTTTGGTCCCAGCTCTCTGCAGGTCAGTCACTAGGTCTCCCCGTGTGGTTCTGGGATTTTTGCTCACCGTTCTTGTGATCATTTTGACCCCACGGGGTGAGATCTTGCGTGGAGCCCCAGATCGAGGGAGATTATCAGTGGTCTTGTATGTCTTCCATTTTCTAATAATTGCTTCCACGGTTAATTTCTTCACACTAAGCTGCTTACCAATTGCAGATTCAGTCCTCCCAGCCTGGTGCAGGTCTACAATTTTGTTTCTGGTGTCTTTCGACAGCTCTTTGGTCTTGGCCACAGTGGAGTAATAGAGTGTGACTGTTTGAGATTGTGGACAGGTGTCTTTTATACTGATAACAAGTTCAAAAAGGCGCCATTAATACAGTAACGAGTGGAGGCCAGAGGAGCCTCTTAAAGAAGAAGTTACAGGTCTGTGAGAGCCAGAAAACTTGCTTGTTTGTTATTGACCAAATACTTATTTTCCACCATAATTTGCAAATGAATTCATTAAAAATCAGACAATGTGACTTTCTGGATTTTGTTTTTCTCATTTTGTCTCATAGTTGAGGTATACCTATGATGAAAATTACAGGCCTCTCTCATGTTTTTAAGTGGGAGAACTTGCACAATTGTTGGCTGACTAAATACTTTTTTCCCCCACTGTATGTTAATCTATTTCTATCCTGTTAAGCGTCTTATATCCTATTCTAGAACCGCACCTACAAAAGTAGAATTAGACCGATAAGACAGAGGACAACCTAAACTGCCTACAACCTAAATCTAGCCTTATAAAACTAAAATATAATTTGTATGGACTTGGCTGATTAAGCCTCTTGAGGTAAGAAGTGAAACGTCCACAACACTTAAGCAACCTAGGAGATGTTGAACCTTTGTCTACCATGGAAAACTCCTGCACGACTGGGAATTCATACAAACAGGACATTAGTCAGTAAATGTTTCTATTTGACAGGATGTATAAATAAAAAAAGCATTACTGTATTTACTTATTTTAATCAAAGCTCAACCCCAAAGATGTGTGCCAGTAATTTTATTCCATACAAAGACAGACTCGTGGAATGAAATAATCACACGCATTTTCACGAGGCATTCCCATACAGTGGTTTTCAATCTGTGGTACACATCCCACAGACCTGCTCCTTACGGGTTGCCCCAGCGGCATCGTAGGATGGGACAAATATCATTGTACAGTTGTTGTATAACGGAAAATAAAACACCTTAACTTCCTTCAGGTGGCTCTCGGTGTCATCTGCAAATTTAGATTCTATTTGTTTTAATAGGAGATGCTGTCATTAATGCTTCAGTAATGCATTTCATTTGGGTGTTTTTCTGGGTCAGCTGGGTTAGTCTAATTTAGATTTATTTTAGACTCAATTTCCAGACCCGGTTTTGTCCTCATTTGATCTTGACCTGGGCCTGGTGGTACGTGTATGGTCAAACACTTGAGCTAGTTTCGTTGTGAAAAGTTTGCGAACCGCTGCTCCCAAACACCGGCCCGTGGAAATGCTTTTTGTTATGCATTTGCAAATATAGCGTTTTCTCGGTATATTTCCCTTTCTAAGCCGAGGATGCAGAATGATAAATGAGCGCGGCTTTCGGAGATGATTTAATGTAGGTTGCCGGATACTCACCCCATGAGAGGGTCCACTGCGATTCCCCGCGGATTGAGCAGGTCCAGCTGTACTATAGTCACACAAGTCTCTCCTCTTCGGTCACACACAAATATTTTATCATTCACACGGTCCGCGAAGTAAAAGTTCCCCGTCAACCAGTCGATGGCCATTTGTTCCACATCTGCAAAGAGAAAAAGAAATAGATACTACACATAGTACTGAAACATGCAAGTAATTCTCCCTCTACAGCTTTATTCCTAAACTCCAGTGGTTTTTAAAAGAGGTAAGGTCAGGTAGTTGTTGTTGTTGTTGTGAATGAGAACTGGCTCTATGATAAAGCCTTGTGTGCGCTTGATTTAGCCTGGCTGCTCATCTTGGCACAGAGCTCGTGGTCTGGTTGCTTTTGGCTCCTGGTCACAACGTCTTTTGTGGACATTTAATAGAAACCCTATGTGGGCTTTATTCAGTGCTGTACCAATTATAGTCTTCAATCTGCTAATGCACTCTCCACACAATGTCGAGCAAGATAAAAGGCCACAATATGGAGGCACATGTTGTAAAACCTGAGTGATGAAGAAGTCTTTGAAATGCTGCTTCTCCCACAACTTTTTATGTAATGTTTTGTTAGCTAATATAGCGTTACATTTTTACATTGATGGGCGTTACTGAGGGTGTCAGTAAAGCTTCTTTGCTTTCTGCTTTATTATGTGTGCTTTAAACATTTCTGCATATAAGTGCTTGCCAGATCTGCTTTTCCACTTTCTATGCTGGGGAACCTGTAGGTTGCAATGAAAGCGGTATGCAAGCTCGGTTTTCAACAAACTCTCCATTTTAACCATTTTATTGTTGCTGTAAGCACAGGTGAGGAGCCCTGGAGAGCACCAGAGGGTGGGGGAAAAAAAGGAAGAAAACACTCTTTGAAGTAACAAAGAGTTAGCAGCCTGAAGGTTTGAAGGACAGCCATGGAGCAGAGGTGAGTGGCTAAAACCGCAGAGGCCGACCTGCCATTAACTGTGAGCACAATAAAGAGACCAGGAAAGCTTCAAGGAAAAAATAAATATGTGGAGGAGAGTGTGCAAGATAAATAGCTTAGATTTGTGTGCGCTGGGGTTCGCCTTGGAGCTCAAAGGATTCAAGGAAAGATAATCAGTATAAAATAGGTGAAGGTTGAAGGTTAAATAAATAACTATTGTGAATACACAATACAGTTGTGCGCTTGAACAAAACACTTCTTTAAACTAGAGCAGAGGTCACGGAATGGCAGACCTCAGTCCGGATCCAGATCCACGCGCCAACCCTTCCAGACCCGAACCTTGCATCCGGACCCGACCGTAAATCCCGTAAGTCGAGCAGCCGTGTGGTCTTTCTCTCTGTCTCTCTGCAGCAGAGCAGTAACTGCAGCCCAGATAAACTGAGAGAGAAAGAGCTTCAGCTTCTTGAACGGAAGAGAAATGACTGAAATACGGCTCGCTAATAGTCCAGCTGTTTCCCAAATGTTTTCTTAAAAAATATCAGCAAGCAGGTTTGAAATCTGGAATAAACCAGAACTAAACTAGGTCTAAGCAGGGCTCAGTGTCAAGTAATGCGCAAAGAGGAGACACAGCACTGCATTGGCAACTTTGTATAAATTCTTCTATGTTGAAGTCAAAATGTATTTTTAGGGTAAAATAAATAAATAATTGCATTATTTTCAAAGCATATTAATTGGATTTCATAAAATTCCCATATAACCGTGAATTAACCCCGTATGTTCCTGACCTTTGCTTGACAAATAATTGTTCAATTTGGGCCTCAGTTAATTTTAATTCAAGACCCTTGAACTAGCGAGTTTGCACGTGCTGTAACAGAATATCAACAGCATGATAACAGAAGTGAATAATGTCCAGGGTTTTAGAATAAAAACGATGTAAGTGTATTGCCTGGTATATAAGAGTTAATGTGGTTGTTTAAAGGCCTTTTGCAACCGCTGTGAAGTGTGAGTGTGTGAGGAGAGAAGAGCTTTGAGCTCTAAATAAGAGCTTTGAGTAAAGCATTTATAGAAGCCTTATAAAATACATTATCACTATTTTCAAACACACAATGAACTGTAAAGGGTACATATTATACATAACTGAGGCGTAGAGACGGTATTTTGAGTATCTCAGGACTGATACAGTGTTTTACGGTTTAAAATTAAATAATTTCTTGTAAATAAAAGACAATGTGCCCTCCCTTGTGTTTTTGAATGCAGGCTGTAGCGTAGCGTTTTGTGCTTAGTAGGTGCGCACTGTGAGATCTTGCAGCTCCAGACCTAGCGCATTAGGTGGGTTGGACAAACACCCATGGCCAACGGCGATGTTATGTAGAACAACCTTTTCCTTCCAACCAGACAATGTCCATGGCTGAAAAGGAGTGAGGGCAAGGGAGAGGAGTTGTGGGAGCGTGGGGGTGAACGCGTGCCTTTGTCTGGGCCTTGTTAACGCAAGTGTTTAACTCACAGTGGGATAAATAATGTTTTTAGTTTGACCTGAAAAAGCTTATAAAAGCCTATAAGGCTAAAGGAAGAACATGAGGCAGCGCAATATAAACAAGGACAATAATGTGATTCTGCTACAGGAGAGCAACACTTTCACTTTCAGCATGCTGGCAAATCGACGGTGCCGTGATTAACACATTTTGAGCACAGAACTGCTAAGAGCAGGTCCGGTGATGGATTACGAGCTTTTATGTTTAGAGGACAAGTGTGCGTACTCTCCATAGGTGTAAAATGTGGGGGTAAAAGAGGGTTACCCTCCCACCCCCCAAATATTGAAACCTAACTAATTAGACCCCCTTGGTTACGCCCTTGGTACTTTCTGTTGCACAACAAAATTCATCAGGGAATACAGACCAGGATAACTTAGAGAATAACTGTGAGAATGAAGCAAAGCACGACTCCAAGTATGTTTTTTGATGTTATAACATGAAAAATAAATCTCTGTGGATCTTTAAAGTTAAAAGTAAACTAACCTCTAAATCAATGTACGCATGCATAACCATTCCTCACGCTACTTTAGAAGTATACGTGCTAAAGGGATTGATCACTTATTCAAATTGAAACAGACCTTGCATACGAGAATAGGATTGGCCAAAACTTTCAATCACACATCAAAGTGCCCTTCACATAATCTCTTCTCCAACATATTAAACCTTGAGGATGTTTGCCAAAGCTCTCAGTAACGTGGTGCGATGAAACCTTAGGGATGGTGTTGAATTCACAGATTCCAGATGAAACTATGAACACGAACACTATGGACACTGAAATTTAAATTGTCAAACACAAATATACTGATAATATTTCTTTGTATGTCACAAAGGGTTTTAGGAAACATTCCTTCCCCTTTTAATCAATTTTAAACAAACAGGAAACTCCCAGTGCAGGTGAATATGCTTACTGTATATATACGACTATTGATGACCTTTTGTTACATGTAATAATTGAGGATTACCTGTGAAGTCTTGTGACTCCAGTGTGACCTTAGCCCATGGGACAATCTGGCATGCTTACATTAATATGTCTTACTCTGTCTGGTCATTTACCTGCACTGTCCCAATGAAATGAATGAATAAAGATAAGTTGACACTTTTCCAAAGCTATAGTGTAAGAAGTAACATTTTAACACAAACCAGTCACACGTAAGAAAACCGCAGCGAACAGCAGGGTACATACGTTGTAGGCTCCGCTGTGTCCTGATTTCCCGCTCCCTTGTGAAGCCCCTGAGATTCCTGGTCTCTGCACAGCGCAGGATCCCAGAGCTCTCCGTGGACAGGACCCAGCAGACCGTCTCCTGGCTCTGCTGAATGTCCATCCACACCGAGCCGTTGGCGGACAGCGAGCGGAGGGGCTGCAGGCCTGTCCCGTTCAGGCTGGTCAGGACGATCCGACTGGGGCCACCGAGGAGGAGCACCGGTCTGTCTCCCTGATCTGAGCAGAAAAACAGGAGGAGTGGATGTAGCAATATTTGTTAGTTATAGGTTTTATAAACATTATTACAGTAAAAGGTTGTTAGTGTTTAAGACATATCGGAATACAATGCATATTCTACTGTTTATGTCCTAAAGAGTTTAGTATCAGTCTTCAAAAATGGTGAACAAAGACTAATAGTTTGTGTGATCAGATAAATTACATGACAAATTCAGACATTTAGCTGATCTCGAGTCACAGAATATTGCACAACCCTCCTTGAAC
Source organism: Proterorhinus semilunaris (assembly GCA_021464625.1). Lineage (NCBI taxonomy): Eukaryota > Metazoa > Chordata > Actinopteri > Gobiiformes > Gobiidae > Proterorhinus > Proterorhinus semilunaris. The sequence goes on along the minus strand of CM038353.1, from coordinate 11,479,205 downwards.
TAAGGCTGAGAAAGAAGGTTGCATCAGGTTGGACAAATCAATATGCAAATCATTGAGCACTGCTGCAATATGGCTTTCTGCAGAAAGCCCCAAAGGGAAAAGCCACAAGGCATAAATGTATGAGCTCCGGGGGATATGGTCCATTGTAAGTCATATTTGACAATTATTTTGCATATTCAACATATCTAATTTAGTTTTGTGCAGGCATATGCACTGTGGATTATTCACGCAAACTTGACCAGTGGCAGAATTATAATCAACACTGAAGCAAAGTAGCAGTAAATGTTTTTCTTTTCCCTTCCAGACAACCCACTTATTCTTCCAAATCTTCAGCACAAGTTTAGGCGAAGGGCTGCACTTCTAATAAATGCAATAAATCAGGACGGTGCCAGCACTTTTCTCTCTTCATCTAAATGATTAAAGTTTTAGCGGTGGGAGCGCATTTTCTGAACATTTGGGAAATACGACTCCAAACATTAGCAGTGGCCTAAGTACTTTATACCATTACTTACTAGCCATGTTTCCTGGAAAACTTCAGCAGGAAATGATTCGGGGTGTGTCTTATATATCATGTCACTTCACTTTTCGGCCATTAGTTTTGCAGCTGAAATTAGTTTTCATGGATAAACTCTTGGCTGTTTGACTGTTCCATTATAACCTTTGAAATAATTATCCAAAGGCCCATTTTCGTCATAATGTGGCAGAGGGCAGAAACGAGGAGCGCACAAATTATTATACAACAAATAAAGTAAAAACATCGCGCTGGCCATTTTTAAGCTTGGCAAGTTTGCTCCAAATGATTAAATTTAAGAACTCCATCCTAAGAGAGCCCTTGACAACTAATTCAGCCGCGATAACAATTACCTTTTTGGCCTCGCAACATTTGATGTGACTTCTCCTTGTTTCTCCACATTGGTTGATAGATTCACTTCCCTGATTTGTGTTGACACTTTAACCATGGGGTTGCTGCTGAAGTCAAATGTATGCAAAGAGCAACAAATAGAATAAATACATATTTCCCTTTGCATTTAGTGTGAACAAATTACACCAAGATACAGCTCTAAACCAAGAAAACCCAGCCCCTGATCCGTGCTTTCCATGCGATTCCACTCGTCATCCTTTGGCCTTTGGAGAAATGTAAATTCATTGCTCCTACAACTAACGCTAACCCCGTGTACATGCTAAATTAATATTGATGCGCGCGTGCTCTGGGTTCAGTTAAGTTTATGGGTAATCATATCCAGTTTATTCCTAGTAGGGCTGCAGTCAAATTGATTAAAAGCACAGTTGCAGTGGTTGTCCCTGTAGCCTCGCTGTGTAGCGCCCCCAGCCATTTTCAACCCATATACGCCAAACATTCAAAAAAATTACACCTCCTCCACTTTGTAGAAACAGATATGTGCTATAGTGAAAGGTTAAGCTTGTTTAGTGGTAATGTGGGGACCACCGGAAGACAATGACCGCTTTTCCTAAAAAAGCAATTTTTGCGCAACGGCACAGACTCTTTTTCTTCCCCCCCCCCAAGAACACGGCATTAGCATAAATCAAGGGTGACGCTGGCTATTGTCCGCGAAACAAAATGCTCCTACTTAAAATCCCGCGCTCATTAATTTTATCATTATACCGACCTGGCCATGTCTACGGCTCCCCAGTGGTGATAGATGTGATCACTGCAAAAACACATTAATCTTGCCGTATAGAATCTACAATGTGTGATGCACTCAGTTCAGGTATATAAAGAAAAGCTGTTTTGCTGTTTTTGTTTCATACTCATGATAAGACATGTCTGATGAAGGGCTAGACCCGAAACGTAACCACCACCTTCGGTGAACAATAAATCGGTGAGCTAACCTCAGTTGTGCGGATCTTTTCCTTTTCTTATCATGTACTATTTTGGATCCAGCACACTGGTTTAGAACGTGTCTCTCCTCTTCCTTTGTTTCATACTCAGCCACAGCTTGTTTCTGCAAACTAATATTATGTAATTGAGTCGCTTACACAGCAAAAAAAAGGATTGTTGGCATTGGAGCACGCGTGCGATATCGTGTCAATCCTTAAAGGTACATTATGCAACTTTCTATGCGAAAAGCAAAAGTTGATATTTGTGTGTATTTGACCTGGATGGCACACTTCCATCATAGTGGTCTCTACAACGGTCCAGGATCAGTTGTTTTGTAGGTTTTCTCGTGAGAGGGTCCGTAAGTGAAAACCTTCCGTCACTGACGGCAGGTGAACAGGGGCCTGTAGATACTCTCTGTCACTGCATCCAACAGATCAGTTCGTGGATGCAAAACAACTTTCTCCAACTAAACTCAGACAAAACTGAGATCATTGTTTTTGGCCCACAGACACAAAGACAAAGTGTTATCAGTCACCTTGAGTCTCTCTCTCTAAAACCAAAAAATCAGCTTTTTATCATCTGAAAAACATTGCTAAGATCAGAGGAATAGTGTCAAAACCAGACTTAGAGACACTCATCCATGCATTTGTCTCCAGCAGGTTAGACTACTGTAACGGCTGCTCACTGGCCTTTCTAAACGAGCTGTTAGAGCTGCAGTACATCCAGAACCAGGAAATACGACCATATTAGTCCAGTGCTCCGGTCCCTGCACTGGCTTCCTGTCACTCAGAGAATAGAATTTAAATCAGCTCTGCTTTTGTACAAGTCGTTTCATGGTTTAGCACCAAAGTACATCTCTGACATGTTAGAGCCGTATGAACCATCTCGGGCCCTGAGAACTTCAGGGAGGGGTCTCCTGGTGCAGCCACAACAACCTGAAGCTGAACGCTCAGAAGACAGTGGAGATGATCATGGACTTTAGGAAAGACACAGCCCCACTGTCCCCCCTCGCCCTGACAGACTCTTCCACCCCCATTTCCATTGTGGCCCCCTCCGTTTCCTGGGCACCACCATCACCCAGGACCTCAAATGGGAGCCAACCATCAGCTCCCTCATCAAGAAGGCCCAGCAGAGGATGTTCTTCCTGCGGCAGCTGAGGAAACTTAAGCTGCCAACCAAGATGCTGGTGCAGTTCTACACGGCCATCATCGAGTCCATCCTCACCTCCTCCATCACTGTGTGGTTCCCCGGCGCTACAGAACGGGACAAGCACCGACTGCAGCGCATTGTGCGTGCTGCAGAGAAGGTGATTGGCTGTGAGCTCCATCTCTCCAGGACCTGTTCCAGGACCCGGAGGCGTGTGGGTCGGATCACAGCTGACCCCTCTCACCCGGGACACGGACTATTCACCCCTCTCCCCTCAGGCAGGAGGTTACGGTCTATCCAGACGCATAAATCCCGCCACTTGAACAGTTTTTTCCCTTCCGCCATCAGACTCATGAACAATAACAAGTCCCTGTAGCTCAGTTACAGACTCATGGATGTATCTGCACTTGCATGTGCGGTGTGTCCACACTTAGACCCGCTGCTATCACTTTATAACACTTAATATCACTTTATATGCCAACACATCTGTATATACAATCCCGCTGTTGTTCAATGTCAAATTGTTGTTGTCTTACCACACGTCACTTTATTTTATCTTATTTATTTAATATTTTTTATGCATGCCCCTATAGCCTTATAGTTTAAAGTTCTTTATCTTATTTTTTGTCTTAATTCTGTGCTATATGTTTTTATGTCGCACGTTTGCACCGAGAAAAATTCCTAGTTTGTGAACCCTGTTCTGAAACAATGGCAATAAAACCTATTCTGATTCTGATTCTGATAAACCACAAATGCAGGTCACAGAAAAAGGTGAAAAATTATGTTGTACCAGGAGACAGGGAGGTTTGTTTCATGTTATTGTATTTACAATATGATTTAAACATTTCTGAGAGAGTTTATCGAGTGATGTGGCTGCAAAATCAAGGTTTGTAAATTTTTAGGGAAATGTAAGATTAAAATATAACTGAATCAAACATATGTAAATCAAAAGGACAACGAGAACCTGTGTGCACCTTTTTATTCAGGCCGAGTTTAGGCCTGTAGCGGCGACACGTCCGCGGCCTCTGAAGGCTCTCTCTGCACAGCTAGTGTGAGCTAAAATGGCGACAGTAATGCGTAGCGTTTATGGGGAAATAATCGGAGCTGGCTTCATAAAGAACACAAGAGCAGAGGATGCAAAGTGGAGCAGGGAAAGTTTACAGGATGGTGGCTGACGTTAGCCGAGCATAACAGCGGAATACAGACAGCGTGGACTTGGAGATGGACTTTTCCACAGAAGAGTAAAGAGCCGGGACCTGGTGAACATGGTACACATCCTCTTGCTACGTCCTCGCCTGTAAGTCTTTAAATTAGCTACATTAGCTCATGTGGATATTGATTGTGTTAGTCCATATAAGTGCCCTTGGACTCAGGTGCTTTATACTGGGCCTTGTGGTTATTGTAGCTTGTTCCTCTTGGCATTAAAGTTAGGTCCCTGAATCAAAATATTCTGATGCTCCAAGGCCGATAGCCGAGAAATCTACTCAACATGGAGCGTGTGAATGCATAAGTACATGGGCTATACCCTGCCGTTTAGATTAATCGTACCGTATAGTCTGTGCAAATGATCCGCTGCAGTCAGAGTGGAGTCGAGCGAAGCTGTTTATCATTAGAAGTGGAAGATACATATAGATACATGTTATGCAGATGAAGTTGTTTACCGATGCGGGGTTTTTACGCTCACCTTGCTTGGCTTTGCATGATCTCCCGTCAGGCTGCAGCGCGTATCCTTCTGTGCAGCTGCAGCGGTACGACCCGTAGGTGTTGGAACAGGTCTGGCTACACGTGCCGTACATTGCACATTCATCATGATCTTATGGGGAGAGGAGAGGGGGGGAAAAATGAGGAAAGAAAGTCATTTGTAACGAATTAGGTGTGTTCAAACATGACCCAAATACATAAAGTACACTTAATGCGGCCTCACTCCGCCACCTCAGGCATAATTACTTTTATAAGGAATGAGAGCGTCACAGCGGAGCGCCTTCTCTCATGTGCGGATCAAACTCACCAAGGTACTTTGCTAAAGCTAGTCAAAGGCGTATTTATGCGGTTTTATGTTGTTAGAGAGAAAAGATGTGGGTGAAAATAAGACTAGGCAAATCAAAAGGTTTCTTCCTCAGCTGTCATAACTCAGGCTCAAAGCATATGTGTTGAGCAAATGTTCCCTCGCTCCTGAGGCGGAGCACAGCAATATTTAGTCAATGGGCCGTCTAATTCTGCACTGATATAGAGTTTTTTAGTGGCCCACATCATGTTCATTGGGTTTGCAATGGATGAAAATGTTATCACAAGTCTGTCAATGCGATCAGAGATGTAATACTAGCTACGCTAAAAGTGCATGTTTTTTTGTCCAATAACCAAAATGTATGTAACAACACTGGATATGCCTGGACACAAATGCACCTCAAATCTTTGCTGAAAGGCGTGAGACCAAATCCGTTTTGCAAATCACTACCACAGCTTTGATATATTGAGTTGAGATATTTGGAGTTATACTGAAGTTTTTTTCAGACACATTTTCTCAGATCAGAACAAAAATGTTCAAATGCAACTGTTCAACATGCAATAGATTGAATTACTCATAAATCACATAATCCTTCATTTTCATGTTGTATTTTGTAAAAGGCAGATGCTTATGTAAATTGTTTACAACTATTTTGAAGTGCCTCAAAGTACTGAGACATTGCCACCTGTTACGGCCCCAGGCCTCCAGTCTCCTTCCTTTTTGTATTCAGTCAGTGTGACTAACGCTGTCTTTCCCTCCATGGAAACCTGGCTGTGCGAGCTTGGAGGACTGGTTTCAAGCTCGGCTCTGGTTGGCTGTTTGTCTCTAATCTACAATAGAGTGGTTAACAAATAAACATATCCAGGTGTTAGAATGGCCAAGTCAAAGTCCAGACCTGTGGAATCTGTGGAAAGAACTGAAAACTGCTGTTCACAAACGCTGTCCATCCAACTTCACTGAGCTCGAGCTGTTTTGCCAGGAGGAATGGGCAAATATTTCAGTCTCTCAATGAGCAAAACTGATAGAGACAAACCCCAAGGACTTACAGCAGTAATCGCAGCAAAAGGTGGCGCTACAAAGTATTAACTTAAGGGGGCTGAATAATTTTGCACGCCCAATTTTTCCGTTTTTTATTTGTTAAAAATGTTTGAAATATCCAATAAATTTTTTTTCACTTCATGATTGTGTCCCACTTGTTGTTGGTTCTTCACAAAAAATTACAGTTTTATATCTTTATGTTTGAAGCCTGAAATGTGGCAAAAGGTCGAAAAGTTCAAGGGGGCCGAATACTTTCGCAAGGCACTGTGTGTTTCCGTGTGCAGTGTCATTTACGTAGAGGCCGGGTGGCGGACAGATGGCTCTAACGCACTGAGCTTCCTGCATATCCATATGAAGGAAGTGTGGCCCAGAGCGCACAGTGAAGCCTGCTCAGGGAGAAAAGTGGGAGGAGGATTTGATCTCGTTCACAGCCAGTGAACTGCACTTCTCTATTATACTGTATTTCAGGGGTCAACGGCATTCTGTATTCCCGCAATGTTTAAATAAACAGTGCTAGCAAAATGGCTGTTGGTATCATGTTGATTTTGTGTTTGGTCACATAAATACACAGAGCAAATTAGGCTTGATTGTCTTTAATATTGATGCTCTGTCAATTCTTTATGAGTATTTCATCTGCCTGGCCAGAAAGTAGTTTTGCTGGATCAGCATTAGCTTTGATTACACTATGCATTTGCTGTGGCATTGTTCCCATAAGCTTCTGCAATGGCACAATATTTATTTCTGTCCAGTGTTACCAACGTCTTGTATCAATGATGGGAGAGTCAGACCACTTTGCAAAACCTTCTGCAGCACATCTCAAAGGTTAAAGGAATATTTCAGGATTTTTGACGTATGGCCTCATTTCCTAGTTCTCCAGAGTGCTGTTGATTTCTGGAGATTTTTTTTTTTTTTTAATTCATGCAGTCCTAGTTACCATAGACATGTGCTAGCCTAGCACTAGCCTAGCACCACTAAACTCTTCAAATATGAGGACTGCATGAATTTAAAAAAAATTATAAAATATCTCCAGAAATCAACAACTCTCTGGATAACTAGGAAATAAAGCTGTCTGTTCCTAATAAATCCTGGCATTGTCACCTCTTGGAATAAAAGATGGGTTAGCGTTGTAGAGTTTTGTTTTGGCCAGGCAGTGTTATAGTCAGTATTGGAATACTGGTTTGTATGGCATCATAACATTGGATATGTACGTATGTAAACAACCATTTATTAGTCAGTTCAGCTCATACTAAATGTATTATTCCGCAATCTGTTGAAGTAATTGATTTACATATGACATACGCTCCCTATAATCTTATAAAAATCCTCATATGCTCTGTTTTACACCCATGAGTAAACCCACCTCTGCAGCTCGTGCCGTCATCGCCGACCTCAAAGCCATCGGCGCAGAAGCAGAATGTGCCGTTCCTGGTCATGATGCAGCCGTATCTGCAGCGGAGCTCGTGGCAGGCTGACAGCAGCTCTGCAGGGGACAACACACAGAGCAAATTTATGAGCAGAGCACTGACAGAGGCCATGAAAGGCGAGGTGCACTGGGAAATGACTTCTTGATTTGGGGGGGGGGGGGGGGGGGGAATTGCATTTGGGGTCCACTGTTCTTGTTCACTGTTGATGCGGCCTATTCACTGGACTTTCTTATCTTTACGCACAACGAGGAGAATTTCAGCTGACTGGTTTGGGTTTTCTAAGGAAAGGAAAATTAACAAGAAGTGCTGGGAATAATAACTGAAAAGATGCAAACAAAGAGAGTAGAACTTCCATTAAAAATGCTGTTCACAAAGTGGAAAGTGTGCCTTTTCAAAGACATGAGCAACATTACCCAGACATAAAATAAACATTCTAAAATGGTCGCTCAAAGTTTGTTTACTCGCACTCCACAGGATATGGGTGCAGAGTGTTACGCTGAAATCTGCACATATGGCCGAAGATTAGGCCAACTTAACTTTCAACGTGTCCCTGCTCATAGTAACACTTCATGTTTATGATGTATTTACAAATAGATTAAGCATTATATGGCATGTGAAACAAACTCTCTGCTCTATGATTTCTGACGAGTATCACAGAATCAGCATGACATTTGACTCTTGACCCTGACCAAATTAAGGATTAATTGTTCTAATTGTTCTGCTTATTGGCATGTTTGTATAAAGTATAACGTTTTTACCATGATCGCCGGGCAATTTCACTTCCATGTTGAAAATGGGGGCTGTATGTGATAAAAGAAGAGGTAAACATTCTGTACATAAGGGCCATGAGTGAGTGAGACTATTGAGCTCTCCCTTTACTTTAGAACACAAAATGGTCAACTTTACTCCTCAAACGTTTCTTTATGAAATAGCAGCTTCACTTGTGTTAAACTATGATTAATAATTATCACGAGCAGTATCCCATCAAAACACGAAATAATTAGAAAAACATTCAAACCCGTCTTAAATCCTCCTAATCAAGGCAATATAACAATCCATAATAAATCTATATTGCCAATTCAAAAGCCCATTCATCCTTTTCTACTTAGAAGTATATAACACTATGCCAAGGAAAAACAGGCCTTGATTTTTCACGAAATAATTATCAAAATGTCAAGCGTTGTGAAAGCATAGGCCCATTTTAAATCCATCACCCCACCCCCGAGTCAACTCCGGCACCGCCGATACAACTCCTTTCCGGAGATCTAAATTATACACGAACTGCACTGATGGGAGCCGTTCTGCCGTAATATCGGCCTGCGTGCTCATGTTAATCGTGACACCCTGATTGACTGGTCGCACCCAGGAAGAGCCAGCACCCTCGTTCCCCTTGTATTTATAGCGTCCCCGGTCTTCTGCGAAAACTCAAGCAAAAAGAACAAAAGGATGAGTTAATTATACAGCGCTATGTATTACCAAATGAATGGCACAGTTGAAACAGACACTCCGAAAACAAAGACTTTCGCGGTGATGATTCGGCGCCACGAGTTACATTAATTAAACGTGATTCACGACAAAAAAAAAGTGACAGAGTTTTATGATTGCTCGTGTTCCGGCTGGTTTCAAATAATTCGAGCTATGCCGCTAACTAGACAAGGCGATCAAAGGATCAGCCGACGTTGTCATTTCCTCAATTTATGAAGTTTGAGTTATACATCTATCCATCCATCAGTACAATGTGTCCAAACTATATGGCATGTAGTACGAAGAAGTTTGGAAATTATTTTTTCAACGTTTAATATAAATAACGAATATGAATTGAGCTTTGAAACCGTCGGCTTCTAAAACTGTATTCAACAAAGACAGGGAAGATGTGCCATTCAAATAGCAATAATTGTCAGGCTTGGGCCACGTTTAATGTTAATAATCCTCCTATTACTGTGAAGTTTGCAACTATGGGCCTCAAGCCAAGCACAAACTAACCATTCTGTCTCACGGGGAGAAATACTTAAAGGAACATGCCACCGTTTTTCCATACTGAGATATGTTCTTACCTGAGCTTGGACGAGTGCATGTGCACCTCTTTTATTACATTCATTGTGTCTTCTTGTTTACAAAATGTTTTTTAAGGTTATTTTGAAAAGACACTAGGTATAAGAAAAAAATTGTGTTCAATAATCTTCACTCCTAAAGAATTCTGAAGATATTACTGCGCCCCTACGGTGTTACTACGCCTTACAATATAGTACCCCTTTTTTTTTCACTTAAAAAATCAACAAATTAAATGTTGTGTGACTATACTAGGATCGTGGAACTACTCATGTAACCGTATTTAAATATGGAAAACGTGGAAGAGCTTGGTCGCTTCTAACTTCACCCCTGTTTGGCCCCATAGAGGAGAGGAGGAGAGGCTAAATGCTAACAACATCTTTGGTCTTTTTGCGTGACTGAGCGCACGCATCAACTCGTCAAAGTTCAGGCAAGAACATAATCTCAGTATGGAAAAACTGTGGCCTGTTCCTTTAACACTGGTCAGTTTTTGGCACAATTGTTTGTTTGTTTCTGGCATCATATGTTCAATCACAATGTTGAAGCCTGCTTTTGTGCCAATCTAGATGCTCAAAAAATGAAAATGAAAAGAAAGAAAAGTCTATGGACTTAGCCGGACTCCGTTTTTCCAAAAGTTCTAAAAGTTTGAATGACATCTATTGCTCATTTCGGGTCTGCACAAAAGGTGAAAAAGATCGAGCAAACCGAGATTTATTAAAATGGTAAACGGCCATTGGCTTTTGGTCGTCCATTACTACGGGGAGTCAGGTTTATGATTTACTGCTCTCAGGTCAAACAGCAGAGAACAGGGCTGGTGTTGAAGTTGAAGTTATTTTGAAATGGAGTCTATCCAAACAGTGATAAGCCTGAGGTGGTTGCCTGCCTGAACATATTAGTTACCGAGCAACTTTGTGCAGCTGAAAATCAAACCCAGCAAGCTCATTCAGAAGGGCGAGAGAAGTCCCTCCTAGTATTACTCTCATTACAGTGTAGTTTGCTCAGGATGCTGTCAGTGTAAAATATATACAAGAAATGTTCTGTGTATTTTACATTTGGCCAATATTGCTGCAGACGGTGTTTAGCCTGGGGGCTCCAGCTGACTGCCTGCGTATCAGAGGTGAATGTGAACTCATGAATACGTACGATTATTTATACATGGTGCACACGTTACAACCGCACCACTTTCATTTTGAATTCATATCTGTGTATGCGCATGTGCACCTCCGTCGTAATGTTTGCTAATTGACATTCCCACTAGATGTTCATCAGCAAGTAGCATTCAGGTCTTACATGTGCCACACATTCGACAGAAATAACACAGTCTGTTGTGCCATGTTTAATGGGTCAGTGGCTGTACTGAAGTTTTGAAATGCAAGCACCCAAAACAGTGGGCATACGCAGAATTGTGGCTTATAAACCTGATTGTGGGCACATCAGCATTTTCATTGTTTATTTGGTCCAGACAGCGTGTTAATGAACAAACATGGAACAAATGCATGTACACAAAACACGGCAGATTGTAGCCGTGGGCTAGTTTGCATCCGTTCTCCCACGCTCACTCTCACAAACACACTCTCATTCATCCCGGTCTATTGTGCATGTTTTTAGTGGTACTAGAAATTTTAGCATCCGGAGCAAGCCTACGCAGGCACAGGGAACATTTGAGGACAAGCAAACTCTGCGCCAGGATCCATATCTCACAATTTCAAATGTTAATGGATTGATGGGATGTATGGACACAACTCAGTAACAATCTATGAAATGCAGTTTGAGCGCAACGGACGGGTCCAGTGCGTGGGATTCAAATGGGTAGGAGAAGAAGAAGGTTATTTCTATAGTGCCTTTGACAGACATGGTCAAATTTGGCATTCACTCCACTCTCGGTGGTGGTAAGGAAACCTACACAGACACGGGGAGAACATGCAAACCCCACACTGTCTGAAAGGCCCCGTCCCGGTGGGACTCGAACCCGGGACCTTGTTGCTGTGAAGCAAGAGCACTAACAGCTGCGCTACCTTTGCCGCCACCTAGAAAAAACGTCCAGGTTCTAGTACAAGAAATACAAATCGGAGCATTTCTATAGTACAAAGTAAGAATAAAAGACCAAAGAATAGAGAAAAATACTACTCCTCATATGTTTTTGATTAGATAATAACAACATTGTGACATAACGTTAGAAGGTCAGTAAATAAGTGTTGCATCGCCTTTATGATATATTTTCACGGTGGAGGCCAGTACTCTCCAAGAGATATACATTACTTCCTACTTGACCATTCGATCACACTCCATAGATGCTCAAATGTATCAACTATTGTTTGCTTTCTAACTAGCCAAGTTGCTGTTTGTCATAGTGAGAAATATTTTTCCAAACCCGCAGCTGCAATAAATGGTTGCTTTCGAATGGAAGACCACAGTCCATGGATGTTTGAGGTGGGCCCTTGATACATTATACATTCTTATTATACTACTTCCTGAAGAGCTTTGAAACTGAAAGGGCCCACCAGTGCTGGCCCCGGAGACGTTTCTCACACACAGTCCGTTTTTATCTGCGCCACTTTGACCTCAGCTTACCTCTTAAAGAAAACAACTATTTCCAAAGCACCAAGAAATTGTTGAAAGGTTAGTGAAGTTCTCGCCGTTTCAAAATGTCAACAGAGAATGAGAAATCGCTTATGCGGTCAGTCAATACGATGGAGACAAGCAGACATATGCAGAATTGTGTTTTATTCCCTTTGTTTCACCCTGATATGAATATGAAAAGGAGCTAGAATATTAAGCACTCACCACTGTTTAGAACAATATAATAAGAACATGCCTGTATAGTGGTCATACACAATTTCCAAATGAATGAACATTGTCCATTGGCGTGGTTCAAATACTGGCTCCTGCTCTTGAGGCAAGACACTTTACCGGTATGAATGCAGTGTGTGAGTGGTTGGTGGTAGTTGGAGGGCGCAGATTGGAAGTCTAATCCATCGCACATGTGGCTAAAATAGTTGACACATTTAAAAAAACAAATGCTAAAGGCTAAAATAATAGTATTCATTCACTCCACTCCAGTGGTGGTGAGCTACACACAGACATCATTCATTCTGGTCGATTCGGAGGAGTCGTAGCATGTTGCGTTTTTTTATTCATTAATTGTCCGTGAGAGTAAATATTACGCTGACAGAAAAGGCAAAGGGAGAGAGGGATATTGCACATCCAATTACACAATAGAGTTACATTTTTTCACTCAAACTCGGCTGTAAATACTGTGTAAGTGGCGCTAGCCCGCAGTTAGCTTTTCCCGTTAGCCTGTTAGCTTCTTCTTCGTGATTCCATGAGTGTGTATTGCGCCTCTGACCCGGAGGCAGGGAAGTTGCAATGGTGGTTTTCTGGCCAGCGACCCCCAATCATCATATTAGCACATGTATTACCCCCAGAGGAAAAGGATTTATTAAGGTAAACAAGTTACTTAGTTCTTCTTTAAGTATAAAACATGAAACTTTAAAACAGAGCTGCAATGTTAACCACTCTGCCACTGTGCACACCAACACAACCACCACACATCTGTTTAGGGGCATTTCTGACGGCCTTGTTATCTTAATCAAAAATACATTTCGACACCATGATGTGGGCAGTAGAAGAACATTCAACACATTTTTTATTCATAAGAAGCTCGGTTTCACCAGCAAATGTAAATTACCCATTGGACAAAAAGCCATGATTAGCATTTATCTCACAGATCAGCACAATGGCATGAGGCTCATTATCATTTATAATTGCATCACATTTGCGCTACATTGTAAAATAATTCATTTGGCAGTGATACAGTATAGGCTATTGAGGAGCGGCGTATTCATTTCATCGTATGCACCAGCTGAGAACCATATGCCGTGGCAGATTTGTTAATAAGCAGTCATTAATGATTTTGGAGTTGGTTAACATACCTCTTAACATACTGTATAGGGTTTGCTGTTTATTGACAACGTATATAGAGATGCTGAAGAGTAATTTGAATATAGATGGGTTAAATCCAACACAGAGCATGTTTTCAGGAGAAGGACAACAGATTTGTTGGGGTACACATGACATTAGCGGCTTGACTGTTTCCTGATGAGGTGTAAAAGAATGTTTATCTGGGTTTATACACCCCGATAGATTTGAAACCATTTGTGCTCTTCTTTTATTTATTCTAAACAGCCCCTGCTGTGAACACACTCAGTTGGGACTCGTACACTGTGAATCTGGATCTTCTGTTGGCTTATGCTGGCAGCTGATTCGAGAGCGCCGCATTAAACTCCAAAAAAACTATTCTGTGGCCTTTATCTACATCTTGAACTGCACGTCTTGATAACTCACAGTTCTCACATTTAAAACTTCAAATGTTTTTCGACGTGACCCCCAATATACACCCCCACTGGGAACATTTTCCATTCAAAACCCACACAGAAAATTATGCCATCCATATGATCTGGCGACCCCCGAAATGATCGAAATAACTAAGCAAGTCAGGCCATTCAAAGGAAGATCGTTTCTCTCGTAACAGGAAGCTTTCCGCATGCCAGCCAATACATTTGCTACAACCAAAAGTCAAGGCGCTTTTTTTTTTATTACAGTAGTTGTTCATATTTCCTGACACAGCCATTCTGTTTAATAGTATTTTTCCTCACTTTAACTTGGAACAAATCCCCCGCTTTCTCTTCGTGTTTGGCTTGGCATTTTAAAAGAAAAGGACTTGCATGCGAATGAATGTGAGTGACAGGACCCGACTGGCAAACGGGTGTCAAAATAATCTTTAGGCCATAGCGCAGGTAAAGTTTGTCTGCTTGGATGGGCACGTTGTCACTCGCCGCGCTCTCCCTTCTGCCGCATTTGCATATGAATAGCTCAGCATAAACACTCAGCGTGCCCCCTTTGGACCACCGCCTCGTCTACGTCAATCAAGAGCGCGACACAACAGCAGCGAAATGTTATATGATGCCTTCCCTTTCGCCGTTCATATTTATTCAACAGGGAAACATTATACAGTTTTAAAAATCAATATTCAGAGTTAATGCGTGGAGTACAAAATGGTAAGGAGCGGAGGAGCGCGGCAGCGTTTGACGATGGGGAGGGGTCAAAAAAAGAGAAGCAACTCCCAACCAATTTTGTTTACTCACACAAGCGCCTCGCCTGTGGACCCCGCGTGGCCCCTGCATTATTATTCATAGCGTGGCGCGGCAACTAGCAGCTCTCTCCCCCCGCCGCGGAGTGCTATGCAAAAATGACGACACGCTGCGCTGGAGATATTCACAGCTAATCCTCATATCAGCTCAAAGACACCAGATGATCAGCGCTCCCCCTTGGCAAACGCTGTGTTTGCCGCGTGGATTGTGCATCTGCCACGGAGCCAAGCGCGGCACACACACATATATATATATATATATATATATATATATATATATATATATATATACATATCGACAGCCGCGCAGCCAACGGCAGAGAACGTGAGTCAATATTATCTTAAGTACGCACAAAGTAACCCCGACGCGACGCTTGGCAATTATACACTGCACGTGATAGGCATATGTGTACAGAGGGTACTTTTATAGGATATATCATTTCATATGCTACATGATAGAGTTCGGAGGCAGTCGGTGGAGACACTAAGCCCAAGATTAAGGCGGGGTTATATTTTGTTGCAGGGGCTCTAAAACTGTGCTACAGGTGGTTCTCGGTTCTTTTTCAAGTGGTGTTTGGGGTCATCTGTAGTTTTATTCTTTATTCATTTTAGTTGGAGATCATTTCATTTCCGCATAATGACTTTTGAATACTTTTTTGTTTTTGTTGATTTAACCAGGAAGTTCATTGATGAGTTGCCGTTTTCAGTTGACGATATGGTGTGTACACCCATTTTGGACATTATCTATACGTTTTTGTTAAGTGATGATGTCATCACTCAACTTCCGGGTCCAACGGAACTTTAGCCCCATTCACAGAAATGGGATTTAGCTGATGTGAACTCTTTCTTAACATCTGATCACACAGAAATATTACTTTTACTTCAGATTTTCTTTAGTATTTTCTTTGAATGAAGGCTTATTTTAAATATAAAAATATCACCATTTCGCCTGGAGAAATGGTGATCTATATTATTCTAATTAGGTGTAAAACAGTTTTTGGCCTTTTATCTATTTCAGCAGGAGATTCAGATAAAGTTGTGTTTTTTGCTGTGTTAGTCAATGGATCAACAGTTTGGACCCGGAAGTTGCTTATTATTGTGTGTGATGTCACACTTTACAAACATATTCAGATTTATGTCTTGTTTTAGATCCTGGGGCTGGACTAGCAGAAATAAATTGGCCCTGGACTTTTTGGTGTAGACTGGGCCTCTGTTGATTCAATTCCAAGTAATATTTGGCTATATGAAAAGGTGTTAATTTGATCAAAACCATTGAATAAAAAGTCTAGTAACAAAGTAAATCACATTCTGCAGCGCAATAGTAAAGCTTAAAATAGTTTTCATTATTTATAACCTCTGAATGAAGAGTTGGTGCCTTTTGAAAAGTGTCTGTGATGTATTTTTCCGCAGCGCTAAACAGATGTGAGTAACGATTTGATATTTGTTTTTCTTGTTTTGCTTTACAGACCTTCATTTGGCTAATTACACACTTCTGGATAAAAAAATAAATAAATAAAAAACAAGCTCAAAAAGACAAATGCTCACAAATTATGAAACAGAAAAACAGGCATAACGATGAATCAAGCACACACTGATCAAGCACATCTTTTCTACTTAAAGTGATGGCCTGTAAGTTTGAATGTTTTGCAAATGTAATAGATTGCGCATAATGGACCGACTGGGCATAACATTTGACTTAAGAACGTAATAGTAAATCAGTATAAGTCCCTCCCTTTGCTAATCTAAGCAACTATCAGAATCCACGGTGCCATACCTTTGACCAATGAGATGGGCTTTCCTGTGAACCGGCAAATCAGGTCCAATCAACCTTACAGACTGCTACACTCAACAGGCAACATTCCTGGGTTTTTATTTATATTTTAAGGATTTTTCTAGTGTGAAAGAAGGTGGAAAGCGGGAACAGCCAGCAAAGTGTCGGCGGAAAGAACAGTGCTCCGCCACTTGTGCAGAAGCTTCAATAACTCGTACTGGTTGCACAGCTCAGCGAACATTTTTAAATAATCGTGAAACAATGAGACGCAGAATTCCTTTTTTTTTTTTTTTTCTGCTCCTGACAAGTGCTATTGAGCCTGAGTTCACACAGCAGCCAGCTCTGTGTAATTTCCACTATAGCACGGCTTAATTTACCGTAATCAAACAAATCAACACCATGATTGCACGAAATTAATTCCATCTGTTTTCACATTATGGGAGTGAAACACAAAGTTGGGGTGAAATGTAAAATTAAACCCCTGTATGAGACAGTTGATTATCTGCCATCAAATATGGAGGAAAGTAATGATTTGGTCAATTTACATGCAGGGAACCAGGGGACTGGGATGTTAATACACAGCTGGTGGAGCTTACCTTGCAACCAATAGTTTCAATTGTATTTGGTATTCTTCTGTATTCTTAATTGAGTGATTGAGTCTCTATATATCCATCCATCCATCCATTTTCTTCCACTTGTCCGTTGCCGGGTCATTGGGGCAGCTGTTGGAGCTGCCCTAGTCCCACTGCACCAGCCCCTATGGCTCCTCTTGCAGGTGGTGGGTCCACAGAAGGACGGCCTCATGGTTCTAACCGGGCCTGTTGGTCTCTCATAAGGGGCGTCTCTATATATTTGAGCTATAATTAATAGGTGGTCCGTTCATTGTACAGAACTTATTGTTCCAGACAAAATAATCTATACCAAATTTCAAAACTCAACGGCGCCACTCAAACAGGCTTTACTGCAGAGCGTCATGACATCATGAGCATATCTTCTATAGTGCAACAGATGTTCATTCATTTATGTTTGGTGCAGCGAGAGGAATTGCCAGACCACATAACGCGAAATTTCAAATCTAGTAGTGTTAAAGTGATGTTCTAATTTTAGGGCCCAAATTACTTCAGAGTTTAGATATGGAGAGGTTTTTCACAAAATGATATTAGTGCCATAAAAAAAAAAAAAACATGGCTAGTAATTTTTTCCTATATTGGAAAGACCAGTTTTAAAATACATCACTCTTAAAGGCACACTGCGTAACATTTTGGACTATACTGTTGCCATCAGTGCAAAACATGCCCCAAATGACCAGCACAACACAGAAAATGCATTTTGTGCAGTGGGTAACCAAAGAATGGATTTGGATGATAAACTAACCTGTTTAAATCTCAAATTCTGCTGACTTTAGTCACATCTCCGTGGAGACGAGCTGGAGACGTACCCACTCCCAGTAAAGTTACAGTCATATTTTAGGAGAGCTGAGCCGCTCACAGCAAAAGCTCATGTGTGTTTGTGTGTATGAGTTATATTTCAATAAAATAAAATAAATGCTTGTATTTCAAGTCTATTTTTGGGGTAAAATTCTACGCGGTGTGGCTTTAAATCAAATCCAAGTCTACTTTAATTTAACTCGTTATACCTGTGGTTAACACTAAAACCAATAGCAACTTTACATTTGACTTTTTAAGAAACTGATATCAGCCTGGTTACATCTTAAAAATTACCTCTTGATATGAAAATTTCATCAGACTCGATGTAGCACAAGGCGAGCGTCGAATAACGAGTGTAATGGACAAGTTTATATGAAACTGTTTTTAGCCTTTGCACATTATAGTGAATACTTTTTAGTTTTTCTAATGGAAAAGAATCAGTAAAGTAACAGCAAAGGCAAACCCACTCGGTACAAAGTATTAGATTTAACACAAAACCCATTTTGAGAGGAGTGAATACATTTTTTCAATATTTTATATTGCACTTTCAGATTTGGGCCAGTTGAACATTTTGGGACTGTGAAAATCCATTTTCATTACCCCACACACAAAATGGTCTCCCATTCTAAAACACGAAAAGCTTAAAAGCAGAATCGTTTCCAGACTGCAGAATTTGGTGCTGGCGATGCAGGACTTCTTTCCCTTTACGGATCACATTACGTTTCCAAAAATAACACATATACATTTAGAACAACTTTGAACCTGACCAAATTACCCATGGACATCATTCACAATAACAACCTCTCCAAACGCATGAGGCATAAACGGGTATATTGTAAGACACTTGAGCAGAAGTTAGTCAGACCCTCCCTCTCACAGATGGCATGGTAGCGATGGCACGAGCTCACTGTACCCCGCCAGCGCAAACACAGATCTCACCACGGGCAGAGGAAAGGCTCATCCAAGGCTAACAGTCATATTGCCCCATCTGGCCTGGTTACTGTGTCTCCTCCTTCAGGGATCAACGGTCGATCCCTGCTGCAGAAGCGCCCGTCATAAATATGCCCTCCAAGAAAACGCTGACATGCACGGCGGGTGAGTGTCACATGAAAACTGCAGTATAGATTGTGTTTACATAATTGGACAACGACACAATCTCAGATGAATTTACTGGGGATAAAAAAATGTATAATTGTGGGGGAAATAAACACATAACCATTGATCAGTGAATATCATTAAATCTGAAAAGTAATAAGATTGTTTAATAAAATCGTGATGGAGGGGTTTGAGCGCCCAAATGATCCTGGGGGCTCTGTTGTCGGGGGCTTCGTGCCCCTGGTAGGGTCTCCCAGGGCAAACGGGGCTCTTTGTCTGACAAATCGGTCAGCCCCTTATGGGAGACCAACAGGCCCGGTTAGAACCATGAGGCCGTCCTTCTGTGGACCCACCACCTGTAGGAGGAGTCATAGGGACTGGTGCAATGTGATTTGGGCAGCTCCAACAGTTGCCCCCACGACCCGGAAACAGAAAAGTGGAAGAAAATGGATGGATGGAAAACAAGCTGTGATGACACTGTATTTTATACTACTCTTGGTACATTGTACCTTCCAATTGTAGTACAAGGTACTGTGCTATGAAATAATGTGTAAGAACTTGTACCTATGGGTTACATATAACAATACCGGTGAAACTCAGAAAATTTGAGCATTCATTTCTGTTATTCAACTTAAACTGTGAAACTAATATATGACAGACTCATTACCTGCAAAGTGGGATATCTTTAGCCTTTATTTGTTATAATTTTGATGATTATGGCTCAGCTTGTAAAAAAACCCAAACTAAAAAAAAATAAAATAGAATATCTTATAAATGGACTGCAAGACATAATAATCAAAATTATAACAAAGTCTTGACATGTGTCACTTTGCTTGTAATGAGTCTATATCATATATTAGTTTCACATTTTAAATTGAATTACAGAAATAAATGAACTTTTGTACGATATTATAATTTTCCGAGTTCCACTTGTGTGTATTTGTGGGCTTGGAGGTACATAATGTAATAAGACACAAGACCTTACTTCTAAAAAAAACCTAAGCCTGAGCCCGAAGGTGTGTACAAGTCTTTTCATGGTTTAGCGCCAAAGTACGTCTCTGACATGTTAGAGCCGTATGAACCATCTCGGGCCCTGAGAACCTCAGGGAGGGGTCTCCTGGTGCTTCCCAGAGTCAATAATAAACTGTGTTTCAGTTTCATGCAGCTAAACTCTGGACTAAAGTAGGATTTCATGAGGATTTGAGACAGGCCTCAACTCTGACAATGTTCAAATCCAGGCTGAAAACAGTTCTTTCTATCTGTGCATTTGACAATTGAAAGTATTTTATCTGCACTCTTACTTTTTACTGTAATTATTACATTTTTATGTTTTGTGGCATGGATTTGATCTGTTTTCTGTGAGGCACGTCGAATTGCCTTGTGTATGAATTGTGTTAAACAAATAAACCTCCCATGTACGCACATTCCAATATGTACGTACAACATAGGTACAAGTTATTACAGATTGTTACAAAGCAGATTACATTGCACTAATGCACTTTGGGACAGCAGATTCTACCCATGCACCTGCCCCAATGATAAACCATGTGCTCTTTAGGTCGTGATGGCATGAGCTACCGTGCTAGTCCAAACACGCGTCTCACCACAGGGCGGAGGAAAAACTAATCCAAGGCTAACAGTCAGATTGCCCCATCTGGTCTCATTACCGCGCCGTCCCATTGGAGATCGCACTGGACCTTTGACTCGCGAGGGGCCGCATCTTTACCACCGTGCCTCTGTTTGCAGTCAAGCCCTTTAATTAATGCGGGACCAAATTGAGATGCGCGGCCGACGCGGACGGCGCACCCATGGGCGCATTGCACTCGCAGACCCGTTAATGACCGGGGGTACTCCACTCGTATATTAGCAGCTTAACCCGTCCGTCAGCGCTTTGAGTGCGGTTGGCGCCCCTCTGGGTGGCGGGGAGTGACATGATTGATTCCACTACGCTAAATCTAGGGCACAAAATCTCTAAAGGTTTTCTCAATATCTTTAGGTGCATGCATGGGAGAAACATTTGTACAAGATGGCGTAACATCCCCCCCCCCGCACGGTTTATTGACAAGGGTTTAGAAAGTTATCAAAAGCAGCTTAAGTGTGTCAGCTATGATGTGGCACAGAACTGTCCAAGGCATACATTTGAGTGAGAAATTGAGCGATACCACCAAACGAACATGCATTTTTTACTGAAATTGTAATCCCCTTGGCGGAGATGGGGGCTCAAATGTGACAGTAAATGTTGTTAATCCCTCAAAGCACAATTTGCGGAGGGATTTGCCGGAGCTGGGGCACTGGCAGGCTTTCTGACACGCACTTAAACACCGCGAAAAGAAACATGGCGGGTGTGGGTGTCAAAAATCTCCGAGCAAACAATGAAATTTTAATTCCGA
Source organism: Proterorhinus semilunaris (assembly GCA_021464625.1). NCBI lineage: Eukaryota > Metazoa > Chordata > Actinopteri > Gobiiformes > Gobiidae > Proterorhinus > Proterorhinus semilunaris. The sequence continues at coordinate 11,457,871 of CM038353.1, read as the reverse complement.
GCCACTCCTGAGGAAGGAAAATCTGCCGTAATAGGATTTGATGACACCAGATTGTTTCCTCGTATTAGGGAGCGTAATGACATGAGTGACAATATCTCGGCAGACTGTGGAACAACAAAGTAAGATGCATGAAATATTGATTAGCCGCTGTCTGCTGTTGTTTATCTGATGCATACTCCGAGCTGGCACTCAACCTGAGACACTGCATGGCGCTGCCGGGATAGCACGCCTGCACGGGAGGTTCTCAGGCAAAAACACTCGAAAACACTCGAATGAAGTTCAAACAAAAGTTCAAAAGTTGTGAAATACAAGCAACCACCAAACATTATATGCGAATCTATTTACTATTAACTGACTTTTACTCAATTCAGCGTCAACAAAAAACATTAACGGACAAACCAGGGGGACAAAATGTGCGCTAACGCTATCAGCCTCTGTCCGTGCAAAATGGGTTTACTAAGAAAAGAAAACACAAAATCTGGGGCCAAATCTAAGGACAATGTTAGCGATCGATCTGACAACGAAAACAGTAAACCCATTTGCCTTAAGCGCAGAAGATATACGGTTTAAGGCCGTTTCAGTGCCCCTGTATCTTGACACATTATCAACCAACCAACTCCAGCTTTATTCGTAAAAAAAATAAAAATAGATAAATAATAATAATAATGTGGAAAGGGGAGAGAAAAAATAATTCTTGATGCCTAACACTTTTGAAATGTGTTGCTTCTACCATCATATTCAATTCCCAACAGCTCCTTGCTATTCAAATCAAATCAAATCAAACTTTATTTATAGAGCGCTTTTCATACAAAATGTAACACAAAGTGCTTTACAGTGCTTAAAAATCATTAAAAATAATAAAAATCGTCCCCACCAGTAAATATACATAAATAACTACAACCCCACCACCCACCACCCGCGCACACAGACACACAGACACATATACACAGACATGCCCAGCAGTTAAAAGTCTTAAATAAAAATGGACATAGAGTTGAGTATAAGGCTGGGTACAGATCGACCGAAAGAGGAAACATCATCCAAGGAGCCGTCTGCACCAGGAGCAGCCCATCGCCCACAGCCACAGAGCGCCAACCCAGGGGGCCCGGAGTAGGTGTAGGAGAGACGTCCTACCTCCATCCAGGCACCCCCAGGAGAGCGCCCGCACGGCCACAGCCAACCAGCACTCCCGGGGCAGAGGGCTCCCTCAGAGGAACCACTAGGAGAACATAAAAAATAAATGAATAAAAATAAATAAATAAATATTTAATAAGAGATACATTAAAAACAGCTAAAACTGTGCGTGAAATAGCACAGGATAAAAGAGGGAAAATAAAGAAGTAATAGAACTAAATCCGGTAAATAAGGTTAATATAAGTAAATATTAATTAAAAGCTAAACTAAAAAGGTGGGTCTTGAGCCTGCTCTTAAAAACATGAACGTTCTCTGCGGTCCTGAGCTCCTCTGGCAGGTCGTTCCAGAGGCGAGGGCCATAGTATTGGAAAGACGCCTCGCCGTGAGTCTTTCTGTTGACTTTATTTTGTATTGTACTTTATATTGTGAATAAAGCGTTTATTGTGTGATATGTCAGATTATGTTCAGCACTTTCATCACCTTGTGTTGCACCTTTCTCTCCACTGACCTTTTTTCGAACGCAACATTGTACACTATTAAAACATAAGCCTATATTCTCCGGTACACTAAATTTAGAGAGCTACAAATGCGGTGCTGAAATGCACTATGTAATGCCAGAAAACGGGAAGAGCGATCACTTTGCCTACTTACTGCAAATGTTCCATCCATTAGAGAGGCAAAAATTTAATAAATATGCTAATACGCTCCAGTGTGCAGGCCCACTCCGTCAGCGGAGACATTTGCATCCTACTGTGTAACACTAAAAACACTACTGAGCAGTGTTCTGGGCGAGTCGATTCGGAAGGAGAGCGTCACTTATCAGCGGCTCTTCACCACGGAGAGAAATGTCTGTTTGTTTGTGTCTGTGATGAAAAGTTAATCATGTGAGATAATTGAATGTTGTTCGGGGCCACCAAAGGGGAAGCAAGGTGCATGCTTGACAATGTTAATCTTTCAAAAAGATATATTAAGAGATTAAGAAATAACTGTGACAGAAGAAAAAAAATCTATGTTATAGTAGATAGTTTTATGCACTTGAAGAGAATAATAATATGAAATGCACCAATTTCGAACACCACTGGATAATCTTGACTTTATTTCCAAGTTGTGTCACAAAACATGTGTCCCACAATATGACATTAGGATTACCACCTGGATGTTGGTTTCCTTGTGACTGTGAAATGTCAAACAGCTGTGCACTCTTATGTGTAACCTCCAACTTGTTTGATCATGTGGGACACATTCAACCCCACAGCTGTTATTCTCCCAGTCCGAGTAATACAACTGTGACAGAAGCCTGTCATAGTTGTATTGATAGCTAAAGATACACCGATGTGATAGAGTATTTAATAAAACCAGTAGGCTGAGCTTTTGGAAATGGTTTTCTGGTGACACCAGGGGTGTCCAAACTACGGCCCACGGGCCGCAATTGGCCACTTTTAAATGGCCCGCTGCAAATTTCTGCAACGATACTGTTGCAGTAATAAACACAGTGTTAATAATCACATTTCCTAATAAATGCAGTCAGTTGATGTAGTATATTTTTTTAAGGGATTCGTGTTAAGTTACTGGGGGCTGTACATCTCAGTCTGTGCTGGTGAGTAACTGTGTTATTTTGATGTGGATTATCTTTTTTCTTTTGTTAAACATAAATGAAAATCCATTAATAGAAAACTGTGATGAATGCCTTTTTTTTATTTTACTTTAAGCATATTCTGGGCTCGAAGTTACGACCATTTTATTAGCAAACACTCCCAAATGTATGCCTTTGCGATCTAAAAATAAGATTACTCGCATGTTTGTGACTCCCATCGTAAATGCTCCGGTCCACCTTAAAAGAAAGCCTTAAAAAACGCTCAATCATTGTTTCACGAACGCTGCCTGTCAGCAACAGCAAACTTTATGTTCTAAAATAGTTCGAGAGCATAATTATAGTAAACTACGATCTGTCCTCTCTTTTGGCTCAGCGCCGCTGTCATTCCTCTCAGTCACACGTCCTGGGCCGACCTTCACCAGCCCAGTGCCTATGCTCCGCTCTCATTCATCTGCCCGTTTTCATTGAATGAGCCAATGTTTTTACGCAACTGTAGTCTCTTTATGAGCAACCGTTATGAACCATTCATAAACTCATTGGGTCTTGGGGCATCTCTCAAATGACCCTCGATGTCAGGAGGAGAAGCAGCACCAACTTCAATCCAACCCGCTCGCCCCCTCGTGCAGCTGAAAGCGAACCATCGCCGTTCTCGTAAAATACAAAACGTAAAGTCACAAACGCAATGTCAAACACGTCTCCAAAGGTTCTGGCAAAGGATTTTGCCGCGTGTAGTGCGATCTCCGGAGACCAGATGCAGCGAGTGCAGTGAAGCAGGGGCAGAGCGGAGAAAGTCGGGGGTTGGGAGGCACACAATCTGGTGTCCCATTGACAGTGTTAAAATATAATGAGTTTTGTAGATTTCTGAATCAATGCAAACAGCTAAAATAACACATCTAAAAACAGAAGGCTGGAAGTGGCAGATTAAATTCCCCTCTTCCTTTTAAAAGCTTCCCTGTTTTTGTTTTTTGGCTGTGCTCCTAAATTTTAGAATTATAGGAGCACAAGTGCTACCAAGAAAAAAAGTTAATTTTGAGCCCTGCATATTCAATTAAAAAGCATAGTTAAATTGTATAGCATTTTCTAACTTTAATACAATAGAGGTGAAGTTATATATTTGACCTCTACTGTTTGTATATTTTTCTGTCAGTGGCCCTCCGTGAAAAATGTTTGGACACCCCTGTTATACAGAGGGTTATACGCAGAGGGCCCAGATCTCAGTCAAACTTACGCCTACTTTGCCAAATATAACACCAAAAGGAGAGACCTTCGAGCTTGTTGTCTCTAGCAGAGGACACTCATATCAGGACAGTAGTTTGGAGAATAGAAGTGAGCAAAGCTGTTGTAATTGGCTCAAAGGGGAGTTGACTCCACACGGCTCTCATGGGCGAGGCAAGTTACTTTCAGTGACTGCACCTCAGTTCTCTGAATGTGCTTGGTCTAAAATAAATGACTGTCTGGCTAAATCTCAGTGTCTGTGTAGGCTCTCAGTCGTACATTTTCTCTACTCTGTAGTTGAAGTGTCGAACGTTTCGCCTCTCATCCAAAAGGCTTTGTCAGCACACTAAGGTTCCGCTCAGTCCGCAGACTATATATAAACCATAGGGACGAGTTTAGCTTAGCTCAGTCCCTCCCCTCTATTAACGGCTAATCTCACCTGTGGGTAAACATCTTTGTAGTTATAAGTCCTAAGTCTTTGTAGTTATAAGTCCTTAGTCTTTGTAGTTATAAGTCCTTAGTCTTTGTAGTTATAAGTCCTAAGTCTTTGTAGTTATAAGTCCTAAGTCTTTGTAGTTATAAGTCCTAAGTCTTTGTAGTTATAAGTCCTAAGTCTTTGTAGTTATAAGTCCTTAGACTTTGTAGTTATAAGTCCTTAGACTTTGTAGTTATAAGTCCTAACGACCAAACTGGAATTAGCAGTGATCAGCTGAGAGTTGGGCCGTTTAGACTGAAACTCAGGTGTGAGTTAGGTCGTTAGGACTCAGAACAAATACTTAAAACTACAAATACATTTACCCACATGTGAGAGTAGCTGTTAAAGGATCTGTATCATGCTATTTTAGCCATTCCAAAGTAAAGTATAGGCCTTTATATGATATATTGTACCTCTACCACTACGGAGCACTAATTTTTGTGATAAATATAAGTATTTTCTGGAGGTATTTTTCCAACCCGGAAGACAAAACGCTTGGATTCAGTTAACTCCGCCCCCTCTCGCCGCTCATACAACTTTAGCAGTAGTAGAAATATATATATCACAGCAAAAAGTGAAGTTACTTCATGGTGCTGTTATAAGGAGTTAACATGTGCAACACAGCTTCATGGCTAAATGGCTAACACACACAGACGCTAACATGCATTTTGATCGACTCACCACTCTGATGTTTCCATTATGGGACTTGCGCTGGTTATAAAAGTTAATCCACTTTGATTCAGGCCAAGGTTCATTAGCATCCATCAGCGACAGGCACAGACAAACACTATTGTGGCTGATAGTCGCTGAATCCCGGAGGGAAATTCCAACTTCTATGGCCTCTTCTTTGGGAAGGTTGAATAAAGTCCTGTCCTCGCAGCCAAACGCGGTTTTCTCCGTGACATTATCGTGAGGTAAGAAAAAAGAACAGGCGTCCAGACTCCAGAGTAGGTTAGAAAAAGCTCCCTCTTCACAACTTTCAGTGCAACATGACATGACCATCTGTTCAGACAGTCTATGGTTCAGGCGCTCAGGGGGAGCGTTTGTTTTCGGTACAGGGGCAGCGCAGCGTCAGGCACGTCCTCTTCCTTTTTTTTTTTTTTTTTTTTTTTTTTTATTCAATTATTGAAAATACAAAGCACTGAACATGTCAGTCGTTTACCAGGAGAGGGCGGAGCAGCTGCTCAGAGAGCAGGATTCAGGAGGATTACTGAGAACTGCGTGAATGAAGCCAAACACCACTCTGGGGGTGTTTTTGAGAAGGAAATAGCATAACAACATGGTTAAAAGCTCCAAAAAGTCGATTTTGCATGATATAGCTCCTAGAGGGGAGGGACTGAACTCCTCTCTGTGGTCTATATCTGGTCTGCGGGCTGAGCTGGAACTTTAGTGTCGCTGACGAAGCCTTTTGGATGAGAGGCGAAACGTTCGACACTTCAACTACGGAGTGCAGAAGATGACTCAAGAACCTTCATTGAAGAGAAATGTGAGTGGTAGGTTAGAAATAACCAGTCAGCGGCAGGTTTCAGTCAGTTTTCAATCAGCGGTTCCCAAACTGTGGGTCAGGGACCAGAGGTGAGAGAATGTGACCATTAGCCATTTAAAAAAAAAAATTTGAAAAAAAATAGTGTAGTCCAGTGTCAAATGGTTAGTGGTTCACACACAGTGGGCCAGGCCCGAATTGAGGTCATTAAGTTCCGCTTCTGCCCTGCACTATAGGGTGTAACTATTTTTGACCGTAAATGGGTTACACCCTTTTTTCGATTAGCCTTGGGATGCGTACTGTAGGGCCCCTTAGTGGACTTTTGCTCAGGGCCCCAGGAAGGCAAGCTCTGACGGTTCTCATGTCGTGAGTTCACTCCCCACCCCCTCCCTCTTCCTGAGATGAACCGCACATAAACACAAAGCAGGTCCGAACAATGTAGTCGCGTTACAGGAAGACGAGCACCTGAGGATCACGTCAACGCAGCATTAACCTTTGCACAAGGGTTGCCAATAGTTACAGGCAGCGTGAGCTTTGTTCATCCATTTATCGTGTACCTACATTCCCTTTTACTAGGCCAATACCTCCCATGTCTGCAACAGTGGATAATTAGCTATCTGTGTGTGACTCAGTCTAAGAAACATCCATTCACAGTTCATACATGGTTGAAATGATCCAGCTCATATATCCATTTATTTTCCAAAGGAAGAGAAATGGAATGTCCTTGAAATGCTCATTCATTAAGCGCTGCTGGTTTAACGACATGTACTCGGTACCTAGCAATCATCATGTATGTCTAAATGACTTGCAGCAGTCAGATTAAATTAGGCACCCGAGCACACACGCATTGGCCCTTTTTTTTTTTTTTTTTTTTCATATTTAGCTTGCAAGCCTTTAGTGCGCAGAAAATCAGACGTTTTCTGCTGTTTACAAACAACAGCAAGATACCTATTAAAATTGCGAGACTATTACAAAGCCCGCTATCAATATGAGATAAACCACAGAGTAATGAGGTTTCCCCTGCTTCTGTATCTCGAACAATGTGCACTAATGGAAACTATCATTCAAATAGCCCGGATCACTGCTGTCTTAAAATAAGGCAAACACATTCTGGCTTTGATAAGTTGTGCTAGGACAAGAAATCATTGCGCCGTAAAAGTCCAGATTAGCCTTAGGTGGCAAAAACTGGCTTTCGTATATTTAAGATTCAAATGCTGGAGATAGGCTGTCAAAGCAAAGTGCTGGCAGAGGCACCTCATCTCCGCTACGTTCAATACCAGTCAAAGGATTATTTCGGCAGACAATTTCACCCCTAGGAGAGTCTGGGATGGGCTCGGAAACTTCAATCAAAAATGAAGTCGGGAGAAGCGAGATTAGAAACCGAGCACCGAGTTTCAAGTAATAATTAATTTGAGGTAATTTCCCCCTATATCAGGAGCAAAGATGTGATAAAAAAAATGAAAGACGTATAATTTTGAGTAGGTGTGAGAGTAAAGCCTTTATTTGTCTAGACACACTGACACACACAAGGCGGATTCGATTGAAGCTTGTGGGACGAGACAAGTGTGTGACAGTGACGGGGAATGTAAATTGCATTTATATTGCGCATTATTAGGCTGAACGGTTTCTATTAAGCAGTGTCACTACTGTATAATTTTCCACAACGCAGCTCTGATTACAAGTGGGCAAATCCGTCGGTGTTGGAAGTTACTCGGGCCCGGCTTTAAGCATAAACATGTTCGAGGGGGTTTGTAGCAAGGCCTTCCGCAATATTGTGCTGCCAAACGTACATGTACTTCCAGTTCTCAAACCGTGGTGGCCCAAGTGCTCCTCAGGTGGTGCTTTTTTTTAATTTTTTTTTTACTTTATTTATCAATGATTTCATGTATGTTTGAGTGATGCTCTGGCTTGAAACTGATTTACACCCAGTCCAGTTTAGGTTTATTTTAGCCCATTTATACGCCCGCTTCAGTCGTGATTTGATCTTGACCCAGCTCAAGTAGAACTTTGACAAGTTTAATAAAAAACGACTAAATACCCGCTGTATGTGAACGTTTAGTGGTGTCTAAAAGCTGTGGAACACATTTTATTTTGTTGAGTAAATTAATTTTTCCACCATATTGTTAACTATCCATCCATCCATCCATTTTCTTCCGCTCTATCCGGGGCCGGGTCGCGGGGGCAGCAGTCTCAGCAGAGATGCCCAGACTTCCCGATCCACGCACACCTCCTCCAGCTGTTCTGGGGGGACCCCGAGGCGACACCAGGCCAGCTCGGAGACATAGTCCCACCAGCGTGTCCTGGGCTTTATTTATTGTTAACTAAAGAAAAAGAAACAAAAAACCTGATTGCGTGCACTTTCAGTATAACTATAAGCACACGTCTATGGCAGTTCAACATTTGCTTTGCTGTCTGACAAAGCTGCACACATGCCAGAAATGTTCAATGAACGAAATCACGCGACCAAGTGGGATGTGTGGGAGATTGTGTGAGCGAGAAGCTTGTTGACTGAGCAGATAAAGTTCATTCATTACTACCTTTGACATGCACGGCTTTCAAGAGTGAGTATTGCTGTATGTGAAGTTTAGGCAGATTGCTGGAGTGTGGTTGTCCTGAAATGTTGCACACACAAATGCCCAGTACCAGATTTAATTTTGTTCCCTTTACTACAAGTAGACATTGACGAAGCCGTGTGTTGACCCTGGACCAGCAGTACCGTATGTTTAGTGACAGTGTTTACAGTGACAGTATTGCTCGCTAAAGGTTTTGTTTTGTTTTTGAAATAAAATGCAATTTTCAACCCTAAGTAAAATCAAGGCCTGGTGCTATAATTAGACAGCAAAATGACAGGATTGTCTTGTTTGGTGGAAAAAAGCTTGAAATCATTTTCCACACACTGGTGCCAGGTTTAATTAGTAAGTTTCCTTTTGCCCCCAAATAAAAGCCTTTCACAAAATGCAGTTAATTTGTTCAAACGTAAACTGCTTTGCTCATGTTGCCAAATTAAATGAACAGTGAAATGAAAAATCACAGAAATTCTGTGTAGCTGTGTGATATTGAGAGTTATAATCGATTTTTGAATATCACATGAAATCTCCAAAACTCAGATGGATAATTGTGGGCTGGTGTTTTAAGTGAAGAGGAGCTAGTATTAACCTCTTACCCCCCATCTGAAACCAGTTTGGGTTTTTGAGTGTCAAAAAATGAGAAAAAAACAAGGAGGAAAATGGAAAAAATAAAATGTGATGACAGCGTGAGGATAAAGATCCATTTAGATGTGTTTTGTAGTTCTTAGCTTTCAAAGGAGGCGTTACACTAATTTGCTCAGTTAAGGCGGGGGTTAAGAGGTTAAATTAAACCCCCCCACTCAGGCGTGCGTATGATGAGAATATCAGATTATAGAATGGGTAAAAGCTCAAAACAAAGTGATTTTTGCACGATGTAGACCCTTACAAAAGGTCGACTTACTGTGTCTGTGTGTAACCCTGCAAAGCAATACGAGTAGGTACAGAATTTCAGGACGAGTCTGAAGTCTTTGGCAGTAACAGATGAGAAAGAGAGCAGCGAGGTGTTTTGAGAGAGCGCGATGAAAGTTCAACCAAAAGTGAGCGACCGCAGGTGAAAGAAGGCTGGAGAGCAAGGACACGAAAGGCCATCTAAGCACTAAAAGACTCTAAAGCACTCTGACATTATCCACTTCCTCCCCGATGAAAATACCTCATAATGGCGACACCTTGAGAAAGACCGACTCCGGTTCAGTTCACTCGGGGACAGGCATTTTTACAGTACTTGCCCACACGGACTCGGCCGGCTCACGGGAGGCGCACGAATCGAGGTCATCTAAGACAAGTTTTCATGCAACCAGCTGGGTTTCCTTAAAACTTCTCCTGCCTACTGCTTATGAATATACATGGCGGCAAAAGTCCCGGGAGGCCACGGATATGAAGGTTCCCAGATGGAGAAAAAAAAAGAAAAAACCCACCAAACTCCACTTCACCTTCACAAAATTTTGCTTTTACTAAATCTAAGGCTGGTGGCAGCGCAGTGGGATCTTTGTATTCTCCCCTGCATCTGCCAAGACAAATGTCAGACTTAAATAAACACAGAGCGGCCTCGCACTTCACACATTATGTTAAAGAAAGACCCAGAAAGTTCACAGCCAACACACTCCTTCACATCTCTTTATTGCGGTGAAAGCAGAGGGGGAAGATATTGCGTGCTTCAAGAAAAACAATGAGGTTCACAGGTAAAGGGATAGTGGATATTAAAACCAAAGTTTGGTGGTTCGATCCCAGCTCTAGTCAGTTTACTGTATATTGGATACGAAACAATTTAATTTCACATGCTATCTTCACCGCGGTTAAGAGACGTGATTACGTGGATTTGTGACAAGGCATTCAACATTTTCTTTGTGGTTTTGCAACAAACCTTTTAACACTGCATGGATTGCTGGTTGCTTTGAGGATTCTTGAACTGAAAGCCCACCATGTCTTTTTTTATGTTATGCTGCTCTTTGCCCCGGTCCTCCTCTCCCCTGCCCTGTGCCTCCGCTCCGCTCCCGTTGTTGCAGGTTGGTGGTGCCTTCAGGAGTTTCTCTGTCTGCTAATCCTGGTCTAAACCTGGCTCCGCTCCCAGCTCCTGTCCCAAACGCAGTGGGCCGTGGAAAAGGTGCCGCCGCACCGGCCCCACGTGCATTTGCTTTTTTTTTCCCCTCCTCGCTCTTCGGTCATCAGTCTGCACACCCCTTTTCATTCTAATTTCTGCACTATTGGAATGAACATCTGAAATGTCCCATTACTGTCGGCTTTACGCTCTATTTATGCTTCGCTACAACATAGTGTATGAAGAACAATGGAAATCAGTGTCTGTGTAAGCCTACAGTCGTCATCAATGTTCATTCTCTGTATGTTGCACTTTACAATCCATTTTCTGCTGGGACTATATTATTAATTTAGTTTATACATGCAACATTAAGTAGCTCAGTTGACAGAAGTCACAACATTTCTCTTGTCCTTTTTAAGTTGCATGCACCATCTATACCGTCAAAGCTGACAATTATGACAACGTTATATGAATCAGCCCCAACAGGAACGACAGGTGGAAATTAGCACTAATGTTTTAATAACATAAATAACATGACCCTGTGTTTCCTCTCGTACTGAGCAGGATTACGATTGCAGCAACACATCATCAGTAGGGTAAAACTAACCTGTCTCACGGCCGTCTAAACCCAGCTCACGTTCCTTATTAGTGGGTGAACAATCCAATGGTTGGTGAATTCTGCTTTACAATGACAGGACGAGCCGACATCGAAGGATCAAAAACTCACACAGTACATTCGCCAGGCTTCATGCTGTTCCCAAACAGTCTCTCATCCAAAAAACAGCCAGACCCTTCCCTGCTTAGCTTCCGAGGTCTGACAAAATCGGGCATAGCAAGGGCGGTATGGCCACAAAGCCATACCGACATTGTACAACTCTTCTGTTCAAGGTTAACGTTTATACTTCTCCGTACCTGTAAAAAGCCACATTACCTTGGATTCCAAGTCACATGTCGTCATGTAAAACTCTTTTACTTGCATAAAGCAAAGCAAGGAACATCTACAAGCCAGCAGCAAAGTCACGAATCAGGTCTGAGGAGAGGCGAGCTACTCATGGTAAACCCTCAATGAAGGTACTTGATTCATCTTCTGTACTCAGTAGTTGAAGTCTTCGAACGTTTCGCCTCTCATCCAAAAGGCTTCGTCAGCGACAGAGGTCACAATCTGCACGCAGCTGAATATATAGACCAACAGGGAGGAGTTAGGGTAGGCCAGTCTCCTCCCCTCTAATAACAGCTACTCTCACCTGGGGGTAAACACCTTTGAAATAGAGCGTCTCTAACGATCTGCTCACCTAGAGACGCTCTATTTCAAAGGTGTTACACAACTTACACAGACATACTCATGGTAAAGACGCGGGTTTTTATGAGGTCATTTCCATGAACAACTATTTCATTGTAAAAAAGAAAATGTTCTAAACTGACGTCATTCTTTGGGCACATAACGTTGTTTAACCCCGACCTGGCCAACTGCAGCAAACCCTGATCCAGGAGGCAACTTTTCATTGTGTTCATGTCGATAGCATTCTTTATAATTCTAATACACCAGCAGCAAACTCCAAGAGAGCCATGCTCCTTGTAGAGTGGCCACGTGACTTGATTGTTAATATTGACCAGCTCATTGTGTTACAAGATTCTCTGCAGAGTTTTATGCTTTGACCTAGTTTTCGCTTCATTAACTTCCCCCACCCTTGTTTGACAACTTTATGTCGATTGTGGTCGTGATTGGACATTCAAATTTATATTACAGACAATTCCTACATTGAGTACCATTCCGATGGTCGGGACAAGGTTTATGTTGTTAAATCAATATTGTGTTTAAAGGAGATTTATCGCCAAACCGGTTATCCGTTCCGCCAGCGACTGTGTTGGTCATCCATTACAAAGCACTACGCGATACGCACAATGATTAACCTGGCCCCATGCCTGTTTGTTCACATCAATACAAGTTTCAGAGGATCGGGGGTAACAAAGGAATTAAACAGTGGGGATATGTGACTCAACCCCGTGAACTGCTACCTTAACGTGGTGGGGTTGTTTGAGCGCCCGAATGATCCGAGGAGCTATGTTGTCTGGGGCTGCATGCCCCTGGTAGGGTCTCCCATGGCAAACAGGTCTTAGGTGACGGGTCAGACGAAGAGCAGTTCAAGGACCTCTATGGACAGTACAAAAACAAGGACCGTGACGTCGTCCGGTATGGCACAACCGGGGCCCGACTCTGGAGCCAGGCCTGGGGTTGGGGCTCGAATGAGAGCGTCTGGTGGTCTGGGGGCAGGTCTCTCACCATTGTCTCGGCCTACGGGCCCAACATCGGTGCAGAGTACCCGGCCTTCTTGGAGTCCCTGGGAGGGGTACTTGATGGTGCTCCGGCTGGGGACTCCATTGTTCTACTGGGGGACTTCAACGCCCACGTGGGTAACGACAGTGAGACCTGGGTGGGGGTGATGGGGAAGAACGGCCTCCCCGATCGGAACCCGAGTGGTGTTCTGTTATTGGACTTCTGTGCTAGTTACAGTTTGTCCATAACGAACACCATGTTCGAGCACAAGGGTGTCCATAAGTGCACGTGGCACCAGGACACCCTAGGCAGGAGGTCGATGATCGACTTTGTAGTTGTGTCATCTGATCTCCGGCCGCGTGTCTCGGACACTCGAGCTCAGTTACCCGGGAGGAGCTCGGAGTCGAGTCGCTGCTCCTTCACGTCGAAAGGAGCCAGCTGAGGTGGCTAGGGCATCTGTTTTGGATGCCTCCTGGTCGCCTCCCTCGGGAGGTGTTCCAGGCATGTCCTATTGGGAGGAGGCCTCAGGGAAAGGTCCAGGACACGCTGGTGGGACTATGTCTCCGAGCTGGCCTGGTGTCGCCCCGGGGTCCCCCCAGAACAGCTGGAGGAGGTGTGCGTGGATCGGGAAGTCTGGGCATCTCTGCTGAGACTGCTGCCCCCGCGACCCGGCCCCGGATAAAGCGGAAGAAAATGGATGGATGGATGGATGGATGGGATATGTGACTCAACATGGCGCACATGTAGCGGTGGTAAATCACTTTCGTCCATAAACTCTAACATGCGTCCATCTAAAAACATGCATCTGTAGGTCGCATCATGATCAACATTATAAAGTATGACAGGTGCCGTTTATTCACATCATAACATCACTTATATGGCTTTCTGCGTGTCACTGTTATTGTATCGAGGTCTAAGTGATAGCAACAATAGAAAATACTGTAGTTAGTTACTGAAATTGTTTACAGAACAAAAACATTACTTCATTCAATCAATCAGTCAAACCCAGTAGCTGGGAAACTCTACGAGAACAATTATGTATCTCCTCTTTTTCACCTTCTCTTGTTGTGACTTATCTATTGTTTTCCCGGAGATTTTTCACTTGTGCTCTAGTGTCTTGCTGCCTCAGAAAGCACAATACTACTGCCTACAAAACACACAATTACAAAACACCCACCTCTTCTTAAATTCTTCTGAAACTCCACAGTTTCGCAGTGGCGTGGGAAGCCGTAGCGAAAGGAACGAACCATTTGTATTGACTTCCATCACATATTAAGACGTATTACTGTTTATTAAAATTCCATGCCGGAGTATCAGTTCTGACCCTAATCTGCTTTCCCTTTGCTAACCGAAAGTGCAGTTAGCAAATGGATGTTATAACAGTGATTACCATAATGTCTCATTATCCACTTAAAAGTGCGGGTCACATTGGGTGCAGGAGGCTGTGTACCAGAAGCACAACGAGTTGGAGAGTCGGCAGCAGAAGTAGTAGTGGCCTGTCAATGTAACTTTCATTGCCTTGTCCAATCATTCAGGGACGGGTGCCAGTACGGGCTGCAGCGCACTATATTTAGCCAAATTATAGTTAAATCACTGCAATTTTAGGTGATGCTGTATTTACAGTGCCTTGCGAAAGTACTAATACACCTTGAACTTGTGCACATTTTGTCATGTGTACAACCATAAACATAAAGATTTTATTTTGAATTTTTTACTGAAAGTTCACACACAAATAACAGAAAACTGTGAAGTGAAAGCAAAATGATACATGATTCTGTTATTTACAAAAAATATAAAAGTGAAAAGTGGGGCGTGCATAAGTATTCATACAGCATTTTCTGAGTGCATTAAATTGCCTTTATAACATTCCTAATGACTGCAGAATGTTCACACCTTGCCCTAACCAGTAAATAGAGGCCACCTGTGTGTAATCTACTCTCAGTATAATTCGAGCCGTTCTGTGAGGGCCTCAGAGCTATGGTCAGAGTGTATTGGTCACTAAGCAACATCATAAAGGCCAAGGAGCTCACCAGAGAGGTCAATGATAAAGCTGTGGAGAAGTTTAAAGCAGCGTTAAGTTATAAAAAGATTTCCCAAGATTTGAACATCTCACGGAGCACTGTTCAATCCATCATTCGAAAATGGAAAGAGTATAGCACCACTGTGAACTTACCAAGACACGGCCGTCCACCTAAACTAACAGACTGAACAAGGAGAGCACTGGTCAGAAATGCAACCAAGTGCCCCAAGATAACTCTGGAGGAGCTGGGACATACTGACACTGAGATGGGGGAATCTTTACATGGGACAACTATAAGTCGTACTCTACACAAATCTGGCCTTCATGGACGAGTGGCAAGAAGAAAGCCATTATTGAAAGGAGGCCATAAGAAATCCCGTTTGAAGTTTGCTAGAAGTCATATGGAGGACACAGCTACCATGTGGAAGAAGGTGCTTTGGTCAGGTGAGACAAAAATTTAACTTTTTGGCCCAAATGCAAAACGTTATGTATGGAGCAAACCTTACACTTCTCATCCCCAGTGTCAAATATGGTGGGGGAGCATCATGCTATGGGGCTGCTTTTCCTCAGCGGGGACTGGGAAGATTGTAAGAATAGTTGGGAAGATAGATGAAACCAAATACAGAGACATTTTGGAGGAAAACCTGCTGGAGTCAGCAAGAGAATTGAGGCTGGGGCGGAGATTCACCTTCCAGCAGGACAATGACCCTAAACACAAAGCTACATCTACAATGGAATGGAATAGAAGGTACAATGGAATCACGAAGAAGAAGCTAACTGTGGGCTAGCGTCACTTTAGCAGTATTAACAGCCAAGTTTGAGTGAAAAACATTATGTCCATTGTGTAATTGGATGTACAATATCCTCTCTGCCTTTGTCTTTTCTGTCAGCGTAGTATTTACTCTCACGGACAATTAATGAGTAAAAAACTGCAACATGCTACGACACCTGCAGTGGCGCTTCTGGCCTCTAGGGGCATGAGTTACTTGTTTCTGCTTTAAGCTATAGAGTGCAGATGACGACATTCTACTCTTTAAACCAGTGTATATTTGAGTGTATAACAGCGTGTACTTTGTGAAATCCATTTAAATATTAAAAATAAACTGTTTTAATACAAATTTTTGTAAAAATACATATACAGTGGTGGTCCGCAGTTGTTTTTGTGTCAATTTTTGTGGTCCAAGCCAAAAAAAAAATGTTTGGGAACTCCTGCTTTAACCAATCAGGAGACATTGTAGCAAGGCTAAACTGTCGACTAGACTGAGTTGAGTAGTGGACGTTTCGCTTCTATTCACAGAAGCTCCTTCATAGCTGTGTGTAGCTGTGTGTAGCTATATGTGACGTCATACATGTCACATTTTACCACAAGAGCTGGGAAGAAGCTTCTGAGAATAGAAGCGAAACGTACTATGATGAATACTTCATGGATGAAAAGCCTTCACAAACAATCAGGGGGATAAAATGCAATAGTTGGTAAAGGTTATTAAGCCATTTTGAATTCACATGAATGTTAGTTTGGGGGTTCAGTGAATCAGTTATACCCACAAGTGCACCGTGTTTACTGATTCAAATCTAGTTTAATAAGCGACTCTGAATCCCAGATGATATCACATTATTAGTATCGAATAGTTTCTCTTATCATGTCTGCACCCTTCAGTCAATAGTCATTTTCGCAATGCAAAAACTCACGATATAAAGACTTCTTTATAGACCAAATGTCCTCCATAAAGATAAGCTCAATCAATTACCCAAATCAACACTTTATTTCTTGCTTTTATTGAAAATGTAGATATCTCACAAGCAACTTTAAAGTCAGCACGCCACAGCAATCAAATTACATCATTATTATTATTGAATGGACAGACACCGCTGCGTCTCCCTGCTTGGATCAATACTTACTTAATTTGTACTTTTCTCTGGCATTTATGTTTAACCGTGTAAGAGCAAAAATCCATCGCCTTGCCCAGAAAAGTCAGACTTACAGTAATAATTCAGAAAGTATTCTCTTTTTTTGGCTCTCACAATCCATCCATGGCACAGCACAGCTCAGCGGGACCTTAACTGTCTTAGAAGTCATCTTAGGTCAAGCCGTGCGTCTGCCAGCAGCCACTGTTGTGCAAAACCGCTAGAAATCACGCCTTATCACTACAGCCAGGTGTCCATAACAGCTTGGTAGAGTTGCTAAGATTGTGCACAACAAAAAGATGTCCAACCCATCACACTGTCCCACTGAGTGACTCGTCTCCGCTCTGACAGAAGAATGAGACCGGAGGCACCTTGAAAACTGATCTTTACAAATAAAATAAGACAAGCTTCATACTGTTGAGCTATATGGACACAAGCATATGTAGACAATTCATTTTCTTTCCACTGACTGACCAAAATAAAGAGCTACCATATTAATATATTACAAGTCGTTTCATGGTTTAGCACCAAAGTACATCTCTGACATGTTAGAGCCGTATGAACCATCTCGGGCCCTGAGAACTTCAGGGAGGGGTCTCCTGGTGGTTCCCAGAGTCAGGACTAAACACGGTGAGGCTGCGTTTCAGTTTCATGCAGCTAAAATCTGGAACAGTCTTCATGAGGATGTGAGACAGGCCTCAACTCTGACAATGTTCAAATCCAGGCTGAAAACAGCTCTTTTTACCCGAGCAGATGAAAACTGAAAGTATTTTATCTGCACTCTTGCCTTTCACTGTAATTGATTCATTTTTATGTTGATGTTTTAATGATTGATTTGATCTGTTTTTTTCTTGTAATTTTATGCAACTGTGAAAGCACTTTGAATTGCCTTGTGTATGAATTGTGCTCTACAAATAAACTTGCCTTGCCTTAATTTAACTAACTGTTATTTATCTGGGGTTGGTCAGGTCTAGGTTCAGCAAAACGATGTGCTCGAACAATGAGATCAGCTGACAACCTGGGCATCCTGAAAGAATGATCAGGTTTTTCAATCAATGGATTTCTTCTTTCCCAATGGCGCAGGTATATTCCAAGATGACAGTGCCAGGATGCATCGGGCTCACGTTGTGAACGAGTGGTTTTCACTCAGAGTCCAGATCTTAACTCAGCTAAGAATCATTGGGATGTGCTGAAGAAGGCTTTGCACTGTGGTCACACTCTCCCATCATCAATACAAGATCTTGGTGAAAAGATAATACCGCACTGAATCATTTTGTCATTGCAGAAGCCTATATTCAATGCCACAGCTTTAAAGGCGGTTCAATTAAATATTGGAGAGTGTGACCTTTTTTTTAGTGGCAACATGTTTTGTCAGGTAGTGCAGCTGAACTGAAAGCAAATGGCTGAACCCTTTCATATGCCAATAATAAGCTGACTTTCCTTCACTTCATTTGCCGTGCTTAACCCTAATCGTATCCTGAGTCGGGTTAATTAACCCTAACCCTAGCCCCTGGTCAGGGGGGACGGCAGGTAACAGGATAAAGCACTAATTAAATTCCCAAGGAATATCTTAAACCTTATGCATCCAAAATAATGAATTGCCAAATCTATGCCAAAAACAGAATGAACTTGTAAATCAACTCACGGTTTAATTGCAATTAAACAGAGAATATTGTTCATTGGTAAAAATGGTTGAATCGGAATATAGCAAATGCATAAATAATGTAAATAATACTGCATTATTTTTTGAAATCTTATTAAAAACGACTTTGTAAACCGTTTTCCTAGTTAGCTAATTAACACATTTCATCCCAGTTTACGGCACCGAAAATTATTTCCACATTTCAATAATTCAAACCGCGTTAGAGTGCAGTGATTAACATATCACTCAGAGTTACTCATTAATTCATGTGTTCTGGATGCGCTGCGGTGATTAGATCTGGCGGCAGAGAGATAAAACATTATTTGTGCCTTACCTCGACAGTGCACGCCTTCATCGTAGCCATCCTCACAGTCTTTCGCGCCGTTGCAAAGTTTGTTGAAATGAATGCACTTTTTGGTTCCCGTGCACTGTATGTGGTTCAGGGGACATCGTATCACCACCTCCTGTGCACCTGAAAAACAGACGAAAAGGACACATCAGGAACTGTAAAATCATAAATAATTCATGGCGAAACCCCAATTAACATGTTTGTTTCAGCATATCGGGAGGCACTTTCCCATGCAGGCGAAATATGGAGTGCCATATGTCTAAAGTAATTAGCATTTCTTTGTAATTGTCTCACTTTCCTTCAGCATTCAGTGTACCAAACGAATTAATAACAAAGCGATTTGCATTTGTCCTATATGTTTTCAGTCACGTGTGTGTTTCTACTGGGCTGTACAGAGTTTCTTTCAGGCGATGTTATAATAGTAAATATTATGAAAAATTATATGTTTGCCTCGAGCGACTAACAATACAAAACGCGCTTTGGCATATGCATTTTTTTTTTATTCAAATACTTAATTATTAGTTTCCAGCTCACAGTTTCCTCAAAGTGCTGATACTTCAACACCTTTTTCATAGGAGGAAGCAGAACCTATGCATATGCAAATGTATTTATACTTCACACCATTGTTTTTTTCCCCCCCTTCATCTTCTTACACATAACAGATGTTCAGTACACAGCTTTGCACACACTCTCCTGACGCCTCATAACAAACTGCCCCGGTCTCCTGCCTCTCTTTCGCTCTCCGCACCCGTCGCATTCAGCCCAGAGCAGCTGTTTAAGGATTCATGAGGCACATAGGTGACCCTTCTGCACGTGGCGGTCGGGAGCACATAAAACATGGCTGACCACTGCGCCGGCCGCTGGATAAACCTGTCCTGTCCTCTCTGTAGATATCATACACAACACTGCTCCGCATATGCTATTAGAAGATGCTCGGACCTGGTCTTGCCATCGTCATTTCACTATATGTCAAATTGTTATGCTTGATTATTAAAAAAAAATAAAACAGAAGAATACTTGTATAAAGCAAAAGGAATAATGTTTTGTATAAACATGCCCATTTTCAGTACAAACCTGGTCAATTAGGGCAGGGCGATATGTCCTTAAATCTATATCACGATATAAAAAAGAAATATCACGGTAACAATATGTTTGACGATATATAATTGACAATGGACAAATGACTTCAAAATCCCAGCCTTACGCCTATTGGGAAGATGAATTCAGAGATATTCTATTATTATTATTTTCTTTTTTAACGGCATTCTCATTTCCTCGCAAATATGATCTACTCAGGCAGTTTACAGCCTACATTTCATTTTACTTTTTAAGCACCTGTCCCCATGTTCCACAGTCAGTGTTTATGCTGAGCTGAGCGTAACATGAACTATATAGTGCCCACAACAATATAAAAATATATATCGCGATAGCGATATGCAATACGATATGGCCAACCCCTGTGGGCAATACATAATTTTTAATATACTTTTATATATGGAAAGAAACAACCCACCACTTCACACATTAACTATAATATATACATTTGTATTACAATAATAAGGAAAGGTCACATTTTGATAATCAAAACAGTACATGTCTGCGAAAGACGTGGGGAAACAACGCTGCAAGTTTGGAGATGCTTTGACATTGTCTCATCATCACAGTTTATAAACTGAGATGATGCGACAATGTCAAATTGTAGAGTTTGTTCTTATTAATTTTTAAATAGTTTGTTTCTACTAATAACAGCATATTGTATTATTCACAGGCATCGCAAAGGCAGGTGCAATACCAAGCACTTAGCACAGGGTACTTATTATTTAACCACTTAACCCCCGCCTTAACCAAGTGCATTGTCTCTTGTTCAGCTTTACCCAAATCTAAAAGCTTACAGCCAATAGGCCAGTGTAATGCCTCATTTGAAAGCTAAGACCTGCATAACTGATCTGAACTGATCTTTTTCCTTGCATTTTTGTTGCGTCGTAGCCACATTTCTTTTCATTGCTTTTATTGTCACTTTGTTGCCACTTTTCTGTTACTCTTTTGTGGCGTTTTTCGTCACATTTTCATCACATTTTTATCACTTTTTTATAGTTTTTTGGGGGTAACTTTACTGTTATTCTTTGGTTGCTCTTTTCCCCGTGTTTTTGTCAGTTTTTGTTTTGCCTTGTTTTCATCAATTTTTTTGTCACTGTTATCTCGTTATTTTTTTCAAGAAGCTTTTGGGTAACTGGACAAAATGTGCTCGGTTTCAGGTGAGGGTTAAGAGATTAATAGATGCCATTCATATTATGCTGTCGTAAATCTTATAACATTAAGAAGGCTTTTATGATGATGTTTTGAATATTTCTCTCATTTCTATGTAAAATAATGCTGAAATAGAACAGATAATAATGCTGCTTGCTCAGGTAAACAACACTTAAGAAAGCAAGTAGTAGCAGTATGACATGAAGCCATAAAGAGGAACGAGTGAGGTCACCTCTGGCACACGCAGCCATCATTCATGTGTCAGCTGGTAAGAATTGGAAGAAAAAAATCAATTTAAAGTCTGATTCAAAATCCACATTTCACATAATCTTAATTCACGTGACTGCTAACACACATGTTGTAGGTGACCTTCATTCGCTCGGCCACCTCTCGAGAACCGCTGAGAAAACCTGCTCCACCTCAACTGCATGGATATCAATTACCAACCCGACACGGCAGCCACTTACGGCGGGAATTTACGGCCCGCGTGATCACAGGCTTGGAAGTTGTCCACGCCACTTCTCAAAAGACTCGGACCATCTTGACCAAACAATTACTTATCAGTCGTAATTCCTCCCCACGGTGTAAAAGACATCGCGATTAATGTGGCTGCTGCGAAAGGCGGCGTCAAGCGCAGAGGATTCACCGGCGGGGATTTGTGCAACACTGGTATTGACATAAAAACAGCACGCATTACCTTTTCCCTCCAAGGATGTTTTATTACCATGCGGAGAGCAAACGATTTCCCCCTTAATGATTATTTCTTGGCCATTGCGCCGAGCCCCAGAGAGTCTCGGCGTTTATAAGCCATATTTTGACTTATATTTAAGGCAAATATAAGTGACCTTGTCCGAGTGAGTTCATATTTCATACATGAGGAATCAGGCAGCAGCTCCATCTTCTTCTGGGCTCACAAATGTGTGGAGAGCAGCCCTCTGTTCATTTTCAGGCGACTTGTTGGCGAAACGTGTTTTTTTTTTGCCTTTCATACTCACTACAGATGATGTGACATTGAAAAACCACTTAGCCACACACATTGTGGAAGTATCAATTCAACATAAATATCAAAACGGTTTTCAGGAAAGAAAAAGCATGTGACCGTACAGAGTAATTAGCTGGATTAAGCTCGTATTACATTTCGTAATAGGGCGAGGATGAACTGCAGTAAATGTTCATAAGTATGTCCTTTCCATCCGATAAAATTGATTTCAAACTTTAAGGTCACACCTGAGACTCGGTTCGATTGGGGACCAGAATTGCGACATTGTTTCAGCTTTCTAACCGGGGCGATTGGCGTTCACACCTCTTTTTTGTCAATCGGATCAACGTTTTAAATGCAGAGCTCCCTTGCACGCCTGTGAGGGACGCCGTATAAAAACCTTCTACAGGAAAAAAAAAACGGTGAAGAAACACGCTTCTCCGATTCCTTTTCAATAGACACTCCATTCCGTAATGACCGTCTCCACACAGCATTCCACAACTTCCGGTTCCTGGTTTTGTTCCACTCTCTGGCTCAGTCGCGTTCACAAACCAAATGATCCGATTCGGAGTTCGTCCAAACCGGGCCGAGAACCACGTTTTTAGCCGGACCAGGGTTCACTTCTTTGGCCCGGATCAGAGTCTGTTTGTGCGTTCACAACAGCTCAAACGAACCGGACTATCTGGGCAAACGGGCCAGGATTCGGATCAAGAGGAGTATCTGTCCTGACCAAATAAACAAAAAAGTAGATTCTTCTGACTATTTGGCCTGAATGGCTACGAATTAAGGAATTTATTATGTATACATTGCGATATCTGTTTTCTATATACAAGGGAATTTCTGTAGCATCTAAAAACTGCAGCACTATCGTAAAGGGAACTGCTCGCCCTGGTTGACCTCACCTGAACATGCATGCATCCCTCACTCCCCGAGCTGGACCACCGTGACTGGCAACATGCGCCCCTTAACGCACACATGTTTGCGTCCGTGACAGCATAACAGTGTTGTCGTCGTCTCCCTTTGCCTGCTCACCGCGTGGGCCTGATCTAATGCGATAAGGGGAGGGCTTTCCATGAATATTCATCAAAGATCATGAAGTTTTGTGACATTGTTGAGTTCCAAACTGTTCAAATGTTATTCAAAGCAAGGTATAAATTGTTACCAAACCAAATACAAAGAAGGTTCCAAGAACGTACTGGTCGTTATGAATTACGTGATGAATTAAACTTTAGGATTCAGAAACATAGCACAACTTTGAAAAGTTTTAGTCCAACAGTTAATGGTGTACAATTGTGGAATAAACTGGAGATGGATTTGAAACGATGTCCAAACATCAACCTGTTCAAATATAAATACAAACAAAAGACTTTTGAAATATACAGACAAGAAGAAATGTGTTGCCACTAAGGGGAGCAGTAGGATGGATTATGTGTATTGTTCCTCTATAATCTGGAAGAGTGTTGCTGCTTGGAACGGTTGTCATTCTATTGCTCAAACTCACAAACGGAGAATTAGGGTTGGTAGGTTATGGATCTGTTGAGAGGGACCCTCCCAACGGGCTCAAAACCTTGTCTTTTAATGCACCACTCAGCATAGGAACATCATCTACAAATCAGCTGTTAGGGGGTTTGTTGAAGGGGAGTTACTGCCCTCTTCAACTGGCTCACTCTCTGGCATTTTAATGCACCACACTGTGCAGGGCTTTCATCATACTTCACATATAACTCAATTAAATAAATATATAATAATGATGATGATAATTAAACCCAAATTAAAATTATACTGAGAATGGTAATGACAACTGGAAAGTATCAAGATCTCAGATTATAATATCTATTAATGTACCTTTATACCATAAAAGTAACTCTGTAATCACGGGTAAAAATATGCAAGCAATATATTAAGTAACACATTTTTTGACTTGCTTTGTTCTAGACATCGTATATGAAACTAGATTGTTGTTGTAGCTGTGCGTTGTTTCAATTAATTATATAAAGAGTTAATATATTTTTGTTGTTTGTTGTAAGTTGGTCTGTATGAATGTAGCTGCTTGAAATGTTTTGAAATGTTCTTTTTTTTATTTTATTGCACTTGGGGGTGGGGGCTCATAAGCTTTTTGCTTCAGCCCACTCCTTTTGAGCACAATGTGTATTGCTCAAATAAACAAATAAACTAAACTAAAACTAAACTAAACGAATATTCAGTCAAAAAAAAAAAAAAAAAAAAAAAGGGGGCGACACAGATGGTCTCTCTACGGCTCAGGTGCTTAGGATTCCTGTCAATTCACAAACTACTGTACGGTACTGTAAAGGGATGGATCTCAAAGTCACACTCTTCGCGGCGGCGTCTTGTCATTTATCTCGTGATAGGCCGGCCGGGCGTCATGGCGCTCGCTCGCAAATGCGTTCGTCACGGTGGCGGGCACTGACAGACTTTGCCAGTAAAGATAATGGTAGATGTGGTGTACTTCAGGTGGCTCCGGTATCATGACAAATGAGCAAACTTTGAGGTGGGCATGTTCAGAGGAGCCTCCGAGGGGGAGCGCATATTACCGGTGAATGATGAAGGAGATGCCAGACAAAAAGCCTGTAGAGCACAACACCTAAATAAACCTACACGCCTACTGTCACTGTTCACAAATTCAGGATTTTCAAGCTGTTCCCTGTTTGTGTAGGCTCTTAGTCATCCAGGGATGTTCCAGCGTCCCCCATCGTTGTAGAGATTTTGACAGGACTGGGTTGATTGAAAAGACGTTTCACTTCAAACTTATGGAGCCAATTTGAACCGCATTGTGCTAATAATCCTGAATAACTTCACTGTCGGACAAGCTGACATTATGGTATAAAGGGGAATAACGGTTAGGGATGGGTACCGTTAGTCCTGCCGCATCTCTATTACAAAAGTTTAGTACGTTACAGCTTTGCTTCGCTTTAAGTTATAGCTACAGTATAAGTTATCGTTTTTTTTAGACTCGTGTGGAGAGAAAAAGAACCGAAAGTTGGCACCGAAATAATTTTAGTTTTTCGATACCACCCCCAACCGGAGCTTTTCGGTCGGTACCAAGTAGGCACTGTTTAACGGTACCCATCCCTAATAACGGTTCACTATCTACATTTAACGATAGTACAGTCGGCTGTGGATCTTTATTTCTTTTTTTTCCCTCTTAAAAGCATATTCTTGTAAATATTTTTAGTCTGGCTGTCTGGGACACACTTCCAAGGAGAGCATTGTGGATTTTTTTTATCGCCATGCTTCTTCATGTTCGCTCACATGCAGAGCTTCACAGAGAGATGGATGTAGCGCTAAAACCGTGGCTGTGTGCCTGATCAGTTGTGTGAGAGCAGATACCATAGATTTCCCATACGGGTTTGACATTATGGTATAAAGGGGATCTATGGATGATGAGGAATAACGGTTCACTGTCTTGTGTAAAAATCTACACCCACCGCTAGTACAGTGGCAGCGTTAAAAACTGGGGGGGGGGGGGGGGGCTTTCTTTCTTTTTTTTCCCCTCTTAAAAGCATATTATTGTACATATTTTTAGTCTGGCTTTCTGGGACACACTTCCAACATGGATGCTAAAACAATACAGCTTCTTAAAAAAAACAACAACAAAACAATTCTAATCCTGGAAAAGCTTTAAAAATACTCGGGCCAACGTTCAAATGGTAATGGCGATATAACAACCAGGACAAAGCCCAAGGTGGTGGTTTCATAGCATTACGACTCGATATTATCTCAATATCAGATTTGGTGCTTCTGTTGTCATGGTATATATTTGAACCACCTCCGATGACACAATTTCTTAAATGTATCAGTAACATGCAGGTTTGGCACCATGTCAACTTAGTCAACTACGCCTACATTGTCCTTTTGGGTGACATCATAAACCTTTGACATAATAAAAAACTCCTATTTTGATAGTGTTTGTAAATGTATACCTATTGTTATGTTACCATCTCTTTCTGTATCCATAACTAGGGCACTCAGGCACAGGTTTGGCTTCCTTATCAGTAGAGGATACTTTTCCCTCTTCATGTTGAAGCAGAGCCAGAACAGAAGGGTCAGATAAGTGCAGTGTTTTGAGTCCATGTCTCCAGGTCCTGCACTGATGGTAAATAAACGCCTTCTGCATTAGACCTCCAGACTCCTGCCGACTTTTCATCTATGCTCTCGGAGACTATTGTTTCCTCTCTGACACCTATTGCACAACCAGTATGAGAAGTAGTATTTCCTATTCTACAAACTTCCACCTACGCCGTTTGGGTTTCAACACTGTGCTTTTCTTATTGAACATTTATTCTATTCACAATAATTAGACATTTCTCCAACGGTAAGGGGCTTTTTGACAAAACATCCGTCGCTACTCCAATTTCATCACACATGGAATAATATTATGTTAGAACAAACATCTTCAATACAAGGTCTATTTTCTAATATTCCTTTTTTTTTCCCCCCGCTGAAACCGTCTCACCTTTCTGCCCACACTGTGATGTTTTCTTCTCGCTGATTGAAATGACTGGGTGACTAAAACATGTTCAAATAATCAGATCAAACACAGAATAATATTCTGAACAAACAATGTCGAGAGACGGTGACTTTGGATGAAAATGAATGATGATTTTTTTTTTTTAACACAAGGGTAATTTTCATGGAATGGTTTGAAAACAATAATTTGAAGAACAACTGTGTCACATTATTTACGACGGCAAACCACAGACGAGTGGCCAACTCTAATTACACTGTGAAATGAGGGTAAATACAAACATATTCTAGATTGCAGTGGTTATTTGCATCATGCTTTCTGGATATTTTCTATTCTGTGGTCAAGATATTCAATTGAAAAGGGCTTTCAATGGCTTCTAGGTGGTTATTGTTCGATTTAAAAGATGGAACGGTACTTTTAATATTGTTTTAATGTTGATTTCACACAAGAATTGGTTGAGTATTTTAATGCATTCAGTCAGTCCCTAAACACTATAGACCTGTTTATAGTTCAGAGTTCATTCCACTGACCGATGGAGAGTGACTGGTTATTGTCAATAGGTATTGGCCTGAGATTGATTGCCCTCATTAGCGGAGCAAACAAGTGCACAACAACGACTTTATGAATCGAGCGGCAGACATTAAAAAAGTGCTCAAGTTGCAGATTTATTCACTGAAAAGCACACAATATATTTGCTATGTTTACCAAATACAAAGTCCCACGCGGCTTTGCCCTTCTGAGCGCTTAACCCAATTTGCAACTTTGCTGAGAAACAAAGAAATGCAGCGCCGTGCCTATTTGAATTGTGAATAAAGATGAAGAAGGCATTAAAGCCGGCCGCTGTCACGCAAAACCAAAAAGTGCAACCTGGTCAAAAAGATGCATTTGCAATAGCGAAGAGCTCTCAAACGCATTGGCTTTGAAACACTGACAAGCGTGTGGTCTCTCGTCATGTCACACACACTTGTTAGAATTGCATAGTATGTGGGCTAACTTAGTGCTCTGTACTGTGCTAACAAAATTCAGAAAGCCCTTCCAAATTTACACCGGCATGCCTATGAGGGTAGTTAACAGCCTGTGATATTAGCGGTACTTGTGAACCTGTCGCAGTGAAATAATGTATTCATAATAGAACATGACTGGAAGGGCACTCAGCAGGGGTGCCTTGTTGATCCTCATTGTTTGGGGAATCACCAAAGCCCCTCAGAAATCAACAGGAAACCATTTCATTTTCTTAATTCATGGTCAAGATGCTGATCAAAGTGGTTCCCTGCTGAGTGAGCTGCAGATGAAGCAACGTGCAGCTGACTTCACACACCCATCCGTGTTATTATGATGCTCTTTGGTTTAGTGCTTTCTAGGGATCGTTCATAAAGGAACATGCTTCCACTTCATGTTAACGTCATGTGTGTTCGGACAGTTGAGAGGAGCTAGCGATGAGGATTCACATGCTTTGCACTATATGTCACTCTTGAGATTAAATCCAAACAAAATCATATTGACGGCGACCATTTCATATCAATCGTAATAACCATAATGTGGACAAAAGACATTCACAGAAAGGTTCAGAATGTTCCTTCAAAATCAGACCAGAGTTTTTAGAACAAAACTTTTACTGGAATATAAAAAAAAATACAGGGGCATTTAACACAATAATCGTTCTGTTTAAGTTGAAGTTACATAAAATATCAAAAACACACACTGTACAAGATGAGGGGTGCACATGCAGAGGAACCCAGTCAAGTTATATCACAATGTGGAGACTAGATGAATAACTAAGCCGTTTCCCATGCTCGTCACAGCCCTCACAAGCTTCTCACCGCCGCCACAGTGGCTATAGGGCTAACGGAGAACATCCAAGAGCCTCGTCGACCACCGTCAATCACTCAACCACCACATTCAAGCTTCATAAATGTGTTTGAGGTGTCTTGACCAAGGAGTCAACAGTGTAGATTCTGGTTTTATGACTAATTCCTTTCACCCCCCCAAACAAGCCAGCTGTATAAGGAAGGGCATCATCGTGTAACCAACCAGCAAAGCTAATATATAGACTTAAGTCTGAGGTCATCCGTTCTTGGAAATTGTAATTGCAAAACATATTTCCAACACAGCAGCTAAAAGTATAATAACTATTTGGATATATTGCCGTCATGAAAACCCCACTGGTAGTCACTCTGTCATCTCCATATGACTGAAGATCCTCCATTGCCTGCCCCTCCCACCTGTCTACACCCATATGTCATATCATTAACTTTATGGCCCCTTAGGGTTATTGCCTCTTCCTCTCCCTGTGAAGTTACTACTCCTGTACTACTACTACTACTGCATAAAAAATAAAGCACAATATAACAGGAGTAGCGGTGTAGCGCTTGCAGTCGCATTCTGGCACTTAGAATGTCATGTCCTATTTGTGGAATTACTTCTGATATACAAGCTGCTATTCTTAGCTGATGGTGAGGTGAAGCGATTAAAAAAATAAATAATCAATTGATGTGTGTGAGGCTATAGTTTGTAAGGGAGTTTTGTTCCTATAGAATTGTCCTCTATGTACAATAATACATAGATATACTGTACCGCAGTGGTTCCCAAAGTGGGGTCCGGGGCCCCCTGGGAGGCCTTGGAGACACTATAGTGGGGCCCCAAAAAGATTGTCTAGAAAACAAGTACATTGAAAAAATATATATTTTAAAAAGGAAAAATGTATTGCTAGATGTTGCTTTTTACGTAATTTTAGCTGTAAAACAATGAGAAAATTCCAATGAATATGATAAATTATTTTCTATTGGGGGGCCCCGAGAGAATTTCGGATCGACAAGGGGGCCGCGATGTTCCGGACTTTGGGAATGGCTGCTGTACCGTATATGCCGGTACTTGCAAAAACACAGACACAGGCTACAGCTGCCAATGTTAGCAATTTACTATGGAAAACATATGCAAAACTATTTGCAAGTAATTGGATGTGGGCTTATTATTCTAATCCTAAACCTAAACCTTAACTGGATATGCTTAACTGAGGCATGGATCTCTTATTTTGGAAACCCCAGAATTAAGTGCATTAAATCTCAATGGGTTTTTACCTGGTTAAATAAAAGTTATATAAAATAAAGAATACAATTAAAGAAATGACAGAAAGAGTTGAGAGGCGGAGCTAGACAGAATCACTAACTGACCTGAAAGTGGGTCACAGAACCATTTTTAGTGGGTCACGAGGCAATTCCAAGGGGGAAAAAATCAATATTTTCCATCTGAAACGGCATGGACACACTATGGGAGTCTGTTAAAATTAATGTTATTGGGTTGTCTTGATCATTTCAGTCTTAAAGGCATATCTCCTGCTTGTTCAATAAAAACATTTATGGAAAATACAATATTGTATAAGATATATTTGCTGATGATACAAATATTTTTGCATCAGGAGACGACTTACAGCAGCTGTGTCGGATTGTTAACTGGGAACTCAAAAGTGTCAACAAGTGGTTCAAACAAAATAAATTATCTCTAAATCTGAGTAAAAGCAAAATGATGATATTTGGCAACTGTAATTCCAATGCTCAGGAAGCAATTCAGATAGAGGGTGTTGTTATCGAGCAAGTGCATGAAATCAAATTCCTTGGTGTGATTATTGATGACAGAATTACTTGGAAATCTCACATTAAATATATATCTACAAAAATTTCTAGAAGCATTTCAGTAATTGCAAAAGCAAAGCACATTTTAAACATCAAAGCTCTACATACCGTATACTGTTCTCTGATTTTGCCCTACTTATATTATTGTACTGTGGTTTGGGGTAGTACTTATAAAAACACAGTTAAACCAATAGTATTGTTGCAAAAAAGAGCTATCCGAGTAATTCATAAAGCTGGGTTTTTGGACCACACAAACTCATTATTTTTAAAATCAAAGATCATGAAGTTTTGTGACATTGTTGAGTTCCAAACTGTACAGATGTTATTCAAAGCAAGATACAAATTGTTACCAAACCAATTACAAAGAAGGTTCCAAGAACGTACTGGTTGTTATGAATTACGTGATGAATTAAACTTTAGGATTCAGAAACATAGTACAACTTTGAAAAGTTTTAGTCCAACAGTTAATGGTGTACAATTGTGGAATAAACTGGAGATGGATTTGAAACGATGTCCAAACATCAACCTGTTCAAATTTAAATACAAACAAAAGACCTTTGAAATATACAGACAAGAAGAAATGTGTTGCCACTAGGGGGAGCAGTAGAATCAATTATGTGTATTTTTTCCTCTATATTCAAGGAAGAGTGTTGCTGCTTGGAACGGTTGTCATTCTATTGCTCAAATTCACAAATGGAGAATTAGGGTTGGCAGGTTATGGATCTGTGGAGGGAAATCCTCCCAACGGGCTCTAAACCTTGTCCTGTAATGCACCACTCAGCATAGGAACATATTCTACAAAATCAGCTGTTAGGGCAGCCGTGTGGGGGTTTGTTGACGGGGAGTTACTGCTCTCTTCAACTGGCCCGCTCTACACTTTGGCTTTTAAATGCACCACACTATGCAGGGCTACAGCATACTTCATATATAACTCAATTAAATAAATATATAATAATAATGATTATGAAAATTACACCCAAATTAAAATTATACTGAGAATGGTAATGACAACTATTATACTATAAATGTACCTTCATAACATAAAAGTAACTCTCGGTTATCAAGGGTAAAAATCTGAAAGAAATATATTATGGATTACATTTTTTTTTTTTTTTGACTGCTTCGTTCTGGACATCGTGCATGAAACGGGATTGTTGTTGTAGTTGTGCATTGTTTCAATTAATTGTATAAACAGTTCATATATTTTTTTTGTAAGTTGTAAGTTGGTCTGTATGAATGTAGCTGCTTGAAATGTTCTGAAATGTTCTTTTTTTATTTTTATTATTGTTATTTTATTTATTTTATTGCACTTGGGGGTGGGCACTCATAAGCTGTTGCTTCAGTCCACTCCTTTTGAGCACTATGTGTACTGCTCAAATAAACAAATAAACTAAACTAAAACTAAACTATACTGTATATACTGTACTGTATAACTAATTACATTTTTTGTCATGTCATCCTAGAGTAATGGTGGCTATACTGCTTGAGAACCACTGCTCTACACACAATATTGCAACAACATTGAAAACAAGCTGTCACACTGAACAGGCCCAGTGATGGATTATAAGCTTTGAAAATGAACATGGATGACAGTTGTGTGGTTCCTCTTTGATACAATAAGATCCAGAAAATACAGAATGAGCTGAGAATCCGGGATTACTGAAAAAATGTGCAAAGTGAAATACCGCTCCAGGAACAATGTAATGACGTGGGTAAAAACTAATTGTGTCTTTTGTTGTTAGAAAACACAGACTACTTCTACATTTACAATAAATCTCTCCAATTCTGCTGTTGTTCAGGACAATATGCATAAACCCAGCCCACTCCCTATGAGCAAGACCCCCTGCAGGACAATGTGCAATAACTGATAGCTATCCCCGATGAGATGGGAGGGTACACATGTATTAAGTGGCAGGTCCCGCCGTGGAAAAGTGCATGTGCAGCATTTAGTGTTGCTCTGAGGGGCTCGTATCATTATGAGCTCCACTCTCGCTGCCTTCACACCTCCACTCTGTTTCATCAGCACACAGTCTGCTGCCAAAGGAACACATGCACCACTGGACCAACGCCAAATTCACACTGCAATTACAGCATCTCTTTAACCACTGTCTTGCACACTAGATAATTACATTCATACCATGGAAGTTTGATGTACAAGATTTGTTCCATTTCTGGCAATCACGAAATTTGCTTATCTTTTTTCTTATGTTTTATCTTTAATGTAAGTTGTAGACCATAAAGTGCTTTATATGTATGTGTACCCACTTCGATTGTACAATGATATAAACTGGATTAGAT
This sequence comes from Proterorhinus semilunaris, assembly GCA_021464625.1. Classification (NCBI taxonomy): domain Eukaryota; kingdom Metazoa; phylum Chordata; class Actinopteri; order Gobiiformes; family Gobiidae; genus Proterorhinus; species Proterorhinus semilunaris. The sequence goes on along the minus strand of CM038353.1, from coordinate 11,425,538 downwards.
GGACATTTGAGGACCGCCACTAAAAGCCAACATGACCAGCCTGTTTTAGTGTTTGGGAACCTACGCAGACACAAGGAAATCCAACTCAGGACCAACCACTCGGCCACCGTGCCCATGGTTTTGATTTTGTTTCTTGGCATATATTGAAAAGGATATTGCCCCTCAAGCAGCCAAGTTACACAGTCAAAATAGTCTTCATCTCAAAACTTCATCAGTAACCTCATTTGTACTCGAGTATTGTTTGTTTCTTTTTCTGTTGTCAATTTCAATGTTATTTATGTATAGCACATTTAAAAACAACTACATCTGCCCAAAGTGCTATACAACAAACATTACAAGGTGCAATGAATGAATGAATACAAAATACACAACATGAAATAAGAAGAAGAATAAGAAGAATACAAAAGACTTATTTAGCTTGACTGTTGTTTTTAGTTGGATACCTTTAACTTTAGAATAGTCTAGTTGCACGCTTTTGCAATCATCGGAATGAACTGAAATGAACTTTTATAAAATAAGAAATTGTTCAAACAACATCCTATTATTCGGACTTTGAAGTGTGATCATGTGTTGACGGGTAAATAACTGATGACTTTATGCTTTGGTTCTATATTTTTTGACACTTTGACACCCCAAATACTTACGCTGCTCATGGCCATGCTCACCACTTTGCCAAAATGGTAAATAATGCTGGGAAAAAATATATGAGATGTCACAATATAATAAAAAATGTGATGTAAAAGAACTTCACCTTTTGGCAATAAACAAAGAGCAGAACAATGTTTTAAATTCCAGGCAGACAGGCCAGTGCTGCAGGAGATTAGCGCCAGGTTCTGCCCCCGCTCCCCATGCCCGCAGTTAAAATAAATAATCAATAACAATAACAGTGTAAAGTGGGCAGAAAGTGATGCTCGAAAATGAAAAATACAAAAAGAGCAATTTGCATTATTTGCAAATCAGCCACATAATTAGTCAGCGGAGACAGGTTTGTGACCAACTATATGCAAATATCTAATCTAATTGTTCTGGGGCCACTTTCAGATGAATAAAACATTGTGTTTATTGTGGGTAGTCCGCAAGCGATACTCGCCGTGTGATCTCATTAAGGCTATTATACGCCTGTGTTTAGTGAGTAGCATTCAGTAACATGGAGAAATGCACAGTGAAATATGTTCAGTGTACTCCAATGGGTTTTAAACAAAACATACAATCAAACAGTGCTTTGGTGTCTTCTCACATTGTTTTTACTGCTTTCCTGGGTTTGTTACGAAATCAGCTATGCAATTTATGAATAAATCGTTTCTTGAATGTCATGCCAGTAACTGATTTTAAATAGTGCCTGCCCAGTACCCTATTGCCCACGAGCAGACAGTAAATCACAACAAGATGCCTTTTTGAAAGACTTCCAGCGGTCACTCCAAGCCTAATCCTTTGACAGCAAATTCAGCCAAATCTGCTTCTGTTTACAATGGCAGCTGAGCTAGCATGGGCTAACGGTAATATACTTAAAGCATGACCTATCCTCTGCATTCTCTTATCATCAAACAGCCTCTTTCAAACTAGAGCAATCGCTGTTGTTGTTTGATTTTCAGTTCAGGTAAATAGTTAATGCATCCAGGCGTATCAGAGCAAGGGAAGCGTAGCTCTGTTTGTGAACAATATTTTTGCCTGTCATGAAACTTGGAACCATCCATTGATGGAATAACGTGTTCATTCAGTATTTTCAGGTAGTCAGCTGACCTCAGTCTTTGACCACATAATGTTGCAAATACTGTAACCATATCCTGGTGGATCTTGATATTAGTACTTCTGTCCTTCTGTACAGTACTTCTGTACTTCTGTACTTCAAGTACAGACATACAGGCCGTGTGAGCAGTGCATGCAGAGACTCTTACAGAGGTATATTGCTCCAGTAAATATGTATAATAACAACAATCAAAATAATCAAGAGCCAGAAAGAACAAAATGTGAAGTCAAGTACTACTCTAGGTATGTTTTAGATGATGGATGCTACATAAAAGCTCAAAGTGCATTTTGCTTTTGCCTGGCCTCTCTTCTGCTCGTATAACTAAAAGGAGACCTGTAAGCAATATGGAAAGAACAATATGCACACAAATCCATAATGGTTACGCTAGAAACTGTTTCTCACATTGAACTGTATACATACAAACAACAGGGTCAAACAGTGTGAAAAGGCCCATAAACTTTCTCTATGCACGAATATCGCAGACTTCCTTATTGTTATTCATTGCGTTTCCAGTCTCTAATCCCCACACCATATTTGTTGTCAAAAGCAAACAAATACTCAAACAGCACATTATGGTGAAATGTTTGTGCAAGTGATTTAAGAGACTGAGAAGAAACCACAGAGCTTTTAAATGATTGACCTCCTGCTCGGAAATTAGTGCATCTGGTATCAAGAATAGGGTTTTGGTAAGTTGTAAAGTGACATTATGAAAGGCCAGAAGTATTAATTTTCAAACACATGCATTTAGATGGATGATAGACAGCTGAGGCAAGGAGTGCCAACTGTTAGGTGCACATTAGGAGATAATTTCAAGCCATAGCCCTGAGTACCGTGGACTTTTGTAAAAAAAAAAGTAATGTCTTTTGTTTGTAAAGGGCCTTGTTGTCGTGGTGAAGATGGTGTTGGTTGCAAAGGATGCATTTATTTAGTAGCACTAGTTGTAGTAATGGTAACGGTGTTATAACGGTAACGTCTTTTGAACATCCCTAATTGACATAAACATTTCCAAATTGCTTGAACTTCGACTTTGTTTGCCTTTCACACTTCATAATGAGACAATAAATTGGGGCAAGCACAGGTAAAACCAATTGATCACAAGCAACTACTTTGTGTGTGTGTTTTTCTTTTTTCTTTTTTCCCGTTGCTACAAGGTGCCTGCAATGGTCTAACGGTTTGCAGAATAATACACAGCACCAGAGCATGTGTTTTAGAGTAAATATCCTCCGGCTCAGTGTAATCACTGGACTAAAGCCACTGCTTATGAAGTGGCTTCAGGAGGTAGCATTATCTTATTCCCTTCACCATCTATTAGAGCCTCCATTATTCAGGCTTAATAAATAAATAAAGGACAATGTCAGTGATTTATGCTCAGTTCGGTCCATTGTACTGAGGCAGAGATGAGCTGCGTTCACACCGGGGTAGGGGCAGGTTTGCAACCATTTGTTGTCCACATGGTGCAAAAAAAAAAATGTTCAAATAAGAGTTAATTCTTTTTTGTTTAAGTGTTAATTATGTCGACTTTGTTTCAAGCTCGCTATGATCCTTTTCAATCAACAAGTATATATATCCACAGTTAAAGGGTATTAAGCTTTCTATTTCCCCATTTGTTTCGTTAGCCACTGTCCTTGCCCGAGTGTAAAGCAACTGAAAATGCCATGTAAAGTTTACAAGCTGTGCTACCGGGCGGCACGGTAGCACAGTGGTTAGCGCTCGTGCTTCACAGCTAGAAGGTCCGGGGTTCGATTCCCACCTGGACGGGGCCTTTCTGTGTGGAGTTTGCATGTTCTCCCCGTGTCTGAGTAGGTTTCCTCCGGTTTCCCCTACCACAAAAACATGTACAATAGGCCCAGGGACTGCAGGTGGAAATTAGCACAAGTGCTATAACCTGGTACAATGCATCTCTCCTTTCTGAGGCTGATGTATATTGTACACTGTCCCTGTTCAAATAAATAAATAAATAAAAATGTACAGGTATTTTCCATTGTAGATAAAGGTTCTGAAGCCGTCATCTGTACTGGGTTGTTGTAGTGTTAACGAGTTCTGCCTCCCCACAAGCGGCTTTTGTCGGCTGTTCGTACCGCACACATCTTTATTGCAAACACCTACTTTGTATGTTAAGTAAAGCTTCTTCACAGCCCCCAAAGTGTTCTCAGCATGATCAAAAAAATATTCATGCATTGTGCAGGTTCAGAGCGGCCATATAAAATTGCAATCATTGAGTGTACGTCCACATGATTGGATTGTATTCAAGAATTCCGAATGAGGTTGGCCAAATGACGAGCGAAAGCTGTACAGAGCTGAACTATTTTAGTCTCTCGCCTTATCGCCAGCGCACTTGTCCTTCAAAAATCTTGTGTGAGAGATAAACTGTTCGCACACTGTGCAAAAAAACATTTGGCGCATGTAAATTAACCATGGCAGACTTAAGCCACAAGCAAAGTCAGGCAATCTGTAAGGCTAAGTACTTTCAATTATGTACATGCGAATAGTCGTGATGGGTAACACGTATTTTTGAACACTTCACAAATAGTGGAGCCAAGATCTTCGATAAGCTTTATCCTCTGGCTTTTTATAGACACATTTCCACAACGGCTTGTATTGATTAATTTAGAATCAAGTATCAAATTGTCCGAGAATTATTTTTTAAACGACCAAAGTACTATATGGTGTATCCCATTGAAAACCCATTGCTGTATAGAGTATATCCAGACTTTCGGATCATGCTGGTTTGAAGACAGGCATTGAATTCAATATGCTCTTTCTTTTCTTCGAAATTCTGCAGGTGGCAAGAGTGGAAACGCTGTCCTTTACATTCTCGCTGGGAACGAATAAAAATAAAAGCATGTCAGAGCTGGAGAGGGATTTAAAAGGAGGGAGAGAAAGATCGTGAGAGAGTAAATGCTCCCCTACTCTCCCAGATCCACGTCTGACACATGAAGTAGACGTGATGAGGAGGCTGCAGTCACCAGGCAACACTCCTCAATAGGACATGAATGGTTTTGCATAAAGCAGGACGCGTCAGTGTATAGGAAATAATAAGGGCCATACAGGGCGAGATAAGTGAGACCACTGCACAGACAAAGCGTGGGTTGTAAACATTTAAAAGAGCCTATATATATTCAACGCTGAGGAGCAATATGTCTTTCCGCAATCAAAATGCAATTGTTTTGACCTAGTTAATGGATCATATCGCCGTAATTACTGGGTCTATCCACATGAAACTAAAATTGGCACAAAATTCAACGCCTTCTCTGTCAGCCCAAGTAAACTAATCTGAAATATTTTTAACACAATAGCAAAACAAAAAAAAAGTGGTGGTGTTATTCAATGACGCAGGTGGCGTTGTTGTCACAGTTGAGTTGTTTATAGGACACAAAAATCCTCATCAGCCCCAAATCCTCTTCACTTCGGTATATCTTTGGAGGGCACAATCTCCCTCTATAACTGTACAAATTAAAAGCACGGGATTTCAACGTTTACTTCACGGACTAAAATTAATTCAGTTCATTATACGGCCAATCCAGTACTATAGCTAGAAAATGTGTCCAATGACTTGCCTCACGGAACAGGAACATTATATCAATTAAGCAAACTGCTATTTACCCAAGTATTTTCGGTTGCAACCGCATTACCACTATTCCCCCAAGGTTATCCGCTACCCTCAGAAGGTTATTCTCCCATTGCCTGTCGTGAAATAGAGGAAACGCTCATTAGTGATAGTTAAAAGCCTGCGTCGCCTTCAGAAGAACAACATGTCTGTCTGCCACCTAACACCGCTCCTGGTGAAACAGATGGCAGGGGCCCGAGGAGAGAACTGCTCCTCTGAAGAGCCAAAAGAGCACACACATGATATTAAGCACCGCATTTCAGAGACTAAAGCTCGCCCGCAACAGCTGAACAAAACAGGGCAGGTTAAAAGTGGTAAAAATAGCAGAGGACGACATGTTGCTTCGATCAGGAGACGGTGCCAGACGTTTAGCGACAATGCAAACCGAGAAGATGGGAGAACAGTAACAACATATGAAGTTACAGAATAGGCAATATTTAGGGAAAGAGCAGTCACGCAATTTTAAAGGGATAACGTTATACAAAAGCGAGCTTTTAAACATATCATAATCAGTGTGGGGGGTAGCGCGCTACTTAGTAATGCGTTAGAGTACTCAGATTACGTTTCTGAGTAACGTGTTATGGTCCAGTTTGTGTTTGTGTTTTCCCCCGCCCCTTGTTTTTCAGCAGGCAGTGTGAGGCAGGGGGTGTGGCCGACAGCTCCTGGTGCTGCAGACAAGTACACCTGTACCTGATTTGGGCAATCAACACTGAGTATATCTGCCTGGTCGTCTCAGCACCACACTGCTGGATTGTTCCGTCTTGTTGCTGTGTTTAGAGCAACTCTTGTTACTCCCCTGCTCTGCTCTAACCTTCTGCTCCTCGTTGCCCAGGTCCGGACCGTGTTGAGAGAGATCTGGCTCCAGTCGGCCAGCTCCCTGCTTTCATCGCCTGCTCGAGTTTTTGTTATAAATAAACCTGCTTGAACTTTCCACCTGCTCTCGTCTCTGCTTTGGGGTCCATTCTGTGAAACCCTAACATAACGGGTAAAGTAACCCGTTAGTTTTGCATTTGCGAGTAATAAAGTACTTTCTTTTTCATATCAGTAACACGTTAGTTTGGTCCTGATCTCTCCATCGGCTCATTTCTTGCCGAGGGAGAGCAATGTGCACTGTGTCCTCCAAAACTGAACATCAAGTTAGCAACATGGCATGGCAGAGTTTTCTCAAAGAGCGTGTTTACATCGTGGAAGTACTTTCATTATGGTGAAAAGGTCAATACAGCGCTGGAGGCGAAGCCAAAGAGGAAACCCACGATGAAGCCCTCGCCACCCAAACAGCAGAATCCTTCCAATGTATTCAACAAACTTGTAGCTTTATGTGATTGAGGAAAGCTGTACAATTCATCTAAATCAAGTTGAGTATGTTATATGTTTATTTTTACCAATTCAATGCACTTTGTAATGCGTAAGAGCTCCTTTACAGGCGTTATTTTTGTTGAAAACTGGCACAGCCAAACTGTTTACATATAGTGAACAAAGCTAAGCTTTTCTGAGTCGAATATGGTTCATGCGTATTATTGTTGCCTATTGCTGTCATTTGTTCACAGTCAAAATAAAGCTAAAAAGCCAATTTATTGTGCTATTATTGAATACATTTATCAGGCTGTTTGCGTGAGCTAGCTTCTTTGTGGAATGGAGCATTCCACATGGGAAAAAATGATCGACAAATGAAGGCTATATATAGATGTTCATTATTGGTTAACATATGAGTACGCGCTACCTTTGTAATAAAGTAACGTAATGAGCTACTTTTCCAGAGGAGTAACAAGCTAACTAACAAGTTACTTCAAAAAAGTAATGTTACCCAACACTGGTCATAATGTTGTTCCTTTGTCATGGCTTCACTAACAACAGATTTTGGCTTCACTATCCAGTCAAAGTATGGTTAGCGGCTTTTAGATTGAGCTGTACAGCTGACAGTGAGCCACTGCAGCTTTCCCTGCGATGCGGGTACATTCTTTTGTGCAGAGGCTGTTTTGTTCCCCACGTTCTGCTCACTGCACTCTTCCTGACGTTGAATGGAATACACTACATTACTCTGTTTGTGACTGGGATCTTGTCTTTTGGAAGTACTTTTTTCTGTCTAAAGTTGTTAATTGGTTTGAAATAAACTGGGGTTTTGTGCAAGATACTTAGCGATATGTCTTTACTCCAATAGGCAATTCCTGGACCACTGAGAGCCAATGCAAGCTCACATATTTTGAACACCAACACACACTTGCAGCAGTAGCAGATGATTATTTTCAACGGGAAATGGTTTAACAAATGTATATCAATAATGGATTTTCAACAGCCATTAGCAGAAGAGGGTAAACATGATGACATCAAGCTCAAAATGTTTGGAGGCACTTGGATAAAAACGTATTTGAGCGTCTTTAGTTACCACCATTCATACTTGTATGAAGTACAAGTAGCTGAAGTGGGATTTCGAATAAGGGAAAATAAGCGTTACATAATGCAAAAATCCCCATCCGTCCTTCAGCTCAATAACAAGGTGCTACGCTACATTAGCCCCTAAACCTCGCGGTGCTGCTTCTCCTGAGAGCCACACTCACTCACGTACACTTATTTCAATACGAGACCAGTTTGATTTCACCGCCCCGGGACAGTGATGGGCTCAACCACAACACACTTCGCGGCTTCTTCATCTAAAATACAGACAACCGCGGTGAAGATCAAAGAGACGCTTTAAAATGTGTCTGATACAATGTGGGTTTAGCTGGAACAAAGAGCACAAAGAGTACAGAAAGCATTTGATGGTATTAATATAGTCTTACAGGATGATTAAATGGTATGTCGTAAATAATCAATGTAATGTGGAACTAATAAAGGACCAAAAAAAAAGCTTGATAATCTAAGTACATGCATTTAGCTATTTGAGCCTGTTCCAGCGGTTTACCGGACCAACACAAATGAATGGAGAAGAAACTGTGCTATATTAAAGTATGGCATTTTTCATAACATTTATATAACATCTGTGGTTTTTCCATGATTAACATATTGATGTATGACGATGATATTGATGATGATGTTTAGTGGGCATTGGGCGTGGATCCGACCCCACAACAAGCAGAACTTAACGGAATATGATTCAGCATTTAGCTCATAGGCCACTTTTATACGCCATTTCTAATTGATTTTATTTTTTCTTAAGGACTGGGACTGAGCCGGAACTAACCAGGGTAACCAGGGACAAGGCTCTGAATTCTAAATCTAAATCAGGACACAACCAAGTCTAAGAAACCAAGGACTTTTTGAACTTAAAACAGCGCACATGCCGTCATGTCAGATAGCAACATTGTCCCTTTAGTGCAGTTTGTTTTCTACCTCTCAGTCAGACTCTGATACGCTCTGCAGAAGATGTGAAGACATTAGAGCAGTGCATGATGGGATACGCGCCCCCCTCCCACTGCTGGGAAACAGCGCCCTGCCTCCTGCCCCCTCCCAGGAGAGCCCTGTCTTTGAACACATGCCCTCCCTCTTGCTCCGGGACAGACAGATCGACATTGTCCCTGATTGGGTCGAGCCGCGCACTATAGTCATGAAACACAAGGCTTCCAGACCCGGTTTTTGAAGTGGCGCGCTGACCCTTTTCATTGAGCGTCCCCCGGGAGGGACAATTCAATCACAGGATCCACTGGCCTCTCTGATGCACAAAGCTCTCCTCATGGCAGCACTACAGACACAAGCCAAAAGTCCATCCAATCCTCTCATCCAGGACTCACTCAGGGTTTAGGACCGGAGACACCGAGTGCAAGCTGGCAGCATTACTTCAAGAAGGGCTAACAAGAGAAACAAATGTTTTACTTTTGAGGAAATCTATGGTTAGGTCAGAAAAATTGTTACTTAAGCAAATTAAATTGTAAAAATTGAACACATATGATTGTAAAAGGAATAGTGGTGCATAAAACACAAGGGTTCCAGGGTGAGCCAGGGCGAGCCAGACTGTAACTCCTTCCTTGCGCCTACCTCCTGACACTTGTCTGTTGCCGTCTCCCAAGCTTGCAAGCCATTTAGATATGTCCACCATCTCCCTTCCAGCTGTTCGTCAAAACCCTCCACCCCAGCAATAGAAAATGTACCTCTTCAGTGCTGAGATGACTAATGAGTCTTTCACTAACAATTACCAGAACTAGCTTTGCTCACAACCAGTATATAATTTATTCCCAATTGGAAATGTGTTTATCCTAAAGATATTGTTAAGCTGTAGTGAATGCACGCGTCGATGAAGACATTTGGCATTTGGACTCGGAGAAGGAGGGAGATCAATACAACATTAAATCTGATATAACACATGTCAAAGGGCAAGAGTGCTGCCAATACAATTTACAGTGTCTTCATTTTGCTTGTGTTCAGCAGACAGGGAATAAGTCTGAGTCCCCTGTAAAATGTGATTGATAAACTACTGTGTAAGCACCGATGTATCAACCACATGTGCAATTTGTATTCATATAAATAAGGTAGCACTGGTGTAAATGACTTTAGGGGATTATGACATGAACCACACTATAGATTCATTATAAGATGCATTTTATATACTGACACATTAACAGTACACCATATCCATTAAGTAAAACCATTAATACTGTACATTAAGAACAAATCAACTAAAGATTTCTTTCACATTTGAGTCAGTATTGGTCATCCGCTGTGTCCCTTCCTCAAATACATCGAGACACTGTTGGACCGAGATCTTTTTGTTCTACTCATTTAAGCAACAGAGAATTGTCCGTAGAACCATCGCACCTGGACACGAGCTCCTAAACTCGCCCCACAGTTGGACTGTTGCCATACAGCGCTGTTTAGTGTTTTCCTAAAAGGCACAGAGCGCTGTTTCCCCTGTTCCCTGAATAGCCCTCGTCAGCTGTCCGCTCCCTCGAGGCCTGAGCCGGGCGGATAAATCGAGGGCTCCTCCTCGCTCTCCAGGTACCACAAAGCAAGGCCACTACGCTCCCTTACCCTTTCTCCCTTCCTCCACTTTTAATTCCAAAGACTCTGCAGATCTCATGGGTGCATCTCTGGTCAAACGTCGGGCTGCCAGTGTTTCAGCCCATTGTACTCCAACTCCGCCTTGGACGTCAGATAAAATTGTACAAGGAGGCTGCGTAGTATGTAATTCATTCCTGTTCATTCTAACTATTTCTGGGGAAGTAGAAGGAAACTAAGCAATAAAATCATCATTTATCACTCTTTTTAGCTAAGCTGTATTTTTTCTTTAGGACAAACTGTCATTCCTCCAGGCTGTATACTATGTGGCTACGTACTGTCCATTTCTCGACACAAAGCCATTTTACTTCTCCTATAGGCGATACGCTTGCTCTTTTTAATCCATCATATTATATTCCGGTCCAGTCCCGTATTTGCAGCGTAAATCTGATCTAATTCTCCTTTCTATCGATACATAATCCACAGTAATAAGTGCCCCATACCTCGAATGAATATGCACGGGTCCTCTGTCCGCAAAGCAAATAAGAAATGGGTCTCACGTTAGTCGGCGTGAAAATTAATTGCCTCATGGAGATCAGGCGATGCGTGGAAGCCATAAGGAAGATTATGTGGTTATCTGTTACGCGGAGGCATGTATCATAGAATGGAAAGAGAAAGTTCACAAGTGACAGGGAAAGCAATCAAGGAACTATCTGCGAGAGAAGCCCACAGGGTGAACAGTGGGGCCGATTTAAAATGCATACATCTAGAAGTCACAAGAAATGGCTGGGCTTTCTCCTAATGGCACTGTGGTTCGCAGTATCGTCTCGATTTTCCCACAGCAGTCAAATAAGCCCAATCACTATAGGAGTGCAAAACCTGAATTTAAAGCTTTGAATATGCCCATTTTGTTGCAATAATGCCATTCTATTTCAGTTTTCCTGCATATTATAAAAGATACGTTTTTTGTTGAATTTTAAGGATCAGGATGTACTCTATCAAAAGCACACGTTGCCAGCATATTCGTGAAATGTCAATAACCAGAGGAATGAATTGGCAGCAGATGACCGGCATGAGCAAGCAAGTTAAAATGAATATTTACGAAGGTCAAATTAAGACCTTAAAAATGTTTGTTAGTTTGCGTAATATGTCTCCTTCTCAGGGTTTGAACCTCGTTGCAACAACATAACGCCCTTGAATGGCGTGATCATTGTACTGCCGTATGGAAGTCACACAGTGTTGTCTATAATGGGCCTTTATAAAGAGCTTGTGTCTGCTGCTGCTGTTGTTGTCCTTCTTGTCACATGGAGTGTGCGCTGCATTGATTGGCAACAGCTATAGGCAACCAAAGAACATGGCGAATAGCCCTAGCTGCTACAAACTACTATCGTATAAGACGTAGCTTAACGTTTCAAAGGAAGATACTTTTATCTCACATCGAAAACACACATTTCTCTATTTTATTCAACATCTTTTGAAAATGTTTTGCTAATGGCCTTATTACCCACCTGTCGCAATCTTTGGACATTGCTAATAGTTTGGTCACAGTAAACTTCGTATATATATTCATTGAAGAGGCCCAAAAGCCTTTATAAATGCCTAAAACGTGAGTGAACATGATTATCTGGTAGTTTCTAAAACACAAATAATACATTTTAAAATACATTTCTAAGCACAAATGAAATAAGAACTATCACATTGATTGTCTGTTTAGGCGCAATTTATGTACATAAACTTTAAAACAGCTCAGTACCATTACTCACTCCCTGTCTCTCACACAAATACACACATCTGGAAGGCACAGTTCCATTAAAGTTCTGCGCAAACATTATATCACCAACAACCAACAACGTGAAGTCTTCAAAGTCATTTTCACTGCGGTGCTGACAACTGTTTTCTTCTGTGTTAGCACTGTGGGAACCCCCCTTTTAACAAGCCATCAGTGTTTAGCATACATACATTAGCAGCTGCGAACAAGCGCCCAGCTGCTGAGGCTAATTATTTCATTGTCACATTTCAAACCAGGACGCCATTTTGATTTGTACTTCTTTGGCCTTAAAGCTGCACTACCTGAATGGGAGGTAGGTGAGTAAAATCTCTTAGCTGTTGCCTGGATACTTCCTCAGCTCTCTCCAACCCTCCCGATTGTTCACTTCAGTTAATTAGAAGCACACGCTCAACTGAAGATGCCATCTTCACTGCGCTTCATTCAGCCCTCACTCACCTTGATACAAAGGACTCCTACGCTAGAAGGCTGTTTTTAGACTTTAGCTCAGCATTTAACACTATAATCCCACAGCAGCTAATACACAAACTGCTCCACCTGGGGATCAACACATCACTGTGCAACTGGCTGCTGGACTTTCTGACGGGGAGACCACAGGCTGTACGTGCCGGCGGAAAGTCCTCCAGAACCATCACACTGAACACGGGGTCTCCCCAAGGCTGTGTGCTGAGCCCCCTCCTGTTCACTCTGCTGACCCATGACTGTGCTCCAAAGTACGACTCAAACCTCTTCATCAAGTTTGCAGACAACACAACAGTGGTGGGTCTCATCAACAACAGAGACGAGTCAAACTACATTGAGGTGAGCAGTCTGGCCATGTGGTGCACACAGAACAACCTCTCTCTAAATGTGGAGAAGACAAAAGAGATTGTTGTGGACTTTCGTAGAGCACGGGTCCAGCATGCTCCTCTAACAATCAATGGTGCTGCAGTGGAGAGGGTGACCAGCACTAAGTTCCTGGGTGTGCACATCACAGAGAACCTTTCCTGGACCATGCACACTACATCTCTGGTCAAGAAAAGTAATCAGCGTCTCTACTTTCTCCGCAAGTTAAGAAGAGCTAGAGTCCCAGCCTCCGTTATGTGCAACTTCTACAGAGGGACTATAGAGAGCATCCTGACCAGCTCCATCACTGTGTGGGACGGCACCAGCACTGCCTCCTGCCGAAGGAGCCTCCAGCGCATTGTGAGAGCAACAGAGAGGATCTGCGGAGCTCCTCTACCCACCATTAAGGACATGTACTCCACCTGTCTCACCCGCAAAGCCGTCAGAATCACCAGGGACCCTACGCATCCATCACACAGTCTCTTCAAGGTAAGGCCTTCAGGGTGGAGACTGCGGAATCTACGGCCAGGTCCAGTCGACTTAAAAACAGTTTCATACAAAAGGCCATCGGGAAGCTGAACTCTCTGCCCTCCCTCTCACCACTCTTCCCCCACCCCCCGCTCCACAATCAAGGATGAGAGAACATATATTTCAAATCATTCACATGGTTTGACAAATAAAAAAAATCTTGAATTCATAGCAAGACAGAGTTGAGACATGAAGAGGGTGGACCGCTAATTTAGCCTCTGACTTCCTCATTCATTTAGGCACAAAACAGCAAACAGTTTGCTACAAGAAAATATTTCAATTACCACAGCTTTAAGAGAGAGAGGCAAGACATTGAGCGGATTGTCGGAGCCTGGACTCGACCCCACGACTCTGAGGACAGATCAGCTACGCCACATGCTACCACAGTATACGGCTATCACAAGCTGTCCAATTTGTAAAGTGCTCTCTAGAAATCCTTACTCAATGTTTGATAGGTTGGAAATTATGTAGAATAAAATACACTGAATGACCAAAGCTACTGAACGACTGAAATATATCTCCCCACAATTAAGAGGCATCACTGTTTGTTCCCTTCTTCCCTAACAAGCGTCCCGATCTCCGTGCGCCCCGCCTGATGTATGACCTTATGCACGCTAAGACATTAATAAATATTGCACAGTGTGGTCAATTTATGCACAGATGCCAGAGCCAAAACCATAAAGAGCCAATTACGGCCGATAACTCACGCTGATGACGAACCCGTGCTGAATTTTAATGTCACAGTTTGATGGAGCCCTTTTTTGGGGCGAGTTGATGGATCGCAGCAACAGTAGCAATTCCGACGGGATTTACAGTTAATTTACTGTACTGGAAAAAGAAAATGCTGAGATGAATATTATGTTATCAATTAATTTATTTTCTAAACATTATTGGACCAGGGGGCGACGGTGGCGCAGAGAGTAGAATGGGTCATCTTGTGATCGGAAGATCGGCGGTTCGAATCTTGCACTTCATCCACCTTGCCTCCCGTGTCTGCGTACACTGATGTATGAATGAGAGTGTGAATGGGTGACCGGTTCCATGATGTAAAGCGCTGTGAGTGCCTAAAGCAGGTAGAAAGGCGCTGTATATAAATGTGACCATTTATTGGACCACGGGCACAATTTTGCTTCATGTCCAGATCATTGCCGTGAATCCGTGAGTCTTTGTTGAAACTATTGCAAACTTGTCACCAGGCCCATGCCAGTAAAGCCTTTTTCTCAGTCTTCGGAGTTCTTGATCACTACATGGAGTCCCAAACGTATGAAGTATGACGGCCAAGGGGTTCGATCGAAGAGGATATGGGTAAACTCTCAGCCGCACTGTCTTGAAAATAGTTGGTTTCAATGACAAAATGCTCTTTTACAATTTTCTAAAACCATACTGTATTTTCAGCCAAAATTCTCACCTCACTGTCATCTCTTGTGTGGTTGGTGGCTCTAAGATGGAGATTAACTGACGACTGTGGGCCACTCTTGCGTTGACACATCCTCAACACTAAAACAACCCTACAGAGTATCAGAACTACAATACGATACAATACATGGCATCATACTTGGATTGCCTTATCTGTATGAGTCCAGGTCCATTTTATGCTGTCCTATCCCACAAGGACGGGTCCTTCTAACCCTCGTGTAGTCCGTGGGTCATTTTGACCATCCAAATGGCCCAAAAGCCACTGAAGGATTTTTGTAAAAAGAAGCAGAAAAAAATATGAATGTGTGGTAATTTTCAGGCTCTTTTTTGAAGCGTAAATTTTTTGACATTGGGGTCTTTTAAAGGGTGCAAACTTGAAGGATCAGGGTTAATGCCGCTGAATAGGCTTTTATCTTTATATTGTGGTCCGTAAAACCATAGCCTTTTCTCTGACTGACATTTGACTGCTCTGGTTTGGTGTGATTTGTTGTGCTGCCGTCCTTGTGGAAGGAAGAAAAGAAAAAAAATCACTAAAAGTTACATCACACGCTACAAGAAACTTTCATCTGAAGTGAATAAGGCACAGCGGAATTATACTTTATAATTATTCTGCCTTTCAGGACAGTTATGAGTCCAATTCAATCAGTTCTTCTGTGCAATAGCAGAAACACAGTGTACCAGTACTCTTGATTTATTTATCAATAGTTTTCAGCACAACTCTCTCCCTGGACCATAATGCACTCAACACATAGCATTCAACACACAAACAATATGTTCTATTCCAGTCATCATCATTCACTTTGAAGACGCACTGCAGCTCATGTCTGTGAAGTATCTACAGTATAACATTCCTGCCAACAAAAGAAAATAGTGCTTAATAGTGCAGAGTGCAATACTACAACGGATGCTACAAATGTACAACTTAGATTTTCATTGTCCTCTTAAGGCAGGGCTGTCCAAAGTGCGGCCCGGGGGCCAAATGTGGCCCTCAGACCAGTTTCTGGTGGCCCTCTGCCTTCTTGATGAATCCGTATACATCATCAGAGAAGGTTCTTTTTATTTTAAATGTAATAATTCTACACAATTCTAACTAACAACTAACAACTAATATTTTATTGTGAGACAGAGCTGGCATGAAGGTTTTAAGCATAAACAAAGGTATGGGGCACAATTTAAACCTCTGCTAGTCAAAAGGTTTTGCGGCACTAACCACCGATCTATTGCCTTTCACCCCGTGTACGCTTCAATATGTGGCCCCCCATGAAAAAGGTTTGGACCCCCCTGTCTTAGGGAATAGGTAACTTGCAGGGCAGTGGATGCAGTGTTAATGGGTTGAAGAGTTGTAAAATTGCCATTCATGAACTCAAACTCAAAACACTAAAGGTTGGAGTGTTATGTGCATTGTACCGTCATGCCTTGGTAATGGTGGCACACACTTACGTCACATCTTGTAGTCCACATCTTATAGGTTGATGGGACAAAAGCATCAAACTAAGTAGTATCTTTTTATAACGCTGGATTTTGCATTTGAGTTGATCTCTGATGTCCCGCCTCTCACTGAGCGTCAGTCCCGGGCTGACGCTCCGTCCTCCCGGCCGCCTCTCTCTTAACCCCGGGCCTGATTACGTAGCGTCAGCCTGTTCTGTGCTCCTTCAGCTCTCTGTGTCATTTTTCGGCTTGCTTCTTTTCTCTTGTGATGTGGTGCGCGTTCGTAAAGTGCTTTCTTTTCCCCGCGGACTTTAATTCCATCCAAAAATGAACTGGACTGGCGTGTACACCCCTCGCGCTCGAGCACATAACGCAAACTCACACAGAGACACACATACGTGGAAAATAGGAGACGTTTGATCACAAGCTGCAAAACGCTGCTTGTTTTGTGAAAATCCGACGCATATTTATGTCAAAAACCTGCTGTAAAGATAATAAGTCATGGTTGTGTACAATGAATGCATGTACGGCGGCCTGTGGAGACCGCGTTGTGATATACAGCAAATTCGGCAATCTGGCAAATGTGAGAGGAGTTTGTCTGTGTGTGTTTGAGAGAGGAATATTACTATTCAACCAACTTCATTTGTGCAAGACAAGAGACATGCAAGACATTTATTTACGGGGTATGGCTTATCTAAATGAGATGTAAATGAGCCCTATTGTCACCCCAGCTACAGAGAGAGGTGAGAACTGCTCATTCTTTGAAAGCCGTTTACTCATTTCAACCTTCGATGAAGGCCTAAATTCAAGTGTCTACAAAATGGTCCAAATATTATCAGATTTCCATGTGTTACGCATTGTTGGAAAGCTTGGAGACTACACTTTAATAATCTGTGAAAATCTCAAAATGCCCCAGAACTGACCTGTGTCCCTGGTTCTAGTGACTGGTCACATATGCATCTGAACATGTTGTTGTAAATGGATGAATGGGTGACTTACATGTTTGTATAGATTCGTCAGAGGAGTCAGGACAGTCCGGTTCTTCATCACAAAGCCACTTCTCTGGGATACAACTGGCTTTGTCCGAACACTGAAACTCTCCCACGTCACACAAGATGGAGTCTAGACGGGGAGACAGAGGCGGAGAGAGAGATGTGCATGAGGTGAGTATGGATGACATGTTAAAACTGGAAAAACATGACATGAGTGCAGGCATTGTGATACATCTGTAGGATAGTGAAGGGACGTTCATGAATGAAAGGATCCTTACATGAATGATTCAAATTGACCTCATTTGTGAAAAGTTTGAACTATTGTAATCAAAGACAATATTAATGTATCTGTTTATACTAAATCGACACTGCTGCACTTTTTTTGTACTTAGTTGGCTCGGTGAAGACGAAAATGGGATGTTTTGAAACTTCGACCGTCTCTGTATAAATTGACTGATCTACTGTCTATAGTATAACGGATGCATGGATGTCAACATCTAGAATCATGCTGAAAGAGAATGAATGGGGGAGACAGCTTTGAAAGTCAAAGGAGATGGAGCTCTTCTTGTTAATGTGTTGGCTGAAAATCAACACAGTCTGTCCTTTTGTTTCTGACGTATCTTTCGCAAACTGCAAATCTTCATCACACATAGAGACCGTTCATTTCTGCTCCCCAAACCACCACCCAGAGAGACGCACTGCCCGCGCATTGTGGTACTGACAGCCCATCTTCTGCCAAACAAAGACACGGTTACCCTCTGCGCTCACTTGAAACTATTATAAAGCACTTATCTGCTCCCCGCTTTGGCGTTGTACTCTGATTTTTGGATTATTGCAGGATGTGGAGGGAGTTTCAGTGAAGGCCCAGTCAACTAAAAAGTCATCATGGCCTTTGGAAAAGCAAGCATCTGTCATAGTGTTGACATGTCTCCTGCCGGTAGCTGTCAGCCACTCCGCTCCATCATCCTGCCAAATGACACAAGCCTTTGCTAAAGATTTGGCAACAACGTGACCTGCTGCTGCTTCTGCTCATTGAACAATAATGTGCCAAAACTCTAACAGGTTTTTTGTAAAAGCCTCAAAAGTGATTTCAATGACAGACAAAATATATAGTGCAATGTAAAGAAACGTATTTAAAGGTTTGAAGGATTGTTTTTTCTTTACTATTATTATGGTGGTTTAAAAGGCACTACCAACTACAACAAATATACTGTATTAAAGACATCCTGGTTAACAAATTGTACACGTCTCACTAAAACCTTTGCACATCCAGTAAGAGACCAAGTTAGAACAAAAGAAGTGGTAATTGAACTCTCTCTTCATGCCCTCGGGCAAGTGCACTACCCAGGAACAAATCCGAAAAGGTCAAATATCTCATCCACTCAGCCGCCTCCATTCCCACTGACGCAACTGATCTGAAACCACAAACATTTAAACAAAGGTCTCTTTTTGAACATTTCTCACTAGCAAAACATGACTGCCAAAGAAAGAAGTCATTTGAAATCAAGTCTGGAGGGAAAGGGGAGCTGAAGGTGGTGGCACGCATGAAGAAAAAAAGAAACAATTATAGTATGTCCTCTCTAGTCGCACAACAGAATAACAAGATCCTGCAAAATGATGATGCAATAATTCACTTTAAAATCTACACAAGCAACGTTTTACAGGATCATTATTTCAAACGTTATTATGACTTTTATGAATATGTAGCATGTACGTATGTATGGGTGTATTCTAAAACATATATTTTAGGAGATTACTCTACCAAGTTAGAATTTGAATTTATTCGGACTCGTCCAAGTAGATTAATTTGCACGTTTTGTTTGTATGGATTAATCTCCCAAGTTTTAAATAAATAGAAAACAAAACAAACACTTTCCACCTGGATATAACGAACTTTTAGGTCTATGTTCAGCAACACTATGTGCCCAGTGAATGAGATCCTCTGACGAGCTGAACATCCTGAATCACCATCCTGAACAATTAAAAATTATATAATTTTGAATTGTAATTTTTATTTGAAACGTATGGCACAATAAAGTAAAAACATAAAAAAAAGTATCGCATCGTGCGTTTAACCTCAACCCCTGTGAAGAATTCACAGAAATAGAATTGTGAAAAAGAAGTTTGAACCGCAACTTACAATTTCAAAATCTCCTTGAGAGAACACAAAGACTGAATTTACAGTAAAACCATAAATGCCCAATAACACTGTGCACTTCTTAAACAGTATATTCTAGAAAACAACAACATGTAAACATTTTTGATGGGGAAAATAGACTAGTATGCATCGCAGCACACTCACTAAAATCCCTCAAACTATTGCTGTTTTCTTCGTGCCACGGGGCAAAATACACCCGGCTCCGCACTTACACACCGGCCCGAGCTTGCGGTTGTCCCGAGCTCGCCGTGCCTCCTCTGTGGAATTGATTACCATTGAAATGCATGGGGCTGGTGACAGATGGGCCATTTCCTCGGCTCATGATGGAAACCGTGAAAGAGAGTGCCCCTGGACCTTCACAGGCGCCTGCTCACCCATTGATGTTCAAGCGTTCTTTCATGCCTCTTCACCTTGAAAAGCTAAGGGCCAAATATGAGTCAACCAAACGACCTCTTATGTCAAATCATTCTCGCCTCCAGCTCCTCAGAAAGGTCTCTTTGTGATCCATGCCGGCTGTGACTCTGCAGAGGTGGGCAAACACTGTGTGGGCCGACAGTGGTTGGTCCCATTCTTTTGTAGGTTCAGTGGTAGAAGAATTTATGCATACAGATTTTGGACATTTTACACCATGTATTTCTTGCCCTGGGGTTTGCAGTCACCTGTGTGTATACATGAATACTCAGCTGGGGTGCCTGTAATGAATTCAGGTGGAAAAAGTAGCACTACAATCGGCATATCTAGTCGTTTTAAGAACAAACAAACAACAAGCACTGCACAAGAAAGGTTATTGAAATAGTCTTCTGTTTGTGCAAGTTTGTTTTGTATGAAATATAAATATATACATTATAAATACGTGCAAAATATTGTTGGACATGGGGGAACTTTCGGAAGTATATTTTTCATGATCTTCTTACTAATATACACATACAATATAGATACAGACGGCATCTTTGGAATCGCCCACATATAGTCATGATTGAAGAAGTTGAGTTGAGTAAAACAAAAGGGAGAAAAATCTAAACTTTTAATTACTCCAAAACTACTTTAACAAACGCTGACTTCGTTTTCTACTTCTACAGAATCTTCTGTAAAGATACAAAGTCATGGAGAGGAGCAAAATCGCTCACCTGCCCATAATCACATAAACAACAGAGAATGCTAATACTCCGTTATTGGCTAGCATTAGCATCATGCTACATGCTGCTAACCCTAGCTATGACTGCCGTTTTTTTTGCCTCTGCTGAAGAATTTGCTGTGAAAAAACACCCATATGGGCCCCGTTTAGACTTGACTTTATATGTGTGTGGGATAAATACGTTTATATTCCGCCAGAAAACGGCTAAAAAGAGAGAAAAATAGTGTTTCCCAAAAACATACTACCTTCCCCTTCGGCGAGGCCACGCCACCTTGTATCTATATATGCATTTTAGTGGACCATTTTTAAATAATCGGCAAGACATGTAAGGCAAGATAATCTTATTTGTATTGCACTCACTCACAGCCCTTCACAAGGGGTGCACTATATGGAAGACAACACAAGGAATAGATGAGTCATAAAAAGTAATGAGCCACTGATTTACTCTATGCTCAACATTTAAATAAGGATTGAGTGGATGTAAAAAATCCATGATAAAAGGGGAAATGCTGCATCTGTGCTACCATGGAAAGTAACAGTTTTAGTTTAGTTTTAAAGCCGGAGGTAAAAGGATGGATTGTATGAGGAGTCACGCGATTTAGAATGGGGCCTCTGTTACAATGAATATTACAAAGGAGAATAAAGGTTCCTTCTCTTTACCCAATGCCTGTGTTGCAGTGCAAATGAATATGGTACTTTTAAAACAACAACCAATAGCAAAGTATTATTCACGTGTTTAATATCCTGTCCAATTCTAAAGCCTGTATATAACTGTTGAGTATATTGGCTTCCTGTTGAGTTTAGAATCAAATTTAAAATCCTGCTCCTCACATTTAAAGCCATAAAGGGTTTGGCTCCGCTTTATCTCCAAGACGTTATCGTTCCATATCGGCCAACCAGAGCACTCCGCTCTCAAAACTCAGGGCTACTAGTGATTCCTCGGGTCTCCAAAATCACTGTAGGAGGAAGAGCCTTTAGCTACCAAGCTCCGGTTTTATGGAATAAACTCCCAGCTCACGTTAAAGAAGCAGACACAGTCCCTACATTTAAGACTAGGCTCAAAACGTACCTCTTCGAATTAGCTTATGATCAGGTCAGTTAGGTAAAGCTCTAACCCACAGCCTGAAGTAAAGCTGCTTTAGGAGAAACTCTGCTGTGGGAAGTACGGTACACTGAGCGCTATCCTCTTCTTCTTCTTACTGCAACCTTTGTCTTACTATGATACAATATTTATTTCATCTGTAGTCTGTTCATTACTATTCACATGGTGTCTCCTGTCCCACTCCCCCTTGGGAGTGCCTGTCTAGATCGAACGGAGGGACCCGGCTGAACGGAGGGATCCGGCTGAACGGAGGAACCCGGCTGAACGGAGGAACCCTGCCTACTGACAACAAGGACTGGACGGTCTGTGATCTTGGCCCGTCTACTGAGGGACTCCTTCGGCCCTGGGTCTCTATAGCCTGTCCGTCCATGGGAGTGGATCTCTCCTTCTGTGGTTCTCCTCAAGGTTTCTCGTTTCTCCCACTGGGTTTTTGAGTTTTTCCTTGCCGGGCTGGAGAGTCTAAGGACAGGGGACACCCGAGCTGCTCGTCGCCACCCACTGCTCGTCGCCACCCACTGCTGACGCTTATTTGGACATTATGTTTGCCTGGATATTTGATTCACCGGAACTTTACATTGTCTTATTTACTGTTCTGTTTTATTGCCTTAATGTTTGTTACAGCCCTATGAGGCAACTCCTGTTGTGATATTGGGCTATACAAAACCATTGATTGATTGATTGATTGTATAAAACCCACTTTCTACCCGAGGAATACAGAGGACATGAAGGAGTCCAAGGCGGAGGATAATTATAACCAAACTATAAAAGCTGCAGCTCTGGCACGTTGAGCATACACAAAGACGGAAGAAAAGTCAGTCGCCGCCGTCAGGAAAGAGAAGAAAAACTAGTATTACCATAACAGAGGGAGCACAGGCACTCGGTCAGACGCATTATCATCAGCTCCATTCCTGACGCGCTATAGCCACCGCTGGCACCGCACCGCACCTCATTAGGGCCCGCACCTTTGAAATGCGCCAGGAATCCAAAAGCAACAAAGGGGTATTTTGGCAACAGACACAGATGACAGCGCACGGACCCCGCTAAAGCTTGGGCAGGTTCCTCTCAAATAAATAAGGTATGTCTAATAATTTTGTGAAATCTCGCCCCAAATTAGAAAGAACAAAACGGCGCGGTAGCAATGTGGCGTTGCTGTTTAACTTGGGACCAAATGAATCTTCCCTTTTAGCTTTGAAGACAAAAAAACATAATGTTGTTTTCCATTCAGTTTTTGTGGAGCCAAGCGTGGTTTCAATATTTTTAAAATACAACACTTTTAACAGTGTTGTATTGCTATGCTATGAGAAAGAAAAAAAAAGATAATAAAAAAAAAGAAGTATGCCAAGGGTTATATATAGGCGTATCCCCGGCTCCACCTTGTTTTCTTCAAAACTTTATTTTACTTTGTTAAAATGACCTGATTGTCCTTGGTATAGCGGTGGGAATCAACTACGCCCATGTTTAAACTGGCCTATCCGCCATAAAAACTATTTGGGCAGAAAGAAGCCTTTCTGGTCGAACAACTTAATACAGATAACAACTATATGAAAAACCTTGTCTACAATGCACAGCCAAACTAACTAGTTCAGAATATAAAAAGGTCCAGTGTAATCTTCTGCAATAGGGAAGACGACTGAATTAAGACATTGCAATGATTATAAATATTTATCATGCGAAGAACATACTGTATTGCACATAATAGATTCATGCAACGAAATATGTTGGAAACTATTTTTCTTCGACTGTTTTATAATCAACTTTGTGAAATCCGGAGTTGCTGAGAAAGAAACAAGGCTGTAAAAGGCACAAAGCTGCGATATCTCACCCTCTCCCCTATTTAACTTGCATTACACGAGGGCTTAAGTTCACATTTATCTTTGCAAACAATATTATAAGCTACACGGAATTACAATCCACCGGAGTTGCATCACACGCATGGCTCCCAATGTGGTACAGTGGATAAGTCATAAGCCGCGCAGCCCTATTCAAACAAAACCTTTGTGAATACAGAATACTAGCAGTGCACTGCTCCGCTAGCGCTGCTAAAGCAAGATCACAGGCTATAAGCGTCGCAGGGGCTATCTCAGTCCCGCAGGTTGAAGAGAAAGGCTGGCTGTTTAAAAAAGCTATTTGCAGCTCATCCAAAGCACGGGGCCTATATATGTAAAAAGTGGCGCGTGGTCTCGACAGGCCAGTGATAGTCCATTAGAGCAGACGCACTCAAGCTGCTCAAGGTCAAACCTGGAGAGAAAACACAGGCATGGAGCTCTCGGCTAAATCTCTGTAGGACGGCATTATGGGAGGCCATACAAACTGGACCACACATGAGACTTGTTGTTGTAGGTGCTTGGGACTGGTATACAGGAAAACGGGGGATAAATAAAGAACGTACTAGAGGTGAATTATACGTTGTGAGTCATCAGGTTAGCTTCTCTAAAAGGAAGTGTTGCTGCATTTAAATCAGTTTAATCAGCCATATAAAGCACATGTGTATCTGACTGCAAAAACCCGTACCTTTTACAATATCAATGTCATTTCACATTTAGTTACAACCATTTTTACGGAGCACATGCACTCAAATTGCTGTCATTGTTGAACCTTACCCTCAAGATTCCCAAATGACGTCGATAAAGAAAAACTTAACACCAAGAATACATAGTAAAGTCTTGAGTGTAGTTCCTGAGCCAGGGCCACTAGACAAGAGAAGAAGAAATCTGTAATTTATCTTAGAAAAGTGAGCTGTAACCGACTGCATTGCACATTATTAGTAATCCTTTACACTGGATAGTCTCGTGCGACTCAAGGTCTCATTTGCAAGAGAGACCTTGGCACGGTAATATCGCGTGCATCAAAAATCTGATACGAGTGCAAACATGGCAGTGAGAGAACACAAATCCACTTTCAGGGCTCCCCATTTATAAGTGATTGTCTTTGTGTTGTGCGCGCGCATTTATCACGAGCCACATCCCCAGCAGCAGATGCAGCGAAGCAATTTCAATGCATCTTCTTCAGCTCTTACGCCACTGATGATATATGAAAGGCTGAATACACGAGGGTGGAGACATCCCGCCCAGTGATACATGGATACTGCCACATAAATCACATCTACAATTTAAAATGCATCGGGCTGCACAAGCGCCTCTGAAGTTACGGAGGACAGCGGCCAAGGATCCCGCTCACTTTCAAGTTTGTTTTAAGAGTTGACTCGGGGGGGAAGCCACCTCTGTCCGCGTCCATGTGGTGATTTTAGACCTTCACACGGGGAGAGCAGAGGCAGCGTCCGGGCCAGCTGCGGGTCAACTGCATAATGGATGAGAGCGGGGCCGGGAGCCAAACTGAGCATGGTATTATGAAGTATAAGGAAAGTATCGTCTCCCTTATCTCCATATCTTTAATCTGCCGCAGGATCTCAGTATCTCACTCGCTGCATAATGAGCCTTTATTACTCAGATATCTGTCAAATCTGGAACATATCAGCCAAGCCACATTTAGTATGAGATTTGCATATAAGGAAAATAGGGCACCATGAATATTACACAGAGATCACATTGATAGAGCTATTGAAACTTGGTTTGCCTGAACGTTGAACTATTTTTGGTGAAGCACTATAACTAAGGCTTACCACCGGTATTACACCACCAAAGTATTTAATGATAAGGGAGAAAATGCACTTCAGTTTGGGATTAATGGAGAACTCGCAAGGATAAAGTGACGATATACAGTGGACTTTACGGAATATGTGTTTCTTCAGACTGAAGATGAGAAACTCCACTCAAACAGATAGCCCGCTCTCAAATTGAACTCCCGACCTTCTTCAAGCAAATAAAATCCCTCATTAACTAAGAAGCACAGTATAATCAGCTTTATCTCCACATCTCTAATCTGTCTTTAATCTAAACGACGTGGCGCGCGTCGCCTCTCCATCTCAGCCCACGCATTACGGCTCGTTATTACCAGGTATCTGTCCCACTGACGTGCCGGCGCGTGGTATTTCGGTTTAAATGCCAGCGGCGTCAGCTCCGATCCGAAAATGAGGGGCAGAGGAGGAGCGTGACAGCGGGTTTCGAAGAACGATTACAGAATGCCACATCGTATTGAGGCACGTGGACGCCCGACAGGCCAATCCTAGTGCAGTGCAAATGGTTCTCTTATACCGTGTTATTGTTTTGCTAAAGTCAAAGTCTGTTCAAGTCAAACCGTGGAGGCTCTAGTCAAGGGGTAAATGCTTAATCTGTTGAGCTCGGCACGGCAAAGTAATGCATGTTACAAAAAGAAGCTAAACGACTTCTTAAAGCCATGACTGGGACTATTATGCTTAGTGTTAGATGGGCAATTTGATCAAATACCTGTGATTACAAATTCTTTATTTGTCAATTTAAAAGACATCGACGGATTACATTTCTCACTAACAAGCAGGGTCTTGTCGTCAACCAAATCCGCTACAAGTTACTGAAGTAGTTGCACCAAATTGAGGCTGGTTATCGTAGTATACATTTTAGAAATCTTGCATAATTAATGAGGGCCTGGCCCATCGGCTAGAATGGGCGCGATTACAACAGAAATACACGCCCCGCGAGGGCCAAGCAGGGCCGGGTCTACAGTCAAGATCCCGCCCTTATGCCCTTTTTAGGAACATGCTTCGTCAGAGCTGGAGAGGAGGAGCCTCTAAATCCGCCATGATTTCCCCCTCGAACGTGGTCATTGTGGTAAACGGGGAGGAGTGAGGAGGAGCTGTCTATTCTTTTTAACAGTCTATGTGTGAAACGTGTGAGAAATCAATGCGGGAGACTTTGGACTTTCATTAGCTGCGGCCCGACCTCCAGCTCAGCGAGAGGTCACTGTTATTTTCTCTACAACAGCAGGGCCATGTCAACAAATTATTAAAAGACAGAATCGTAAGAAGCTACAGAAGACAGTCGTGGCACGGCCCGCTGCCCCGAGCCACAAATCCCCCGGACCGACCACAGTAAACAATGAATCATTCATAAGAGTAATGTGGAGATACAAGTGGCTCTTTGGCCTCGCGCTGCCATAGATTAAACTCGTTAAAACTCTGTTATTGGGTTCAGTCTGTAACTATTTCTACACTCAACACTTACGTCAATGCTTTTCAAGATACTCAGTGGTATGGATAAAAAATAAACCACTGTTTTGAATAAGTGGGCACACACACAAAGAGCCAAGTTCGAGAACACATGTACAAAACAGGCATTCTTGTGGAACATTTTGTGAAATATTTCCTATTGGGAAAAATCCTCCTTGACGTGTTTCCAAACAACTGTGAGGTTACAAATACAGTGACAAATATATATCATACCATGTGCGTTTCGTGATAGATGTTCCATAAGATATAAAACAATTACGAAACCTGGCGAACAAAAACTCCATATACGTAAGTTTGTAATGAAAGCTAAGGCAATAACATCTTCAAATCGCAAAGTTGTGTTGTGCATAATATTTCTTTTATTAGGCGTTTGCTGTTGTTGTTTTTTTTTTTTTTCAAATGTAGTCGTAATTTAAAATAGCTGACAGGCTGTGCTGCAGACTCTTCAGACTTAGATAACTTTATTAATCCATAGAGGAAATTGCACTGTCGCCGATGCTCATTTGAAGCACTGCTGGAAATAATGCAATGGTTTTAAAAAAGAGATTACTTGAAATAAATTATGAATGGGATACAAAAACAGCTAAGACGAAACTCGAGATTTGCATAGAAATAACGCCAGCTCTATGTGATTATTGTGTCGGACCGACTAAAACACAAACCTCTGTGACTATGCAAATGCGAATCAATCGCACGTGTATTCGAAGCAATATGAGCCTTAAAGGGACACACGCAGGACAAAAAAGTCAAAAGTCATATAGCTTGAAAACCAAAATAAACAGTTATAAAGATCAAATATTCTGTAGAGCTGACACTTATGGAGGGCTGGGCAATTATCGCAATCTCGACTTTGGTCAATCTCAGTAATCGTCACAGGACTTAATAATCGACAGGTTTACAGCCATTTCTTTGGCACAAACTGTTCCTAGTTTGGGAGTTTGGACGAGACAATGGAAGACTTTTGTGTGTTAAATGAAGCTGGAGGAAAGCATTTGCATTTGTTTGAGCTGAGGTTTGAATAAAAGATGCATCTAATTTTATGAAACAGCAAGATTGTATTTAATTTATTATGAAAAATCGAACAATATGGGGAAAATAATAGTATTATTTTTTATTGCCTCGCCTTACAATTATGGTAATTAAATATAAATCCAAATATACTGTAGAAACGATTGCTCTAGGTGTCCAAATGTATTCCGAAAGTGTCTATTGGTGCCGTTGGTGAACCCAGGCACTCCAAACAAATACTGTAAATATGAGCAGCACGAGGAAGTACTTTAAAGGCCTTTATTTAGATGTCTTCAGGGCTTAGTGTAAAAAAAGTGAGTAGTGAGATACCGTTCACTGCCCCACAATGACACGGTCCTCCTGCTGAGCTCAGGCATGAGTATAACGCACGGGATGGATAACGTTAGCTCCTCAGCCCAAATGAGTCCTGACAGCATTAATTCATGCACTCCTCCTGATGACTCACTTCACGGAGAGACCACCGGCTAATTTAGCGACGATGAAACCAGTCTGACGTGATTTAGGGGTCGGATTAGTGGCGTTAGCTACCACTACGGGCGCCGCGCTCACGGACTCTCCCAATTAGCAATAAGAGATCTTGGCGAAACATTAGGCCTCACGGAGAGGAACTAAACCTCGCGACATTGCAGACGCTTCACAAGAAGAGTGTCTCATATTCAAACAAAAGATTTAAACATTTTAATCCCCTGAAATTAACTTTGAATCTTACCATGTGGTCAAGACTTTATATGCTACTTGCTACTGTATATAATGCCCCAAACCATCTTGCCTACCCTTCTGGCTGCTACCGAATGCTGTTGTTTTTCAAGAAAAGTTTGTTTGCCTGCACCATACGCACCCTCAAACTCATAAACCCACTTGGCTCTTGAAATGTGGACTTGATAAAACTGCCAAAAAATGGAATACCCCGAGGCTGCGTCACACCAGCAGATATGGTGCTTCTCCTTGATAGGAGCTCGGCGGTCGTAAACATTGCTCGTGTGAGAACTGTGCGAGCAATGGCTGGACAGTGGCCAGATTCAGAAAGCCAATATTGAAGGTGTATGTTCGCAGGAAAAGATACATAGACGTCTCGATGACTTGCTGCATCAACAAGTGCTCGGCAGGACTCATGGTGAAAATGGCTTCACTTGAGTTGTTTTGATCATTTTAAAGCTCAAATTGCCTCCGCTACAAAACATGTATGACTCTCGAGGTGTTTGTGCACGACATGAGGAATTAGGACTGAATAACTTATACCCTAAAAATCCCATTCATTTTTATTATTTTTTTGCCTAATTTATTAATGTGTGTGTATTCAAGTATTGGTCACACTTAATGTTATGGTACAGTAATAGGATGTTAATAAGTTGATGGAATAACGAGGGGTAATGGATTTGGCAAACCTGTTACCATTTCAATACCAAGAAATTACAGACCATGTCCCTTCGTAATCTACAGTCTTTGTACCTTTGCAAAACAAGTAGTGGCATTTAAGAAACAAATAAAGATGCTTTTGGGAGGGTCATATTTGAACTATGAAATAACATAATACATCAAAATTATGTCAACGTTAGCGCCTATGCATGTGCAGAATGTATTGATGTTGATGAATTGATGTTTCTAATCACGGAATATTATGAATACTGTAATGTAACCATGTTCAGATATAAAAAAAAAAAAAAAACTGAAGATGGACTTTGTTTCAACAAAGATATTTACATTATATGTTTTGTCTGAAACATGTCATGTAATTTAAATTGATCCTAAATTATTATTTTTTATTTTATTTTTTTTAAAGGACCCCAGGAAGATAATCTGGCCCATGGATACAGCTAATGCAGTTCCTAATAAATAAACAATACACAATAAACTGTGTTAGGATTACTCATGTTAATACGAGGCGCACACTCGGTCCACTCTTTTGGGGAAAATGTGCTCCGTTTGTGCAGCTTGCCTGACCCTGGATTGCACCAAGAATTATGGACCAAATTAAGAACCGATAGAAGCAAACTGTCTGAAAAGGCTTTCACACAGTAAAAATCTGAATTTTTTTGAATTATTTTGTATAGTCTTTGGTTTAGTCTGTGGTCGGTCAAACCAGGGCAAGCTGCACAAAAGAAGCACGTTTTCCCCGGAACGAAAGAGTTCAATTCAAATAGTAAAATAAAGTCATTATCACGTATGTTTAAATGACCGAGCTAATGGCATTGTATTACCATGCTATAACTGTCCTGTAAAGTAACATGATACACATACTGTGTGCGGTAAAAGAGTAAATGGTCTCATTAGGCCCTCAAAGCGCTTTACAACAAGGAACCCCTCACCCATTCAAACACCAATGTACACAGACACTGGAGGCAAGGTGGGTGAAGTGTCTTGCCCAAGGACACAACGATAGCAGGAGCCGGGATTCGAACCCCTGACCTTTCTGCGCCTCCACCATCTGTGGCAGACTTGTCCTCACTCGCACCTGCTTACTTCTTGGGTTTGATCAAACGTATCTCTCGACTCGCACTATCCAGCGGCCCTTGCGCTTCTTCTGAGTCCACTCTTCACTCTCGCTGCTCGTCAGTGAGAACCTTGACTGGCACTTCACCTCTGCAGTGATGACGGAGAGCCCTGTCTGTTTAAGCAGCCATTACTCCTCCTGAGTTGGTAATCACGACACGGCGTGGGGCATAAATCCTTCAGCCCGGTCGGGATAGGGGTCTACCGAGGAACACGGTGATTATCTGACCTTGGATGAGGCGCAGGAAGAGAAGGCCAACTCGGAGTGCCACGGTGGGGTTGGGAGGGGGTGGGGTGCCGTCTCCTATTATTGGCGGCATAATGACATATTCTCATGCAAATGGTATTCACATGCTTCCACTGTCTATAGTTCAACACTCGAGAGCAGAACAGCTCAAGGCCACAGAAAAGATGACTTCGGAAGGGGGATATTACATTTGGGATTAATGCTATTTATCCAAAGGCGAGGAGCGGAATTATGAAGAGGCTGTTTTTTCACACAATGAGATTCTCACTATAAGACAGGGGTGGCCAACTGGTCAGAGGCCAAGAGCCGAGATGTTCAACCTTCATCCTGTGAAGAGCCACAAAGGCACCGACCATTCGCAAAATCCGATTGCGGTAGTTTAATATTAAATGTAATGAAACTGTTATATTTAATCATAATAAACAATAACTTTATGCCTGGCCCTTTTCTTTTCTTTTCAATAATTGTGGTAGTTTTACTCCTCACCAAGACTGAAATAAATGTATATTAAATAAACCGACATTTTCTGCTATTCTGTTCTGACTGGGACAACATTTGATCTGTTTATTAACAATATTATTATTTTGAATAGTTTTTGTTGTTGCTTGTTTTGTTTTTTTCAATGCTGGTGTATATTTGTGTGTGGGGCCCTGCCCACTGAGCCCCTTCCTCTGATTCGCCCCTGGCCTGTGCGCTCAGTGCCTGCAGCTTGGTCCTGACTGGACTGTGCAGAGAACGAACTTTAGGCTGCACAAAGTTCATAAGCTTTAATCAGGAGCCTCTGTGAATCTGAGATTCTGTTTTATGTTGCATTTGTTACAGTTACAACATGTGAAAGAAAAGTCAATGACTTTGCGATGTCGCGCTTTGCATCATATGCTTCATTAAAGCTCCGCTTTTTTCCATTTACTAATTTTGATCTTGTTGTGTGAATATGAGGCCAACTTTCATCAAATAAAGAGTAGGCTAATCAAAAACTTGAAAAGCACAGAAGCTGATCCCAGTGCCACGATCTGCCTGACTGTTGTTTAACTACATCCCGCTTTGAGTGAGGCTGCTGCACGAGCACCTTTTACACGCCGCCTCGAAAAGGAGAGAGACAGGGACTCTCATTCATGTGTGTAGAGATGGAAAACAGGGTCTGTAGGACTATGGTTGGATTTTTGATCACGATTCTTAAAGACTGCTACAGTTTATGGGCAACATGTACCAATTCTTTTGCAAAGAGCCGCATTGTATTAAACATATCCAATCATACAAAGAGCCGCACTCTGATTGGCCAAGAGCCGCATGCATTGGCCACCCCTGCTTTAAGATTTAACATTAAAAAAATAATTTAAAAAAAATGTTTTTTTGTTTACACTATACTGCTGCCCTTTTATTTGTACAAACATATTTTAGTTATGTAGGGCAGATGCATCAGTGCAACCACAATTAAAAAAAGCAAAGCATTCCCAGACACTAAATCACTGTTTCCCCAACCTTTGGCTCTGGATTATTATGTGCAAATAAGCTCATCTGGAGTTATGCAAAATACAAGTTTAATTCGCCCTCACACCTGTGTGGAGTTTGCATGCTCTCCCCGTGTCTGCGTAGGTTTCCTCCGGGTACTCCGGTTTCCCCTACCACTAAAAACATGTACAATAGGCCAGGATGAATGAGAGTGTGTTTGAGAGTGCGCATGGGGGACAACGGATGCCCACGGCTACAATCCGGTGTGGCTTGTTTACATGCATGAGACCCATGTATGTTCATTAACATGCACTGTCCCGACCAAATACAAATTTAAATTTTTTTAAAAAGCCAACGGAGCAAACCGCACGGTCCCAAGCGAAGGGCACAGGCTTACAGTGAAGCAGCGGCGGAGGAACAAGTGCCATTTGTGCCATTTTGTTTTATTTGTTGCCACTTTTTCATTAATTACTTGCGATCTTTGCCATTACAGCTGGACCACTGTGTTGCCGCAGCCTTGCTAAATAAAGTTATTCAGTAGTTAGCTATGCATATACTGTATATGTATTGCTATTTAGAATGTCTGCATTATAGTTAGCCAGTCAAGTGTTTCCAATTATGGTCCAGAAGTATCCCAGATTGATTTCAAAGGATAAATAAAATGTAGTTTTACTTCCTATTTAGTGAACTGAAACGAGCATGAATCTTTTTTAGCTGAAAACTAACAGTGATGTGAGAGTGAGAAGGAGAGAGAGAGAGAGAGAGGGGGGGGGGGGGAGGGATGGGATAGATAGATAAGAATATTAAGAACATTCAGGCCTGCTGAGAGGGAGCAAAATGCCTAAACCGCCGAAAATAGAGGCGAAGCAACAGGCAGATTCGGCGGTGGAAGAGGAATACGTAAGCCTCAGTCGAGTCACGGAGCTCATGGAGCAGCAGAGGGACATGTTCAGAGAATTAATTCAACAACAACAGGAGAACTTCAAAGGATTTATTAAACTCATAATGGAATCAACAAACACCCGCATGGATTTACAGACTAAGGACATTCAAGAACTAAAAACAAGCCTGCAGTTCACGCAAGGTGAGGTGGACACTTTAAAAGAACATAATCTGAAACTCACGGAGCGCACAAACACTTTACAAACGGACTTTTACAAAGTATGTGACAATTTACACATCATCACGGACAAACTGGAGTATCTGGAGGGGCAGAGCCGCAGAAATAACCTGGTATTTGAGGGAGTGTTGGAGTCGCCTGGGGAGACCTGGGCCGACGCCGAGGTAAAAGTTAAGGAGATACTGAAGGAGAAGCTACAGCTACATCACGCGGTGGAGGTGGAGAGGGCTCACCGCGTAGGGAAACCCGGCGGAGGGAGAGACTGGCCGAGACCCATCATCGCCAGACTACTGAGGTGGAAGGATCGCGAGGAAATCTTGCAGCGCGCCAAACGACTTAAAGGAACAAAAATCTTCATTAACGAGGACTACACCGAATCAATAAAAAGAAAACGCAAAGAACTGATGCCGGAGCTGAGAGCTGCACGAGAAAGGGGGGAGATCGCCTTCCTGCGATATGACAAACTCATTATACGTCCACGCAGCAGTACACCACATCCAGTATAAACACCGGGAAAAGCGTATGGATTTTGGTATGTAAAAGCACATAATTTCACATGTCCAGTAATACATACAGTTCTATAGGAAGCACCGACTTGGACTTTTCAATAAGGAGAATTGCTGAAGCAAACTCCCAGGATTTTACATTCTCTCAATACGACCTACAGAACACTGAGATCGACATCGACCCGGAAAATAACTTTTTTACTAGAGCTACCAATGACTGTCAATACTACACAGAGGATCTGTACAATAGTAAACTTAAGAACATTAAGGCATTCACTGTAATCCACTTCAATAGTCGAAGCCTTTATGCAAACTTTGACCACATCAAAAGCTTCTTAAAACAGTTTTCCACACCATTCAGTGTCATTCTAATCACAGAAACATGGATCAATAATGACAGAGAATTTGAGTTTTCTATTGATGGTTATGAATTTATAAGTATGAACAGAAAGAACAAGCATGGAGGGGGCGTAGCTATGTTTATAGACTCCAACTATAGTTATAAAGTAATGGAAAATAAGACAATGGTGGTGGATGATACACTTGAATGCCTTACTGTTGAAATTACAAGGCAAAAAAAGAAAAATATTATTGTGAGTTGTATTTATAGAACACCTGGCTCTGATGTAGATGTTTTTTCTAACTGGATGGAGGAGCACTTTTCAGGATTAAATCATAAAGTCATGTTTGTGGGGGGAGACCTCAACATCGATCTGTTAAACCCATATAAACATAAAAAGACGGACGAATTTATAAATACTTTATTCAGTATAGGTCTGTTTCCTCTAATCACTAAACCAAGTAGAATAACAACTCATAGTGCAACCTTGATTGATAACATTTTCTCAAATGAAATTGAAAGTGATACAGTCAGCGGGTTAATTATAAATGATATTAGTGATCACCTTCCAGTTTTCGTTATGTATAAAAATGGATATGTAAAAGATGAAGAGGAAAACAAGTATTGGTTTAGAAGGGTAAAAACAGAGAAAACTATTGATGCATTTAAAAAGGAGCTTTTAGCTCAAGACTGGAGTATTGTGTACAGAGAGAATGACACGAATATGGCTTATGATGAGTTTACGCGAGTATTTCAAAAGGTATACGACAAAAACTGCCCAATGAAGAAATACAGTAAAAACAGAAAGTGTAAAGAAACACCATGGATGTCTAAAGGTTTACTAAATGCTTGCAAGAAAAAAAAAAATCTTTACAAAAACTTTATAAGTAACCGAACAAAAGAAGCTGAGGATAAATATAAGAAATAT
Source organism: Proterorhinus semilunaris (assembly GCA_021464625.1). Taxonomy (NCBI): domain Eukaryota; kingdom Metazoa; phylum Chordata; class Actinopteri; order Gobiiformes; family Gobiidae; genus Proterorhinus; species Proterorhinus semilunaris. The sequence continues at coordinate 11,390,675 of CM038353.1, read as the reverse complement.
AAAAATAAACTGACAGGTATCATTAGAAAATGTAAACAGGATTATTATAATAAGTTGTTGGATACTAATAAGAATAATATTAAAGGTTTATGGAACATCTTAAATAGTATAATTAGAAATAAACCAAGAACGATTAATTATCCAAAATATTTCAAAGATGAGGATAACACTTTAAATAATATGAATGAAGTAGTCGAAACATTTAATAAATTCTTTGTAGATGTTGGACCGAACCTTGCTGCAAAAATTGTAAACGTTGAGAACTATAATTGTGATCTGATAGAAGCAAATCCTATGTCCCTGTTCCTCAAACCTGTGGAGGAAAAGGAGATACTGGAAATTGTTAAAGGGTGTAAAAATAAAACTTCGACCGATTACCATGACATGGACATGAAAACTTTAAAAACTGTTATTGAAAGTATCTCTAAGCCGTTAACTTACATCTGTAACTTATCGTTGCAAACTGGACAATTTCCTGATAGTATGAAAGTAGCAAAAGTGATTCCTCTGTTCAAAGCAGGAGATAAACATCTCTTTACAAACTATAGGCCTGTTTCCCTTTTACCGCAATTCTCTAAAATCTTAGAAAAGGTTTTTAACTCTAGACTCGACAGCTTTATTGAAAAGTGTAATTTACTCTCGGACAATCAGTTTGGGTTTAGGAACAATCACTCAACCTCACACGCGCTCTTTGATATAACTGAAGAAATAACTAATGCTGTAGATAACAAGAAATGTGCAATAGGGTTATTTATTGACCTGAGTAAAGCGTTTGATACAATAAACTATGATATATTAATTAATAAACTAGAACTTTATGGAATTAGGGGGGTAGCTCTACAGTGGGTTACCAGTTACTTAAAAAATAGAAAACAATGTGTGAAAATCGGTGATTATCAGTCGAGTTGTCGACAAATTGTCTGTGGTTTACCTCAAGGTTCTATTCTGGGCCCAAAATTGTTTAATATGTATATTAACGACATTTGTAAAACGTCTGAAATACTTAAATTTATCTTGTTTGCTGACGATACAAATATTTTTGCATCAGGAGACGACTTACAGCAGCTGTGTCGGATTGTTAACTTGGAACTCAAAAGTGTCAACAAGTGGTTCAAACAAAATAAATTATCTTTAAATCTTAGTAAAAGCAAAATGATGATATTTGGCAACTGTAACTCCAATGCTCAGGAAGCAATTCAGATAGAGGGTGTTGTTATCGAGCAAGTGCATGAAATCAAATTCCTTGGTGTGATTATTGATGACAGAATTACTTGGAAATCTCACATTAAATATATATCCACAAAAATTTCTAGAAGCATTTCAGTAATAGCAAAAGCAAAGCACATTTTAAACATCAAAGCTCTACATACCTTATACTGTTCTCTGATTTTGCCCTACTTATATTATTGTACTGTGGTTTGGGGTAGTACTTATAAAAACACAGTTAAACCAATAATATTGTTGCAAAAAAGAGCTATCCGAGTAATTCATAAAGTTGGGTTTTTGGACCACACAAACTCATTATTTTTAAAATCAAAGATCATGAAGTTTTGTGACATTGTTGAGTTCCAAACTGTTCAAATGTTATTCAAAGCAAGGTATAAATTGTTACCAAACCAAATACAAAGAAGGTTCCAAGAACGTACTGGTCGTTATGAATTACGTGATGAATTAAACTTTAGGATTCAGAAACATAGCACAACTTTGAAAAGTTTTAGTCCAACAGTTAATGGTGTACAATTGTGGAATAAACTGGAGATGGATTTGAAACGATGTCCAAACATCAACCTGTTCAAATATAAATACAAACACAAGACTTTTGAAATATACAGACAAGAAGAAATGCGTTGCCACTAGGGGGAGCAGTGGGATCAATTATGTGTATTGTTCCTCTATAATATGGAAGAGTGTTGCTGCTTGGAACGGTTGTCATTCTATTGCTCAAATTCACAAACGGAGAATTAGGGTTGGCAGGTTATGGATCTGTTGAGAGGGACCCTCCCAACGGGCTCTAAACCTTGTCTTTTAATGCACCACTCAGCATAGGAACATCATCTACAAATCAGCTGTTAGGGGGTTTGTTGAAGGGGAGTTACTGCCCTCTTCAACTTGCTCACTCTCTGGCATTTTAATGCACCACACTGTGCAGGGCTTTCATCATACTTCACATATAACTCAATTAAATAAATATATAATAATGATGATGATAATTAAACCCAAATTAAAATTATACTGAGAATGGTAATGACAACTGGAAAGTATCAAGATCTCAAATTATAATATCTATTAATGTACCTTTATACCATAAAAGTAACTCTGTAATCACGGGTAAAAATATGCAAGCAATATATTAAGTAACACTTTTTTTTGACTTACTTTGTTCTAGACATCGTATATGAAACTAGATTGTTGTTGTAGCTGTGCGTTGGTTTAATTAATTATATAAAGAGTTTATATATTTTTGTTGTTTGTTGTAAGTTGGTCTGTATGAATGTAGCTGCTTGAAATGTTTTGAAATGTTCTTTTTTTATGTATTGCACTTGGGGGTGGGGGCTCATAAGCTTTTTGCTTCAGCCCACTCCTTTTGAGCACAATGTGTATTGCTCAAATAAACAAATAAACTAAAACTAAACTAAACTAGATAGATAGATAGATAGACAGACAGAGAGACAGACACACTCACTCATGTGCAGTTTTATAAATGAGGCCCCTGATCCCCTTCCTGGAACCGTCACCTTAACGTGGTGGAGGGGTTTGAGCACCTAAATAATCCTGGGAGCTCTGTTGTCGGGGGCTTCGTGCCCCTGGTAGGGTCTCCCAGGGCAAACAGGTCCTAGGTGAAGGGTCAGACAAAGAGTGGCTCAGAAGCTCCTTATGAGAGACCAACAGGCCCGGTTAGAACCATGAGGCCGTCCTTCTGTGGACCCACCACCTGCAGGAGGAGCCAGAGGTGCTGGTGCAATGTGATTTGGGCAGCTCCAACAGCTGCCCCCACGACCCGGCAACGGACAAGTGGAAGAAAATGGATGGATGGATGGCCTCTGATAATGTTTTTCTTCTTTATTTGACCTTTATTTAACCAGAAAAGTCCCACTGAGATTAGGAATCTCTTTTCCAGCGGAGTCCTGGCCCCAGAGAGGAACCTATTGTACATGTTTTAGTGATTGGCGAAACCGGAGTACCTGGAGGAAACGCAGACAAAGGGAGAACATGCGAACTCCACAGAGAAAGGCCCCCGTTCAGGTGGGAATTGAAACCAGGACCTTGTTGCTGTGTGGCACGAGCGCTAAGTTCATCAACCAAGTTCATAGCTAAGAGTATATAGTTTGAAGTTTTAGCCTGTTGTGTATGTTTTGGGTTGATAAGGAAACTGAAGCACCTGGGAGAAAACCCACCCAGACAAGGAGAAAGTGACGCTAATCGCTGCGCCACTATGCTGCCGAAAATGAATTATACTAATACTGTACTCCCTCAACATGCAGTAGCAGTAGTAGTAACCGTATCACAACATGACACGGTATAATACCTTTGGCAACCCATTAAAAAGTTGATTGTTGTGACCGACTTTGCGCATCCCCTCTTCGAAACAGCGAAACAGCACATCCCACAGTCATTATACTATCTCACAGTTAAAATATACGTCCCGCTGCTTCCACTTAAAAGTGAAAACTTAAAGACTTCCGACGCTACGCCACACATAGGGAGAGGCTAATTGTAGCGCCATCATTCAAAGTCTCCTTGGAAGAGCGCAGTAAGGAGTGGGGAGTGCATTAGTCTGAGCGCTATCACATTCTCCATATAGACCCACAAGTTACAGCAACATTTAGCAACATCCCGGGCTAATTAGCAGTGTGGTGCCAATTTTAATCAAGTATAACTGCTGACTTAGGCGCGCTATAGCTGTGTTTCACATTGGTGGTGGACAGCGCTCCAGTGCCCATGGGCCTAGTTTATTCTGGCTGATTAACACTCGCAAAAGAGCTGACAAAAGATACACAGCCATTTGGATCAATTACTTACCAAAGGAATATAGTTCGCTGTATGAAACGCACTGACCTGGGCATGTACAGCGGGGTTTGTCCTATGTGCGAGATAGAGAGTCTCCTGCCAAGTCACGTTCAGCCGGGTGGGAATGGAGTGATAAAAGCAACAGTAGCCACAGGTCACATTCAAGAGTCTAATGCAATGATAATACCCGTTTGCTGTGGAATATTCAGTAAATCTATATTTTGATGTACAATCCACACATTTCTTCACCACTTATGGCTTTTGGCACATATTAATTGGACAAGAAAGTAGAGGGTGAAAAGAGGGCGAAGAACAGGGAGACCCCTTCAACGAATTGACCGAGCCAGGACGCTGACATACATGCGCAGGCTTGACTTCTTTTTTTTTTTTTTACAAAACATGATATTGACTCAAAAATAAATATGTTACGGGAGTAGGAGAGTGGGGTAAGACGAACCACCCTTACATTTTGAAAAAAATAATAATAATTCTTGAAATGTGAGATCATAGATTTAATCTTTACATGATTTGAACTTGGCAGACAAAAAATTGGAAAATTCAGCTGTAAAATAACCCCCCTTTAATGGAAAAGCTTATTTTCGCTGTTCAGAGTAAATTTTTGGTCCCAAAAATTATCGTCACAAACGAACAAAAACATGCAGGTCAATTTTTCTTCCTGATGTTGGTTGGTCATTAAATTAGGTATAAAAGCAAATTCATAATTTAGGAAGATTTCTTCTTATTAAAATGAGATTATTACATAAAATTATTTGGGATTTTCTTTTAGAGACAAAATGTCATAATCTGCAGAAGTAGCATATGTAAAGAAAAAGATTTGTTGTAATATGTTTTTGGAATAAAATCACTCACGGAAAACACTGAATTGTAAAAAAATGACCCTTCATGATGTTTAGTATTAATTTCACCTTTAAATCTGGTGGTTCAATTTACCCCAAGATCTGGTTCAATTTACCCCACTCTGGGGGTAAAATTAGTTTTTTTTGAAGACCAACATCTTCAAAACTATATATTTCAGATGATTTTTTAAAGATGCAAAAGAATAGAAAACATCACAAAATGTGTATAAATAGTACAATTTTGCATCTATTGTATATTGTTTTTACACAACAACCACCAAAGCAAAGAGCGGCTCATCGTACCCCACTCTCCCCTACACAAGTTACATTCTTTCACATGATGTAAAGCAAATGCTACAAAGGAAATCGAGTTGATTCACAATGTATTAAGCAGACGCACAACTTGACTGTTTGTTCCATCAGTAGGATGCAATTAATCATTCATTTATCGTTATGGCGTCTCATGTAAGTCAGGTTTTACAGCAGCATTTAACATTAGACAACACACATGTTCCTCAGTATGGGACAAATGAATGTGAATAGTGTGCTCCCCAAAGCCCTGTTAGTGGTGCATTTTACAAACACTGCACCACTTTTAATCTCAAGGTTTTTTAGGTTTTTTTTGGTCAGATTGGATCAGATGAATGATTTTTGTGCGGAAATCTCAGCACAAGCCTCGTTACCCCGGTGCAGCCCTGGTAAAGTGTGAGGTGAACCACAAACCGGGGAAATGTCACCCGAGCCATTTGAACGTTAATGCGACAAGTGTAATAGACTGTTTTACAAGACGCCACAGACTGCAGCCATCTGGACAGCTTGAGAGCATGTTAGGGAGATCACTTCAGATTTGGTGTCTAATTGGGTTCAAGCAACAAGGATCCTACTTGAGAAAAAAGTACTTCTAGTAAAATGCTAAAATAAGAAAACAAATACTATAGTGAAGGGGGAAAAAAAATCATTGAAAACTGTTGTGTTTGTATAAGAATGTCATTTTCTGCTAAATCAATACACAAATTCATCATATTGCACTTTGATTGGAGGTGCAGTGTTAGACAATCTGAATGTAGAGTATTGAGCTTTATGAGCTTTGTAAGCTATAAGTGTCTTTTCCGAGAACACAACAGTATGAAAGGGAATGTAAGCTTATTTGTTATAGCAATTTTCACATGACACACGTGCTTCACTCAATGCATTCATTCATACACACAGACATCATTCATCCGCGCCAATCAGACCTGGGATTCAAAGTGCTAACCTTAGAACTCGTGGACAGATGATCTAACCACTAAGCCACTGTTTCCCACAGGTACATAACAAGTTCAATAAGTAATGGACAGAACATGGACTCAAGAAACGTTCTTACAAAAGTGTAACTGAATAAAAGGCCCACTTTAATCTAATCATGTTCTCCTTTAAATACTGTGCAGTAAGATATTAAAGCTTTGTTCTATAAGTTTGTAAATGGACCTCAAAGACAACACCTTGAATAGAACATACTGTACGTCACTTGCAATTAAAAGATTCAAGCAACTGAATTCCTAATTGCAAAGTCAATATATTACAGTTTCTTTGCTACGAGATGATACATTCATTTACACAATCTCCATCCATCCATCCATCCATCTTCTTCCACTTGTCCGTTGCCGGGTCGTGGGGGCAGCCGTTGGAGCTGCCCAAAACACATTGCACCAGCCCCTCTGGCTCCTCCTGCAGGTGGTGGGTCCACAGAAGGTTACACAATCTCATGGAAGAGTATTACTGTAAACGCATTGGACTATTATTCATAGCCATTCATATCAATAACATACTAACACACGGCCTGTGTCTATGTATGTGGGTGTATATATGCCTGGGGACGCACGGCTAATGGATGTAAGGAAAACGATAAGAAACTCATATTGGTTGTTTACCAAAGCTGAGAACAGTGCATGTAGTGCATCTGTGCCTGCAGCCAGGACTCATTTAAATGCATTAATATGAGCAAAAGGAGAGAGAGAGAGAGAAATATATATATATACTGTAAACCCGTATGTTGTGCTTTAGGACAGAAGGTTCAACCTGGGCCCTGGATGTGTACAATGATTTGTATAATACGCTTAGAAGCACATGCAGAATTATCAATTAGCCAAGAAAAAGCACCGCATTCTTAAAAGTGACCCCAAAAGTCAAACTGTTATGCCGTATTTCTAAATGCACAGTGTCTGTTCTTTACATGAAATCAATTTATTTCAAGGTTCATTGCGGTTTTCTTTGTTAATGGTTAGCAACGGCTGAAGTCACGACCACACGAGTTCAGTAGAAAAATAACAGTAGTGCACTGTTTGTTTGCCGTTGTTAAAGGTGAAAGTAACATCCTTATTTTTCTGAACTTCATCATATTGAAAAAGTTACTTTAAGGTTACTTTGAGGGAAAGAAAATACCTCTGTGTGCAGTGCATCTAAATCGAAAGCTTGCATATCAATGGTGAACTTTTATCGCCACATGGGTCATAAGTGTTATTATTTGAGCAGATTAAATTGTATTTTTTTTTTTTTTAAATCACCACATGTGACTTAGTATGTGCAGAAAACACTCACAATTTGGACATTGCCTTTCAGTTTGAATGCATTTCGGGGGCTGCAGTTTCATATAACATACACTCCTGTGACAGTATTGCTCCCTGATAGTTGTGAAAAGTGCTTTTAAACTCATCCCGGTGAGGCCCCGGGATAAAGACGTGTGAAAGTAAGGATTGACCTTGGACCACAAGGCCTGACCACAAAAATGCGGGCCTTAAAGAACAGGCCACCGTTTTTCCGTACTGAGATATGTTCTTACCTGAGCTTAGATGAGTTGATGTCTGGTATTTGTGCGTGCGCTCAGTCACGCAAATAGACCAAAGACGTTGTTAGCATTTGGCCTCTCCCAGCATAGCTCCAAACTGGGGTGAAGTTAGAAGTTACCATGCCGTTCCACGTTTTCCCTATTTAAATACAGTTATGTGAAAAGTTACACGATCCACATATAGTAACACAAAATTAAACATGTCGATTTTCTAAGCCGATAAAAAGGGGTACTATTGTAAGTCGTAATAATACCTTAGGAGCTCTTGGTATTATTACGCCTTACAATATAGTACCTCTTTTTATCCGCTGAGAAAATCGACATGTTCAATTTTGTGTTACTATACTCGGATCGTGTAACTTTTCACGTAACTATATTTAAATAGGGAAAACTTGGAACTGCTTGGTAGCTTCTTACTTCACCCCAGTTTGGAGCTATGAATATGCTAGGAGAGGCTACATGCTAACAACGTCTTATTCATTATAAGATATTCATTATAACACATAGTACATTATTTGCATAAAACATGTCAAGTACCTCAAGACATCATTTCCTGTACAATATAAAATAATATACAAAATAATAATACGCAAGACAACATTTACGTACAGTGTATATACAACTACAGATAAAACCAACAGCTCATAAAAGTGTCTATATTTAAATAAAGGCCCAAATGAAGGCGAGGCCTGGAGGGACCTGTGCCCTTTCACTTTGTATAAAGGTCACATTTAGAAAACGAAATTACTTTTTAGCTGAATATATCACAGCTGCAAGGCCACTCTGCACCAAACACTGACCTACTTTACAAATGTCTATTCCATATTTAAACTATATGTCATGCATTTAGGTAATAATATTATACAATAATTATGTTATCCATACACGTCGATTGTGTTGTAAATAAAATGTGTGTCAACGATGTCATAAATTTGAATATTAAACCAAGGGAAAAGTGAAGCAGTAAAGTTCGAAACAAAAATTAAATTAATCCATCAATAAGTAAATAAAAAGTCATAATTTAAAACAATGACCTCAAACAGCCTAATCTAAAAGACATCATTAACAGCTTCTGCCATAACAAATGTGGTACAAGGTTTTCAGATTTTATGTAACTCATTAACCTTGTTTTCTATCACGGACAACTTCCGAACATTTTGATGAGGGAGGCTGTGTATTCAGAAAACTGACTCACAAGTAAATAAATAAATGTGTTGGTCATACAATAAAGTTTGGACATGAAAGGTTAATAAAAGGAAAAACGTAACAATGACACAATCCCCATTTATATATTTCAAATAATGGGGAAGATTATCGGATATTACAACAATATATCTTGCAAGTATTCCCTATTTTTGGGGTATATTTCTGTAGATCATCTTCGCTCACAATGACAAAGAGAGGTGTTTTCAGCCTTTAAATCTGTCGACGGTATTTTTTTTCCCCTTTTGCTCTCATCTGTGACTATTGTATCAGGTTATATCAGATTTACAGCCAACAGAAGTTCACTGCCAGAGCACACAGGCAAAAATCATTTCCTTTTCACAGTTCACGGGGCAGGATTTATATAGGATCAATGTACTAAATAAATAAAGTGTTGAAAACCTCAATATGGCATCAGTCTTCTCCTTGATGCAGCTAAAATGAAATGGATGGTGTGTATTGAGGATGGCTATAGGCAGTTATGAGTGAGATCCATCAGAGGGGTCGATAAGATGGGCTCTGAAGTGAGTCCACACAGGATCAGACCTGCTTTATGCTCTGATTAAAATCAATCTGCCGGGGATAAACCTACAAGCAGGAGGGGAGCTCAGGAGCGGTGTATCTGTTTGTCTTCCTACAAAACAAGACAGAACAGAAACCATTTTGTTCTGTCATGAGAGACACTAATTAAATTAAAATATTTGTATTATTATTATTATTTTTTTACATTTGAGGTCATATTGGAAGTAGCAGTAAAAGCAGTAGCAGTGGCAGTAACGTGACATTGTAGTTACTGTAGTAATTACTGTAGCTCTTGTGTAGTAGCAGGAGGAGTAGAAACAAAGTAGAATTTTACATTTCGAAGAATACAACCGTAAAACAGTCACTAACCAAGTTTGAACCATCGGTGGAAGAAAATAATTTGTCCTGCCAAACAAGACTTTAGCAATGCTGAGTTATAGATGTATATTTTACCAAATAAAGATACTGTGACCAGGAGAGGAACAAGTGCCCAGAGGATGCACAGTCTTTAGTGTGCTGCCTTCAAAGGGGGAGACTGTGAAGTCTACAGGCCAGGACCAGCCGACTGACGGCAGCTTCATCCATCAGGCCTTTAGGAAGCTAAACTTTCTTCCCTTCCCTGCCACCTCTCAAGGCCACTGGACACATTGGCTTGGGCCGTCCCAAGCCAATTTGGCATCCTAGGCAAGATTGAACCCAAAAAAATAATTATTAAATTATCAATTTATATTTCTCTAGCACACATGCACAAAGCCTTTTTCTGAATGTTCTTGACCAAAATAACATTCTATATTTTTTTGCATCCAGAATTCTTTTGGACACACTTTGGATGTGGAAAAGGCTAGTTTTATTTTATTTTGATTATCATTGTTATATTATAATATGATTATCTATTCATAAAAATTAAAAAAAATCAGAACATGTGCTTCATTAAACGTGCACACAGTTACAATATCTACTTCTGAAGTAAATTTACACATTTTCACCACAATGTTATGCAGCTCCCCAGAGTCGTAGAAGGACCAGGTAGGGGGGATGGTTGAAAGCTTGAAATGTCTAGTGTCCAACACAAAAGACAGCAAGTCTCTATCACTTTCTGTTCCAAAGTTATGTCCGAAAATCTTCAATGTTGTAGACGGTAGTAGCATAGGGTTCAATAATTAAAGCCCCTCCAGGAGATGGCGCCCTAGGGCGTCTGGGCCACCTATGCCCAGGGCTGGCCCTGCACAGAGGGGGTCACTTACAAAGCGCTTGCTCATGTGTGAAACAAGTAGCACATGCTGAAGTGCAGCAGAGTAATTTACACAAACTTTGGTCATGCAGCATTCTCTCATTTACATATCAGATTTGGGGCCCTGTAATAGAGGCCATTTCAAATGGTAAATGTGGTGCCCGCAGATAGCCATTCGCCATTTTCCAGCTCACACTCACTATTTAGCATTGTCTTGATAAATTACCCACTGAGAGTGGAAACGTTATCAGATTTGTATTTATTTTTCCCTATATATACTCTTTATATGGATTGAAATAACATAATTTCCATGAACAATAATATTGTTATGTATCTAACCCTAACCCTATACATGTGGAAATTGGCAATATTAACCAGCACCTGAACTATAGTAATAGAGTGTGGATTCATGGTAATACGCAACACTAGAAGCATTAGCAGCAATAGCATAATGAACGTCTGACAAATGCAGCATTATACTTTATGAAGCTGTTTCAAAAGTATCTGAAGAAACAACTGGTTTGAGTATTTCCATTTGTATTATAGCGTTCTGGGAAGTGTACGCTTTACTGGCCTCGAAGCTAGGCTTACACAGTCATCTCCGCTCTATGCCAATGATTAATTCCTCGACGCAATGAGAGAAAGCATCAAAAAGGTCATTGGACGCGTGTGTCCATGCAACACAGACATCATTTGACAAAGTGATTACAACATCGATAGCAGCAGGCCATGCCATCGTCACCGCCATGAAAACAAATAGCCCGTTTTATTAGCCTCGCGGTGAATGATCAAATTCATGTAACACAATGTCATTCTCCTCCCGACTGCCTAATGCTTCTCACAAACGAATACGTTACTTCAGAAAGTTGAGCATTCTTAATAGCGCCTCCTGAAAGCCGCAATTCCTCAAACAGCGTGGACTAATTATGTGTGGAAATAACATTTGTGGCATTATGGTTTTAAATTATCCAAGAACACGGTGTAGCTGCAGAAGGATCCCGCTCCATTAAGTGGTATATGACCTTTATCTTGATAATGAACAACAGAGGCAACAGGTCCGGAGCGGGTTTAGACGCACGATTTAAGGAGGGAAACAAAACGTGTAGCGATGTGACTCTGTGGAGGAGGTGGCAAAAACAACTGCCGTGACCTTTTTGTGGGTTTGTTACAAATCAGTAACAATGGTGCGCCTCTGACCCATTAGTGATTAGTTTTGCTGCACCTTATTTCTTCACAAAACAGAAACTTATTTGTTGTGAGCTTTGGCTGCAGTCGGGCATTTGGAAAGTACAACGCTTGACCATATTAAAGCACAGCGGGAGTAGCGGAGTAGTCATTTTAATTGGTTCATTTTTATGATAACTACTTTTCTACATTTCTACTGCTGAAGCGCTTTGATTTGTTGATTTTGTTGCATCTAATATATCAAACAGCTACATTTCTTTAAGTCCAGAAACCTGATAAAGCAGTCCATTCATCATCAGCCCAAACAAATAAATTGCATTTATTAAAGCGCCATTGATTCAGTAACATGACGTTAGCTAACAATTAAAGCTTGTATTGCATTGAGATGAAACCAGAGTTATGTCAAAGTAAAATAATGCTGCGGTGCCAAAACACTGGTTTATAAGCAAACAATTATGAATAATATGGCAATCTTAAAATGAAGTTAAAGCCTAAATTAAAGCAGCATTATGTAACTTTTTACATGAAAAAAATAAAATAAAACTTGATATTACTGCTTATTTGACCGTAGCGCCTTTACTTTCCATCACAGAGGCCTCTCTCTAGGATCAATTGTTTTAGGATTTCTGATAAGTTTTTTCTGGTTAAAAGGTCTCCTAATGTGACTGTGTGAGAAAAGTAGCAGTAGAACACATAATATGACCTTTTATCCGGCTTGTTGTACATCGCTATCAACAATGGGGCACCTCTGAACCGTAGCATAGTGGTCGGCAGCAGCACTCAGTGTGACGCATTCAGAGAGAGAGAAAAGCAAGTGCTTATTAGCACTTTCCACTGTGAGAACACCAAATGTGAGCCTCTTCACTGGCAACACTTCCAGTTCCTCCAAATTAATTAACACAATCAAATCACTTCGGTACATAAGGCTTTCAGTCGGTTTTAGTAACTTTAATAGTATAATTGGCTTATAATACTGCTGTCTTTAAGAAGAGATATTATGTACAATTATGACTTAAAACCTGCTTTGGGCACCTCACTATTGAATTTATGTTTTCAGTGATTAAGCAATTTGAGAGCACGGAAAATACACTTTGTATCTCATTGTAAAATTTCACAATTACACAATCAAATCCTAACAACTGTTAAATATGATCACTTCATTTTGCATGAAAGACAAAATTGTTTTAATATTCAGTAACTGTATTCTGATACAGTTACTCTTTCATTTGAGATCATTAAGATCCTAAAGTCAAAGGAATGCTTTGCCGTACTCAGTCATTCATAATGCATGATATCGAGAGAGAAAAGATGAACATGACCAGGGAAGTTTTGTGATCTGTTTCGTTCCTGTTGTGCATTTGGAAACTGCTTTTTTTTTGCATTCCCAAGCCTACACTGTATTTATACATAAATATCATGGATAAATCACATCACAAAAGTCTAAAAGGTGTGCAGGATCGAAAAAAACTGTGAAATAAGATCAATGAATCAATAATTTTTCTATTTCTCGCACCACAAAAGTGACGTTTCGGGTCTCGTTTCAGGCCTCAAATCAGCCCTCTATCAGACATAAGGCAGGAGGAAAAATGCATATTAATGCATGTTTTTCATACCACATTTGTACATAGATATAAAGCATCTAAATATTCAGAATACAATACTTTGACTGGACGAAGTAACGGAATATGTTACAAAATACATTTTTAGTGAAGTATTAAGTATTCTGATTCTCAATCTAAATTCAATTTCAAAGTATTCTCCCCAACACTGCAACCCTGTATGTATTGGTGAGGGAACAACATTTGATCAAAAGCTAGACTGTGTATTAAAAACACTAATAATAATAATGCCTTACACTTGTATTGCGCTTTACAAGCCTGTATTACCAAGTTTCTCAAAGCGCTACACGGTCGTCACTATTCATTCACTCCATACTCGGTGGTGGTAAGCTACTGTTGTAGCCACAGCTGCCCTAGGGTAGACTGACGGAAGCGAGGCAACCAGTCCGTGCAATCGGCCCCTCCAACCACCACCAACCACTCCCTCACTCACTACATTCACTAGGCTTCCTGGTGTTACTAAACGGTCTCCCATCCCAGTACTGACCAGGCCCTTCCCTGCTTAGCTTCCGAGGTCTGACGGGATCGGGCAGAGCAAAGGCCGTATGACCACAAATCCTTGGTATTCAACAAACCTTTTCATTATCTAATTTTGATATAGTGTTTTAACCTGATTTTATTTTCGCACTGAATCAAAATCGACTGTGCTTGCACTTGCTTTAACAGTGACCCGAGCCGCGACCGTGGGATTTTTTCCGCGTAACGGTAATGAGTTGTCATGTCAACGTGGCGCGCAGATTTGTGGGAGCAGCAGTCTGTTAAATCTCTGCTGGCTCGACCAAAGAGGGGGGTGATCTGTCAACACCTGGACGGAGGAGGAAGCTGAGGTAAGGACGTGCCGCTGAACAAAAATCTATAAAGACACACTGCAGAGGTTTGGAGCTAAGAACATGTTAAATTCAATGTCGGTGAGTCATGAGTCATATCCCAGCTGATATTACGACATGCAATGGCCACTGTTAGTGAACGGTTTGCTTGGCAACGTTTTCCCTGACAAAAACAGAGATCAGCCACATGAAAAATATACACTGCCCTCCCCCCCTCCCCCCAATGAGATCAGATGACATCGTGAATGACCAGGTTATTCCATCAATGGATTCCTTCTTCCCTGATGGGGCACGAGACTTCGTTTTCACACATGGATTGGCCACCACAGAGTCCATGGGATGTGCTGGAGAAGGCTTTGCGCACGTGGTCACACTCTCCCATCATTAATACAAGATTCTGGTGAAAAATTAATGCAATACTGAAGATATTTGATATTGCAGAAGCGTATAGAGTTTGGAAAATTACACAGTTACCATGGAGATGCGCCATCTTTGCAGCTGTTAGCATACATTTCCATTGACTAACATTAGCTAAAAAAGTGGAGAAAAAAGCTGTGGAACAACTCCGTTAGCTGCTGAGTTACTGCTGCTACATCTAACACACTGTGGTGTCAGAGTGTTTTAATGTGAACAATAACTCCAGTAATTTAACTGTTAAAATCTCCATTAGTTTACAATTGCTGCTAATCCCATAATGCATAGCGATATGACATCACATTCCCGAACTGTATTGTAATAATGCTACAGCGAATGTGTGCTGTAATGAAAGCTGAAATATTAGAGTGCGTGGCCTTTTTTTTATGGTGGCTTCTTTTTTTCTGTCATGCACTGTAGATAACATACACAATCCAAAATACTGCTATAAAAATATCTGATACAAATAGACCTAGTATAAATTGGAATTTGACAAACACATAATTCAACAAGGCAGCAGGTTCAGTGTGTCTCTGGAGTTTCTGCAGTGTATCTATCCATCCATCTATCAAACAAAGCATCCAGGTATCCCTGAGTCATGGGCCGTTCGGGTGCACAATGAAGAGAATCACACACATGTTCTTGAATTGAATTGAGTTTTTTTTATTGTATCTTATGTATGCGTTTTAATTATTTATTGTTTTAAATTACTGTATCTTTTTAGTTGAATGACTAGTTTTGTTTCACTCGATTTTATTATATTAATTTATTTTAATTCCTATATACTGCCGATCGTATGTGCAGCACTTTGGAAACGCTTGTTTATAAAATGTGCTACATAAATAAAGTGGATTGGATTGGATGGTGGGAGGAATCCAAGGTGCCTTGAGAAAATCTATTAACTCAAACTTGCTAATCACTCTTCCACTTAGCACACCTAATATATCTAATTGCGTCTTAATCCAGTCTATCAAGACACAAAATTGGCCTTGGTTACACACGGCTAAACGAAAAGATCTAACAAATCTCACACTGTACAATATTACAGTGTAATATTGTACACAATAATAATATTGTAATGAATTACTAATTCATTATTACTCAGTAGTCATTATTTTTCTCCCTGCAACATATTAATATTTTTGAGAACCGTTTGACTATTGTTCTCTTTATCAAATACAAACGGAGCTTTAATTAGTCCTCAACAATCACCACAATAACAAACAAACATTGCGTGAACTGATGCAACAGTGTGACACAGAGGTACAAGCAGCTTGTCTTTATGCAACTGCACCGCACACTGCCGGGCCCGTCTACAGTTCAATCAAAAGCTGTGAATCGCATAATTGACTGGTTTTATATTTAGAAACCACTTGAATGTGGATGTAATGAGAAGGTAAGATCACATTATGTATGCCTAGAAATGTTAAGGGTGGATGACTTGTTCTTTGGAGAAGGTCAAAGGAAATGAACATCCGGAGTTGAATATAGTCATTTGCATACAGGTCTTTTCAAACTGTGTGGCACATTTTCAAGAGGAGTTGAGACATTGGAGATTTCTGCCAACTACAAACAAAGAACCTGACTTCATTAGCAAACCTTGAAGATTTTGCAAAGATTTAATTAAGACATAAAAGAGAAGAAAATGCAAAAAAAATAAATAAAACCTTGACACAGAACAGCAAGACAAAAATAAACTGTTCAATTCAAACTGTTTACCTTAGTTGGGGCGCCGTATACCCACAACAATGGTCTCTTTATAGGAGCACACTGGAACAGGTTCGTCTTAAGTGCTCGAGCTGAAGGTCCATTCCTCACGCTAAAAAAGGGTGGATTAGAGATTCGATTGTCAAACTGTGACAAGCATAAATACATTTTTTTTGGTGACTTCTAAGACTCAACTTTATCAGCCAGGTGCTTCTCCTCACTCACTCTGAGCACTCACTTTCTCTCAACCCCCCTCGCACTCTCTAACTGAGCCACTGATACAACAATATATGCTGTGCACACTGTACTTGTATGAGGAGGTCTGCTGGACATACAAGAGAGTATGGCCAAAGGTAAAATGAAAAAGTATGCCGCACTGTTTCGACCTTTTGACCCATCTATTCTCTGAGTGAGCTATTAGCACAAAGTCTGCATCGTTTTCCTTCCAAACTCGCAATTTTCTCCCCCAAGGCATTGATCAAACCTTGAGTGGCCTGCACATGCAAAATCAGTCATGGCGTTTTTAATGAGTATGGATTGCTTTGTCAAAATCACCTGTACTCTCACTTCACACTGTTTAGGCAGTCATGAATCAGTGCACATCACATGAAGTAAACATGTCTAATTGCTGGAGACTCGGAGCCTCTGAAGTCGTGAAAGGCCTGGTTTTCAAACTGCCTGTTTATTGAAATCCAATTAAGAACATCAGACACGCTCCGGAAACTCAGTCTCAGGAATAACACATGCCATGCTAATGTCAAATCTACACAGGAAGGAACAGTGCATAATACATGAATATTCAGACAGCCGAGTGCAGATAAATCTATGATTTTAAAGGTATACTTTAATTAATAAATTTTTTAAACCACCCCATTGACAGTAGCACTGACTCGGTGCATTTATGACTGGACAAATATGTCACTATTACATATTCATATGATAAGGATTATGGTCATGTTGCCATGCCAGTTCACAATTCAATATTCAAATATCTTTGTAGACTTTGACACTTTTTCACACATACATGAATTCATAATATGTAGAAAACATTTGCAGTTTTGTTTAGATGCAAACATGAAATGTACAGATACATAAGACACCATGGACAAGGACATCTCCATAGACTAGGACGGGTTGCTAGCTGAATATATGTCACTGTCAGGTCAGACGTCCATAAAGCACATGATGAGAGAAATAGACGGTTAATGGTCCAAATTTCTATAACAAATGATATTCCCCACTACAGCAATGCAAAAATCTTTATTTCCCATTCAGGGGCAATTTCAGCAATAAATAATAGCAATCTGTGAACTGAAAGAGGCTAAGAGTACTCGTTTGAGAGACAAATGAGAGACAATTGCGGCCGTTGAAAAAAGCTTTTTAGTCATCACAAATGGCAGGTAAGAAAGGGTTTTGCACATTGAATGAGCCCTCGACGTATTTGTGAGATGCAAGCACCGTCTCAAGCGCATAGGGAAACAAGAATCTGGAGAGCGAAAACGCTGTGACAAGAAGCAATTTCAGTCCATTTTCAATCTTCACAATGAAATGTCCTCTTTCAACCTGTAGTTTGATCAAATGGAAAGCCCTTTTAGAGAATATTAAAGTGCCTATTTTCATTAGGTCGGGGCAACAGCGAAAATGTTTTAGCTTTTTTGAATAATTTAGGATCGCAAGCGTGCAAAAGTAGTTCTGAATTGCACAAGGGGGACAAGACGGAAGGTGGGGGGTTGAAATAGTTTTGAAATTAGCTATTCAGTTGCGATGAAAGGACAACGGGGCGCTGGTACAGACAGAAAAAGCTCATGCAATATTGAAAGACAAGACAACAAAAGTTCAGACGGTATTTTTGGCCATTTCAATTTGCTACCATTAAAGCATGACAGCCAGCATTTGAATGTGTGTTTGTTTGTTTCTCAAACGCACACTTAACATGCAACTCTTAAAATTGCTTGAACTTTGCTTTAGTAGTAGTAATTGTACTCATCTACCCAGCCCTGTCTGGCCACTTTTCGTGACACAATGCAGTTTTCAATGTGTAGCGTGTCCATAGCAAAAGGACCACAGTTGGAGTGGGTGGCGCTCTTCGGATGCGCACGCTGGAATACACATTACTGAAGGAGTAACAGAACGGCAATGACAACGTTTGTGGGCTGCGATGAGAACAATGTGGGCAAATAAATCCTTTTTGGGGGTTTTATGGAATTGCTCAGAGGTGCCAAGGCAAATACTTGCGGAATGAAGCAGCTAAAACGAAGGTAAGCTACGTGCTAATGTTATGCTAACAGCAGCTAACGTTGTGGCTAAATATGGCTAAAATGTTATCCGTATGGCCTGGCTGTTTTAGTGATGGCTGTCCTCTCTCCACTGTCCAATCAGAGGCGAGTTCTGTTCCCGTCACATGAGGATCTGCTTTGCCCACAGCCCGACGTCGGTCCCAAAACGTATGCCTGGTCAGCCTGGATAGGCTCTATGGGCAGTGGGGACGCTCGCCTAACAAGGGTAGACCAAGCACTGGGCTGGGATTACGCACAATTTTGACGTGACTGCACTGAAACCGCTGGAGAGTACTTCTAGAAATCTGCAACTACGCAGTGGCGGGCCGGGGGGTTCCAGTCAGGGCGTTCAATACAAACCTGGGCTCACGCAGTCAAACGCATATAAGCTGATCGACAATAGGTTTGCTTCTGATTTCCTGGAACGTCTTTGCCCATGCGCGGTTACATTAGCGGTTTTCCCAGGCGAACAAAACGTAGGGGAAGCTACTTGAGCTACTGAAGGCCCTGGGGGGTAGGCCCTAGTACTGCCAATGTACATCCATTTCCGATTGGCTGATAATGTGTGCAGCCTGACACCACAGGGCCAGCACAATCGGTGGACAAGGCCCTGAGGAGCAGCAGATCACCAGAGGTGTTTAAGGCACTTTTTGAGTAGGAAATTACAGTTACACATCAACAAAACCAATATAAGCGACTCAACTGTACATTATATAAATACATTTGAAATTAAATATACTATTAAACCATTTTACACTTTTTTTTCCCCTCATGTGGTTAGAGCCAGCAGAGAAGGCCCTGCTGGCTCTGACACACCACTGCAACTACGTATAAAGTGCAGTTCATTTTATTCATATTATGCAATCCTTAAGTGTTTAAAAACAAGTGCTTTTGCCGCAATAGAATAATATACCTTTCCAGTCTCAGTGCGTTTAGGAGCGAGTATATTTAGCCCATACAGTAACAGAGTGAGTACTAAGCCTGTCCACTTGTGATTGGCCGCGGTAAAAGCCCTCCTTGAAGAGTCTGAGCAGGCCTTTGATAAAAAGCTCATTAGGTACAAGATGTTAAGTCGGTGTTCAGCTCACGCTCCGACACTCTGAAGGATTTTGGCACCAAACGCAGTCTCATTTAAGCCCTGTATAAGGCCCACAGGTAATGTCTGCCCGCTCTCCTCTGTTCACCGTGAGTCACTGAGAAAACAGGTGTGGTGCTGCTAGACTAAACATATGACTTCATTGCACGGGTTCTGTTGGGTTTTTCCACATTTGAGGAATATTGAACTCTGCACCCTCAAATGCAATGATTTCTTTCTCTCTTTTTCATTTGAGACGTTAGACTTTAGATCTCTTAAAATAATCAGTGGAGAATGTGACTTATCTGTCAAAGTAAAGGCTTAGTGCAGCCGGGAGTGAAGCAAAAGAAAAAGTAAAAAATAAAACTTTTCTGACTCAGTCTTATTTTTTTGCATTCTGTTTTACACAGATTTATCCTGAACTCACAAATCGGCATCAACAGAAGCTGCGGCACAAGTAAAAAATTGTATTACATTACTATTTCCAAAGAAAATGAGCTGTAATGCCTGTTGGAATCAAATGTCATGCTTTTTTAATTCATTAATTGTGGCACAAAAAAAGTGTTTATACATATACACTTCTTTAAGGGTAAAAATCATAATTTTCCATGAGTTTGTTGGCAGGCCAAAATAAAAAAGGTAGAACATTGAACTTTGAAGTGAATGGATCCCACTCGATACACTCCCTGTAAGAAGCAATAAATCCCATCCACTATGACTAAGGTCTACAAGAGACAAGCAAGAGTAACAACCACGTCATTTGCTGTCATCAAATGCCTATCCCCATGCTATACAGTTTGTTATCACAGAAATCTACCTTTTGTGTGCACAATAAATTGTAGAATTCTTAGTTGTTTTGACAACACACTTCCAAGCTCTATTATATCACATCTGAAAATGTCAAGCGTGCATCACCTGTACCTAAAAGTGGACTGTTCTTTAAGCCTTGACAACCAGAGAACAAGATGTTACTATTTCAGCCAGAGCTCTGGACAAAGTTATACATTAGCATCTCTCACCATTACAACAATATGCAAAACACAGGCAACTAAATGGCAGGTTTGAACTACTCTGTGCCGAGTGTCAAGAGTTTGATTGCCTGTAGAGCTAAGTGACTCATTGTTCATTATGCAACCGTGTTTAATGTTTCCAACGTTATAATTTAGTTAAGTAGTTGGAATCGCATTGTGTCTGATTTTTGCAAAGACAGGCTTCATTATAAGAGGGAGATAACTGGAAATCCGCCGGAAGATATGGTCTTTGTCTAATTGAAGTATGAAGAGTTATCAAAATTCTACAGAAGAGTTTGGGTTCATTTCAGTAGAAGCCCATTTTTGGGGGGGACAAAAAGAAGTGATTTGTCTAGTCTTACAAGATTTAAGAGAGTCTTTGGACCACAGAGATAACAGAAGTGAAAGATCTTATTGAAAACAGACTCCATAAGAAGTTTACACCACTTGATAGCAACGTTGTAAAGCAAAAGACGAGAAGCAAAGACTACAAGACATTGCCAGTCAACATCTTGTGATCAAGGTTTGGTCAGCTGTAAAGCAAACTCCTCTAATGTGGCTCAGTGTGGAGAGCAAAACAAATCAATACAGTGTCTTTAACATGCCCCAGTGCTGTTCTTTAATGGCTTCCTCCTTCAGAAATCTGTATGCTTTTTACATTTTGACACTGCAACTTATAAGAGAAAGGTTGTTATCTTGACATACAGCATATGAGCAAGAAAGAGTTGTGCCTTTTCTGTATATGTTGATTGTAAATATCTATCAATTTGTCTTTGCCTTGGTTTAGAGAATTAGTCCTTGATTTATCCCAACTTGAATCATCCCAATTTGATTTATAGTCTCTCCCGATTCATACTGTTTGTTTTTCTGTTCCATCCCTGGCCTTGCACCTCCTTATCTGTGTGACCTGCTGATCACTCACAGTGGGGTGAAGCCTTTGCAAGTGGCTGGGCTAACTAAAACTACTGGAGTAACAGACCTGTCCCGGTTCAAGGCCACTCTAAAGACTCATTCATTCAGTTCGATCTTGGACATTTGAGATCTGTGGCACTTGTAAAATGAACTGATGTGTAATTATAACTGTGTAATACTATTCTTGTTTTTTACCTTTGTCCAGCACTTTGATCGACTGTGGTTGTTGTCAAGGGCTATAGACTATAAACTGATTGATTGTTGCCATAAGAACATGCGCCGCTGTGGCCCGCTGCATTGTTCTTTCCGCACACCAAAGCAGGCTGTTATTACGGTAAAAAAAAAAACGCAATTTTCTCCCTCTTATTTGTACCCAAGAAATGTTAAGTGTGACAAGAAAACCACCACTTGTTGCTGCCGATGACGGTAAGTGTTCTGACGGTTAGATGAGTCTGTCGAAAACTGGAATTAAACTTCACAGATGAATGTACTTGAAGACCAACATTAGTGCTATGGGGGGCTGCTGTCAATCTCAACATCCTCATTCTACTCGGAGGCCACTGGGGGGAAAAAATAATAATGTTCCCGCTTCTATTAATGAGCAGTAACTGGTGAGGGTCGTGTTGTGAGACATGTACCGTAGCTTATCAAGACTTGTGTGTGAAGCCTGTGAATTCAAACCTGCTTAAGTCATAGATGTAAACATGTTTTTATTGCTGGTTTGTGCTAGTCTAGTCTATAGTTGATTTTCTAGTCTTTGTTATTTTGCTCTATTTCAAAGTTAACATAAACGGCCCAATATGAAATTTTACATTTGTAGAGGGACACAAAGGCCTTTCCCCCCCAGAAATGTCTGGGTTTACAATGTTCTTTAGGACAAAACTTTCCCCCCGGCTCACATTGAATCCTGAATGGTTGCAGTGCAGCCTCCGCAAGGAATCCAAAGTTATTAAAAGCTCACATTAGCCCCGCGCAGTGCAGCTCCGGTTAACAAAGGCGCAGTTTTGGTAGACGCTGGCACTTTCTGATCAAGCCCAGGAAATTAGTCAGGCATCAGGCAAAGGAAGAGACTCCAGTGAATTTCAGAATAAATTCTGCTACAAACTTGCGCTAACTTGGCTAATGCAAACAATACAGCAAAACAGCGACACACAGGGCCACACAGGAGCAGCCAGAGGATCACGGAGGATATTTGTGCATAATATATTTCAGCTTGGAAGAGGACAACCCTCGCTTTATGTCAGTCATGTGGATTTCTGAGGAGGAGCATGGAACGGATTAGCTTGACTTCTGACAGTGAACGTAAGAGCTGTCTTTTTGTCCACATAAGTGCGCTATTTACTTGTATTTCTATAAGTACAAAGTTGATTTCGTGTGAAACCTCGTGAAGTCGTGGTCTTGTGAGGGCTCTGCACAAGCCGTACACAAAAATGTACTCAATGTGAGTCATAGATTACGAGAAAACCATACTAAATATGTGCAGACACCCTTCAGTAGGCGATGTGAGCTCGGCATTATTATATTACAGCCATGGATGTCTGACACTTCGATGCAACTGTGGATATTATTCTTCAAAGTGTTACTTTGTGCTTATAAGCCACAATATAATGAATATGCTTATGAAGTTCAAAGGGGATCTCTCAAATACAAAATATGTAAATTTGAGCTTGCGACAGGTGCAGATAATATTGTATTAATAAAGCCTTAGTGCAGATTAAGAATTGACTTGTCATTTAACAAAACTTTTCTTAGTAAACCAGGAAATATGACCATATTAGTCCAGTGCTCCGGTCCCTGCACTGGCTTCCTGTCACTCAGAGAATAGAATTTAAAACAGCTCTGCTTGTGTACAAGTCTTTTCATGGTTTAGCACCAAAGTACATCTCTGACATGTTAGAGCCGTATGAACCATCTCGGGCCCTGAGAACTTCAGGGAGGGGTCTCCTGGTGGTTCCCAGAGTCAATAATAAACACGGTGAGGCTGCGTTTCAGTTTCATGCAGCTAAAGTCTGGAACAGTCTTCATGAGGATGTGAGACAGGCCTCAACTCTGACCATGTTCAAATCCAGGCTGAAAACAGCTCTTGTTACCCGAGCATATGAAAACTGAAAGTATTTTATCTGCACTCTTGCCTTTTACTGTAATTGATTAATTTTTATGTTGATGTTTTAATGATTGATTTTATCTGTTTTCTTGTAATTTTATGCAACTGTGAAAGCACTTTGAATTGCCTTGTGTATGAATTGTGCTCTACAAATAAACTTGCCTTGCCTAAACTGGATATTTATGTTTCACAGTGCATGGCCAGTTTGCTGAATACAAAGAAAACCAAAACACTTTTTAAATGCTCTCATGAAGAAAATGAATTAAAAGTGTCAGAACGCATTAGACCCCCGTGGTTGGGACAGCAGACCGTGGGCAGTTACATAACGCAGAGCGCAGAATATGCAGTGCTGTGACTGGGCACAACATTAACCAGGCTGGTAATGGCTGTTTGGGGAATACCAGTGATTTAAGGTTTCCATTACACCGGCGCAACCAGAAAATAACATAATGGCAACAATTAGCCCGCGGTCAGGGCAAGTGCGGTCCCGTTACAGCTAACAAACCACAGGCTATTCAAAACATGGCTGGTTCTCAAAGCAGGGCCGGGCGTACTTCCGTTGGTAACAGGAAGACTTAGATTTAGCTCAGTTTAAGAACAAAATAAGCTATGTATTAGTTTGTAGGCTTCATGTATGGACCATCCCTTAGTCTGGCTGCAATCTAATTTGAATCCTGGTTTTGGTCATAGGCCCTGTTTGGACCAGTTTAGGCTAATGAATGCTATGATTAACATAATTAATTATGGATTGTTAACTCAACTTTTGGTTCTTGTTTTCAGTCAGACCGCTATTGTCAATAATTGAATCCCCTAGTGTTGTGTCATTTAGTCTGGATTTGTGCATCGGCTTGTGCATCGTCCCTGTCCCTAAGAAACCACGGATCACAGGACTTAATGACTACAGGCCAGTGGCGCTGACGTCTGTGGTCATGAAGTCTTTTGAGCGCTTGGTCCTGCCTCACCTCAAGGACATCACCGCCCCCCTCCTGGACCCGCTGCATTTCCCCTACAGAGCCAACAGGTCTGTGGACGACGCAGTCAATCTGGCCCTCCACTTCACCCTGGAGCATCTGGACTCACCAGGAACCTACGCCAGGATCCTGTTTGTGGACTTCAGCTCTGCCTTCAACACCATCCTCCCTGGACTGCTACGAGACAAGCTCTACCAGCTCAGCGTGCCCAACTCCCTCTGCAGGTGGATCACTGACTTCCTGACGGACCGGAGACAGCACATGCGGCTGGGGAAGATCGTCTCGGACACTCGGACTACAAACACTGGAACTCCTCAGGGCTGTGTACTTTCCCCCTGGCTCTTCTCCCTGTACACAAACTGCTGCACCTCCAGTCACCAGTCCGTTAAACTGATCAAGTTTGCGGACGACACCACCCTCATAATAACATAATTCTCGGTTCAGGTAAGAGGTTAAAACAGACAGGGATTTTGTGTGGACACTACGTCTCCTATTAAGGCAGTAACAAAAATGTGGCCACATAAGTGCAAGCCTTTTCTTTATCCTGTATTTAGTCATATCTTTATAGTGCCTTGGTTTGAATTTAGTCACGCCTTTTTAGCAATGAGTATTACCCGTTGCATTGAAATCCATCTCCACAGCTTCCATCTCAGCAGTATTGACCGCATGGCTGCAGACAAGGTTAGACTCCCAAAGGACTATACTGTGACCCGCTGCTCTTTCGCACTACGCCCCGATAAAAAAAGACTGCTCGGGGGAGGTCTCAGATGGGCCAGTCCCGAAATCTCAGGGGTGCTGGCGTATTCCCGACGGGCCTGAAATAGGAGCGGGGCTGGGGAGCGGAGAGAAATCTTTCTTAAAATAAAATTGCGGGCCATATTGGCTCTGACTTGGGTTGCTATGACGACGCTGAAATGAATGAAGCGGTTTGCAGAAGGGGTGGATGGGTTATTAACTTGCTATTTAATATTCATTTAGCATTTCCAGTTGATTGTACACACATTTAGAGATGGAAACACAGGAAATCGCTACAGATTTCCTGGTAAAGTGTTGGCTTGGTACAGGCCAGACCTGTGAAAGTAAAGTCAATCTTTTCGAATTGGTTTGATCTGAGTTTGATAAAATTTTGACCTGGTCTAGTCCTTGTTTAACACTCTGTTTGGACTAGGAAATGTGTCTATTTACTTAGTAGTTTAGTTCTTGTTAGTTTACACCAGTTTTGGACCAGATTTCAGCTCAGTCTAGTTATCCTAATTTTGTCGATACATATTTTGGAGTGAAAAAAGTCTTTATTTTTTTGAATTAGTATGGTATATTTGTCTATGTTTATGATGATTTACGTAAGAAGCAAAAATAGCAACTTGTCAAGTCCATTTTGTCTGGATTGTTATGATTGTTAAAGTCACCGTTATTAAGGTAAAAAAACAACACTGTACTGGATTTCGAGTTTTGTACTGACACTATATTGTACGCTTTGATTTTGTTATTTGTCGAGGCATTTTCAGTGATTGCGATTAAATCCGTGTCAAGTTGAATGAAAAAAACAAACTGGACGTGACATCATTGCTCCTGCTCCTGACCGCGGCTGTGCCTTGTTAATCCGTTGTGTTTTGGCGGTCGGTGACGCGAGCGTGTGGGTGAGATTTCCACTCGAGCGACACCCTTTGACCAAACATGACCCATTTAGCTGTGGCGGGGCGCTCTGACCTCACATGATGAATGCTCTTTTCCCAAGAAACACAGGAGCTGCTGTTATTGATGTCCGCAATTAATAAAGCTGCACTCTGCCAATGCAGCAGCCAGCGCTGACACTGAGGCATTGTGGGAAATATCCCCGGCTGAACTGGTTCTAGGGTATCAAAACACCAATTTAGTGGTCTATATAACAGCTTTATAATAGTGTAAGAGTGAGCGCCAAACTGTAAAAAAAAATCACTCAAGTTGTACATGCATCTGTGTTTGTTTACTTTGAGCTGCCTATGTTTTAATATATTCTTAATAATTGCGGTTTTGCATAATATTTATGTTCATAATTCATATTTTTGTTTGATTTGGTGTTTATAAGCGTTATTATCTTCTGTATTTTAAGGGTCTTTCTGATGTGTTTTGACAAGACAGATCACGTTGTCTTTACTTTTTTTATTTTACTTTGCCTCCATTCACGGCCTGAACCCCAAAAAAGTTATCGCAAAAATGATCACACGCTCTAGATAAAGATAAAGACTGAGGCCGACTACATTATAAACATATTTTATTTCAAGGACCATGCAAATAACTGCACACACATCCCCTCCCTAACCACGCCCCAATCCTTCAGTGTCTGTGTTCATGACCTTTTCTCAACAAGACCGCCCCCGCCTTTCAGTCAACATGCGGAAGAAGAAAAAATTCCAACACGTGACCTTGTGTACTGTGTATTTCCCATGTCTTGATGTTTTTATATGTGCTTTGCCTTAACTTTAACCTAAGTGTAATTTTGCATATCTTCTTTTGTAAGGTAATAAAGTTGCCTTTCCTAACCTTTTGTTGGACCGCCTTTATCTTGGATTACAACATCAGCTTTGGCATTGTCTCAATAATCTTGCACAAAAGATCAAAAGATCCAGTGTCGCATTAAGGTTTTACCAACATCTTGTATTGATGACGGAGAGTGTGAAAACTGTGGAACACCTTCTCCAGCACATCCCAAAGAAGAATGGGGTTGGGACATGGATTCTGTGGTGGCCAATCCATGAAACGATGTCTCATGTTCCCTGAGTGGTTACCCTTTCACAGTGTGAACCTGACAAATTCTGGAATAAACCTGTGCCATCAGGAAAGAATAAATGCATTGATGCAATAACCTTGTGATTCAGGGACTTCGGCTGATCCCTTTCATTGGGCTCATAGTGTTACTGAACCTAGACCTGACCAACTGCAGCAACCCCAGATCCCCCAGTATAGTTTGTATTCTTTCCCACCTCTTGAATACAGTACTGTGAGTCCCAGCTGGCTGATAACATAAACACCCTCATACCTGTGTTCCTTGTGTTCCTTCACCAAGTTACGCCTGGCTAATACAATAGACGTGGAGAGCACACGGCTCCATGCACCAGCAGCATGGGCGTCGGAACCATTCATTGTGAGGGGGACGTGTCCCCCCCACTTTTGAAAAGTGGTTGATTGGTCCCCCCCACTTTCACAACGTGAATTTTCATTGACTTTACATTTACTAGTTTAGACTGGACCTTTTCAATAGGCTCCCCGAGGCCAAACAATTAAATATGACCCGCGCCTTATTTTCCATACATTTAAAAACATATGTATTGGCATTATCCCATTATCCGCGCCAGTATCGCGTCGCCCCGCGGCGCATACGCTCCGCTTTGCGTAGCTGTGTTCATGCGGCTCCTCACCTCAGAGCGGCTGAAATGTAAACATGTCTCTGTAAACCGCTGAAAACGGCTAAAGTGAGAATACTGGAGGATTATTGTTGGACGGACGGACAGATTTGACCAAACCGGAGCACAAGGACACTCGTGCATCGTGTTTCCGGAGTTTTTTACGGATTCTCACATGGGGGAGCAGGACTTTTCGCGTCCTCGGCAGGTGGACAGCGTGTCTTCATCGGTACAAAGGGCCTGACCAGTAACTTTAAGGTGAGGAACATCAGTTTTGGACGTGTTTGTAAAGCGAGTGATGAAACTGATGTAGCGTGAGTTTGGGGAAACTGCACCGGGCTAGCACGAGTGTTCAACCGGTCAATACGCCGTTAAACCTCGCTGTCTGGACTCTAACTTAACCAAATAACATCTGAATTATTCATTTGACGGATAAATGTTTGCTTCCTTTACCCCTTGACTAAATTTTATCTGCGTTTGTGGGAAATGTGAAGATACGAGCGTTGAGATGTTTCTTTGCGATGGCAGGAGTTAACGGGTGTGGCTGAAGCTGAATGTGGATGCAAACACGAGCGCCGTCTCATAAGAGTTTCATTCACTGAGTTTTTTTCACAAAGCGTCATGAAGCCAGGGCTGGACAGGAGAACAGCGGCTCCACAGGTGTTTGGTTATCCGTCCTATATGTCCACCCAGCTGCCAGGAGGAGGCGCTGCTGAGCCGATCGAGTCTCTCACGTATTCTTGAAGTAGCGCTCGATTTGGATGTAGTCCCGCTAAAGCAATAACATTGATCTGTGTCCTGACCGTGTCCCACTGTAGTTCTTAATGTTAAGAAGTCGACCCCCTCCATTTTTTAAATGTGTCCCCCCCACTTTCCAAACGCTTCCGACGCCGCTGACCAGCAGTGATTAAAACCCAGTTTAGCTAATGCCCTCCACTCCGGTACACCTGTCCTGACAAGATTTGCATGTTGATTAAAGACCGGTGTCAAACATAGGGTCCCGCTTGGCTGCAGGTCCGGGCAGCCCTCTTCGCCACTCCACCGGGGAGGCACAGGCGGCTGGACGTCCGGAGGCGAGAGGGCTCCCGTGGCCCTCCCTGTCCCGCCTCTGTGCCCACTTAAAGCAGCACAGAGCTCCAGGCAAGGTGACTCCGGTGCCTGCCCCTCCACCCAGGACATGTGCTCCCGGCTGGCCTCTTAAAACCACACGTGCCCCCCCCCCTTCATCCTCGCTCTCTCTCCTCCTCCTACCCTCACACACACATACGCACACAGGAGGGCTGGCTCAAAGGCAGGGTCACAGAGTTAGTGACAGCCACAAACCACATAACACGGCTGTCGGAAGGAGCGCACCGCCCAGCGCACTCAGCCAAGGGCCCAAGGGAGAGAGACAACAGGAAAAACAAGGAGAATATAAAAAGTGATCTTAGAGAGCATTTGATGATGAATGGATGAGATTTTATAACACTTATGGGTAACTAAATGCTACTTATGCCACTCGGAAAAGTTAGTTTGTGCAGTCCTTTCGCCAGGCACAAGATCTGGCCCTATCTCTTTGACATCTGTATCATTTATTTGAGCTGAAACAACCAAGTAATTTCCTTTAACGCTGTCCCAACAGGCGTCAAAACTTGGTCTCTAAAGATATAAAAAAAAATGTCATACCAGTAGCACCTACCGTACTGGTATCGTTCAACGGGTTCAATGGTTTCTTTGTTCACAAAAATGGCCTCTCTTCACACCCGTTTCAAACCATTGTTCTCCCCCTTGGCCAAGAAATTATTAGTTGCCGACAAAGCCGCAGACGTGTGAGATGAGAAATGCTCTCAACACACACACACAAAAGCGCGGTGGTGATTACTCGAGAGCCAACTCCTGTTCGACGCAAGCTTACCCAAAACATAAACAAACCGGCTTCAAAGCACTGGTTGGAGAAAACGGAATCATCCACTGTCAGACCACAAGCCCGGTTCATTCCAAACATCGTGTGTATCGAAACATGATCAGCACACGCTCACACGGCGCGGTGCATGTCTGAGCTTTTCACTTTGCATTAGGCTCCAAACTCCGCTCTTGACGAACAACATAATCATGTGTCCGGCAGCTAAAATCCAGACCGGCCGCGAGATAATCTAATATATGATCTGTCCAGAGTTATTAAGCCGTTCTCTGCAGCTTTATGGGCGCTGCGCCTCGTGGACATTTCTCCCTCTGTCTCTTCGGCTTTACAAAGTACAAACCGCTCCGACCCAGTGACAGACAGCATTTATATTTTGAGGCCGTATGAAGTCTGACAGCCAGATTCGCAGACACTAGAGTCCAGGGCAGAAATGCAGGGACGACCTCGCTCGGCATCCTCCGTTTTCGATCACTTTTTTTTGAAGGCACGCAAACATCAAAGTGTTTCTCTCCATGGTCAAATTTATGAAATGGTTTAATTCAAGCTGAAAGGAGCTTGTTAGTTCAGAGATGTTGTCTTTTTAAAAAAGGTGACATTTTCCTTTGATGTGAAATACTGAGAATCGTCGAAGCATGCCTTACGAAAGAATGTAAAGATTAAAATTTGCTTTTGGTGACAGACTATATAGGGGAGAGTGGGGTAAGATGAGCCAGTTTTCGCTTTGGTGGTTGTTGTGTAAAACAGTATAAAAATTATAATAAATATTTTTTCTTTTCATATGCTCCTTCTGCAGATTATGACAATTTGTCTCTAAAATAATGTAATGTAATATTCAACTTAATTTTCAAAAACAAAACATAGAATTGTGCATTTAAATGTTCGGTAGTTCACTGCGTCTTATGGAACACATTTTTTCTTCTTTGAAAACACCAACAAAGTAGTGTTTATTTAAGAGGAACTCTGCCTACGCTATTAATCTGCTTTTATACACAAAATGACCAACATCAGAAAAAAACGATTGACCGGCATGTGTTTGTTCGTTTGTGACAATCGTTTTTTGGGGGGAATCAGGCCAAAAATTCACAGCGAGTTGTGAAAAACACTTATTTTCATTTTCACTACTTTTCATAAAAAGTGGGTAATTTACAGCCAA
Organism: Proterorhinus semilunaris; assembly: GCA_021464625.1. Classification (NCBI taxonomy): domain Eukaryota; kingdom Metazoa; phylum Chordata; class Actinopteri; order Gobiiformes; family Gobiidae; genus Proterorhinus; species Proterorhinus semilunaris. The sequence goes on along the minus strand of CM038353.1, from coordinate 11,359,497 downwards.
TTTTCCAGACTTTTGTTGTCTGGCAAGTTCAAATCATGTAAAGATCAAATCTATAATCTTACATAAAAATGAAAATGTTTTTATTTTTTTTTACATTATTTTATTTTTTATACAAGGGTGGTTCAACTTTTATCATTGCACGCTGGCCTAGGGAGCACGTATGACACATTGTGAGTCTGAGTCCCAGGTCTGACAGTTTGCCAAATAGACCTTGTAGTCTATATGGACTACAAGGTCTTGTAGTTATATCCGGCAAATGACTCAAAACGTATTTATAAAAGGTAAATAATTTGAAGGGAAAAAAATGCTCTATGATGTTTTGTGCTGCTTTCTATATGTCAACGAAAGCTAATTCTTGGTCATTTACTTGTTGGCAGGGGTTAGACCATATAGTTGTACTGTAAAGGCCAATAATATTAGTTTGTTCTGTTTTAAAGTGTAATATGGTTGACGTTGCCTTTCCTCATTGCCACTTGAATTCAGTCCAAATACGGTCGCACCAATCAAAGCTTCTATGAGGCTTCTGTACTTTTGATTAGTTATTGTCCACTCAACGATGTCGTTAATCAGCAACAAAATTAATTACAAAAGCCCAGTACGGAAGAAATCCCGTTATCTTTGATTAAAATTATACCACAAAATTAAAACGAGAGTGATGAATTGTCTTCCCCTTTTGAGGCAAACTAATTTAGAAATCCAAAGCGCATTCATGGTGATAAAAAAACAACAACAACCTCTCAAACCAACAAAACGAAGAACCGCTTACGAAACTATGCAGTGCAATAGTTGAGGGCGTGTTTGCTTTTTTTAAAGTCTAATTGTCGGCTGACGTCGGATCGCAGCCGAAACAAAGCAGTCAGTCAGTTGGCGGGGTGCGAAATATGGCTCCCCTCAGTAAGAATGACAGCGGATCGAATTTTCCTTTTTGTACAAAGCACCATTTGGCCTTTCAGGGCACATGCGTCGGGCGCGCTTCTAAATGTGCAACACAGGCAAGCCCAAGATGAAAGAAAAGCCCTCCAGTGCTAACAAGAAAAATGTAGCTTCAAGGGCACATTAGCTCCGAGCATCCTCCGAGGGAAGGATGGGAGTGAAATGATAGGGGTCTCCAATTAATATATTCCGCATGTTTTAGTTAATCTGAAACCACGCAATAGTCCCGGGAGAATTCTGCAATCACTGAAGACGCAGTTTCTACTGAAAACCAGGGCAAGACTATAAACCAGGACTTATAGGAATAGGCCACCGTTTTTACATACTGAGATATGTTCTTACCTGAGCTTAGACGAGTTCGTTTGTACCTGTCTGGTCTCCACGTGTGCCTTCTGTCACGTAAACACAGCACAGACGGCGTTAGCATTAGCCTCTCTCTTCTCCTCTATAGCTCCAAACGAGGTGAAGATAGTTCCCCTTTTTATCCGCTTATAAAAAATCCACATTGTTTAATTTTGTGTCATACTTTATAGTGTAACACTTCACGTAACCATATTTAAATAGGGAAAACGTGGAAGAGTTTGGAAGCTTCTATCTTCACCTCGTTTGGAGCTATAGAGAAGAGAGAGGCTAAATGCTAACGCCGTCTGTGCTGTGTTTACATTACGGAAGGCACACGTGGAGACCAGACAGGTACAAATGAACTCGTCTAAGCCAAGGTAAGAACATCTCTCAGTATGTAAAAACGGTGGCCGATTCCTTTAACCAGGACTAAAACTGGACACAAGCCAGCACATACCATAACAAAAAACCGCCACTCTTTTCACAGAGTAAAACAAGAAGACCGGGGGAAGTAGGATTTGTGTCACTTGACGGGTCAGACGTGTCCGCCGTGTCAAATGAAAAAAGATGAAACTCAAAGCGTTGGTAATATGAAAGCCCGGTTTAATAAGCGGCTCATCCACTCGCGCGGGCGTGATGAATGAGTCTAATCAAGTGATGTCCCCTCAGTGCACCGTCTCATTCACACGCACACACACACACACACACACACACACACACACGCACACACGCACCCTCACCTAATAATGCACCCAATAACACACACGGGATACTTACGGCTCGCAAGTCCACTATAGGCTCTTGTTTGGGTTGGTTGGTGTAATTAATGTTTTATGTTGTCTCTTAATAATGTGGCTGGTCCCGTGTGTGCAGTTCCTGTTCCGACTTACCTGAGGTCTTTTATTTAGGTCTCTTAAACGTCCACGTACTGTAACTGGGGTAGCTGATATACATGAGAGTAAGTGCTTTTCTTGGAGACAGTAATAGCATGGTGTCAATTTATTTTCAAATTAGAAGGCCTACGCTCTACCATAATCATTTGTGTGCGTAAAGGGATCCTAATCAAACATGTGACATTTTTCATTTTTAATATAGTATAAATCAGGGTCACGTAACGCGTCGCGCGGCAGGGACCGACTCGATAGACGCAGAGGTGTTCCATCATCGCGCCCGCTAAGAAAAGGAAGGTGGATCTCGAATGCCGCGTATTCCAGGAGAGATGAGCAAATGATTTCTTCTTTGTCGAAGTGAAAGGCAGGCCGGTGTGCCTCGTATGTGGCGAGGGGCTGGCAGGGATGAAGGAGGCAAAATCTCGAGCGCCATTACTCCTCGAAACATGCTAAACTCCGCGAGATGAGAGGACATATTTTCGTTGGGAGTTTGGGTGCCCCCAGAGAGCAGCTTTCACAAGACTGACCCATAGTTGGAATGTTAGCTTCAAGTAGCTTCATCATCACTGCCAGCTGCCTTCAGACGCCAACAACAAAGATATACAATTCCAGCCATCGCATTGGGTGAATCTGACTTGCAGAAATGAGGATCCGCCATACTATCAGTCAGTGCAGCTTCAGCCCGCACCTGAAAGTCGAGGGGATCCACGGTAATTCAAGGGAAATAATGCACATGAAGTGTCCACATTTAACTGTTAAGAGATCCCACAGTGCTGCGCTGCTGCTCGTGTGCTCTGAATTTGGTGAAGATTGGTCAAAAACTTGCGTAAGGTCATTAAATGGCACAGCGCAGCAGGATCAACACTTCAGCTCCTGCCCGTCCGTCTGTACTCGTTCTCCAGGACAGTGGGAGACTCAAAGCTAAACTTTCTCGGCAAACTGCTGCTGTTTAATGACGGGAACACACCGGGAACACCACGGAAGAAAGACTGGACAGACACACAACGAGCGCGGTAAGACCAATAAATACACTCAAGAGCACACGCGCCGCCACGGGTAGGCCTGTTATCCGCGTCCCACCCTACGGTCCCCATCATTCAGTGTTCACTGCCTCTCCCAGGACAGGGGCAGCTGCGGGACCGAGCGCACACACCCGGCTGTGCAGAGTGTGTCCCCGGCCTGCGCCTTATCCCCAGAGAACGCTACAGGCTGGCCACAAAAGTTAGAAAAACTTTCCTGGCAGAGGGTCCATGCAGGGCAGTGAGAGGGAAGTGTGCGTTAAAGAAGGTGCAGGGGGTGGGCGGCAGCCGGTGTGGAGGGGTGAGTTAGATGCACTGTGTTTTTCCCACAAACGTCGAGCTTATAATGACAAAACAAAAAACAAAACAATTTTCGTTCCTCTACTAGGAAAAAAGTCAGCTATAGTGCCTTTAAGGTTTCTTGGATAACTGGGTTGAGAGCCAAAACCACAAATGTAAGAATAAACAACTTTTAATCCATTTAGTAATTCTAAATAAATAAACATGATCATTGTTAGCTATCAGTACAATCTCTTTTTGATTTGAACATACTATATACATAAATCTAGGGACACATAATAAGTCATTATGCTATGAAATGATAAATTCCTATATATACACTGTATTTAGAGATCAGATCCCAAATCCAATGGCTCCACACATTGTCAGAAGTAGTGAGTGGTCCTCCCACATAGCCATGCTACTGTACACACGATTATCCCACTCCTCTGAACGTGTCACAGTGGTGCACCCCTGGAGTGACTGCCACATCCCTCATGACGAAAGACTCTGCCCATCTGTCTGCAGACATCTGGAGCAGCTGTGCACATCATTACGCCGGGACTGACTCCAACGAAGGCAATGGATTCCACTCTTTGGCCAAAACAAAATTCAAACAAGCTCCCAAAAATCGCATTAGAGCAGATCACTTTAGAGCTAAACTTGTATACACACTTCAAAGTCACATTTAAATTAAATGTAGCACCCTCTGCCACTCCTATGCTGCACAATGGCTTTCTTCATTCGTGACATTTCCCTGCCTGTTCCCTCTTCCCGAGCACCCATCTGCTAAAGCCTCTCCATCTGGACACTTTGCAAAGTTTACAAAACTTGAACTGTCCTCCATTTTAAATATGATGTAACGCTATAAGCAAAGACAAGAGACGTCACGCACATTATTAGAAAAGAGTCCAACTGTGTCCAATGTTCTTTGCAATTCCATGGAAAAGGATGAAAGAAAGGATTGTGTCCTTTTTGGGGGTTAGAATAATGACATCAAAAAGAACATGTTCTAATGGTGGTGCAGTCAAACAGAGATAGAAGAATGTGTGTGTGCATGAGCCTGAACACGCACGTGATGGCAAAGTCGAGCCATTTACCTCCACTCTACCAAGCGCTCGTGCTTTACAGCAAGAAGGTCCCGGGTTTGAGCCCTGGCCAGACGGGGCCTTTATGTGTGGAGTGTACAAACATGTACATTAGGATCTATGGGTGTAGGTGAGGGTCAGTGATTGGTGGTGGTTGGAGGGACCGATGGCACAGATTGTCGGCATCGCTTCAGTCCAGCTCCGGGCAGCTGTGGTTACTACGGTAAACGTAAAACGTCTCATGTGAAGCGCTTTGTGACCATGTATGTTGTGTTTCTAAACGCAGACTATAGTGTAACCTTTCCCGCCTGAGGAGGGGTGCAATGTGTGATCTTGCTGCTCCCCCGACGTGGCGCATTAGTGGGCAGGACCGTCTCCCATGGCCAATGGCGACGTTATGTGGAACTACCTTTTTCCTCCAATTAGACTCGCACGAATGAGGGAAGGGAGACGGGTGGTGGGGAGTAGGGGTGAACACGTGCTGTAGTTTGTTTTGAGTGCAAACCACAGACATCGACCCGACAGTGGTGAATACAGTTTTTAGTTTGATCTGATAGAGCTTATTAAAGCCCGCAATGCAAAAGGAAGAACACAGGCAGCTGCGATATAAACGAGGAAAAGAATGTGAGGCTTTATAGGAGAGCCACGCTCAGTGCTGCTTGTAATAAACCATGCCTCATTCGACATCTTTTTTTTTTATAAGCGACGCCCTCTCGCCAGTGGCGCACAGCGAAAAGCCGTGCCACATGCAAGATGTTGCTCCAATGTCGCATTCGGAGCAACTTGACCTTGCACCAGATGGAAGAGCTGGCCCCACGTCTGTGAAAGGCGCTAAAACAGTAGCTACAAGTAGCTCTTCAGCCCTTTCTAGGTAGCTCGCCAAACACTTTCTACATTTCTATATACACTTGAGGAGTCACATTTGAAATGCATTTTCTTTTTGTTCATGCTGAACCCAATCTCTTAAACAATACAGTAAAGTTTAAGGACAAAACTCAAGTAATTTCCTTTGAAATGTCATCCTTGCTGTTAATTCTCTTGAGGGACCTCCACATAAGTTGCATTTTACACTGGTGCCTTTGAAGCATAAGTAGCTCTTCGACATATTCGTTGCGTAAAAGTAGCTTGAACGGGTCAGACAAAAAAAAGGTTGGAGACCCCTGCGCTATACAAATAAAATCCTTTCCTTTCCTGTTTGCTCTCAGATTGTCCTATATTATTTTGTTTTGTTGTACATATTTTTAGTGATAGTAAAAAGGAGCAGCCAGTGAAACCTTTGCAGACACAGACTGTTGTATCCGATATCAGATGTGCTAATGTAAATATCTTACTGATGGCTAAACTAAACAAGAGAATAAATGGCCAAACATCGTAGCAATTTGCGGCCAAAATACAACAAGCGCTACATTGACTTTGATTCCTTACCTTCGGGTCATTTGAAGTAGCTCCGGTTAGACTGTCAAATCATAAATCGGACAGCGCCAACTCGAGGAGCAACCGTAGGCTAAACATCACCCCTGATAATTAACCGCGCTAAGTGTGTCCCACGCAGACTCCAAAACATGGCAACAAACAGTCCTTTAATTACTGTTATCTCAGTCATTACAAGCTGCTACTGGTGTGAAATGATTAATGTTTGAACTGCGCCATAGAAAGAAATCACATTGTTTACTCAGGTAGGCCAATAATTAGCTGCGGCTGATTAGAACAACCCGAAGGTCAGTGTAGCGGAGAGACCGAGCTGAAATAAAAGGCATTTATAAAACAGAACTCTCCTTGACTTCAAAGGAGGTACTTCAGAAATGCTTTTTTCCTGATGATAATGATTGGTTCTCGATGTGAGAGTAACATTACTGGCTTGTTAAGTGCACTACATTTTGCTGTCAATTACTTATTTCAATATGAAGTGAACCGGGATGACTGGCGGGCATATCATGGTCCATGTGAAGACAAAGAATCAATGTTACGATTCCTTTTTCAAGATATGAACACGCGTTGCAATTATAACCTCTAAAAAGAATTGAAGGATGTGTGAAAAGTTAAAAATGCAAAGCGGCACAAAAGAGAGCACGCCTTTACTCTTCGGAGAATAATGAGTGCCGTTGTGGTGCATGAAAAGTAGCATCCATTATTGTCAAAAATGTTGAACGCCTTGAAAATTATGTTCTCTGGATAAAAAATGTGTAACAATTGAAGTATGCAGTAAAGCAGAAAACTGTTCCATTTCCTTTAGTGCTCCAATGGTTCTTGGTTCACTACTTTAGGATACACACATGCAATTGTTATGAGAATTAACCTCTTAAACCTGAACCGAGCACATTTTCTCCAGTTTGGCTTTACCCACATTTAAAAGCTTCTTGAAAAAAGTCTCAAAATAGCAAAAAATAAATAAATGATGAAAATGCAACAGAAACGTGACAAAAATGTGACGTCAACGCAACAGAAAAGTGACAAAAAGCAATGAAAATGTGGCAACAACGCAAGGAAATTTATGAGACAAGTTTTGTAGATTTGGGTAAAGCTGAACTGGAGAAAATGCACTTGGTTAAGGCGGAAGTTAAGAGGTTAACCAACAAACCAATTAAGCTACTGTATATGCTATAGTTACTGCAAACACATATATACATATACATACATGGCACTTTCATGAAATAGAATCAAACAAATGCCTGACTTTTACCATCTTTACTGTGCATTGTGGATCATTGTAGCCAAGCAACCGTATCTATATTCAGAATAGACCTGCACAATGTAACAAATAATTGTTATCCCAATTTGATGTGACACGACATCCATCCAACAGTGTCTCTGAGGTCTGACTTTACTCTGAGATTTACACTCTTGATCACAACTTAGAACTTGTTTTGGTCAAACGTCATGAAATACAAATTGCGCAGTTTTTTTTTATTTTATCTGCTTACAGTTAATGGAAGGCGCTGTGTTGAAAAGTTTTTTGTTTTTTTTTAAACATTGGTCTGATATGTCAATTTGTGTCATATTGTTTGAAATATTAATGATTGTACCATAGACATATTATTAATCGACCGTCATGACCACATTCGAAGGGGAAATCATGGCGGATTTACAGACTCCTCCCCCCCAGATCTGACGAAGCGTGTTCCCAAAAGGGGCATAAGGGCGGGATCTTCACTGTAGACTCGGCCCTTGCGTGACGTGTAGTTCGGTCATAGTCGCGTACCTCCATTGCTAACAGTCCGGCTCTCATTTCTAAAATGTTTCTTACGAAAACCAGCCTGGTCGCTTTAATTTGAACTAACCCAGCGTTATCACAGGAGCAATATCTAGTTAGGCACCAGGCTCTAAAGTTGTTTTTAACATAAAGTGCAATGCATTCCAATGGGAGACTAGTGGCTATATGGAGGTACTACAGCAATGGCGGCCCCAGTGTCGTCGTCACAAAGCAGAACAGCCAGCGGCCACTGGATTGTACATACTACAGTTAATGTTTTACACCATTTAGATGAAAGCACACATTGGAAAATACTTTTATCCCGTAGACTTCTAAGCATGTAATTTGCCTCAGTTTTTGCCCTCCCTAATCAGCTTCAGGCAACCAACTCCCAAAACGCCGATGGAAAAAAAGTGAATGCATTAAACTGAACGTGGCTTCACATGTGGAGCAAATGCAGGTCAGTTCTCAGTGTGCCAGCTCTCCCCTGGTGTGAATTACTTTTTTTTTCCCCTCCTCCGCCTCTTCTTTCCGACACGCCATTGTGAGCACACACCCTGCTCCGTTCGGCCATTTTAATGAATCTCTGTGTCATTTTTCTGGCTAAATCACATCAGATCACAACACTTATTACTGCCTTTGTCACTTTTATTTCGCCGCGTTTCGATAATTGCCGCTAAAACGATACAGACGACAAAATGGGGCGTCCTTTAGCATCACTATCAAGTTGCTAAACGCTCTTGTTATGGGCTAAGAAATGGGCATATAAAAAAAAAGAAAAAAAAAAACGTTCTGCAAAGCCTGTCGAAAAGTCGCTGGAACACAAAACTTCGGAGCGATCAGCGACTATTGTCTGCCGTTTAGAAAATCACTTAATGAGCCGTACCTAATAAAGAAAATTGTCACCCGAAAGCCATGGAATGAGAGACGTTCATTGCCCCCCCTCCCTCCAGAGATTGGAGTAATACGCCGGTAATTTGAGTTCAGTTCCCCCTCAGGTTTGGCTTGACACATTAAAAATGCACCCCATGTCAGAAGGCATTTGCACAGCCCAGCAGGTCTATAGGAATGAGCCGAGCACCAATCAATCCCTGCCATGGGGCCCTCTGTTGTGGAGATAGCCTGAGATGGTGTGGAGCCAGACACTAAAATGGGCCTTTTCTTTGGAAGAGCTCTCCAGAATGAACCGCGACGAAGGACAATGGGTGAATGTAAAGCAGGGGCGGATGGTGGCAGAGTGGTTGGTGCGAGCTTAGCAAAGAGGGTCTGTGTATAAGATGTGACATTCCCTGTGTTTTCAGGTGAACGTGTTAAAGCTGAGGTACCTGACTTCTTGTTGTTGTAATGTTATTTCATTTTTGTCATCACAGAGTATGTTAGCGCTCGTGCTTTGCAGCTAGAAGGTCCCGGGTTCGATCCCCGGCCGGACGGGGCTTTCCTGTGTGGAGTTTGCATGTCTTCCTGTGTCTACGTAGGTTTCCTCCGGGTACTCCAGTTTCTCCTACCACTGAGTCAAGGCAAGGCAAGGCATGTTTATTTATACCGGGCATTTCATACACAAGGATACTCAATGCGCCTTACAAAAGAAGATTTGCTAAATTACAATCAGGTTTAATTAAGGCAAAGCACATATATAAAAACATCAAGACATGGGGAATACACAGAACACCAGGACAGGTGCTGGAATGTTTTCTTGGGGACAGGAAGGACGACCGGCCATTGACCGGGGGGTGGGGCTGAGGAAACGTGTTGAGGCAGACGAGAAACGGCGAGGGCGTGGTTGGGGAGGGGTGTGTGTGTGTTGTTTATCTTTGAAAGACAGTGTTATGCAAAATATTAGCCCAGAGCTCAGTCCTTATCTGGTTTAGCTCCGTGACTTGGCCTTGAAGGGAAAGTGTTAACGCCGTTGGTGAGTAATTAAGTAGCTTTAACTTGGTCTCAGCATTTGTTCGGTACCACTAGAAATATGTACAATAGGCCAGAATGAATGTAGTGGGTGAGTGAGTGCCCCTCCTGGAACCGCCACTTTAAAGTGGTGAAGGGGTTTGAGCGCCCGAATGATCCTGGAGCTCTGTTGTCGGTGGCTTTGTGCCCCTGGTAGGGTCTCCCATGGCAAACAGGTCCTAGGTGACGGGTCAGACAAAGTTCAGAAACCCCTTATGAGAGACCAACAGGCCCGGCAACGGACAAGTGGAAGAAAATGGATGGATGGGTGAGTGAGTGAGTGGTTGTGGTCTGATGGCACAGACTGGTTGCTTTGCTTCCGTCAGCCTACCCCGAGGGCAGCTGTGGCTTTAACAGTAGCTTACCACCATCGGGTATGGCGCTTTGAGAAACTTGGGATTACAGGATTGTAAAGCGCAATACAAGTGCAAGCCATTATTATTATTAACAAAAAACAGTCCTCATTGCTTTGTCTTCACCTCACATTGTATTGGGCGATGGAAGATAGAAGTAGAATTTAAATTAGGTGGTTCCCCCGCTTCACTTTGCCATCGCTCAAAGCTGTAAACGGGCGTGAAACGTGCTTATCAATTTGTTCACATGTGCAGGAGGCATCGTGAGAGCTAGAAACGAGAATGGGCCAAAACTAAACAATCCACAGTTTGAATAGGAAAAATCCAGTACGCCCCAATTTCAAAATTGGAGAAGAAAAAAGATTGTCTTGGAAAATCTGCAAGCCCTTCTTGTGTCATGATCGGTGGTGTAACTACTTAATGCCTTGGGCGGATTTATACCGAAAGTTGAAGACAACCACAACTTTTATACTATTTTCAGCAACTTGTCCACAGGCAGGCATATGTGGAAACACTCACAGCCTGGAAAGATCTTGGTCAACGTTCTCTGTATTTTAGCAGCCCCTTCGCTATATTCAGGCTTTCACGGCTATAGTCTTGATTCATCATTTCTAGCAGTAGTAGGAGCTGCGTTTTCTGCTGCCCTTTAGAATAACTCCATGAAACAAAAGGATATCATATAGACACACATTTTTTTTTATTTTAAGCCATAAATCTCATGGAAATCTCACTGTGATGTCTACCTACCAGAGTGTGGGCTGGTGTACTGAATGTGTGAGAACGAGACGGACCAAATATGCAGACTACTGAAATATGAATGAATGAAACAAAGCACCACTCCACATGGTTAAAACTCTGTAAATAAAATACAATACAACTCCAGGTTAAAAAAATATATATATATGACATGGTTTAGCACACCTTGTCAGCCTTGCAGCCAACATGCTTTAGTCAAATCTTGTACTCCATCTGCTGCTAATCATGTCAGCGCATTGCAAAAGATGAATGAATTATGTGAAAATAGTCACACACAAAAATCACTGCAAAACTAATATTACTTAAGAGGGTTAAGTATCAGCCATTTGTCGCACACAAAAAAAACGAGTCCACGCATTGTGACAAATCTGCACTTTGCGATCAATTTTCGACTCCCATCGATACGGTAATGTCTGAGAATAGGTAGTTGGGAGTGCCACATGCTTCCTAATGCACTGGCGTCTGACGTATGGTGTGATTAATGCCTTACAAAATGTGCCCGTTGAAAAAGCTCGCCTTTCCATTACCAGATTGGACGGTTTCCCTTTATCGAACACTGAGGAGGTAGAGAGAGTCGCACCGATAGGAAGAATAAAGTTGTCACTGTTCCCGTGGGTGCATTGAAGGAGCAGTGGCTGGAGGGTGTGACCTGCCTGGGAGCTAGAGCCCATCCTCAGAGGCTGCTTCAGGCTTTTTACTGTTTTATCTTGTCTCCCTAAAGAGTCAGCACTAATCACCGTTAAAGGACAGATAGGAGCTGCATGTGGTGGCCGCTTATCACTGCCTGAAGAGGCATTAAGACTTTAGTGCATTTATAAAGATGTAAGGGGGATTTGTCCATTCAGTTTTGACCATTCAGTTACACACAGCAATATTGAAGCTTCTTCTAATCCAGAGATGGGCAGAGTTGCATAAGCAAAGATGAAATCATAAAAATCAAGGTAACTCAAAAATAATCAAGCATGTCTTCATAATGATTTTTACAAGATTTCTATGGTATAACTCAACGTTTGCTTAAATGTATAAGCTCATAGAGAAGGCAGCTGTTGTATTTTGTCCTTAGACATGCTGAAAGTTTGAGTGAAAGGCGAGGTCTAGCCCTCACAAACAGAAGAAAGCTTCAGCAGAGTCCTCAGGTGCAGAGCTGCACCACAGATGGTGTTTCAGATGACAGCTGTGACAGCAATGTCAAGGGAGTGCAAATTTACATGTCAAAATGTTGTCCTCTCTGCCTGTATACTTTGTGTTATGAAACATTATTAACAAATGTAAAAGAAGATAGTTTATGGTTAAGAACGTTGGATTAAAATTGTCAAATGTTTTGTGCATAACTAAACCATTGTTAAATAGTTTGTGCAAAGGCCGGTGTTTCAGCACCACGGACAGCACCTTCATAACGACACAGTACAAAACTGGGTTAACAAGGTTAATGAGAAATAGTTTAACAAAAAAAAACGTATTTCGGTCTTACATAAAGTTTTACATGAAAGAACAAAACTAAAACACTAATGTAAATCTGCAATCAGACAGCTCCATTAAAAAGAGAAGCATGACAATGTGACAATGTGACAATGTCTCAAAATAAACTCCGAAATCAGATCATGGTTTGATTTTTATGATCATACCTTAACTTAATGTATAATAATAAGACTTTTTAGGCATTAAATGTATCCTCGTCTTAATTAATTAACACAATATATCTCCTCTCTGGTCGTCCTCTAGGCCAGAGTTGACTTTTTTAATCAAGGGCCACATATACAGCATGGAGGGCCACAAATCCTTGGTCAATGCAGTCAAGCATTCAACTGGGGTTTAAACCAGTCCCCACAGCTTGTCAGAGTACACTTCAGGCTGTCTCCAGTTTCCTTCCCCTCCTCCTTGCCTTATTTGGATTCTGGCTGGTTGTGGTCGTGGCTCCTCCTCCTGCTCCTGGGCTGGCTCACACACCTGTCCTCAATCTTCCAATCTGCTGAGTATGAAGGACTGGCTTCCCCTCTGCACCTCTGCCCGATCGTCAGTCTTCCAACGCGGTGATCATTTCACAGACTCAGCCTTGGTTTTGTTTTGTGGATTTTTTGCTTTACTTACTTTATTCTGTTTTTGCTCCAGCTCCTGCGTCTCACTCAACTCCTGCCACTCCCAGCCCAGCCAATACTACAAGGAGAACCCTGGGATCTGCACAACCTCCAAACCCCTCCTGCACATTTTTGTAATACAAAAAGAAATAAATACTTATTGTTTTTCCGGCCATTGTGTTTGCATTTTGGGTCCTTATTTTTTGTTGAGCCGTGACACAGCTTAGTTAGATCCGGAACCTCAATAGAAAACATACAATATGAAATGTGGTTTTGTTGAGGTTTTAACTTTGTGGAATTCTTAAACTAAAAAGTACCATCTCCGGTGATGTGCCAATTCAACCGCCTGAAGCCCTAGGGTGTGAGGACCGCATTTAGCCCCTGGGCCACACTTTGGGCTCATCACTCTTCAGCAGCATATGATCACTATCCCTCCTCTGTACGTGCACACCATCTCAATCTCACCTGTCTGGCTTTATTTACGAATGTCAGTTTCATTCTCATAATCCCACCAACAGAACCTGGACATTCCCACAATGGCTCTATGTTTCAATTTCTACACGCATTGTTGTCTGAAAAGCACAGCACATTAATTTCAGCCTTCATTGCTCTACTCACACACACACACACACACACACAAACTGTTGATAATCTTTGTTGTGTCGCAGGTAAAAGGTATTTAGTGGGTAATAACATCCAATGGTTTCGTAATAAGCAATTCCTCAGTCATTTGTTTTTAGCTTCAATTATCCCTCCTGCCCCGGTCTGCAGCTAACGTGCTACAACCGTATCCGGAGAAAACTGTTGTTGTTGTTTACGTTGACTCCCATTAGCCGCAATTGTCGACAACAGTGAATATTCACGACGTATGCCCACCGGTTTCCTCATTTTGAGTGAAGACGCTGGCTGCTGCTTTGACGCTTTAAAAACATCAGAGGCGCTAGCTTCAGGGCACACTGTTTTTATTAGCGCCGTTTCACTGCACCAAAGACGCGGTCGAAACACAAGCGGCTGGTGAGCCAAACAACTTTAAGAAGGCCTGTTAATTACAATTTATTGGCACAATTTAATATATTAAAAAGCCTTAGGAAGAGTTTGAGAGGGGCCGTTACTCCGATTTATCAGACATACTGTCCCAAAGCTGGCGCTGCATTTGCCTTTCAATAAAATGCAGTCCGTATAAATCGAACCTTTGAAATGTGCACTTCCATTATCAGCAGGGAGGTAAATAAAGTAAAAGTGTCAGGCGGCGGCAAATATAAACAAGGCACAAAGACATGTCTTGTTTTGCCGTTTCATCAACAATAAAAACTATAAACTGAAACGGAGTGAGTATCAAGAATGCATTTGCTTTTCCCCCCGACTGCCTATTTTCATTTTGGGGGGAGACATTTACTCAGCTGAGGGTAACCAGCAGAATAGAAGCGCGGCCTTTATGGTAGTTCTGCAGGGACATGCCGCTGCTTATGAAAACCCCCTGCAATGCCAGTGCAAATGATCAGCCAATAGCAATTATAACATCGAGCATCAGATCTTGTTTGTAGAAGCCGACGTGCTGAAATGTTTCACGAGCCAGTGCCCTGTCAAAGGGAGAGGGATGCATCGATAACGACGTTCAGTAAACACCGTAGTGTGTGTGTGTGTGTGTGTGTGTGTGCATTCAATATGCAAATCACTGCCAAATCTGAGGGGAGTCTGGAAGAGAAAACCCAACAAGAAAATATTTGGTAAAATATTTGCTAAAATGTCAGCGCGACTGGTCTCCCAAGAAAGAGTAAGCGTCAACTGCAACAGGACAAATAAGGACGTGGTTGGCACAGGCATTGTGGATAATGGGCTTAAAAAAACACACACACATATATAAGTGTGTATGCCAGGGGGAAAGGCATAACGGGTAAAATGCCTATGACAAAAATGGTATGCTAACAAAACAATAGTGCCGTGATTAGCGCAGGTTTTTTTTTAGAACTGGATAAGCGGCATATATGCTGTATACAAAACATAATGTCGTATGGTTTAAAAAGAGCACAGTGAGAAAAGGAAAGGAAAATGAACTCCTCCCTGGTAAAGCACCGCCACGTTTGGACAGCTGAAGGAGCAGGTGCGCAAAGTAAGCCCCATTATGTGATTATTTTTTTTTTTTTTTGCTTCCGTTTGCTCGTGCATTTTCCCCCACCTCCCGAAAATTACAGAAGATTTTACAGAAAAATAGGCGCGGTTTTGCCCTCGAAACAACAATTTTGTGTTTGTTTGCAATTTGCAGTGTGCTGTATGAAAACATAATCAAGCCGGTTCTCCCTTCGGATGGACGGCGCGGATTAGATATTTTGGACATGTAACGGGGAGGGACGGTGAATACGGGTAGAAGGATGCTGAGGTCAGTGCTAGCGAACAAAAGGCCAGGAGGAACATCAAAGTGAAGCCTTATGAAGAGATGGAGTAACTGTGAGGGGAACGGGATGCCGAGGGCTACATGTACAGAACTTTTCAGATTGGTAAAAAAATACCCAATTCACCGTAATAATAGGGCAGGAAATGACAACATTGCAATGACAGTGTGTGTACTATATTTTACTCGATCACTTCAACACCGTACGGAAAAAACTTTGCACTGTTTTTTGTCTAGGATGTGCAAAAAAACTGTGCATGAATATTGTCATCTTTTGTCGCAGAAATGGTAATCTGGTGATACACTGTGCAGCCCTATTTTATGTGTTCTCCTTAGCGGCGCATAAACAAGCCATGGCTTCCCTCTCCCTTGGTGCGGCGATGTTTTTGCCGTTCGCTGTGAACCGGCGTTGCTGTTGTTTTGCAGAATGTTTTTTGTGCGCCTTTGTTGTGTTTTCGTGGGATTCTGAGTCCTTGCTTCGTGGTAGGGCTGTGGGCAATTCATCAAAATCGCAATCTCTACTTCGGTCAATCTCAATAATCGTCACGGGACTTTATGAATCGACAGGTTTACAGACACTTCTTTGGCACAAACACCTAGTTTGGGAGTTTGGACGAGACAATGGAAGACTTTTGATCAAAGCATTTGTTTGTGTTTGAGCTAACCCAACATCTGATCTACGCAATTTGGTTGGACTACAATGACACATAAAACACTTACATGGTTAATTCAAGACACTAAAAAGCGCAATTCATTTATTTAGTAAATAAAAAGACTAATAGTCACATATAAAGATGTTTTTCCCTATATATATATATATATATATAAAGCAAAGCAAGCAAGCACCTAGTGTACATGAATTAAATGCTTTCTACCCATTTCTATGCAATACTGTACAATTGCGTTGGCATGGGTCAGTAAAAAGGTTTCAGTACAATAACCACTTAATTTGAAAGCAATTTCTCAGTAACCGCAGAGGAAAAACATGCGCCTCAATGTCAGCGAGGTGTAAACACGACACTTTTATTGGCCTTCACTTGCAGAGGGGAAGTGATTAAGGTCAAAAGTGCGTCCTATCCGTCATAAGGAGGGCGCCTATATTAAGACTATGCAGAGAGAAAGCACTGCCTGTTTGGCCAGAGGGCAAGTGGAACGTATCGGGAGGCGGGACAGGCGGGAGAGGGGCGGAGGGAACGGAGCGGTGGAGGTAGCGGGGGGTCCCAGCAGGAAGCAGGACCCCCCGCGGTTTAACGGCGTGACCTCTGTAAAGCATCCAGCGCCCCCACTCCGCAAGACCTCCCCCCCCCCCCCGCACGTCACACCTTCTCTCAAGAAATCACACGGGCGGCCAATTAAAAAGTCATGCATAATTTAGCATGTCATTTGGTCCGCGCAATCAAATTCAATATGATCTCGCCGGTTAATTCTCGGGAATGTGTTTCGACCCGGAGCAAGGGCATCGCGGGGAGAACGTATAGGTGAGTGGAAGAGTTGCAGCCTGGTTTCAAAACAATTTAACAGTTTGTGGCTTTCTCCCTCAACGTGTACAAATTAAGTGGAAATGAAAAACGAAATGACGATGTTAAACCTTGAAAAATAACCTGATATTACATTTTCAAAGGCACACTGTGTAACATTTGCCAGCAATGCAAAACATGCTCCTAATGTCCAGCCAGACACATGCAGTGGGCAATCAAAGAGTGGGTTTGGATGAGGACTTAACGTAGGGCTGGGCGATAAAACATTTTCCCCATATTGAGCGATCTTGATTTTGGATTACATTTTTATTTTTCATAATAAATTAAATACATCTTGCTGATTCATAAAATTAGATACATCTTTTATTCAAACTAAAATAAATGCTTTCCTCCAGTCTCATTTAACACACTCGTCTAAACACCCAAAACAGTTTGTGCCAAAGAAATGTCTGTAAACCTGTCGATCATAAAGTCCTGTGACGATTACCGAGATTGAACATTGATTGGAAATTGCGATTTCCATTACGCCCAGCCCTAACCTAACCTATTTACATCTCCATGGAGACGAGGTGGAGATGTCCCGACTACTGGGACATCTCCACCTGGGAGGTGAGTTGCTCACAGTAAACACACGTACATGTTTGTTTGTTTATTAACAATAAATAAAGTATCTGTAATTCCCTGGCACGGTAGCGCAGCAGTTAGCGCTCATGCTTCACAGCTCGAAGGTCCCGGGTTCGATTCCCACCTGGACGGGGCCTGTCTGTGTGGAGTTTGCATGTTCTCCCTGTGTCTGTGAGGGTTACTCTGGTTTCCCCTATCACTAAAAACATGTACAATAGGCCAGGGTGAATGACAGTGTGTTTGAGAGAGCGCATGGGGCAAATTAGCCCAAGGCTACAATCTGGTGTGGCGTGTTTACATGCATGAGACATGTATGTTCATTAACATGCACTGTCCCGACCAAATAAACCGATAAAAACAATAAATGTTTGTGCTTTTATTCTATTTTTAAGTGCAATGTTACTCAGTGAGTCTTTTATATGTGTCTATAGAGTCGTATTCAATACATCTTTAACTTTCACTTGCTTTTATTACTTATTTCTCAGATATTACCACATTTAACAAAACATTATTTTTACAGAGAGGTTTGTAAATATACAATTCCTGAATTTCTGTTCAGTTTATTAGTTTTACCTCCCATTGGAGTATAAACATAAGTTTGATTATGTATCCATTTTAATTATGTTTGTTATGTGTGAAATAAAATGCAGGTATAGAAAAATGTACTGTATTGGTTTATTTGATAAGCAGCTCAGATAAAAATAATAATTAATTTGTTCATTCACAGTCCACATCAAATAAACACATACATAATTACAGAAAATTATTCTCCAAATTGAATTAATGCACAGGTAATTGAGTGGAAATATTGCAACCCTGTTGTCGTGGCACCGAGGGGCACAAAAACGAAAAAACAAGTGGTGGGTCTGAGCATAAAACATTCATGACTTGTTTGCACCTGACACTCACTTTGAAAACTTTCACACTCGGTTTGGACTCATGATTAATGCGCCCCCGGTAGAAATATGACGGCAACTTTTAAATACATGAGCGCTAATGACAAAGCAGAAAAAACCTCACCGCCCGTAAGTGCAAGGCCAGCACAAAAGCCCTGCATCACGCTTTTTTTTTTCCTTTTTTTTTTTAAATGAAAGTGCGTAACCTCGATGGGCGCGCTATCCCCGACTATTAAAATTGTGGCCCGAGGCTGAAATCGCATCACAGACGGCCGGCTTGAGATTCCCTTTCTAAACCCTACACTCTATTCTTGGCGAGCTGGCTACCGGCAGGTGGGGGGGGAAAATGTAGTTAAAAAAATAAAAAATGTGTGTAAAATGACATGCTATAGCCTCGCCAATTAGAAAGATAGCAAAGCAAATGCGGCTGCGATGGGGGGGTAATGGGCTCTACAGAAGGATCAGGTGCCGCGAAGAAGGAGCTCGGATTCACTGAAAGCCTTGAGGGACGGAGGCGAGAGGAGAGAGTGAAAATGCAGAGGACATTACAACGGACATCTGCACATCCAAATCCTATCCGTCCCGTTGTGTGCTTAACGGCTACAGTTTAATTGTGGCCAAATCTGCCAATCACAGAGCCTTGTCCTTGGAGTGCTGATAAACCCAGACGTCTCAATGTCTAATTACTTTTCCTCCGGAAGGGATATATATGCACGCACATTACCGCAGCTGGGAAATGGGCTTCTACACTGGGGTGGTATAGATGCGAGTCACCATGAATGCTGCTCAGCTATAATTGGCAAAACGGGCTAGGTTAGTTTACTTCAGTTCATTAAAATCCTATGCGAGATAATACATTGTGTGCAAATAATTGACTTTGAATAATGGAGGGAAAAAAAGACCGACCTTTGTACCACGTTATGTGCTCGACAAGTGGTTCCCCACTGAGGGGTATAGGACCCAAAACTGGGCGAGCCCCAGAGCTTGTGGGATTTTTTTTTTTTCTATATATCTACATTAACATGGAATGGATTTTAACTGGGCACATTTTCTCCAAATCACTCCAACAGCTTATAGGTCAGCGTAATGCCTCATTTGAAAGCTAAGACCTACAGATCTAAGATTTTTCCCTGCATTGTTGTCATATTATTTTTAATTTTTTTGCTTTTTTGTCACCTGTTTTGTCACATTTTGTTATGGTGTGAGGCGGAATAGAGACCCAAATGCAAAACGCCCAAAAGTCTGAGGTGAAAGTAAATTTAATGGAAAGTCCAAGTACAAGAACTGGCAAAATCGCAATAACAGGGCAAAAGAAACTTACGAGCAGGCACGGAGACCAACACGGGCACAGACAGGACACCAAAACATGAACAATGTACCAAGAACACAGGGGTATAAATACACAAGGAGACGGGGCACAGGTGACACACATTAGGGCGGGGCAGGCAACCAACACGGGGGAAGCAAAGCAGAAACAGACAGAACAGATGTCAAAATAAACCACACAGCAGGAAACACAAGACGCAACATTTTTTTTCATGAAGCTTTTAGATTTAGGTAAGGTCGAACTGGAGAAAATGTGCTTGGTTAAGGCGGGGGTTAAGAGGTCCAGTAACTGTTATGATCTGAGGTTGCTGCAGTTGGTCAGGTCAAGGTTCAGCAACAAAGAATGGGCCTGAACATCCTGAATGATCTTAACCCCATTGAGAATGTCTGGGATGTGCTGGAGAGGGCTTTGCGCGGTGGTCACACTCTCCCATCATCAATACAAGGCCTTTGATGACAGATTACAGCAAGATTGGATCTTTTTACTTGAGCAAATGTGTGCCGTAATCAAAGCTCAAGCGATCCAACAATATATTAGGTATGTTATACGAATATTGTGACTTTTTTTGGGGTGACTTTTCCTTTGGTCAGGCGGTGCACTTTCATTTTCAGTGAATAAATGTTATTTACAAATCATATTTTGTAAAACACATGATGTAGTAAGATTATGGAATTCATTAAAGAACACATTAAAATGTTCTCAAACAATAGATACATTTAAAAATATGTTCAAGGAGATGCAGATGGAGAAATATATACAAAAAACATAACTTGTATGCTGAAATGAATGAATGAAAAAAAATAAAAATACTATTTTTTTTATTGATTTTTGTAAAACCAAAAACCATGTCACAAATCTGTTGAATGGATCACCTGCCGTTTTGGTCGATTTTCCTGTAACTATTACAAAGGGGCATGGACAATAAGACAATGTCTTCCTCATGCTCCTTTTCACCATGTACTGTTCGTATTAATGTATGACCCTGTAAAGAAAAATATGAACATGGATGAATAAATAAATAAATGAAAATGAAATGAAATGTCACTCCTCACCTTTTTGTTTTGTGGCATTTTTGAGTTTCAAGTTCTTAGTCACGACATGGTTTTATTGAAGGTGGTTTATATCGGTGTGAAATTGCTTGTTACATAGTTTGGTGTCCTTCAAATTCTATCTTTATGTGCAGAATCTGTACAGGGGTATATCAAAACTCAAGGACCTTGCAGTTGAAACCATATGTAAGACAAGCACAGGTACCTCTCTCCTGCCTTGGGCCAATTTCTTCAAACAGTAAAAGCTGTGATTGAGTTGCCAGCGCGCTCCGTCACTGCAGATGATTTAGGCCAACATTGTCTGCACCTCTGTATTAGCCCTCGTCGCGAAATCCGTCTCGAAAACTTTGGCCGTTTGAAAAAGACACATAATTATGACCACTTTCTCATTTTCAATTATCGGCGTTAAATGAAAATTACAACTGGGGAGAAATTTCATCTAACTTCTAATTTTGGGCACTTGTTTCGAGGAGAGGTAATTTAATTTTATCTCTCATTTATTACTCGTCCGTGGGTGAGTCCCATTCCCATCCGCCACGACTGATCTCGAGTGATCTTTATCACAGTGCGCTCATTGTAATAAAAGTGATTCCTATTCTGAAGCTATGAAGACCAAACTGGTTAGATTCATCATTTATATTCAGTAAGCAGATACAATTGAAAAGTGCCGTAAAAAGTATTACCAAGTCCCTGAGGTGAAAATCTAGACACATTGCATGAATATATTGCTGTCAACTGCTTTGAGTGAGTTTGTAATGTGAGAGTAACACAATCATTTAAAGGATGTATAATAAGCATGTCCTACTGTCAAAATGCACATACATATGAGTCCCATCCCACAGCCTTTTCAGTCCAGCCATAAGGGAGAAGACTGTGGAGTCAGGTTCAAGTGACTGAAGAACTGTTTCATCTGCCGAGCTGTTCAGAGGCTGAACTCTCCCCTTCTCTCCATCTGCTGGCTATTGTGTAAAAGAGAATGCTTCCTTGTCCACAAACACAAGAGAGGACACCAGCTACTTTTCCCCATAAACTGAGAAGAGCCAGAGTCCCACCTCCATCGTGTGCACCTTCTACAGATGGACAACAGAGACCATCCTGGCCAGGAAGGGAGCTTTCAGCGCATAGTGAGAGCAGCCGAGAAGCTGCTGCACTTTCCTCTTCCATTCAGGACACGTACTCCAACCGTTTTGCCCGTAACCCCGTCAGAATGGCGATAGATCTCACACACCCATAACATCAGGATACTGCCTCATTTATGCTCTCCGTTCGAAGCGCATACAGATACGCATGTAGCTTTCTGTCCATCTCCTGTGTGAGTCCGTCTGTGGGCTCGGTCAGTCGCTTGTTTATCCAGAGTCATAGCAGAGGCCGTGGGAACCCAGGGTGCTGAGGGCGCTGCAGCACCCCCTGGTGGATAATTTGCTAACTGCAGGCAATATTAATAAATAGGAATAATGCACAGAAAAAGCGTTTTGGGTGAAGATTTTGTCCCTCAGCGCCCCCTAACTAAAATGTCTTCCCACGGCTCTGGTCATAGCGACGTACAGTACATGAGCTAACCGAGGTAACAGGTAAAGCAGAACAAATGTGATGGTCTTGATGTGTGTTTTGTTCTGTCTGTATACTGTATTGTATTTTGTTAACAATTTTATGCTTTGTGTTTATGGACCCCTTCGAAAACGAGATTCCACATCTCAAGGGACACTCCATGAATAAACGTATAAATGTCTAAACTTCTAAAAAGTGAAAATGAACTATTTGCAAACAAAACCGCCACTGTATTACCTCATTTTCTTGACTATACTTCGCCACATTGTTTAGGTCCCATCTATTCATCTCCCGTTTGGGTAAATGTTCAAGCACCCTCTAACTTTAGATAACAGATGCTGGACACTATAAACATGTAGAAGAATAAATGCAGTGACAGTAACTACGCTTGGAACGCACACATCTATTTACATATGAACTGAAAGCGTAAATGAGCCTTTAAGGGAAGAGAGTCTGCAGAGTCTACTGGCCAGGTCCAGCCGACTGAAGAACGGCTTGACCCACCAAGCTGTCAGGAAGCGGAACTCTTTCCTTTCCCTTCCTCTGCTTCCACCTCTTCCACTCCAGCCCCTTAGAGGAAAGTCTGAACCATCAATATAATGTAAAACACAACAGTCTTTAGTCTTCCCACAGTCCAACCACATGCATTACATTTGTGGGATAACAAATTGTCCATAGTGAATATAAAATGGATTTCATTTATTAGCTGCAGCATTGCGACCTACAAGACATTCTGAAAATGAATCTCATGGAAACAAAGCACAGAAACAAAGCGCCTCAAACTGGTCTCTTATGCACTTCCAGCATACTAAGGCCTCTAATACGAATCTATACACAATCCATTTTTACGTATCATTGCTCCCGAGATACCACTCCTCCCACCTACAGCTCTCCCTCCTGTCCGCTGCAACCGCTTACACTATGCACTGTCTGTACGGGATCAAAAACCACACACTTTTTGCGGTGCCCTAAAGGAAGACACTTATTGGATCTGTGCCCGCTCCGGTGGTCCCTGCCTTCGGACCAAAAACTACAGTGCGTGGCGCGCCTTCGCGAATGTGTGAATTTAACAAGAGGAGCGGAGTGAATCGGCAAGGCGTGTCCAGGGTTTTAATCCAATCTAAATCGACCCGTACGGGCAAATATGAACACTGTCTCTCAAACATGACGCTGCGCCGTGAATGACAATGGATTTAAAGACATAGGGCTTTCTATGTCTTAAACAATGAAATAAATAAAATTGGCTTTTCTGTTTCGCTTTGTGAGATAGTGCGTTTTAGCGTTCCAGAAGCCGTCTCCTTCTAATCCCGTGTCGGCGGCACAGGCAAGAAGGTCCTGCTTTTGATTTCCAGGTCAGGTAGTTTCTTTCAATGTGGAGTTTGCATGTTTCTCTACGTTAATTTCCCTATGAGAACAATGAAAAATATACAAAATATAAAACATTCACCACATGAAAGATTTCTTTGAAGCCAATCGGTATTTTTATGTCAAGGTCTAATGCATTTTTATTTTTTTATTTTTTTTATGTCAAGGTTTTATGCAAAGTCCCCTCCTGGAACCGCCACCTTAATGTGGTGGAGGGGTTTGAGCGCCCAAATTATCCTGGGAGCTCTGTTGTCGGGAGCTTCGTGCCCCTGGTAGGGTCTCCCAGGGCAAACAGGTCCTAGGTGACGGGTCAGACAAAGAGCGGTTCAGAAGCCCCTTATGAGAGACCAACAGGCCCGGGTAGAACCATGAGGCCGTCTTTTTGTGGACCCACCACCTGCAGGAGGAGCCATAGGGGCTGGTGCAATGTGATTTGGGCACAGCTGCCCCCACGACCCGACAACGGACAAGTGGAAGAAAATGGATGGATGGATGGATGGAGGGTCTTATGCAAAGCATAAGCATATTAAGCATAATGCTGCACAACAATGTGTATTTCACGTCAAGGTTTTGATACAAAAAATGTCAAAAAGTACTTTCAAAAAAGGCTGAAAATAAGTATTATATGGGAACTTTAACCATCACCTAAAATACCACCTAACTTTTTAACCAATATATAACTTTCATCTGCGTGCTACATTTTTGGAACTTTTCTCTCATTGAAATTCACAGAGCAGCCGCCTCTGCCATATGGCTCCAAGGTCCACTGAGCGCATATTCTCCAGATGATTCAAGCTTTAGTTTAAGGGCAGTTTAAACAAGCAGACCACAACAGAGTGTGCTCTCGCTAATAGCTGTGTTACTGCTGAAATGGCTTACCGCAGGTTAATATGGACTGCTGCTAAAGACGAACACTGAAGTATACAGAGTCGTCAACTGGACTGTTGTTTATCTCAAACACAAACAAAAGATTTGAGTCATGGCTGTTCTACTGATGTTAACCTACTATTAACAGGTTATTAACTATACAACTAATGAGTGTTCCTGGAGCCGACTAGTAAGCCTTTTTATCATTATAGTGAAATTAATAATACAAATGTATCATACTTTGTTATAGTCCAACCCAATTATAATTAAAAAATTCCAAATAATAATTTTTTATCGAACCAGTTTAATAGGCTATGCATGCAAGTGTCATGCGACGCTGAGTGGATCCTCAGGAGGCGCTGCTCGTCCTGTATTTGTTATTTCCCAATGAGTTAATAGCAGTGTCTTGTCTAAAAAAATAAATAGCTCAAGATTACATGGCAGGCAATGAGTTACTGACAGTCACGAGCATCATGTCGACGTCCACGCAGTAATATCGTCGAAGTACTCCGGGTGGTAATACCAGTTTGGCACTATACCTATGCTGGGAGAGGCTAAATGCTAACAACATCTGCGTGACTGAGAGCACGCACAAGGACCGGTCAGGTACGCATCAACTCGACTAAGCTAGGGTAAGAACATATCTCAGTGTGTAAAAACTGTGGCCTATTCCTTTAAAAACATTGCGTCAGGAGCAAAGAATTCACCAGAGGAAACTTCCTGCTCATCACAGTGTTTTTGTCTTGAAGCTAACGGCTAACAAGAAGTAAAAACTGAAATAGCAACAAGAAATTGACCGAGCCGCTCAAAAAAGTATCTCATTGTCAGTGATGTTTTCTTGAACCATTCGTTGATTTGTGCAAGACATCACCTTAATGGGAAAAAATGAAGAGAGGAAGCACCACGGCGGGCGGGAGATCGCACTCGGAAGTCACGTGTCATTCATGTGCATAGAGCCTATTAGGTGCTACTTATTTCAATGGCTAATTTGCATGTCCTGATTACTCATCGACGCCTTATCAATGGGTGTGTCTTCCATTTTTCCGTTGCCGGTTCGTGGGGGCAGCCCAAATCACATTGCACCAGCCCCTATGGCTCCTCCTGCAGGTGCTGGGTCCACAGAAGGACGGCCTCATGGTTCTAACCGGGCCTGTTGGTCTCTCATAAGGGGCTTCTGAACCGCTCTTTGCCTGACCCGTCACCCGCCAGAGTGGTTAACCCTCGTGTGCTCAGCTAAAAGTTGAAGGGTAATAATCCCTGAAACTTCTCATTCAATACCTATAACCCATAGTTTCTCTTAAATCCAACCCACAAATTACTCTGAAATACATTTCCATGGTCGATATTTCACCTTTCGACTCATACAGCAGAGCATATAGAACGTATACTTTCTGCACGTGACTGAAATAAACGACTGCTCAGATCTTTAACTACAAAAAGAAACATGAAATTACCAACATGATTTAAATCCTGAAAGCTATGCATACTAATAACTTGCGGCATCTACACCCAGCGGTGCAGAATCAGCCCAGCTGTTGGACTGCTGGGAACAGTGGGAACGGGTTCAAGTCTCATTCTCGCAATTTTCTTTGCGCAGCAGGAGAAAAGCTCGACTAAAACAGCCTCAGCATGTTTATTAGACAAAATCAACCACATTTACCCGACAACAAGGTTATATTCCTGTTGTTTGTTTGGAAGTCGGTGACTTTTTATCTATAATACAACGGATTCCAAATGCCTGTTTACAAATCAGAAATGTGTTTAAAATGAATTAGCAATGCATTTGTCTAAAAACAATGATATTGTATTGCTGGATTTCCCCCTTGGGATGTATAATAAAAATGGGGCTTTTGACAAACAAATATTTACATTTACGTTGTTGATTTACTACCCCTGTAGCTCGTATAAAGATGATTTACCACTGAACTATCATCGGGTCTATAGCTGGACTACCTCAGGTCTGGTCTATAATAGAACTCACCCTTAGTTCTAAACAAGGAACATCCTTAAAAACACAAATAAAAACGTGATTTACACCATAAGACGTGAACTGCAAGTGCCCCCTTTTTGAGAAGCACCGATTCCGACTTGACCATTTGCATTTGTCACCGCCTGCCCTCTCCAAGTTCTCGGTTACACCATGGCGTTATAAAACCCCCGCTCCACATCTGGATCATCAAACCTGTGCCGTGGTCTGCCTTATTCTCCTGTGTGGTCCGGGACGTCCAGCACTTTGCATGTTATCCTTCAGATCAGCAGTTAGGTCGCGAGGTGGGGCTCGTCCGTTGGTTCCCATATTTGTCCGGCTCAGCGAAAAGGCGTTTTAACTTTTAATGTGTTTTTGTTCAGATAAGCATTTCTCTCACATATTTTTTCTCCTAGCTAATCAAAAAAAAAAAACACCCTTTCCTGCAAAAAGTGCTCTTAAACAGATAAAATATTTGCCTTATAGCATAGCAGTGAGATAGTTCTTCCTTTGGTCAGTCAATGCTGCTTGAACCTCGACCCGACCAGCTGCAGCGACCGCGACCTTAAATCCTCCCCGTTACTTTATTTCTGTACCGGGGAAATTATGCATCGTTCTCACATTTTCAGTGTTTTCAGACTACAAGTGTTTGGCTGAATGTGGAAAGGTTTCACCGCATGCTTACCCAGTCTATTTCTCATCCGCACAAGCAGGACAAAGGAAAATAGCCGGTGCGATGTTAATGTCAGCGGTAGCACCATCTATCAAGGCCCCGGCGGTGCTAATGATGTCTGACAGACTGACAAGCCGCGCTCTTTAGAGGTTCCTCATGAAGGGGAGGAAAACGCTGCGGCTATCGATCAGAGCGGCTCCGAATAGAAAGCGGCTGATGCATATTTTATTAGTTTGTACAAAACAAAACACGTGCGCGGGCCGTCTCATTTCCAAGTACTTAGAGCGCTGGGTCAATTAAGACAGGCTTTTGCGGTCTTAAGATGTGGGCGAAGTCTGCAGACTGTAGATACTGACAAGGACAGATGGAGTTAGAGGCATGCACTTACAGCTAGAATCTTCGTGTATCACTTTTTAAAGATGATATATTGAAAAGCTTTTTTTGTTTTTTTTGTTCAAGTCATACAATGTTAAAGGGATATGTCAGGATTTTTGACATAGGGCCTCATTTCCTAGTTATCCAGAGTGTTGTTGAGGTCTGGAAATATGTTGTTCTTAAATTCAGGCAGTTCTTATATTTGAAGAGTCTAGTGGCGCTAGGCTAGGGCTAGGCTAGGGCATTTCTATGGTAACTGCTAGCCTACATTAAAAACAGTCTGACCTACTCCGCAGTGCATCTGAGGCAAATCACTTATAACGCCAGACTACCCATATAAATGTCTGTTTTAATAGAATAATTTTTGAAATATAACTGACCTTGTATCACATGAATTACCGCATATTTTCTCGCAGATCACTCCTCCGCTGCGTTAGCTTACAGCCACAAAGCTGATGCTGCTCAAATATAAGTTATTTTAAATGCAAAATGGTTATAATTATTCTATCGGCACAGACATTTATATCGTTAGTCTGGCGTTATAAGTGATTTATCTCAGGTGCACTGTGGAGTTTTAAATGCAGGGTTGCTGATACCATAGAATTACGCTAGCCTAGCATTAGCCTAGCGCCACTAGACTCTTCAAATATAAGAACTGCATGAATTTAAGAAACAAAATATCTCCAGACATCTACAACACTCTGGATAACTAGGAAATGAGGCCCAATGTAAAAAATACTGAAATATCCCTTTAACCTCTTAACTCCCACCATAACAAAGCTAAATCTTAAAGCCTCTTCACCGGCGCTTACAGCCTCATTTAGCCTCATAGAGCCCGTAGCCCACCTGGACGGGGCCTTTCTGGAGTTTGCATGTTCTTCCCACGTCTGCATAGGTTTCCTCCGGGCACTCCGCTTTCCCCTACCACAAAAAACATGTAAAATAGGTGAATCCTCCAGGCGGGTGATTCTGACCATCAGCCTGGCGCTACATCTGGAGATGGGTCCCCCGGGCGCAGCACTGCCGTCGCCCCCTGCGCCTTACGGTTCGCCCCAGGGGCATCGAAGAATGGGTCAAATGCAGAGGACAAATTTCCCTACGGGGACTATAAAGTAAACAAACAAACACATTTGAAAGCTTAGGTCTTCAAAACTGACCCTCTATCATCACGTTGTTGCTGTGTATTTGACGCGTTCTCTGCGCTTTTTTGACACGTTTGTATAGACCCTTTTTAGTTGCTTTTTTTGTCGGTCTTTTGATGCTTTTTTTTTTTTTTTGCTGTGTTCATCCTCATTTACGCCTAATTTTTGTTGTGTTTAAAAAAAATGTTTGTTGCATTTTGTCGCTTTTTCATCACTTTTTGTTGCTTTTTTTGGCACTCTTCTTTTCCTCATTCACATCTCGTTTTTATTGTTTTTTAGTTGCATTTTTTTGTCGGCGGTTTTGTCGCATTTTGCAGCTTTTTCGTCACTTTTGTTGTCACTCTTTTGATCTTCAATGTTATCTGTTTTTTGTCTTGTTTTTGTCGCTTATTTCAAAAAGCTTTTAGATTTGGGTAAAGCCAAACTGGAAAACATTTGCTCAGTTCAGGTGCGGGTTAAGAGGTTACTTATATATATATATATATAAAATGGGTGATAATGATACATTTGCTGGATTTTGGAAAGATATTTTCCTCATTCAAACTGCTGCTAAAACAATTGTAATACCTTTATTTAATTGTAATACCTTTATTTCTCAATAATAACGCACCCTCCAGTGTCCGGCGCCCGACACATTTCCACTGGTACAAAGCGATCCGGGCTGTAGCTGTAAATATGTAAGATTGGTCTCGGGACACTTCTGTACCTGTGCAAAGTCACTTGAAGGTGATACCTGGGAGAATAGGATCCCGGGACCTATTGACTTTGTTCATTATTAATTCAGTTTTGAGCTTAGAGCCGCCGCGCCTTCATTTCAGAAGCAGAGATGAGAAATTGGAACAGCTGGAGGTGTAATTCTGTGCTGTTGCTTTCTCTCTCGCGCACTCTCTCGTCCTGTCGATTCCTCCCCCGAATCAGCAGCCCACATGTGGGGTCAAGCCAGACTGCCGTGGGAATTGAGACTTTATTCTTTCTACAAGGTATGCAGCAGTTTGTGGAGCAAAGCGAAGCCAGGTGTTACAGCTATTACAACTATTACAGACAAACATTCGGATTATGATTTACTATTTGCAATGTCATTGATTCCCAGCCTTGGTAATTTGTAATTGTGTTATCGGTGGCAAAATAATTTAATCAAAGGAATCTGTCCATAAATCAGACCATGAGCACCTGGATTAGCCACGTTTTAGGCTGATGGGAGAAACCAGAGGAATAGAAACATTGTTAAACGTACATATGATGCACCAACAAATGATAATATTTATACCGTTTTTCCATACTGAGATATGTTCTTACCTGGTCTTAGACGAGTTGATGCGTACCTGTCTGGTCTTTGTGCGTGCGCTCAGTCAGGCAAAAAGACCAAAGAGGTTGTTAGCATTTGGCCTCTCCCAGTATATTCCTATAGCTCCAAACGGGGGTGAAGTTGGAAGCGACCACGCTCTTCCACGGGCACAAAGACCAGACAGGTGCATATCAACTCGTCTAAGCTCAGGTAAGAACATCTCTCAGTGTGGAAGAACGGTGGCCTGTTCCTTTAAAGGCACTATATTTGATTTTTGGATAACAAATAATGACAGAGGAAGCCCCAAAATGTAAATGTTAGTTGTGGTCCAAACTCATTCCTAACATTTCTAACATATTTGTGGGTGGCATACCAATTCTTCACAGGGATGAGTTTATAGGCCCATTTCACAACTTGTGGGGTCACTTCTCAGCGTCCCTGTCCCAGAAAATGCTGGAAAACGATCCTGCAAGTTCATGAAATTGTTCCAAATCCAAATTATTAGTAGAGGCACAGTGTGGGTCCCGTAAATGTCTGACTTCATATATGTACTAAAGGAGGACAAAAAAAATGTTGTTCCATTACTCAAAAAAAAACAAGAAAAAAAAAAACAGGTATAGCCCTTTTAAATAGTTTTCTAATTATTGTAAAGACTTGGAAACACGTAATGTCATGTTTCTCTGATATCTGATCTAAAGGCTTATATTTGCATCTTATATAAACATCTCAATACTCTACCCATTTAAGATTTACTGGCACTTTTAACATCCAAGTAAAAAACAAACCAGTTTTAGTGTTTGTCATTTTGTAATTGACAGACTAATATTCCGGGAAGCACTTAAAGCTCCAGACTAAAAAGAAGACAATGAAAACATTATCGTCATACAATTAAATATCTTTTGTGATAGGAAGGCTTTTTGTTGTCTGCCAGGGCCGGCCTGCGCCAGCGCATTATTAAGAGCTGGAGCAACAGCTGCTACCACAAAGAAATGCTCCTTATTAAGACTCATGGGGATTGATGTTTAGCCCTGGCAGCAATTAGTGTTTTACATATACATGAGGAATGTGGTTCGATCAAATGTCTCATTGTGTCTGTAAACGGCACATCTTCATTTCACCAACAATCCCATTATGTGTGAAGTCTATTTAAGAAGCATGATATGGCTTGATAAGACAAGAAAAAACACAAACAAACATTTGAGTAGCCATGTATTGAATGTGTATCTGCAACTCCGTATAAACATTTCAAATCAATTAGGAGTGAGTTTGTTTTCTGAAACACAGAATTATTTTAACATTATCCCAGTTGTTATGTGTTGCAAGTCAAACATAAAGGACACATTATCCAGTGATACCACCACTATACTGCTACTCTTCTCAGTTACGTCAACATATTTGACTATCGTTATTATATTATATTTTCTAGGGCTCGATGATATTGCAAAAATAAAATAACCACTCATATTGATCGAACTCAATTTTCGATTCGATTTTATTATTTCATACTACAAAAGTCACTGATTCATGAATTTAGACCAGACGTGTCCAAAGTGTGGCCTGGGGCCAAATGTGGCATCATTTATCTAACATTATGGTTCCAAGTTTAAATAGGTGTTTAAACCATAAATACACCCGGTTGAATGTTTGAATGAGTTTGAACTTTAGCCTGGCATAAAACGATCGCAGTTTGAACTGGACCGAACCAATCAAACACAAAATGACCAATGCTTTGCGTTTACGTCCATGATTGTTTGCAGTCCACACGTCCAGCCCATTTAAAACAGAAAAAAGGGAACTGGTAAAAGATGGTTGTGTCCTGGCTGCCATCGTCACTGTTTTGGTTACGGCCCCGAAGAGCACGAGTGTTTGATGGGACATCCTAGCGAGGAAGATGACGCACCGTTAACTCCCGCCTCCCGTGCTATGACTGGCTCGTCTTGGTTTTGCCGGACTTAGCAAATCGCACAATTCCAGACTGCATCCCAATCTCTTAACATGGAGGATCAGTCTGGCTCGTGCCAGGCCAGCAAACCTTAGCTCAAACAAACACAAATGCTTTACTCTAGTTTATTTAACACACAAAAATGTTCCATTATCTCAAACCTGACAATTATAAAGTCCCAACTATTGAGATTGACTAAAATAGAGAGAGAATGATACAGATTACTATTATTACTCTACTATTGATGCTCTTTTACATGCAAAGATACTGTACATGCAAGTATGTTACAGTAGTATGTACAAACGGAATGGAATGTGTACTTGTAGGAATATTGGAATTTTAAAATAAATAAATACATGGACTTGGCGCATAAGAACATGCTCCCAATGTATTGCCATAAACAACCAAACTGGACTTGTAACGCCCCAGCGCTCCACGGGCCTATGATACCGTCCCCGACTGAGCTGAAAGCAAACATTAACGCAGTTTCAAGCTGCTGCGATAAGAGCGGAGCAGCTCGTAATGACTGGCTCAAACAGTCCGTCAACAGATCTATAAAATGTTATTACCGCCGCAGATCAAACCGCACAGATAACAGCAGATGTGTTGTGCAGGGCGTATCTCAGCTTTGTCCTGTCCCCCCCCCCCTGACAGGCTAACCTTTCAGGGAAGCTCACCTGGCGCACGAATCGGCCCATCGCTGCGCCCCATATACGCCGTCTTTTTTTCCCCCAGCTTTTTTGACAGCAAGTCAGTGATGGCCGTTCACCGTGGATCAACTAAAAGCTACAGAAAACCGATAAACATGGCGATTAGGAATATGAGTGGCATCGGGAGGTGGGTCGTCCAGCTATAGCGAGGGTCAAAACCTGTCAGACTAATTTACAAGACGCCACGTTAAGATGTTTGCAGCGGAGAGGCTTTCAGGAGTTGTCAGTGAGAGGAAGATTATAGCCCGCGGTGCAAAGATGGCAGCTCTGGACAGCTGTGATGGTGATGGCTTGGTCAAATCCCGTGCATATTCCGCTAAATCTCCCGTGAAAGCTGTTCAATAACGGGAGATGCACACGGCTTTATAGCTTGCTTCCTCACACATTACTGTGATTATATATCATTTAGACGAGACATTAAATCAATCGAGGTGGTGCGGTGGAAAGACCCCCTGGTATTTGCAGCATATGTTTGGAAACTTTTAATAGACAATGTGTGATGGAAGTTGCACTCTGCGAATAATAAGGTAAACACATTTAGCTCACACGTTGCACTTTCCCAACTTTTGAAAGTTGTGAAGAGGTTGTTTTTTGTTTATTCTGTGCCAATCGAAGCAATTGAAGTGACTGGATTATGAGCGCACTGCTTTTAAACAAACATGCAAAGACGCACATAGACATTTAAGGATTTAAAAAGGATTATGTTTGGCGCCTTCCTCATTATTTTACTATCATTAATGTATATTAAATGAAAGGACCGAAGACAATTGGGATGTCAGGACTACAAATTGTCCCTTGAAAGGCCTCTGTAGTGAGAATGACGGCGTGAAGTTTTGAAGTTTCTGCTGACGGCACGTTGGCAAATTCATGGTGCCATTATGAACACGCTTAGAGCACAGAACTGGTCAGAATGGGTCTGGTGATTGAATGTGGAGGATAGTTGGGTGTTCTTCAGTGATCAAACAGATCGAACAAAACCCAGGAAATATTGATCAGAATGCACGAGAAGCAGATGAAGTAAAAGAAGAAACAACCAAAGTGCAGTTATTCAAAACTAAGATGGTATATCCGAATCTAAAACCGTATTGACTGGAGATACCTCATTTGAAAGTCAAGACCTTTGATCTTCAATAAGGGTCTGGAGTCATTTCCTGTACTCTGTAGCTGATGTGTTGAAGGTTTCACCCTCTAATCCAAAAGGCGTTTCAGCTCAACACGCAGACCAGATAGAGACCACTGGGAGGAGTTTAGCTTGGCTAAATCCCTCCCCTCTATTAACGGATACGCTCACCTGTAGGTAAACATCTTTGGAGTTATAAGTCTTTGTTGTTCTAAGTCCTAGGCAAGGCAAGGCAAGGCAAGGCAAGGCAAGTTTATTTGTAGAGCACAATTCATACACAAGGCAATTCAAAGTGCTTCACAGTTGCATAAAATTATAAGAAAACAGATCAAATCAATCATTAAAACATCAACATAAAAATTTATCAATGACAGTAAAAGGCAAGAGTGCAGATAAAATACTTTCAGTTTTCATATGCTCGGGTAAAAAGAGCTGTTTTCAGCCTGGATTTGAACATTGTCAGAGTTGAGGCCTGTCTCACATCCTCATGAAGACTGTTCCAGATTTTAGCTGCATGAAACTGAAACGCAGCCTCACCGTGTTTAGTCCTGACTCTGGGAACCACCAGGAGACCCCTCCCTGAAGTTCTCAGGGCCCGAGATGGTTCATACGGCTCTAACATGTCAGAGATGTACTTTGGTGCTAAACCATGAAACGACTTGTACACGAGCAGAGCTGTTTTAAATTCTATTCTCTGAGTGACAGGAAGCCAGTGCAGAGACCGGAGCACTGGACTAATATGGTCATATTTCCTGGTTCTTGTCAGGACTCGAGCAGCAGCGTTCTGGATGTTCTGCAGCTGTCTAACAGCTCGTTTAGAAAGGCCAGTGAGCAGGCCGTTACAGTAGTCTAACCTGCTGGAGACAAATGCATGGATGAGTGTCTCCAAGTCTGGTTTTGACACTATTCCTCTGATCTTAGCAATGTTTTTCAGATGGTAAAAAGCTGATGATGTTATTGCTTTAATGTGGCTGTTTAAGTTCAGGTCTGAGTCCATGATTACTCCTAGATTTCTAACCTGATTTTTTGGTTTTAGAGAGAGAGACTCAAGGTGACTGATAACACTTTGTCTTTGTGTCTGTGGGCCAAAAACAATGATCTCAGTTTTGTCTGAGTTTAGTTGGAGAAAGTTGTTTTGCATCCACAAACTGATCTGTTCGATGCAGTGACAGAGAGTATCTACAGGCCCATGTTCACCTGCCGTCAGTGACACATAGATCTGAGTGTCATCTGCGTAGTTATGGTACGACACATTGTTGCTGTTTATTAGCTGACCCAATGGAAGCATGTACAAGTTGAATAAGAGGGGTCCCAAGATTGACCCCTGGGGGACTCCACAGGTCATGGAAATTTTGTCTGAGACACAGTTGCCAATTTCGACAAAGTACGTCCTATCCTCCAGATAGGACTTGAACCAGTTTAGCGCAGTACCAGAGATTCCCACCCAGTTTTCTAACCTGTGAAGTAAGATTCCATGGTCCACTGTGTCAAAGGCAGCGCTCAGGTCCAGCAGAACTAAAACTGAGACCTTACCTGCGTTGGTGTTCATACGGATATCATTTGTCACCTTGATCAGAGCTGTCTCAGTGCTGTGGTGGGGCCTAAAACCTGATTGGAAAGTATCAAACACATTGTTAGATAGGAGAAAGTAAGTGAGCTGTTGATATATTACTTTCTCCAGGACTTTTCCTAAGAATGGTAGGTTTGATATGGGCCGGTAGTTGTTCAGTATCTTGGGATCAAGGCTGCTCTTCTTTAGAAGAGGCTTAATGACCGCGGTTTTCAGAGCCTTTGGAAATGCTCCAGTCTCAAATGAAATGTTGACTAACTGAACAAGTTGTGGTAACAAGCTGGTCAGTACAGACTTCAGAAATCTAGTGGGTAATTCATCAAGGCAGCATGTGCATGAACTCAGACCGGAGATAACCTCTTCCATTGTTTTGTCAGTAACAGGTGTGAAATGTGTCAGCTCAAGGTGTTTATCTGGTGGCAGGGTTGCTATTTGTGTTGCTGAAATTATGGCATTTTTAATGCCTTGGACTTTGTCATAAAAAAATATTGCAAACTCATTGCACTTAGATGTAGAGATTAGTTCTAAGGGCAGTGAAACTGGAGGGTTAGTTAATCTGTTTACTGTTGAAAACAGAACGCGAGAATTGTTTCTGCAGTTTGCGATGATTTTAGAGAAGTACTTCTCCCTTTCTCCACGCAAAATCTGGTTGAACTCACAAAGCACTTCTTTGTATATCTCAAAATGAACCTGGAGCTTTGACTTGCGCCATTTCCGTTCGGCTTTTCGGCACTCCCTTTTCTGTGCCCTGACCGAATCTTCACTTCTCCAAGGTGCCCTTTGTCTATTGTTAACCATTTTAACCTTGACAGGAGCAATAGTATCCAAAACATTTAAGACGCTTGATGTGTAAGAGTCCAACAGATTATCAACATTAGAACATGGGGGATTTTCAAATCTGATCATTTCCATAAACTGTGTCCTCGTTGTATCATTTATGTGTCTTCTCTGAATAACTCCAGGCCCAGCCACTGGTTTGGGTGTAACAGACAGGTCAAAGAAGACACAAAAATGATCAGACAAAGCAACATCAACAACATTCACATTTGATATATTAACACCTTTTGTAATAACTAGATCTAGAGTGTGGCCTTTTTTGTGAGTCGCTTCACTCACGTGCTGAGTTAAACCAAACATTTCAAGAACAGCTCTAAATTCTCTTGCATGCCTGTCATTGGTCACATCCACATGCACATTAAAATCACCTGAAATAACCAAACAATCAAAATCAGTCAGTATAAATGAAAGTAATTCAATAAAATCTTCAATAAAACAATTCTGTGGTGGTTTGTAAATAGTCATATAAAGTAAGGAAGATTGTTTTATCTCCATTTTGAAAGACACATACTCAAATGATTGAAAAAACCCAAATGACAATTTGTGGGTGACTATATTGTCCCTGAATATGGCACAGACACCCCCGCCCCTTTGGTTTTGGCGTGTTTCAGACACAAAATTGAAATTTGATGGACTACACTCAATCAAAACTGCGTTTCCAGTGTTTTTGTCAAGCCATGTTTCAGTTAAAAACATAAAGTCTAGATTATAAGAGGAAATAAAACTATTTATTAACAAGGACTTGTTTTTTAATGATCTGACATTGAGTACAGCATGTTTGAGATTTATCTGTGTTTGAGTGGATGGAATCTTTTTGCAAGGGATATGGATTAGAGTTCTTTGATTGGACGGTCTGACTGTCCCTCTCTTATCTAATCTAAGTTGTTTGACAGTACTAATTGTTTCAGAAGAACACACCCCCTCTGTGGACCTCTGGTTGGTTTTGAGTTTGCTGTGCATGGTAGCAACGCAGAGGCCCCTAATGTCCTAGACAGCAGCAGTGACGCTGCTAGAGATAACAGCTGTGGGCACCGGTGGTGGGGGCCGAGCTGGGGAGACCTTGGGTGAAAAAGACAGAGGTGGGAGAGGGGCAGGATACTTCTTTGGGGATGAAAGCCTTGGCCTTGACATGATTGAAGAGCGGGGAGTCATTTGAGTCCCTTGTTGTATTAAGGTTTCAAAATGGATGGGGAATCCCATAGGTGAGTCTGGGGATGGGAATGATTCAGAAAAATTTGAGGAGGGTGTAGATGCAGCAGTCGGGCTCAAGGCCTGTGGTGGAGCTGATGAAAGTGCTCCTTCGGCTGAATCATTTACTATAGATGCAGGAGGTACCGAAGCTGAGCTTTTCCCCGGAGATGCAGATGTGGATGGTGCTGCTGTGGCTGGATCCTTTACTGTGGCTGAGTCCTTTGCTGTAGGCGCTGATGGTGCTGCTGTGGTTGTTTCCTTAACTGTGGCTGAGTCCTTTGCTTTAGGCGCTGATGGCGCTGCTGTGGCTGGATCCTTAACTGTGGCTGAGTCCTTTGCTGTAGGCGCTGATGGTGCTGCTGTGGTTGTTTCCTTAACTGTGGCTGAGTCCTTTGCTTTAGGCGCTGATGGCGCTGCTGTGGCTGGATCCTTAACTGTGGCTGAGTCCTTTGCTGTAGGCGCTGATGGCGCTGCTGTGGCTGGATCCTTTTCTGTGGCTGAGTCCGTTCCTGTAGGTGCAGATGATGCAGCTCCGACTGAATCTTTTATTGGGGGTGCAGGCAAGACCTTTGCTAGCGAGCCAGGAGCTCTTCTCATGCTCCTCTCTGCTCTCTCTGGCCGCTCAGGCCTCCACTGGTTTTGCAGAGCATGGAGGAGATTTTCCGTCAGTCGTCTCACTCCACCTCTGCTCAAATGTGGGCCATTTCCTTTAAACAGATCGTCGCGTTTCCAGAAAAGATAAAAGTTCTCTATGAAATACAGTCCTCTTGACTCACAGACATTGGACAGCCATGTGTTCAACTGAAACAGCCGGGAGAATTTGTTTATTCTCCCATCGATGTTTGGGATAGGTCCACTGATGAAAATTTGTATTGCATCTTTATCCAGAGAATTAAGTCTCTCAAAAAGTTTATTAAACTTTTCTTTCAGGACTTCCGACTCTCCGTCTTTTATGTCAACAGCACCAACATGAATAACAAGTTTATTTATCCCAGGGTTATTTGTAATCTCCTTGTTTAGAACATCTATGATGTCAGAAACGGTGGCGCTGGGATAGCTGATTGTAGTGATTCTCTGATTGTTTACATTAGATATGGCTCCGTCTCCAAGCACCAGGATATCTCTGGCCTTGACACTTTGCACAGTTTTTCTCTTCGTCTTTGTTTTGACTTCTTGTTCTCTGTTTCTCTCTGACTTTCTCTGTTTGTTATACTCATCCTCTGAGAGAGGTGAAAATCTGTTTGTTAACTTTATTCCAGGTGCATTTTTACCAGCATGTTGTCTTTGCTTTGGCTTAGCACCAAGTTGTCTCTCAAGTTTTGGGAATGTTATGGTATCGTTTAGCTTTAGGTTGCAAGTATCAGTTTTTCTAGTCTTCTTACCGGGTTCCACAGGGAGCGTGTCATTAAGTCCTTTTTCCGTCTCCAAGGCATATATCTTGTCCCGCAGTAGGCGAATTTCTTGTTGATACATCCGACAGCTTTCACAAGGAGATGTTTGCGTTACTCCCTCAGCCATGTTGACAAGATTGTTGTCGTTGGTCCGTCAAATGAGTTGTAAAAAAGGAAAAATTATTAAAAAGCCTTGGTTCACTTAGAAGAAAAGAATAAAATCATATCCAAGACATGTGCCCAAAAAATAGAATGATTAAAAATGATTAAAAAGCAAATAAAGAGGCAAGCAGCGGCAGCAAGCAGAAACACGTCTGCACTCTTGATAAGCAGGAAGCACTAACGACCTAAGTCCCACCTGAGTTTCAATCTGAACGACCCGACTCTCAGCTAATCACTGCCTGACTGATCTGTCCTGGGCTGAGTTTCAGTCTCATTAGCATGAGGGCAGGGACTGAACATGCTAGCATGGTCTATATATGGTCTGCGAGCTGAGCTGAAACTTAAGTGTCGCTTACGAAGCCTTCTGAATGAGAGGTGAAACGTTTGACACTTCAACTACAGAGTACAGAAGATGACTCAAGAACCTTCATTGATGATGGACAACTCCTGTGCGACTGAGAGCCTACACAGACATCAAGACCTTCTAGTTTCTAAAACTATGTGTAAGATCTGTGTGAGTGAAACACAACGTACATCTGTTCCTAACCCTAACCCCAGACCCTAAACCTAACCCTAACCCTGATCTGGGAAACCAGGGAACAATGTTATTATGGCCAAAAGTTGATTTAGCAAGTTTTGTCTCCGTATCGTAAAAATTCATTGGAAAGTTTGTGTTAGCCATCACTGTCAGCCCCGAGGCGCTTTCAAATTAGCCAAAAAAGAAAATTGACCTGTGTGAACTAATCTGTGCAGAAATTAGCACCGCTTCATTTTTCGTTAAAATCTTCTCGGTGCGTCCTGTTAATGTCATCGGAAATGTCAACAGCCCGGCGCGACCACATCCGCCCATCAAAGCGCATTTAATCCAAAAGGTAGTCAATTCTCTCGCGCTTCACTACCACTGGGCTTGGCGACCCCGGCGCCTTCCCCAAAGTGATGTGACATGAGCACAATGCAGCCCAGGAGAGGCACTCCATCACTCTGTACGTACAAGTGCAGATTAATGGCTGAAAATGTCACGGGGAATAAGGTCAGGAGCCAAGAGACCTGGCTATGAACAGACAAGCCAGCCCTTCCAAGTCCGGCCTTAGCACTCTGGGACATGAAGAAGGAAGGCAAATGTGTCAGCCTCCGTATAGAACAAGATGAGGTTAAACACAGCCAAACGACGTGATGGCGGAGTGTGTGGTAGAAGTAGACAAGAAGGGTTTGTTTTGTTTTTTTCCTATGGAACATTAAACACGATTAAAAGCAATTCTCTAAAATGCCCCTGTCGTGACGGCTCAGTGTGGCCGTCACAAAGGAACACATCGCGGCCAGTAATGGAAGAAGCGCTCCAAATCTGTACCCAGCAAAAAGGATTCGGTGACTCCGCGGCTACACATTGCTCGAGCTGCCCCTGGACAAACTAATGGGGAGCGGGCATCCACACCACGACAATAACTTTCTCTGTGAAAATCAGCTGTTACAGCCACTAATGGCCTCCAAACAAAAGTCAAAGTCATTATGCTATCCTTATAATACATCTGCTTTTCTTTGTGTGCCTAACTAAACCAACGAGAGACAAGAAGCGACATAGGTAATAGACAGCAGCCTTTTTCAGCTCTAAATTTATGGAAGTACGTTTTAGAGTCAAACTAGAGCGACACAACATGAGAAAAAAATTTAAAATAAGTTCAAAAACAAAGAGATATGTGCACTACAGTCAAGCCTTCATATTAAGCCATGTATGGTGGCTCTTGTATGGATATGGCTAATGCATCATCTAATATTACGATAACAACGATGTGGCAACATATTGTGCAGCCATAGAAAGCAGCATCAACGTTTAATTCCCAAAATGCATTACAAGAGATAATGTTGACGTTTAACTCTCCCTGACAATGGCATTTCAGGACACAGTCATTCTCAGGCAGGGCATGAAACTAAATCCTTTATGACCACCCGCTCTATTATTCAACCAAGGCCAATTAATAATAAAACCTTTTCCTACAAATCGAAATGTCCCCAAACACTCTGATGACTCTTCACGCTTTTGTGGAGGATTACATGTTCCACTGTGAGATTCCCCTCGCCCAAATCTTTGATTATCCTTGGCCTTTTCTTGGGATAACTACCTTTACTAAAACATTCTTCAGGCAGACAGGATTTTGCACACTGCGTTAATGGGCTCGCCGTGGGATTTCCAGCCCAGTGCCTTGAACTTTCTACATTTCTCAAACAAAGCAATGAGCTGAAAAGAGTGGCACATTCAGACTTAAATAATGTATTAATTACTCTATTATAGTCTTTTAATTGCCATTTTTAAGCTCAACAGTGGTGAAAATCTCAATATGGACATGTTCTCAATAGTGAAATAAATATAAAACACTTTTTTTTTTTTTTTTCGGACAAGAAACAAGGTGAGACACTGCAATCAATGTATAACTTTCCCTGTAGATTAATTACATAAATAAAAAAAGGGAAAGTATGTCGAGTTTTGTC
This sequence comes from Proterorhinus semilunaris, assembly GCA_021464625.1. Lineage (NCBI taxonomy): Eukaryota > Metazoa > Chordata > Actinopteri > Gobiiformes > Gobiidae > Proterorhinus > Proterorhinus semilunaris. Next base: position 11,318,237 of record CM038353.1, on the reverse strand, counting down.
TCATTATTAACTGTTATAAAGAATAAAGGCATTGTTTATAACATGTTATTACTGTATTTGTGTTGATCTAAATAATGTACAGAGCTATGGGTACTTTTATGTTATGCTAGATGGAAAAAAAAAACCCTCAGCATTTGAGGTCAATAAATCAGGAAAGCAATTAGATATTGACAAATCCTTAAAGAAAAGTCTTAAATATTGGTAGGTTCATGATTGGATAATTTAGTATTAAGTGGTGATGTTGGCATGTTTCTGGAAGGGATGAACAGCACTTGATAACAGAGAGTAAGAGGAGCAAAACGATATCTATTCTGACTGATACGTTTAATGATTGTAGTATATTTTCACTCATCTACGCTTGGGTTTGCTTGAGCCCAATTTCGCGGCAAACAGTTTGCCCACAGCATCCATAAAGATAATTAGATCCTCCTCCGGTCCATTCACTAATGCTGTTAACAGGCTGCTCCCGGAGCATGGGGTTACGTCCCAGTCGGTGTAACATTTGTGGCGACGGAGCCAATATTGGAACAGTTAACACTTTTAATAAATACTGCGCCAATGACCCCAGGCTTAGGTCAGAAAATAATGAAAAGATGGGAGGAGATAGTGCCCCTCGCTCTGGCCCTCTCGTATCTACAGCTTTTGTAGAAGCAAAAACAAACAGATGTGAACTTCACTCTGTAACGATTACAGAAAAAAACATTCAAAAGTCTTTGTCTACAACACTTTGCAGTAGGTGGACGGAACCCCTGAAGATTTCTAACTTTCCGATAACAGCAAATATTTTCAGAAAAGTCGTAATGAACACAGATGCACAATCTTACAATGATTTGGACAAGGGCTGCTTAAAAAAACATTCATGTTCTTCCATACTGGTACCTTGTGGCAGGAGTTAGTATCTTCTATAGTGACTTCATTATCTTGCAATAATAATAAATTCCACTTTGGACCCTCTGCAGCGAAAGTACAGTATTTTCCTGAGCCGGATTTTAAACAAACTCCTAACATTGGTTTTGGTTTCCTCTTGCGCAAAATTCAAACTGGAGACGAGGCACTGAATCAAACACTTCTGCTTGGTTGAGGAAAGAAAAACAAAAACATTTCCTTTATTTGCAGTGGACATATCACACACAATTTAGGCTATAAAACGATATTTTGGGTAGAAAATAGGAGCGAGAGATTGAGGTGGTTATGATGAGCTCGGAGCGCCCTCTGCAGGCAGCAGTGGGAATGACACATTGTGGGACATGATGTAATAATGAAAAAAAAGGTGGAGCGAAGAACGTCTCAGGACCGGTCCGGTGATGGATTATGGGCGTTGAAATAGTGGACACCAGATCCAAGAAATACAGTTCAGACCGCTTCAGCAGTAGAAGAAGAAGAAACAACCAGAGTGAACGGGATTACTGAAGACTGTGTGAATGTAGTAAAACACAGCAGTTATGGTTGTGATGAGGGAATGTTAAAAAAAGCTCTCCGTTAAAACATTTTAGTGTTTTGTTTGAGGCTGTAAGACCGAGGGCACCCTGAACAAAGGGGATGCGTGTTGTTATTGGCGAGAAAAACAAGTAAGAAGTCAAGGTGGTGAATAGAGTTTACAGCAAAAGTGTGAAAGTCGAGCCGAACTCCTTCACATACTGATTAATATGCAGTTTGCTTCAAGTCAATGTCGACGACTCAGCCGCACCTGCTCCTGGCCTTATGGCACGCCACCTGGGAAACTTTACCAACCAGCCCCGACGTCAGAAAAGTGCATTATACAACAGTGATGGACACGGGAAAGACATGCTGAATATTCAGTTTAACAGGGCCTTGCATTTTAATTAATAAACAGGCTTAATTAATTCATAGAAATGAGCCCTGGGAGTTTATCCTTTGTGAGGTTATGTCAAGACTGGTGCCAAAAAGTCTCAATACATTTTCACGGAGTTAGCTTTAGCCACCGCATAACGTAAATCAGGTATGACACGTTACACAAGTTTAATTAGTGCGGTTATTAAATGTTTAGCTGTTTTACGAATGCAGTGTCAGTCAACTTGGAGCTGCCTTAAAGGAGACATATCATGCAAAATCAACATGTTTTGAGGTTTAAACAATTTTATAACATTCCCTCATCAAAGACATTCGTGCAGTTTTGAGTAATCCTCAGGTAAAGCTGTTATATTTAGCCGATTCTACCACATCAGCGCTTTGTTCTGGACTTCCGGGATAGAATTGTGTTGTGGTTAAAACCCAAAACTGTCCACCACATTTTTAAAGCCCATAATCCAACAGTTCCGAACTGCTCTGTGCTCAGTGTTTGCTGATCATGCCAAGCAAAAGCTGTAAACCATGCTGTAAATCGAAACAGAAAGTTAGCATTTTTATACGTTTAATAAGCCCCAGTCCGAGTCTTGAAGGTGAATTTCTTCATTGTGAGATCAATAAAGGATTATCTTATCTTCACCAGTGCCTGCAATTCATTGTTACAGAGACATGACTTCAAATTATAAAATACCAATGCTGAAGCCCCCAAAATCATGTTTTACTATTTATACTATCAGTTTTCAAACCGATGCGCATGATATGTCTACTTTAAAGCCTTGTACCTATGTTTTGTTTTTAATTTGTTTTGTTGTTTTTTTATTAGTGAAATGAAACCCTGTAAATAGATTTTTTGCCATTTCAAATGAGTTAACATTAGGTGAGTTAGGAAAGAGTTGACCACAGATAACAATTAACAATGTATGTCCTCAACCCACAAGACAATTGAACAAACTTAAAATCTGCGACCTTTTAGATGCTAACAAATTAGCATAAAAGTCTAGGCCAGGATTAAACCAGATACGCACTAATCCAGAATGAACACGAACAGACGCAGGCCTAACCATGAGCATGTTCAGACTTTAAAATTGTCCTGCATAGTTTTATAAAGGGCTTTAATTAATTCATAAACCGCACTCAGTAAAAACCCAGACAGAGTCTAAAAATAAACACATGCTATTTGATGGGCCACTAATTACGTTCTAATCAACCAGTTTGCATTTTGCTCAGAGCCGTTGGAGCGCCATTCTCTCCCGGCCGCTCGTGCAATAGTTTATCAATACTGTAGCTCCCCTTTGAACAAATCCCGGCGTCAACAACCTGCAACAAATCAGCATTTACAGACACCCACTAAGCAACACCATAATCATGTTTGGCCTGAGAAAATCTAATTCTCAGTCAATTATGCCGGCCTCAATGGAACCGATAATGGTCACTCTTAAGCTGTAAATTGGCAGCGTTTGGATGTAAACACAATGTTTCACGCTGAATGCCTTGGCGCCGCGCTGCACGGTAGCTCTGGTGCTCTTGGTCCCCGGCCACAGCTTCAGCCGGAGGGATCGAGGTGTGTTCTCCCTGCTGATGTCATCTTTTGACCTTACGTGGAAAATGGAGCAAAATGGCTTCCAACAACATACGTGCTCAAATGTTGCTCCTATTGCTGGGTTGCAGGTGACGTCACAGCATTCTAAAGGCCAATACTATTATATGGAGGAAAAATTATTTGTTTTTTTAGGAAATGTTTGGTCTTGTATAGAGAGATCATGGACCCAGTGACTGATATCAATGATCATTTTTGTAATTCATACATTTTCTTTTGAGCTACGACTTGTGAAAGTGTAATGCTGTTAATAGGAAAAACTGGGTCCTGCCCCCCGCTGGGTCCAGTGACATCATCACATCCTGTACAAGACCAAAAATGTCCTCAAAAACAAAATAATTTCCCCTCCATATAATAGTGTTGGCCTTTAGAATGCAGTGATGTCACCTGCAACCCAGCAATAGAGCTGTTCATGGAGGGGGGGGGGAGAGATCATGCGAGATATGAAGCTCGTGTGAACTTACTGTGGAGCTATAGGCACCGGCTGAGCTGGCGGAAATGGGGAAAACGGCGAGGAAAAGGGTTTGGAGCCCTAACATTAACATTATCAGAAAATCCCATCGCCATTGTGGGGCAGTTAGCCGAACGCCTCGGCTCATCTGTCTTGCCGCCGGTGCCTCCCGGTGCCAGGGATGACGGGAACAAAACACAATGCGAGCTGATAGGTTGTGTCAATCAATGTGACACCCACGCAGTCCTAAAATACACAGCATCCACTTTCAGAATCGGCCCCCGAAACATGCAGAACTTTTGGGAGAAAATGTGTGGCATCAGGTGGATGCTGTATTCAGATCTCGGAAGTCGCTCACTCTGACAGCAGGCAATGTATTGAGCCGTCAAGGATTCTCTATGACCATTATTTCAGAAAGTAAATGCATTCTCTTGACTTATCTGAGAGCAAGTTTCACAGCTCTAAAAAGGAAACCCTTGATTTACAACTCCCGAGGCGCTTCTTCTATCTTTCCAAGCTGTTCAGTAGATCAAATAATCATCAGTACAGCTTATTTAGGAGCCGGCAAAGGTAATATTTTTGTCTTCTTGTTATTGATATGAGTCACATCAAACCTTGCTTCCAGGGACAATGAATATTTGATATTGACGCTATGAAAATAATATCACTATCAAGCTTTGTTTTCTAATTTGATATGAATAATTGCAGCATGCTCTTTGTTCTTAAATGGAAAACAATAAGCTCTTTTCATTTATAGCAACAGAGGTTTCACAAAATGTCTTGATGAGGTTTATTAGTTGAACATATTTTCCATATCCTTGAGGAAACGTTGTCAATTCATTTTGTTGCATCACTTCCCCGTTCTAGGATCATCTCGATCAAACAATGTCCCGGATCCAAACCTATCCATCCCGTCTTAAACTATCCGAATCTGAACGTAATCTTGTTTCCTTATTTTCCCAATATATATTTGAGCGCATTCTGCAGCTTAAGCATATAAGCGCATAATACCCGTTCTCTCCTCCGAGCTGCACGCGGCTCTCGCTGCACTTACATTTGGATTTTAATGAAGCCGTGTCACACATCATGGCCTCCTGGTTGCTGCGTCGAGCAGACTGCAGCTCCTCCGTTAGCTCCCGACCACGTTTCCAATATCACTTTCTTTAAAACGGCACATCGCCCCCGGCCATGTAGCACCGCCATCTCCAAACTGTCAGTTTCCACTTTGAGAAGGCTACTGACCCATCTGTCAATATTACAGACTGAGAAAGGTCCACACAAACCGCTTTTTTTTTTTTTTTGTCCTGGGTGCGCAGGATATGATGATTAGGATTTTTGTCAAATAACCAGCGCATGAATGACAACAATTAAGATCAGCGGATAGTTTTATCAGCTGAATCAACTATGGTACATGATGAACTACTAAAACTTCAGGAAACATGAATTAACGTGGACTTTATTCTCTCTTCTCATAGATTCTGAACACAAACATTTATAAAAAAATAAAAAAAAAGTTGTTCTTGATGCTTGAAACATGCCTGCCTTTGTAAGATGCCACAGTGTACGAACCTTAAAGCTGTTTTATAAAATCTGATTCAGCCGGTATTTTAATATTAAGCGTTTACATTGTTTTGGAGACTTCAATATTGGCATTTTACTATTTTATTGTTGATTTTAATGATGTCAGGCCTGAAAAGCCCTCTGCAGTAAGTAGCGACAAAAAGGCTTTCATTTCGAGCTAAATGCATGTTAGTAAATCAATGGTGTTGCGATGAACGAGGACGATTTAGTGTTTCGTCGATGCCGCAACAAAATGTAGGAAATACTTCAGAAGTAGAGAAAGGAATGACCAGTAAAACATATAAGTATAGGTTTGTTTTTGAAGAAGGAACAACTTCATAAGAGGTAACAGCAAAAATGATATGCGTTAACATGGCTAACTTGTATAATTTTGGAATGATAGTCTTTAACCTAATTATTTCCGAAAGAACCTATTTACTACTTGAGTAAAACTGTAAGCTGAAACCAATGGCCGCTGGCTGCTCTGCTTTTTGACTACGACACTGGAGGCCGCCATTGCTCCACCTTTGCTGTAGTACCTCCATATGACCGCTATTCCCCCATTGCAATGCATTGGACTTTAGACACGTTAAAAACAACTTTAATGCCTGGTGCTTAATGGTTTAGAAGTGGCTAGAGCTAGATATTCCTCCTGTGATTACGCTGGGTTAAAAACAATATGGGGCACCGGGCTTTTTATCATAGAAATAAATGTTTGAAATCTTGCATAATTAATGAGGGCATCGCTGCCTGGCCATGGGCGCGATTACAACAGAAATACACGGCCATTACACGCCCCGCGAGGGCCAAGCAGGGCCGGGTCTACAGTCAAGATCCCTCCCTTATGCCCTTTTTAGGAACATGCTTCGTCAGAGCTGGAGAGGAGGAGCCTGTAAATCCGCCATTTTCGTAAACGGGGAGGAGTGAGGAGGAGCTGTCTATTCTTTTTTACAGTCTATGGCTGAAACTATAGTGACGCACAATGCCTTCCCTTTTTTCAGAGAGTAAGTCCAGAGCGGCCCGTGCCAGCCGTGGTGTTGCGCATGTCGTGGTTTGTTGTTATCGCAGCGCCACATATTGCACCCATCTATGACCGAGCTGAATGAGGAAGCGGGCGTCTCACGCTGCTCCGGGCTGATTGAAATGGTTCACAGTGTTCCCGCGCTCTGTCTTTTTGAGCCATTTTTGCACCAACTTTCACATTTTAGAGGCCCATCCAGCTGTTCTGACGGCTTCGACGCTTTCAATATTTGTTGTAGACGTTTGACTTCACACGCGCCACAGACGACGTAAACTGAAGCTTATCGTCGCATTTTGCATTCAACATAAGCCCTGGGAAAACACACTCCGCTGTGAGTTTTACAATTGCTGCAGCAAAAGTGGTCCTTTCGATGTTTCTTCCCCGTACAGTATACAATAGGAAAGACATAGTGGCCAGACCTACAGTATATAACAAAACAAGGGTAATAAATCCAAAACTATTACTACTACTGGGCAATATGACGATAAAAACGAAACATGATCAGATTTGAAAGGAGGTCCGTTCAGACTGATACTCAGGTGTGAGTTAGGTCGTTAGGACTTAGAACTACAAAGGTGTTTAACCGCAGGTGAGAGTCTCCGTTAATAGAGGGAAAGGACTTAAACTTCCCAGTGGTCTATATCTAGTCTGCGGGTTGAGCTTAAACTGTAGTGTAGCTGACGAAGCCTTTTGGGTGAGAGGCGAAACGTTCTACACTTCAGCTACAGAGTACAATAGATCTCTCAAGAACCTTTAATGAAGATGATCAGATATGATTTGCTAATTTGGAGAGATTGTCATAACGTACAGTATATTCTGCAGTAGCACTATGCACAAACACAGTAGGTCAGTCCCGTCATGCTCTTTGCCTCCGAGTGACAGGGGAATGCAACCAAATGTTATATACAGGTATAACTGCAAGTATCAATGATCCATCAACAAACCAATTTACTTTCCCAATCTGATACAATACGCAGCTGATGTGAATGGGGAGTACATCAACGCAAACCTACATAAAAAGACCATTTCCTTTCCTATAAGGTATTAAGCTATTCTATTAAATTGTTCATCTAAATTCTATGCATTCCCCACCATGTGCACACGTCCCTTTCTGCACACCTTCCAATAGGCCTGAGCTCCATAATGAAATCCATTTTGTGTGTGATCAGCTCTAGTTAGAGGCGCCAGGTGAAGGTCTTCTGCGAAGTAAAACCGGCTATTAAAATGAAATAGCAAATGGTGTATGTCCCAGAGGTGCAAGGGGCTTTATACGTGTTCAAGTCCTTCTTTAATTAAAGTATGGGGACCTCCAATAAGGTAGGCACCCATAGAAGTCCTGCTCTAGGCTATTGGCCATATTTCTCTATTCGGCAGCTGTAAGACATATGTACTGGGGCCTATAGTCACCGCGGTGATCAGCTTTTTAGCACTCAGCACATTGTAAAGTAATTTTAATGCTAAAGAGAAGGAGATTTATACAGCCAGTAATTGTAACATAAAGATTACCTACCATACAAATGTATTTCTCTAGGTGCAGTTGCTAATAATGTCAAACTTCTTTTAAAGACAATGAATCAGTTTGAATCTCTCTTGATCTCATATATTCAGTTTTATTCACACCGTTTTAACTGTTGCCTGATTTTAGCAGTACTACTTAAATTATGTTACGGAAATTGCTACACTCATTTAGATTTATTGTCATTTTTATAGTCAGAGTTCAGCTTCCTGACAGCCTGTTGGACAAATAATATTTGTTGGATCTGGCGCAGATCGAGCCTCTAGTGCCAATTTGTCGTGAATGTTATTAAAAGCTAAAACAACAACTTCCCATCACCACTTTTTAGGTCCCATGCCATGACTATCAAGTGTCTCAGGTTTGGTGGAGGCAAACATGAGTTGCATGAGGGTTGAATTTTGAGTATAGTCACTTTCAATTCCCATATGTAGGTTTGTCTTTCCTGTTTAAAAATGTCATACTAAACATAAAGAACATCCTCCTTCGATGAGCACATTATAAATGAATAGTCTTGATTTGTTCATTATTGTCTAAACTAGAATCAAGCTACTTTGCTTCTTTTCACAATGAAAAAGAAACAGTTACAGACTAACTTTCCCATATTCTCATAAGGTCATTCACCTGCTCACTTCATAAGCACCTACAGTTTCTACATAAATCTCTCCAATAAGGTGCAGAAGGTTAGAGTGATGTTGTTGCTCCATGGTCTAGATGGCCTGCCCACAATCAAATGATGCCATCGCACATAAACAGAAAGAGTCAAAGGCCTACGTACTATGTTATTTACCCAGCTGAAAGCTACACGCTAACCGGTATTATAAATAAATAATCTCATTTTTGAGAGTGTAAAACATGGCAGGCTTCTGCATTTTGCCTTAAGGTCTCTCTGTCAGGGACGTTATAGCCGGCATTAAATATTCAAAGGGAAAAGCTATATACGACTAGCTTTGCGGGCGTGTTTTTTATTCAAAGCTAATGTGGTGAAGCGGCTGGCAATATGCGCTCAGTGAGAAGTGGTATTAGAATAATTTTAAGGGACATTACCGTGCCGCACTAGTTTGGCTTATCCATAAGAGACACATGCCTGCGCTTTCAGAGATTGTGTTGACGTTAGATGGGCCATTAGCAAAACTGATACAAGCACAAAATAATCACAATGAATGATCAACAGCAGAGGCATGTTTTAGATAGCTAAAAAATATGTATTTCTCCATAGTTTATAACATTGCCATCCAATCAGATGTTCAGCTCTGTGTTGCTGTCGAGAGTTTGCCGCCTCTCAGCACATTCAGAAGAGAATCAGCAGGGTCTTGTCCATAGAAAACCACAGGCAAATGCACTTAAGCGGCCCCTCCAGCCTATCAGAAGCCTGGCTTTACATGTCCACATGGCCCGCTGGCTAGCCCACAACAACACACTTCATTGGACAAAGTCAAGTCCAGCAGCTGTCAATCAAACACGCAGGCAGAGCCAGCGAGGTGTCCACCACCACCATCACTTCAAAAATAGCTATCATTACGTTCACTACAGAAGCATTTCTATTATTATCTCCTTTATGTATCAGCATGGTTGGATAGGGTGCTGCCCTGGTCACTCTGTGGTACTGCCCCAAAAAGAAAACAATACAGTCACACGGGTAAAAGTTACATGGGATCATCCGATGTGGTAGCCCCATTTGTAAATATGACATTGCTACACTGACAATTCCACTGAGGAAGAAATTAATAATTAAACAAATCAATTACAAGACCAATCTTCACCAAAGAGGGCTTTTTCCTTTAGTACGAGTGTCCTTCCAGCCCAGCCTCCGTGCTCCCGCTGGATGGCATACACTCGATTGCGCAGCTGAAGTGGAGCAGTGGTGGAGGACATGTCTCATTACACAACAAGCGAATGAAAATCACACACTGCTTTAGAGATTGATTATTGGAGAAGGCATTTCTCCTTTGTGAGCAAGTCATAACTGTGGAGGTAGTTTATTTTTTTTATTTTTTTCCATAAGTAATGGAACTTGTTCTGTAAACAATATACATTACAGAATATTTTTTTCTTTGATATCTAAATCGGGCACGAGGCCTTTAACTGCCAGAAGACACAGCGTCTCGTGCTTGTTCTCCTGCCTTAAACCTCTGACCGATGTGTGAGGCAAATGCATCAATGTTTAATGCTCCAAAAGGGCAATCCCATTATCTTAACAACGGATATGAAAAAAACAAAGACGGATGGACGCTGGGGCGAAGACAAGACAAGGAAGGAGCTTTTTAACTCCCTGCATTCAGTGGCCGGGTCAGAGGAGTGTGGAGGATGGTCCACACAACGCGGCAGGTTCCACAGGGAAACAGTACAGCCTGCAGCGGCTAAAACAGCTATGGAAATGAACGATTTCAAGGTGCGCCCGTGGCCCCTGCGAGGCCCTTTGAAAGCGCGAGACTGGAGTGCGTTTCTGGAAATAGGGCTTGTTTGATGTTGTTGACAGTATGGTAAATTGGTCAGAAAATGGCTCCAGTCGGCTCACGCTTCATATAAATGAAAAAAAGGGCGCTTGGAGATATCGTTCAGCTCACAAGTGACTCATTTGTGATTTTACAATAAGGGCGACAAAGAAAAACGGAAAGAGAATAGGATTAGACATTTACATTTTAATTTAGACTTTACCTAAATTAGTGCAAATCTAACACGGAGATGTGTTGTTGTCGATTTATACTGCCCTTAAGTGTCTCATGATAAAAATCATTCAACAGATCTCAAGACGATCCAGCCATTGCCTCAGACTAAGCCAGTATCTTACTGCCATAGGGGCTTTATAATATAATGAACCAAAATGTGGATATTGTGATGGAAAGGATAAGAGAGACAAGAGTTCTCTGTATAGAACTACTTCCTCAGTTTACAAAAATTAAAACTATACTGCATAATAGGTTTTTATTGTGGCATTAAAATCGAGTTTGAAATGTAAGTAACATCATGACAGCACTACTCATGAAACTGATACTACTGATTATACGGTTAAATTACACCTCTGAAGCTATAAATACATTTGTGGCATTTCTTTATTGATTGGAGACAACAACAAAAACGCAGGGATGATCAAAAACACAGCAACATGCAAAAGCCCACAGCAATTAGGCTTTAAAACAACAACGGCCTCCAGAGACAAGACGGCTCCTAACGAACCACAAGGAAACCTGACCGGAGTCCGACCCGGGCCCCCGAGACCCCGGTTTGGATGGGAGATGGGACCCCGAACCTGCGGCGGGGTGTTTATCGTCAAACGGCAGGCGATTCATGTGACAGGCTGACGGACAGGTGCGTGTGCTCAGGTGAGACAGTAAAACAAGCCATTCAGACTTCACAGGGAAAGGCAACGGATTTACAGCAGCCGTGACGATCCCGCTGTTTGTTCCCGCTAAACTGACGTTGAGTGGCGTTTCGCTTTGCCGCGTGTAACGAGGAATCCCGAACATTATTTGACAAAACGGTTCTTTGATTGATCGACACATTAAAACGCAGCAAAAAATATCGGACATTGCCGGACTGGAATGAGTTTGCACTAAAACCATCAGACTGAGGCAAGACGCCGCATGTGAATGGGGGGAAACAAATCATGTTGAGATATCGATTTGAAACTGTTGCTGTAGATTACGGTCATGAACATGAGGAAAAAATGTATGGCACATTTTCTTTCCTGTTACGTATTCATATTAAAACATGGCATTTTACACATGAAAATGGACATTATTGCCATCAACGACCAATAATCAGCATAGGTTCACCTTTACTTTATACTGAATTTTGTTTAGCTTTTTTTTTTAGCTTACTCAAACATTACAAAGCAAAAGGTTATAAATTCAAACATTTCCTCGTTATAAATCACATTGACAAGTAAGTACAAGACCGGAACGTCTGCTTCTAAGCCGGAAATGTGGTTGCAACAATGTGAGAAAAAGGCTTTTAGCGTTTACAATTTCCCACATAATTCTATGAAGAAACATTGAATCCGAGCAATGATTAAAGATTAGTGAAGATTAGGCGCTTGATTTGTTTTCCAACCTCACTTTTCCCCCCTACTTTTTTGTTTCGGCGTATTACCAGTGCAAAAGGCAGCTTCTTATTCTGCAAGCCTGAGACTCACTTTTATAAGACATTTCAAAGACTCACTGACACGTCTTAACCTTGTACAACCTTTTTTTCTTTTCTTTTTTTCTTCCCCCTTTGCCGAAGAGGTCTTGCAAAGTACATCGACCCCATAGAGATAAGCCCCATTTCCTGTGCGCGGGACGTCCCACAGCGAGCATCACTGAATCCACGACCCGTGTTAACTATGTCAGGCGGCTTATAGCGTGATGGCAAACGAACGGGAAAAAACGAAAAGACGCGGGCGCAACTCGGAGACGCGTCTCCACTGAATTCCCGTCAGGTTGGGAGAGCTGGCATCAAAGGCTTCGCGGAGCCAATATGTCTTGTCCTAAACCGCCTCGTCGGGCGAATGATGAACGAGCGGGTTGCGGTAAAATCGAGTAGGACATAAAAACGTTAGCTATCTGTACTCGATTTGGGTCAAGGGTATACGGAGTCAAAAAAAAAAAAAAAGCAAGCTGTCATATCAAAACCACAAATGGCAGCTTTTGAAGATTGCGAAGTTCAGATGGTGTTTATTTTAGGATTGATTTTTTTTTTTATATATATATATATATATATATATATGCTTCACAGAGAACAGCCTCGACACAGCTGACAGGACGTTGTGGCTGTCAACACAAAGCTAATAGGCTAAGTTCGGAGCAGGCAGTATCTCCGGAGAGGTCGCCCCGGCAGAGTTAGCACACTTGTCAGGTAATTTATACTTCTGCATAAAGGATTAGGGGAGAGTCACACAACCAATTACTGTCATTAGGAAGTCCCGCAGCATTAATGCACCTGGGTCTGTCAGCTGTGATAGGAGCGCAATCTCGCAGGGGGAGAAAGCAAAGAGGAACGGTGGCAGGGTTGACACACGGCACAAATCTATATGGCAAAAATTAATAGCGACAAGAGGAACAGACATTGACTAACATTTAGATTGCCAAGTTTTAAAAAGAAATCCGCTGAGAGTTCATGAGACTTTTCGAAGGTCATAGAGTAGCAACTTTCCATCTGTATATTGTGGGTTACATTTGGCATAGCACTGCGTTGCAAGCCATATTGCATTTACCCAAATCTGAAAGCTTCTCGACTGGGGGGCAACAGTGTAATGTCTCGTTTGAAAGCTAAGGCCTACAAAACTGATAGTACGCTTTTTGTCACGTTGTCGCCGGGGTTTGTTGTGGCTTTTTAAAGCAGAACTAAGTAACTCTTGCCCCTAGAGGCCATAAGCGCCACTGCAGGTGTCGTAGCATGTTGCGTTTTTTTACTCATTAATTGTCCGTGAGAGTAAACACTGCGCTGACGGAAAAGACAAAGGGAGAGAGGGATATTGTTCATCCAATTACACAATGGAGATTAAAAAAAAAATCACATGAAACTGTAAATACTGTTTAAGTGGTGCTAGCCCACAGTTAGCTGTGCCCGTTAGCCTGTTAGCTTCTTCTTTGTGATTCCATATTGCGCCTCCGACCCGGAGGCAGGGAAAGTTGCAATTGTGGTTTTCTGGCCAGAGACACCAGGAGGAGATGAAAGACCCCCCAATCATCCCATTATTATTAAGGTAAACAAGTTACCTGGTACTGCTTTAATAGCTTTGTTTTGTTGCTTTTTGTCATGTTTTCGTCATGTTTTTGATGCTCCTTTCTCGCTTTTTTGTTGTGTTATTGTTGCTTTTCCTACTCTTTTTGTGCTTCTTAGTCGCTCTTTTTTGTTCTTTTTTTGCTGCTCTTTTGTGGCTTTTTCATCACTTTTTTCTGTTGCTTTTCTGTTGTGTTTTTTGTCACTTTTTCGTCTGTTTTTTTTCCTCACTTATTTTTTACCACATTTTTGTTGCATTTTTATTCTTGTTATTTTGACACTTTTTCTCCAGACACTTTTAGACTTGCGTAATGACAAACTGGAGAAAATGTCCTCGGTTTCAAGCGGGGGTTAAGAGGTTCAAAGCGCCTCTCAAAACACCCAAGGACACTGTACAAAAAAAATAAAACAGAGTAGAGCAGCGAGATGGTGTATGGGACCGGAGAGTAGAGGGGGACCGCTCCTCCTCCAGTGTGTGGTCAGGTCAGATATGTACGTAGGGGCCAGCTTATGAAGTGCTTTGAGGAGTATTTTGAAGTTGATCCTCTGTTCTACGGGAAGCTAGTGACGTTGTTGTAGGATGTGGTAGGATGTGGTAGGGGTCCGTGTGATGATTCATGCTGCAGAGTCTCGGAGGAGCTGCAGTTTCTGGGAGGGATTTGTTAGGGAGAACAAAGAGAAGAGAGTTGCTGCGATCAATCCGGGAGGCGACGAGGCTGTGGGGGGTGGGAGAGCGGTGGAGACAAGAGAGGTTGTGCGGGTGGAAGTATGCAGACCGAGTAATGCAAGACTGGAAAGAGAGTGTCCTGTCGAGGATGACATCCAGACTCTGAGGGGAAGGAAGGACAGATGAGTTGTTAATGGGAATTGAGAAAGTGTTAAAGGTGCCTATGAGAAGGCCTTCTGTTTTGGAGCTGCTAAGTTTGAGAAAGCGAACCAAGAGTGAATTTCTTGTAGCCAGAGAGTAAGGGAGGTTGGAGGGAGAGACGGAGATGGTTTGGTGGTGAGGTAGAGCTCTGTGTCCTCATTACAGGTAAAATGTTGTTTACTAAAATGATGCTGAACATATTCTTATAATTCAAATGTTACAGAAGCATTTAAAGCACCTGTCTCCCCAAATATGCCCTACCGAAGAATCACTAATGACCACATTCAAAAGGGAAGAATCTCAAACAGTCAAACTGAATGCCAGGTCTTGTTTCCGCAATAGGGCTGTGGTGTATAATGCCTTTAAGCAGTCCAGCCCTCACGTTGTTGAATGTAAAACTAGTGCCCCTGCTGAGAGAAACAGCTCGGTTTGGCCCAGAGGCTGTATTTGGTCTCCACAGGACTCCGGCAGGTTAGTCCGAACCCCAGCGCAACAGTGGGGATATTTATGCGCCTATCTCCCTACAGCTATGATTGACTGCCATTGTTTTTTTTTACACTGTTTTTTTTGTTCGTCACTCTAATAAGAAGTAAGTGTGTCCGTAATAACTGGAACCGAGGAGATTTTTTTTTGTTTTCAGCCAGTCTTTTGATTCCGTACGGAGCCGGCGACCATACGCATGCAGTTCAGTGTGAGCCTGGCGTTAGTCGTAACTGACCTCTGTTTTTAGTTTCCTTGATAATAGCATCGGTTTAGATGTAGTTTAGACGTCTAGTTTATCCATGCAGTCCTGATTCCAATTTTAGGTCTGACTTAGACCTGATTTAGCCCTGATTGGCCGCTGCTTTTAGCCAGCCTGCTCTCTACTGGTGGCTTCTCTGTAATGAGGATTAAGTGCGTCTGTAATGACGGCAGCAGATGTGGCCTCTCTTTGGGACGTGTTCGCTGCAGCTGGGTAATGAAAAGCTGTCAGTCTTTCGCTCCCAGGCGTCCACAATCACAGCTGACATTGATCTAACTTTCCTCAAACACAAAAGGACTCCATCTGATGTCACTAAAACATCAAGGATGACATTTCCGCAGCTTCAAACACTCGTCAACAAACATAAAAACACGGAGCCATATGCCTCTGTTTCAGAGATTCCCCCTTCGCTCTATGAACATCAACTAACATCCTGGATATACATCTCTTCACTGTGTGCAGAAAATGCCTTCAATTCTACTCATAAAGTCAAGTAAAGATAAGGCAAGACAATAAGCTGCACAATATAGGAAACACAGCTCGCAGTGTTTTGTGGTTCTCAGATGGTACCAGTTTTAAAATTATGTGTTCATGCAATTAACATTAAATTGGTAAGCTACAGGTTATTGCTTCAGGTATCACAAACAGACTGGATCTTTTTAATTAAAAGCTTGCAATTAAATATTCAAATATAGCTCGAGCAAAAATACTTGACAGGTTGATGTTATTCTTTTAAATGATCTTATTTAACTTTTATCTCGTCCTTCTGTGGACCCACCACCTGCAGGAGGAGCCATAGGGGTTGGAGCCATGTGACTTGGGCAGCTCCAACGGCTGCCAACACGACCCGGCAACGGACAAGTGGATGAAAATGGATGGATGGATGGAATTTTTATCTTTTAGTTGTTTCCCTTTTACCCTTTTTATGCTGCAGTAAACATGTTTGTGGAGCTCTTAGAGAACATTTGTCACACTCAATTTGGAGAGAATCTCTAGAACCACACGGTCGACAGTCAGAGGAGAGTGCAGCGTTCCAAGACGCAAAACTGCATATGGTCAACAGTCATTCTCTTATAAAGCCTTTGGAACGCTTTTCCAAATGAAATTAGTTCATGCACAAACTATAGCACATTTATACGCCTGACCAAACAGTGGTTATTATCAAAGCAAACCTGTACGCACTGAATGACTGTGATATGAACGCTGTCAACTGTGAGTGAGTGAGTGAATGATAGAAAGTGCTTTTATGATGTGAGCTTCTATGTATTATTCTGTATATATTTTATTAACTTTTGTAAGTATAACATCAACCTGTCCAGGGACTGCGGGTGGAAATTAGCATTTTTGCGAAAACCTGGCACATGACATCTCTTCTTTTTTAGACTAATGTTGTTTGTGCATCGTTCCTGATCAAATGAATAAAGTCAAAGTGAACGACACGCTAACAGCTTTTGTACATGATGTATCATTATGGAGAGAGATTTCATTGTGTTCAAAGGACACTATATAATCTGTTAACGTCTTTGCGATTTGGTAATTTGGCGTTAAAAGTTGCAATTTTGTTTCGATTGTGACTAATTGTGCAGCCCTTGTAAGTCAATAGAGACTGTTTTCCTTCTCCAAAGTGTTCAAAGACTTTCAAAGTCCACATCAATGTCCCATTAGCCAAGTTGTCCATGCTTGTTTGACTGGTTTCTGTATAAAATCCATGCCTCATATCTGACCAAGCACCACTAATGGACTGCCTGGATCAATCCAATCACTAATCATCAAACTGTATCGATCGGGAATGAAAGAAATTGACTAGAAAATGCTCATTCCATCAGCCAAAGCCTCAGCCCGAGCCTTCCCTTTCTCCAGCTCAAACCGTGGAATATAAAGTGTAAACGAAATGCTGGCTGTGCAGTGGTGAGTGGTCCAAAAGACATATCCTCCGGGGAGTACAGCAGCGGTCTGAAAACATTTAGGGTTTGAAGGAAATGACGGGTCAACTGACAAGTGCTTACTGAGTGTGTGGAGGCAATGCCTCGAATAAAACACACAACAAACAACAGCACAACTTTTGAAGGACACTTGGGAAAAACTTTGTGTTTTTGCAACCATTATTGAAAGTAAAAGAGGGTTCAAAGCACTCGACAAACTGGTGAAGTTTCTTACTCAAGGGCGCGACAACAGCACGGAGCGACTGGAGCCACACTTTATAGAGTGACTGTTTCACTACCTTAGCCAACTAATAGTAAAGTAACTGATTTTAACTTGCTGTTTATGATGATGGAGTTGACCCTATCTTGACTTCCAAATATAGCAGTGTTTGTATTATAATGCCTCAGTCATCTGTCTTTCAGCCTTGTGCCACAACCCTCCTCCACTTCAGCAGTGCCATCAGCCACCCTAACCACTCTATCTTCACAAACCTCTCCATCAGTCTCTGTAGAAGGAAGGAGCAAACTTGAGAGCCACGTTGTGTAATAACAGTCGCCAGGGGCCCAGACCAAAAGCAGCCGAAGTAAAGACTGCGACTACAGTTTACAAATACACTGCATCTGCTTAAACTACGTTAGAAACAGTGGCCTAAATGCTTTCCAGGTCAGATCAGAAAGCTGAAGCCTTAGTTCCTCCACTGCTACAACATTTCCAAACCATACTCTCGCATCATCGCATCACTGGTGTCTTACAAGATCCAGGCACTAAAAACGATGTGCTCAATGAACTATTCTTCCCATGGTTTTTGATCCAAGTCTCTCCAGGCTGAAATAATATTGTTACTGAGCAAATCCTTAATCAACTTGTTTATGGCGAATGTGCCGCCCGTCCTCAGTCAGAGCTGTGATCCCAAAACCTACAAAACTCAAATTACATTCATTACAGATCATTACAACCACGCACAGCACCTCAGCAGAACGGCGGGGATCCACCGTTCTGAAGCAGCTCGAGAGGAACGCAGTGTGTTTCTAATGTTTATAAATGCGACGGGAATACTTTAGCGGAGTCATATAACTGTGGTGTTTACAGTAAAGCGTCTAGATCGAGAATAAAAGCAATGAGTGGAATTAGTACCAGGCGGGAAACTAGCAATAGACCAAAACTATTTAAAGGATAATAAGGCTGATCATTTGCGAATGCTCCATGTGTGATGGAAACAAATATCAAGATGATTATTACAGTCGCTTTAGACTTATTGAGTTATCCAGAAATAAAGAAGAAGGAGAAGAAGAAGAAGAAGAAGAAGAAGAAGAAGAAGAAACTATTTATACAGCACCTTTCACAGATTGTAACAGTTTACAGCCTTGTCAACGGATGGATGATTATACAAGTGTTGATTTATTTTCCATGTTCTACTGATTTTTACAACAATAATAACACGCCCTATGAGAATAGTAAAAAAAAAAAAAACTAAATGAATTCTGTGGCCTGTTCAACGTGTTTGCCCTGTATCCATTAGCATTGGACATCAAACATCACAGACGTTCATAGCTGCTAATTAGGGCTGCAACTAACGAATATTTGGTAATCGATTAATCTACCGATTATTTTCACGATTAATCGTTTAATCGCTTAGCTGTGAATGGTGTATGAACATTTTATTTGTGCACATTTTTTTCTCAAATAAAACTAAAGTGGCGCAGCTTGAGACATGTTGATGGAGTAAGCTTAAAGTGAGTGTTTGCTGGAGGCTCTTGGTGCTAATTCTGCTTTCTGAGACACAGACGGATATTTATGAAATTTTCAATGTACAAAACACTACATGTCCTAAATTTAAAAACAGTAGTAAAAAAAAGTAGGTTTTCATAAAATATACAAAATGTTCATGTCATTTTTGCTGTATTTGAGTCTGTGTTTACTAGAAGACGATTAATCGATTACTAAAATAGTTGTCGACTATTTCAATAATCGATTAGTTGTCGATTAGTTGTTTCTGCCCTACAGCTGATAAACCATCAAGCGCATTTGCGTGAAATCAAAGCCTGGTTAAGCATCAATACGGAATGTACAGACCTTTGGAGATTTTATTTTGGGTGAAAACTTGTAAAAGTGGCTAAATAATATAAGGTTAAATCCCCCGTTTTATTATGTTAATAATGGAGAAACCACATACAATACACAAATGCCAAAAGCTTAACGTTTCACAGGGCTTGGCTTCACCATCCCTTTGTCTGCGTGGAGAATCCGGAGAACTGAGAACATTTGATGACGCAAATAACAGCAACTCCGGGATTCCAAGTGTAGGTGCATATAAGGCCGCTGTTATGGCATGTATCAAGTCGACACAACACATCAACAGCCTAGCTCACGGGTTGTGCTCAGCCTGGGGTGCGCATGTGAGCGGGTGTATGACGGGCAATCACGTGCAGTGGGTGAAAGAGAAAGGGCACGTCAGGTAAGATGTATTTGGCCATTTGACCTGGATTATTTCACCTGTTTTGAGATGTTTCTGACTCGTTTCAATACATTTTGTCTCTATTTCAAGTAATTTTCTTTGCCAATGGGGCAAGAAAATCGGTCTTATCCCATTGGCAATTTTACTTTCTTATTTAGAGCGAGATTTAACTTAGAACCAGTCTGAAATGTCCTTTAAACTAGCAAAGTAAACTTGGTCAGACCAGGAGTCTAAATGAGTGAAAACCGCTCAAAACTAGATACATTTCCTCAAGTCAAGAAATTTAAGCCAAATGCTTGATATTTACTTTTTGCAGTGTACAAAGGTTGTTTCTTTTTTTTTGTTTTTTTTTCATGGTATCGCTTTGTCCCTGTCTTGCAACGGCCTGTGTACTTTTAGCGTGTGAGCATCACAGCGAAACATCCGTCTCGGAAGATTTGCACGTGGCTACTCAAAGCATGCGCAGCAGCAGAGCCAATTATTTATTTTTTTAACTGACTACACAACAGACTCACTGTTTGCGCTGTGCCAGTGAGTTACATGTTTTGTCATTTTTCTTTCCCGCGGTCGACTCGTTATATAAGTACAGCCTTTATCTCTCGGTAAAAAGTACAGCATTGACTTCTACTTACATAGTTTAAAGAGTTTGTGCAGGGGAGAACAAAGGACTTTAATCAGACATCATTTCCTGCTTGGTCTTTTCAAGTTATAATGATGGAAAGTCATCGCACGCAGACTATTCCAGATCAAAGCGTTTCAATATTTCGCTGTGCAAGGCTGGCGGTTGTGCTGCAGTTTCGGGACACCATATAATATATAGCGCAGATTGGAATTTGGACGTTCGGAAAAATCTCTTTTAAAGCCTATACAAAACACTTCTTATTTGACGGCCTTTTTTCTTACGCTTTGCCGACTTTCTGCGCCCAAAGAAATATATTTTTTTGAACTCTTGCTTCAAAAAGGGGTCAGTGACATTTTATTTTTCATTAGTGTGCAAGTTCGGCAAAGTGTGAGATTATTATTTTGACCAGCAGAATGAATGGCCGTTTCTTATTATGTTTTCGTTTTTATCTTTTCTAGGCTATGTTACACTTTAAAGCCGGGGTACCTGACTTTTTGTTGTTGAAAAGTAAATGTGTTTTTACCACCTCAAAGTGAGTTGTAAACACAGCAAACTGCTCGATGCTGTACACGGGCATGAAATGTGCATGTAAACAATTTTCTTGAACAATTCGGACATGCAGGAGGGATTGTGAGTGCTAGGAAAAAAAACGGTTGTGCGGGAAAAATCAGGTACCCCAGCTTTAACACATTAAACTATAGGTTTCATACAATGCATACATTTAAGTGGGCATATCATGTATAACAATAATCACGCATAAGGCTTAAAACAAACCTTTGATTTTAAATAATGTCAATGTAAGATTCAGACAGTGATATTGACACAGGGGCCAGCGCTGTTTGGGATTACGTCTACAGCTCCCTCTACAGGCAGCAGCCATAATGGCATTGTGAAAACAAACTTTTAAGATAAGATAAGATAATCCTTTATTGATTTCACAATGGAGAAATTAACTTGTTACATTCGGCTCTCAATAAGATCACTCAGGGCAGGGCCGGAGTGGGACTTGGTTTAGGCCCGGGAATTGTGGCAAAACACTTAATAAACAATTTTTCAAAACTCTACTTTAACCATGTTACAATGAAAAGTATGTATTTATTTTCTAAGATTTGGCTACATGGGTTTTTTAATCACATTTTATACTGGGGCAGATTTTTCTGGGGCAATCATTTGGAATATTTTTGAAATAATTTAGAATGTTATTATCATCATTGCTCGAATAGTATTAGGTGTCAACATAAACGTTGTATTTATATTCCAGCATTTTGAGTCATTTTTAATAAACCATAATAATAATAATAAACCAGGACTACTCAGAACAAAACCATGACAAAATCAATGCAAAATTAAAGCCGCAAGCGGCATCGAGAGGCCCTCGCGGGGGTTCGTTGGCCGGTTGACGCCGGTTGCCGCACGCCGCCGCAATAACCGGGAGGCGCTGCCGCGCCCTACGTGGTTTATAACGTCGCTGCCACCCTAGGTCGAGATTATAAAAGAGCAAAGGCGAGAAATGGCGCCTTCGGCGCCGATTACTCGATTTTTCCCAAAATGGCCGACCACCTGTTGGTCGCCTAGCAACCATGTAATGGAGGCCTCCCTTAGTGCCTCCATTGCCGTGCCATAACCCACCGAGGGCGCCAACGTGGCCACACTACATTTTATTGCCCTGATGTGCCATTAATCTTTGTGAGTAAACATCAAAACGAGATTTTTCGCGTCTCCATGTGAATGATGGCCCCAACCTGCAGAGGGCGCTATCGCGCCCCAAATCTTTTTTATTTCACAAGCAGCATCGGATGGCCCTTACGGGCCGTACTTCAATTTACCACTGTTCACAAGAACATTACAGAGGGCGCTAACGAGCTGTAATGTGTATAATGTGTGATATGCGGGTCAGTCCCATTGGAATAACATGGCGAGCCTCGGTCGTCTCCATGGCAACACCGTAGAAAATATGGTATGGGTCTCATTGGCTTTTTTGACCGGGATGCCATCAGCTATTATTGTGCCGAATTTGATCAATTTCCGAGAAACTAATTTTTTTCCCATAATGCATTTTTTCTATTCAGCCTGGAGGGGGCGCTATCGCACCAAATTTCACTTTTTCACATTGGTTGTATCCGGGGGCGAACGATCAATAAAATGTATATTTCCGATTTTTAATCGGAGTTCGTTTGTGCGAATGGGAGCATTTTGTTGTTTTCGGTAAGTCGCAAAATTCTTCATAAAGATTGCGGCTTCGCCGCACACAAACCGTAAAACTTAGCCAAAAAATTTGGATAACTTTTGATGCCCCACATCTTGAGATGAACTGGAGCGATTTTGGGCTCATTTGGTGAAACGCTCTAGGAGGAGTTCGTTAAAATGCGACGTCAGCGAAAACGCTGACTCAGCATTTTCCGGACTTCCTGTCAAAATGGCGGACTTCCGGTTTGTCAGGGGGCGTGGCCACAATAATGTTTTTTGGTTGTCGTCACGTGACGAATGTCTGTACCAAATCTCGTCGCTCTACGACAAAGTTTATGTTGGCCCCCTCCCCATAGGCGCAATGTATTTTCACTTTTGTAGGTGGCGCTGTCGCGCCATTTTTTATTTCCCCAAAACGAAACACATATTTTAATTAATTTTTCGCCGGATCTGAATTTTGGGCAAAGTTTGGTGAGTTTTCAACTATGTTCAGGGGGTCAAATTCCTGTTCAAAGAGCAGAAGAAGAAGAAAAAAAATAATAATAATATTTCCTGCAAAAACAATATAGTCGCTTTCGCGACTACAACATATTATACATTTTTGGAAAGCTTTCGACTTCCCCCACACACCCGTGGGGCTCGGAGGTGAATGACGAGCGCTTCGCGCTCGTCATCCACCTCCGTATGACAGTTGGCCATATACCCCCATTCATTTTGCAGCAATTATAAGTATAAGGGCCCCCACCAGAGGTGTGGGCAGTCACTGTTTTACACGGTGAGTTCACGTTTGACATGGGGACAGCGCTTCGCGCTGTTTTCGTGCGCTCCGCGCACCTCGGTTCAGTGCGCTGCGCGCACTGCGTTGCGATTACAATAGGCCCTTGCTACGGCAGGCCGCTCGGGCCTAAAAAGGCAATATCAGGGCTAGAGCAGGACTAAACCACATCTGAACCAGGCCAAAGGCAATACAGAATAACACAGTTTCATATGAGGAGCTTCTCAAACATGAGCCTCTGCTCAGTCCTCACAGCTGACCAAACACCTGTGGAGCCTGTTCTTATGTCCAGACCTCGCGCTTTATGTTAAAACTCAGTAAATTAAGCTTCTGTGTGCAGAGCCGTGGGAACATATTTTGGTTAGGGGGTGCTGAGGAACAAGATTGCACCCAAAAATGCCTTTTCTGTGCTTATCTCCTATGTATTACTATGACTGCATGTCATAGTAATACATGCGCAAACCATCCACCAGGGGGTGGTGCAGCACCTTCAGCACCCTGGGTTCCCACGGCCTTGCCTGTGTGATGGCGCGCTCATGTTTGCATTGTCATGTATTCAGCTTCTACTCATAACTCCTGCCATCGCAAAGAGCATCTCTGCTGCACTTGTATCTTTCCCACAAACGCAGATTGAATAAAGTCGACGGAGAAAGGAAGCTACAAAATGCACCTGTCAAATGAATTATTCAGATATTATTTGGCTCAGTTAGAGTCCAGACAGCGAGGTTTAACGCGCGTAACAACACTCGTGCTGCGGTGCAGTTTTCCTCAAACTCACGCAGCTTCGTCACATCACCCACTTTACAAACACAAACAGCTGTTCTTTACCTTGGAGGCGCTGGTCAGGCCTTTTGTAACAACGAAGACAGGGAAACACGCTGACGGTTCTGCTTCTGCATGTGATAATCCAAGCCAAACTCCCAAAACACGATGCACACATGGCCCTTGTGCTTCGGTTTGGTGAAATGTGTCAGTCCATCCAACGATAAGCCGCGGACACTGCTGCGCAAAGCGGTGCGGTGTCAATAAGGCCCAAAATATGTTTTTATGGAAAATGAGGAGTGGGCCATATTTGATTGTTTGGCCGGTCCCAGCCGCCCGATATACTGCTCAGCCCAGTGAGGGCTGCTACTCTGCAGCCGTGACTGTGGAAGTGCGGCCAGGCAAAATCAGTGGCCAGACCGGCCCTTTCCCCGACCGGTCCCTCGGGAAATCGCCCGACTCTCCCGATTAGCCACGCCGGCACTGACTCAGGGTGTGTAAATTAGACAGGAAATGTGCTAATAGTTACAGTATATAGTAAAAAGAGGTATGTAGAATGAGTAAAAGCAAAAATCTGTTTTGGCTAACAGCAATGTGGAGTTCATCAGTGTTGTTAGCAACTCCATGGTGCCTCCATGGAACATAGAACCGATTGGATATTTTGCTTATGGAGGACAGCCTAATGTTTCCTTGATGACACAATATATTTAAAGAAGTATATCAGAGCACTTCAACAGTAAATGTTGAGCTGTCACAATAAGTACTATATCAACAGCATTTTTCTACTGTATTACTTTATTTTTTACCCTGTAAGTACGTTGTTAGGCCCGAGCGGCCTGCCGTAGCAAGGGCCTATTGTAATCGCAACGCAGTGCGCGCAGCGCACTGAACCTAGGTGCGCGGAGCGCACGAAAACAGCGCGAAGCGCTGTCCCCATGTCAAACGTAAACTCACCGTGTAAAACAGTGACTGCCCACACCTCTGGTGTGGGCGCTTATACTTATAATTGCATGAAAATGAATGGGAGTATATGGCCAACTGTCATACGGAGGTGGATGACGAGCGCGAAGCGCTCGTCATCCACCTCCGAGCCCCACGGGTGTGTGGGGGAAGTCGAAAGCTTTAAAAAAATGCATAATATGTTGTAGTCGCGAAAGCGACTATATTGTTTTTGCAAGAAATATTATTATTCTTCTTTATTCTTCTTTCTTTCTTCTGCTCTTTGAGCAGGAATTTGACCCCCTGAACATAGTCAAAAACTCACCAAACTTTGCCCAAAATTCAGATCCGGTGAAAAATTAATTAAAATGTGTGTTTCGTTTTGGGGAAATAAAAAATGGCGCGACAGCGCCACCTACAAAAGTGAAAATACATTGCGCCTATGGGGAGGGGGCCAACATAAACTTTGTCGTAGAGCGACGAGATTCGGTACAGACATTAGTCATGTGACGACAAACAAAAAATATTATTGTAGCCACGCCCCCAGACAAACCGCAAGTCCGCCATTTTGACAGGTAGTCGGGAAAATGCTGAGTCAGCGTTTTCGCTGACGTCGCATTTTAACGAACTCCTCCTAGGGCGTTTCACCAAATGAGCCCAAAATCGCTCCAGCTCATCCCGAGATGTGGGGCATCAAAAGTTATCCAAATTTTTTGGCTAAGTTTTACGGTTTGTTTGCGGCGAAGCCGCAATCTTTACGAAGAATTTTGCGACTTTACGAAAACAACTAAATGCTCCCATTCGCACAAACGAACTCCGATTAAAAATCGGAAATATACATTTTATTGACCTTTCACCCCCGGACACAACCAATGTGAAAAAGTGAGATTTGGCGCGATAGCGCCCCCTCCAGGCTGAATAGAAAAAATGCATTATGGGAAAAAAATTAGTTTATCGGAAATGGATAAAATTCGGCACAATAATAGCTGATGGCATCCCAATCCAAAAACCCAATGAGACCCATACCGTATTTTGTACGGTGTTGCCATGGAGACGACCGAGGCTCACCATGTTAATCCAATAGGACTGACACACAAATCTCACATTATACACGATTACAGCTCGTTAGCGCCCTCTGTCAGGAGCGTGTGGACAGTAGTCATTGAAGTACGGCCCGTCAGGGCCGTACGATGCTGCTTGTGAAATAAAAAAGATTATGGGTGTGCGCTAGCGCCCTCTGCAGGTTGGAGCCATCATTCACATGGAGACGCAAAAAATGTCGTTTTGATGTTTACTCACAAAGATTAATGGCACATCAGGGCAATAAAATGTAGTGTGGCCACGTTGGCGCCCTCGGTAGGGTTATGGCGCGGCAATGGAGGCACTGAGGGAGGCCTCCATTACATGGTTGCTAGGCGACCAACAGGAGGTCGGCCATTTTGGAAAAAAATCGAGTAATCAGCGCCTTAGGCGCTATTTCTTGCCTTTGCCTCTTTTATAAACTCGATCTAGGGTGGCAGCGACATTATAACCACGTAGGGCGCGGCAGCGCCTCCCGGTTATTGCGGCGGCGTGCGGCAACCGGCGTCAACCGGCCAACGAACCCCCGCGAGGGCCTCTCGATGCCGCTTGCGGCTTTAATTTTTTTTCTTCTTCTTCTTCTTCTTCTGCTCTTTGAGCAGGAATTTGACCCCCTGAACATAGTTGAAAACTCACCAAACTTTGCCCAAAATTCAGATCCGGTGAAAAATTAATTAAAATGTGTGTTTCGTTTTGGGGAAATAAAAAATGGCGCGACAGCGCCACCTACAAAAGTGAAAATACATTGCGCCTATGGGGAGGGGGCCAACATAAACTTTGTCGCAGAGCGACGGGATTCGGTACAGACATTCGTCCTGTGAGGACAAACAAAATATATTATTGTGGCCACGCCCCCAGACAAACCGGAAGTCCGCCATTTTGACAGGAAGCCGGGAAAATGCTGAGTCAGCGTTTTCGCTGACGTCGCATTTTAACAAACTCCTCCTAGGGCGTTTCACCAAATGAGCCCAAAATCGCTCCAGCTCATCCCGAGATGTGGGGCATCAAAAGTTATCCAAATTTTTTGGCTAAGTTTTACGGTTTGTTTGCAGCGAAGCCGCAATCTTTACGAAGATTTTTGCGACTTTCCGAAAACAACAAAATGCTCCCATTTGCACAAACGAACTCCGATTAAAAATCGGAAATATACATTTTATTGACCTTTCCCCCCCGGACACAACAAATGTGAAAAAGTGAGATTTGGCGCGATAGCGCCCCCTCTAGGCCGATAACAAAAAATGCATTATGGGAAAAAAATTAGTTTCTCGGAAATGGATAAAATTCGGCACAATAATAGCTGATGGCATCCCGATCCAAAAAGCCAATGAGACCCATACCGTATTTTTTACGGTGTTGCCATGGAGACGACCGGGGCCCTCCATGTTATTCCAATGGGACTGACCCGCATATCTCACATTATACACGATTACAGCGCGTTAGCGCCCTCTGTCAGGAGCTTGTGGACAGTAGTGATTGAAGTACGGCCCGTCAAGGCCGTCCGATGCTGCTTGTGAAATAAAAAAGATTTGGGGCGCGCTAGCGCCCTCTGCAGGTTGGAGCCATCATTCACATGAAGACGCTAAAAATCTCGTTTTGATGTTTACTCACAAAGATTAATGGCTCATCAGGGCAATAAAATGTAGTGTGGCCACGTTGGCGCCCTCGGTAGGGTTATGGCGCGGCAATGGAGGCACTGAGGGAGGCCTCCATTACATGGTTGCTAGGCGACCAACAGGAGGTCGGCCATTTTGGGAAAAATAGAGCAATCAGCGCCGAAGGCGCCATTTCTCGCCTTTGCTCTTTTATAATCTCGACCTAGGGTGGCAGCGACATTATAACCACGTAGGGCGCGGCAGCGCCTCCCGGTTATTGCGGCGGCGTGCGATAGCGTGCAGTAACCAGCCAACGAGACCCGCGAGGGCCTCTCGATGCCGCTTGCGGCTTTAATTTGTCATTGTATTTCATGCTTAAGTACTTTTCAAACAAAGCTTTACTGTAATTTTTTAAAGCCACACCATGTAGAATTTTAACCAAAAAATCACATGTATTTATTTTATGATATTTTCATCATTGAAAAATACCTCATAAATGTACAAACAAACATGTGCCTTTGCTGTGAGCGGCTCATCTCTACTAAGACATGACTGTAACTTTACCAGGAGTGGGTACGTCTCTAAAACGTCTCCATGTCAGCAGAATTAGAGATTTAAACAGGTTAGGTTCTCATCCAAATCCATTCTTTGATTACCCGCTGTGGGTATTGAGCTGTATTGAGCTACTCATTAGGAGCATGTTTTGTACTGGTGCCGACAGTATAGTCCACAATGTTACGCAGTGTCCCTTTAACCTTTAGAGTTTGTTTCTATGGCATTAAAAAGACTTAATAATATCATTTATCGCAATTTTTTGTTGTCTAAATCAGTTATCACGACAGGCCAACATGGCAGAAGAACAGGCCATCATGAACATTACTACTCCAATAATCTTTAGATAAGAACAACATTATAATATGGTTAAAAGCTTCATATGTCTCCTTTCAAAACAAAGATGAAAAAAAAATCTAAATCAATATGCAAATCACTCCTAACCAACACCAAGATGCTAATGTGCTAAAATTCAAATGGAGCGTACATGTATTTCTGTTTTGAACCCTGTTTTGAACTCCAATTGGGATAAATCTACCATGACAGCACCAATACAGCCCCTCATTTATACCCACTGTTGCAACAATAAGTGTGTCCCAATGCATCCGCAGCCGGTTAATGCTAGACTGTGTGACCTTTAGTTGCTGATTTTCTCCCATTGATTGGTCACCTCCTACTCCATGAAGTTCAATTTAGCCCTAATTACTGCTGCATAGCTGAGCAGAGCCGCGTTAGCATAGTTTAACACTTTGTGCACACACTTAGCCGAGCTGCGGTGTCACATAGGATAATTGCTATTTTATACAAACATGCTATTTCAAATCTGATGCAATGTTTTGGCTCTATTGCCGTTTCCATATGTATGCACAGTGGAGTATACATATAGTTTAAGCTGAGTGAAGCAATTAGTGGCCACTTGACTGGCAATTAGCAAACTCTGGCTTTTTAACCTGTCATAGACCACCTAGTTTGATGCACTCTCGCCTGGCTAAATTAAACAGTAACCTCTCCATATTAAAATTATTTAAACGTACTGTGTCCAAATTGCTTATGTGAACCATCATTGGAATCAGAACAAAAAATATGCACATTTAGAAGGACATTGTGACAAAAATATGTAAAAAGGTTCTGCAGTTCTAAAATGAATTAAAAATATAGCTTTTTTATATATTAAAAATTAGACATAAACTGAAATGTATTTCCTGAAAATATACTTCATAGCACACACTCCAAATTGAGTACAGTTGTAACCTTACTGGTACTCAGAATGTGTAGTAGTTGGATTTGTAAACTTTTCAATGTGTTGGTGCTATATCTTATTAGCATTGTGCACAAACCTCTCCAAAGTGCCAAATGTTATAACGGCAAACATATTTTCACAAATGTGTCAAACAAAGTGCAACAGTAACAACAAACCTCCCAAAAATGTACTAAATCAACGCAAAAGTGGGCATTTTATTTCCCATATTTGTCTAAGTGCACAAAGGTGCGTCAGTCACACCCTTCTCCCGTAGCAAAATGGCCGCCTTGTTTATTCAGAAAAGAGCCCTTTACACGTCTTCATTCACTGCTGATATGGACTATGGCATATTGTTGGACAGAGACAATGGACCTCTACTCAGATGTACCACTGTCAACTGTGAAATCAATGGCCCTGCGGACATTTTCAACAAGTGTGTGCCTAATGTGGCTAACATGTAGCTAACGTGTCCTTCTGACATGCACTGAGCACTTCCAGCACAAATATCAATGGATTTCTTTGGGAAATGGCTAATTTTGAAGAGAATAGTATAAGGAAAAAGGGAAAAGAACTGGAATTGCCTAAAAGTTTGTTCACAAGATTTTCTCATTTGTGGCATAATTTCTTACTGTGAAAATTGATAATAATGAGCCAGATTTTCCCAAAAGAGTGTTTTGTTGAAATTGTTGTTGAATTATATTTTACTTGATTATTTTGGACCAAAAAAATCCAGTCAGCCTATGATTGGACCACAAATAATGTAATATGGATAAGAAATGCTTCATTGTAATGCTCTATTTGCATATGTTTTGTATTATTCTGTCCTTAATTAATGTTTTGATTTAAGTGATGGTGTTCCATTACTGGAATAGATGTTTTTGGGGGAAGCACCTGTTTATAAATTTGTGCCACATGTATTGGTTGAAATATAATTTTCCTAAAAACTGTATCAAAGTAAATGGAACTGGAGTCAGTCCCTGATCAGGGACAACAAGTCCTGAACAAGTTGGTGGATGAGGTTTTCTTGTTATTGTGTTACAATGAAGCGTAAAAATAAGACATTAATTAAACATTTCAGATGAGATGTTTGCAAAAGATGATTTGATTATTCCAAAATATATAAAAAATGGAAAATAAAATGAAGACAATGACAAGTTAAGAGAGCATATGCATATCCAAGGAATACTGTAGGCTCCCTGTCACAATGGATCAAGGTCCTGGTATAACAGCCATCATCCAGACCTTTCCCAGCAGATTTAGACAGTTTATTTGGTATTATTGTTGTAGCAAGATTCTAACATGAATCCTCTTGTGTGCACCGATGACCGGAGCAGCAGGGCAAAAGCAAAACTTAGATAGGTATGTACTTAAAGGAACAGGCCACCTTAATAACTCCGATAGAATTTTCTGAGCGGACGTCGAAGTGCTCCTAAGGTGTTATTACGCCTTACAATATAGTATCACTTTTTATCCGCTTATACAATCGTTTCATTTTGTGTAACTACATTTGTATCGTGTAACTGCTCACGTAATCGTATTTGAATAGGGAAAACGTGGAAGAGCTTGGTCGCTTCTAATTTCACCCCCCGTTTGGCCCCATAGAGGAGAGGCTAAATGCTAACAACATCTTTGGTCTTTTTGCGTGACTGAGCGCACGCACCAGGACCAGACAGGTACGCTCAGGTAAGAGCATTATCTCAGTGAGGAAAAAACGGCGGCCCGTTCCTTTAAACATGCTAATCAGCACGGAGGAGGTGGATTGGCCATGGCCATGGGATTAGAAGAAGTAATGGGAAGCGCTGTGTGACGTATGCCGGAGGGTGTAGGAGAGAGACGATGAACTGACTGACTGATTTAAATAAACACACAAATGAAACAAAACACGCTTTTCATGAGGATGACATTATGTTATAGTGTATACAGTCAGTCACAGAGACAAAATGGCATCTCAGTTCGGGGCTATATCAATTCAAAGTGCCTCTAAGTGTGCCTCTAATTTGCACAACATTTCACATTTATGAGCTACTCATAATAACAAACTAACATAAAAAACTAGTGTGAATAATTTTCTGTGTGACTAAAACTAGACCAAAGCAAAACACCAAAAAGTAATGCATAAAATTAGCCCACAATCTTTAACAAAGAAAAGGGTGAAGTGTGGGCTCTTACTCTTCAATTATTGACATGTCTGGGGCCACAAAGGCAATCACAGACACTCTCTCCAACAATAACACATTAAATCTCAGTAAGTCCAGGCTTTTTCCATTTCTTTCTAGCGGTCTCAGCTCTCCTCCTCCGTGGCGAGGGCAGTTCGGTGAACAAGTGGCCCTTATCAAGCGTGCAGCGGAGGAGATACCTGTGACAGCCGACATGTCTGAGAGCCCAGTGCTTAATCTCCAGTGTCAGAGAAAAGCAGCCGCATCGCGCGAGTTACAGGGGCGTGACCGCGGCCGACGAGCGGACCAGACATAAAAGGGGAAAAATAGCGGGACTCAAGGGTATGTGATGTTATTCTGATTTGCCTCAGATGGAGGGCTGTGACACTGTCCCGTGATATGGACCTTAAATGCAATAAATACATTGTTTTCTATATATGTACCTCAACGCAGCATGAGAGTCCTCGCCGATCCCTTAATCGCGTCAGAGACTTCTCCAAAACAAACACGGGGCCGCATCTGTGATTGATGGGTGCCCTGTTAATAGGCCCTCGAGTCCGACGCGGTGCACAGAAAACCTGGGTGAAAAGACGAGGGTGAGCGGATCGATACGGGCTCGGAAGCATGTTCGGGGCATCGCAGTGGAATCGGGACGGATGACAGCTGCCGGTGATGTATTTGGCAATCTAATTTTAACACCAAGAAACTGGCCCGATAGGGCTGCGCGCCGGGAGAATCGTGGGCCGCCAGATTGAGTTGTGGAGTTGCAGCGCAGGTGTAGGTGTGAGAGCAGGGGTTTCAAAGGGGTGATACATCTAAATCTGTTTGACCAATGGTTGTGTTATGGCAAAACAATTGACTTAAATGATTCAGGTCACACTGTACATTGTTTTTCATTAACCTCTTACTTTCATGAACCTCCTATTTTCTCCAGTGTGGCTTTGCCCAAATCTAAAAGCTTCTTGACTGGAGTTTACAGCCTATAGGTCAGAGTGATGCCTCATTTGAAAGCTAAAGTCGGATCTCTTTCCTCGCATTGTTGCCGTGTTGTTGACACTTTTTGTGTTGTTTTTTTTCCCAGCGCTTTTTTACCAATTTTTCATCGCGTATCTGTCACTTTTTTTTTTTTTTTCGCTCTTTTGCGGGGGGGTTTTTCGCCTTGTTTTTGTGACTTTTCTGTCTCGTTTTTGTCGCTCTTTTGACGCTTTGTTCAAGAAGCTTATAGATTTGGGTAAAGCCAAACTGGAGAAAATGTGCTTGGTTAAGGCGGGGGTTAAGAGGTTACCCAGAAAGATTAAAGTTGTCTTGCCACCATATAGGGAAGTATTGCAAATGCAGCAATTTGTTGAAAAAAATAAAAATAAATAAAAGTATAAAGCACAATAACTTTTCTGCCATTTTTCCTCCACTGTCTGACAAAGCTGTACAAGCACCCAAAATATGGATATAATTATCAACTCAACTACCTCCACATTACACAAGAAAGTTGCTTAACCTCCATTTTCTCCAGTGTGGCTTTGCCCAAATCTAAAAGGTCACAGCCTATGGGCCAGTGTAACGGCTCATTTGAAAGCTAAGACCTACAAAACTGCTGTAAGTGCGTTGTCGTCACTTTTTTTTTTCATCGCTTTTTTTTTCACTTTCTCTGTTCCGTTTTCGTCACTTTTTCATCTCTTTTCTGTCGATCTTTTGTCACGTTTTCCTCCCCATTTTCGTTCCGTATTTGTTGCTATTTTGACCTTTTTTTTTCCGCAGAAGCTGTTAGATTTTAATAAAGCCTAGAGAACTAGAGAAAATGTGCTCGGTTCAGGTTTTGTATATGTTTGAGTGATTATGCTGCCTATATAGTGTCAAATTTTATTGCAATTATTCTTGTTACATTTTATTTTATTTTGTAATCTTTCGCCTGCTCACTTTGTCTAAGGATGGATTGTGATTTCTCATAAGTCAGTATAATAATAATAATAATAATGGGTTTTATATAGCGCTTTTCTGGACACTCAAAGACGCTTTACATTGCACTATTCATTCACTCCAAACTTGGTGGTGGTAAGCTACTATTGTAGCATCAGCTGCCCTGGGGTAGACTGACGGAAGGCAACCAGTCTGTGCCATCAGCCCCTCACCACCACCAACCACTCACTCACTCACTGCATTTGCTAGGCTTCCTGGTGTTACCAAACGGTCTCCCATCCAAGTACCGACCAGGCCCTTCCTGCTTAGCTTCCAAGGTCTGACGGGACCGGGCAGAGCAAAGGTGGTTTGGCCACAGAGCATAATATAATATATTTACTAACGCGTTTGAAGTTTTAAACTTTAAACTCTATTTCGAAAAAAGGTAAACTGACAAAAGTGCAAACCCGATATGGTGTAAATTAAGCTCGGGGACTAAATCATTATTAATTCTCCCTCCAATTTCTCTCTTTTTAAGCAGCCCACAGCGCCTCTCTCCAACTGGCCCCCTGCTCCCTCCGTGGGTGTGTGTCTGAATGAGGCTTGTTGGAGGAGCGATGAATCCCTCCCCTGTTCTGCCCCGCGTTTCTGGGCCATGGCAGCGGCGCGGAGCCCTGAGCGTCTGAGCGGAGGGTGCCAGGTGCCAGCTGGGAGGGAGCGGAGCAGGGCAGAGCAGAGGGCTAATCCTGGTCCCCATCGGCCGGTCCCAACACCACACGGGGATCCAAACCCACGCTGGAGGACGGCCCGTTGGCCACGCTCTGCCGCCGGGGGCATCTACGTCTGACAGCTAGTTATTTGATCAGGGAGTCACAGGGCAAAGGAGGGACCGGAAAGATTTTTTAACTTTCCTTTTGTCACCTGCAGCATGGACCTGATCAGAATGAATTGATATTTCCAGTTCGGTTTTGTCCAAATCTAAAAGCTTCTCGACTGCAGCTCACAGCCTGTGGGCCAGTGTCACACCATCATTTGAAAGCTAAGGCCTACAAAACTGATTGTAACTTTTTGGCTGCGTCGTTGCTCCTTTTTTGTCGCATTTTTTAAACGTTTCTGTTGTGTTTTCGTATTCATTTTTGTCGTGTTTTTGTCACATTTTTGTCACTCTGTCTTGTTGATTTTTAGTTGCATTTTTGTCACTCTTTAGTTGTGTTTTTGTCGCTGTTTTGCCGCGTTTTTTGTCTCATTTTGTCGTGTGTTTTTGTTTCGCTTTTTTATTATTGTGTTATTGTTGCTTTTTCAACACCTTTGTCCACTTTTTTGCGTTTAGTATTGGGTAACGCCAAACTAGAGAAAATGTGCTCGGTTAAGGTGGGGGTTAAGAGGTTAAACGGCTCGTTCTTTAATGCTCACTTAACCATTGTCATATTAGTTTCCATGGTGATATTTGATAGTTGTACTGAGCATTTCAACAACAATATTGCGACATTTCACTACACCAGATTTAACACAGCAAGCTTTATTAACCTCTTAACCCCCATCTTAACTGAGCACAGTTTCTCCGGTTTGACCTTACCAAAAAAATGAGACGTAAATAAAGATGAAAACGCAACAAAGTTATGGGCTGTAAGCTCCAGTTGAGACGTTTTTAGTTTAGTTAGTATAGATTTGGGTAAAACTGAATAACTCTTTTTTATGAACTGTACCACTCCCTCCCCTTTTTTTATTTCTTTATTTTTATTTTTATTTATGTTTTTGTCTTCTTGTTGTTGTTGTTTTTTTTTTTTTGTATAATTCGTTTTTTATGTGTGTCATGTATTGTATTTCTTTCTGGCCTGTCTATAAAATAAATAGAAATAGAAGAAAAGAAAAAAACTGAATAACTAGAATCAAATAGAAAAATGTTAAGCAATCTATTTTTGTGCGTCTTCCTCTTCGCCAGCAGAACTTCTTTCCAGGTTGAAATTGTACATCATCCACTGACAGCTATGGGTTGGATCTCTCCGATTACCACTGTATGTAACCCGTCTCCATTCACTTACGGCTATACGCTCTCACTCCGTTTATAAAAAGTCCCCGTCGGACGGCTGTAAATCATGTAGCAGTTCCTCCGTTTGAGCCGCGCATCCATCTCCCCGCCGTATTGAGCTAAATTAAATTCTGCTGTGTTCGCCGTGGACGCGAGCAGGAAACCCGGGCCGTGCACACGCCGAATGATAAATCCAATCTTTAAGTATTAATCAGTGTGATGCTTGTTGTTGGGATCCAGCCATAAGCTAAATGCGTACAGGCTCATACATTAGGCCGGACATCGACTGGATTTAATGTGGGAAACGCCAAGGACTTCGAGACGATTCTTTAGGACAAAGGCACAAGGACTTCTGAGGTCACGCTGTCTCGATCGGGGCGAAGTGGGAGTTAAGGGAAGGGGACTGCAGAACTCCCACAGTTCTGTGGCACTGGGATTGAAAACATTTTTTTAACCCCCACATTTTCTATAGTTTTGCCCAAATCTTAAAAGCTTCTCGACTGGCTGAGGCCAAGGCCTGCAAAACTCATCTAAGCTTCTTCCTATGTTTTAGTTGTTTTGTTGCTTTTTTGACACATTTTTATCATGTTTTGTCAGCTTTTTTTTTTTTGCTTTTTGTTTAATTTTTGTTAAGTTTTGGTCACATTTTTCTCTGCCTTTTTGCCAAATTGTTATTACGTTTTCTTTCCCTTTTTGTCACATTTTTATTTTTTCTTTGCCTTTTTGTCACATTTTTGCTACATTTTCATGTGTGTGTGTGTGTGTGTGTGTGTGTGTGTGTGTGTGTGTGTGTGTGTGTGTGTGTGTGTGTGACCAAGCCACAAAAATGTGTGACCAAAACAAGTCAAAAAAGCTACAAAAACGTGATGAAAACACAACCAAAGAGGACGAAAACGTGACAGTCATAACAAGGAAGAAGCTAAGATGAGCTTTGTAATGAGGGCGTAAGTTTTTAGATTTGGGTAAAGCCAGACTGGAGAAAATGTTAAAGCAGGGGGTTAGTGGTTAAAGGTGGGGCATAATGTAAAAATCCATGTTTAAGACTTTTTCACTATATGAACTCAAAGCACAACTCCTTGAATTGAGGCAGCAACATCGTAAACAAGCTTAAGTCGGGAATGTGAGAAAACTCTTTACCAAACGTTCACACAAAAACCTTACAAATCTATTACCACACATGGCAGCATATGGGTCAATGTCAAAGGACGGCATGTTCCGCAGTTTAATTGCAAACCAAAAGAGAATCTGGGTCACGTGGAGTTATTTCACATCCAGCACAAATACCGTAAAACTTCATGAATACACGCTCCCATAGCAACACCTTTGACATGATGCAATTAGTGCTAGGAATCGACAGCGTGTCATTATATTATTAATTAAGTACAATTTGTTTTTTTTTGCATAGCCTATACTTTTGCATAATTCTAGTAACTTCAATGAAAGCTACTGAAGATGTTTTACTGAAATTACAACAAAGAGGATATACATCAAATGAAAATAAAATAAAACATCAAGTTACAAAATGGTTTTACGGCGACTGCGTAACATTTTGGACTATACTGTTGCCATCAGTACAAACAATGCTCCCAATGAGCAGCTGAACACAGAACATGTTATTACTGCAGTGGGTAATCAAAGAATGGCTTTAGATGAGGACCTAACCTATTTAAATCTCAACTTCTGCTGCCTTTAGTCGACATCTCCATGGAGATGAGCTTGATACCACCCCCGACTGAAAAGCTCCGGTCAGGGGTGGTATCAAAAAACTAAAATTCTTTCAGTGCCAACTTTCGGTTCTTGTTCTCTCCAGACGTCAATATATGACCCACAGTGAGTCTAAAAAAAGCAACATGAACGTGTGCGCAGATAATGAGCCGCTTCAGAGAAAATGGAGCAAAGCAAAGCTATAACTTATACTGTAGCTATAACTTAAAGCTATAACTTAAAGCTATAACTTAAAGCGAAGCAAAGCTATAACGTACTAAACCTTTGTAATAGAGATGACGCAGCCATGGTCTGCGGCTGGACTGAGCCAGGACTAAACCAGGATTTACACAGGTTGTAAAACCCAGAGCTAAACTAAACCAGTTATTATAAACCAGGACTGAATAAGAAACTTGAGTTTTTAGGCAAATTGAAAACAAAACAGAGCAGTGACAACAAGAAAGACGGGTTTACCTTTAGCGACAGACCCGGAGGCTGAGTTTACGAGCTGTTGTTACAACTTTACAAGCAGCTGCAGCGAGGGGAATATCAAAGATTGTTTGTGGAAAAGTGAGCGCTCAGTCTGTATTAGACATTTTTGGTACAGTTTTTGTAGATTATTAAAGTGAAAAGTGAAAGTGCTTCGTCAAAGCGCAGTGTGTTTAGAAAAGTTTATCTGAAAGAAACCCGTGCCATGATGTGGATCTGTCTCTGCAACTCAGGAGGTAATAACGTCCTTTCATTCTTTTTATCACTGCTTAAGTGGAAATTGTGCTCAAAACACGAAGTTACAGATCAGAATCAGAATCAGAATAGGTTTTATTGCCATTGTTATGAACAGGTTCACAACTAGGAATTTTACACGGTACATTCGCGCAGATGCGCTAAACGCACCAGGGCAGCCGTACAAGGCGCCCCTTATTGTTGCTGGAGAAATAAATTTACAATAAAGCAAAGCACATACATAAGACAATTATACACAAGATTATGATAATACACGTTACGGGCGGAAAACCCGCTGGAACTTTTTCATTGGTACATTAGGGAGGGAGGGACCTTAGGTAAGATAAAGATGTGAGAGTGAGAGTGAGAGGCGGACAGAGGGAGGGGGGTAGGTCAGGGCAGGTCATCTATGGTGTTATGTCGGAGGCTCCTGGCCTTGGAGTGTTGTGTATGTCTAATCGCCGTAGATGACAATGCTGCGGCCTGTGGAGCTTCTGTTTGGCTGTTTTAGGACTTTCCCTGAATGACACTTTTTTATACACGTTATTTTAATTGAATTAAAATGACATAGGCACCGGAAAAAGTACCGTTAAGGCACCGGCACCGAAAAGCAGGTATCGTTAAAGTAGTGGTATCGGAAAAAAAATAAACAGTATCCATCCCTAGTCATAACTTAGGAAAGATGAGCCGCTCACAGCAAAAGCTCATGTTTATTTGTACATTTATAAGGTGTTTTTCAATTATGAAAACATCTGCCATGAAGCAAAAGCTTGTATTTCAATGGTATTTATTGGGTGGCTTTAAGGTTGAACCTCTTAACCTCTGAACCCACATTTGTTCCAGTTTGGCTTTACCCAAATCCATCCATCCATCCATTTTCTTCCGCTTTATCCGGGGCCGGGTCGCGGGGGCAGCAGTCTCAGCAGAGATGCCCAGACTTCCCGATCCACGCACACCTCTTCCAGCTGTTCTGGGGGGACCCCGAGGCGACACCAGGCCAGCACGGAGACATAGTCCCACCAGCGTGTCCTGGGCCTTCCACGAGGCCTCCTCCCAATAGGACATGCCTGGAACACCTCCCGAGGGAGGCGACCAGGAGGCATCCGATACAGATGCCCTAGCCACCTCAGCTGGCTCCTTTCGACGTGGAGGAGTAGCGGCTCGAATCCGAGCTCCTCCCGGGTAACTGAGCTCCTCACCCGATCTCGAAGGGTGCGCCCAGCCACCCTGCGAAGGAAACTCATTTCGGCCGCTTGTATTCGCGATCTTGTCCTTTCGGTCATTACCCAAATCTCATGACCATAGGTGAGGGTGGGAACGTAGATCGATCGGTAAATCGAGAGTTTTGCCGCTTGGCTCAGCTCCCTCTTCACCACAACAGTCCGATACAGCGACCGCATCACTGCTGACGCCGCACCGATCCGTCTATCGATCTCACGCTCCATCCGTCCCTCACTCGTGAACACGACCCCGAGATACTTGAACTCCTCCACTTGAGGCAAGGACACCCCACCGACCTGAAGCGGGGAAGCCACCTTTTTCCGGTGGAGAACCATGGCCTCAGATTTGGAGGTGCTGATCCTCATCCCGGCCGCTTCACACTCGGCTGCAAACCGCCCCAGTGCGCGCTGGAGGTCCTGATTTGAGGAAGCCAACAGAACAACATCATCTGCAAACAGCAGAGATGAGATTCTGAGGTTCCCAAACCGGACACCCTCCGGCCCCTGGCTGCGCCTAGAAATTCTGTCCATAAAAGTAATGAACAGAACCGGTGACAAAGGGCAGCCCTGGCGGAGCCCAACACGCACCGGGAACAGGTCTGACTTACTGCCGGCAATGCGAACCAAGCTCCTGCTACGGTCATACAGGGAACGGACAGCCCTTAGTAGAGGGCCCCGTACCCCATACTCCCGAAGCACCCCCCACAGGGCACCACGAGGGACACGGTCGAACGCTTTCTCCAGGTCCACAAAGCACATGTGGACTGGTTGGGCGAACTCCCACAAACCCTCGAGCACCCGATGAAGGGTATAGAGCTGGTCCAGTGTTCCACGACCAGGACGAAAACCGCATTGTTCCTCCTGAATCCGAGGTTCGACTATTGGCCGGATCCTCCTCTCCAGCACCCTGGAATAGACCTTACCAGGGAGGCTGAGAAGTGTGATCCCTCTGTAATTGGAGCACACTCTCCGATCCCCCTTCTTGAAGAGGGGGACCACCACCCCGGTCTGCCAATCCAGAGGCACTGTCCCCAACCGCCACGCGATGTTGCAGAGACGTGTCAGCCAAGACAGCCCTACAACATCCAGAGACTTAAGGTACCCGGGACGAATCTCATCCACCCCCGGGGCCTTGCCACCGAGGAGCTTTCTAACCACCTCGGTGACTTCAGCCTGGGTGATGGACGAGCCCCCCTCCGGGTCCCCAGCCTCTGCCTCCTCATCGGGAGACGTGACGGTGGGATTGAGGAGATCCTCGAAG
Source organism: Proterorhinus semilunaris (assembly GCA_021464625.1). NCBI lineage: Eukaryota > Metazoa > Chordata > Actinopteri > Gobiiformes > Gobiidae > Proterorhinus > Proterorhinus semilunaris. The sequence goes on along the minus strand of CM038353.1, from coordinate 11,277,863 downwards.
TACTCCTTCCACCGCCCGACCACCTCCCCAGTCGAGGTCAGCAGCCCCCCACCCGCACTGTAAACAGTGTTGGTGAAGCACTGCTTCCCCCTCCTGAGGCGCCGGATGGTTTACCCAAATCGAAATAATCTAATCTTTTCTTCTTGAGAAAAGTGTGAAAACAGTGACAGAAATGACAAAACGTTTTTACAAAAGCCATGAAAGTGCAACAAAAATGTGACAAAAACGTGACGCAAAAAAGCGAGGAAAGTGCGACGTAAAGGTGACAAAAAACAACACAAAAGGGGCGAACGTGTGAGGAAAACACAATGAAAAGGCAAAAAAAAAATGAGAATGAAGAAGAATGTGACATAAGCGACGGCAGCGCGGCCACAGTGCAAGTCTGTCAGCTCCAATTGAGAATATTTTAGATTCGGGGTAAAAAGCCGCACTGGAGAAAACGCACTCCATTCTTCATGATTACCACTCCAATGCGGGTGGTAATCAGTTAACCATTGTACATAGCTACAATCCTTTCACTTTATCCTTGACATTATTAAAGTCTGATTCACCGTTTTAAAGAGTATATTTCAACCCACTTCATGCTCTGACCCTTTAATTCGCGTCCATACCCACTGGGTTGAAGCTATAGGAGCTGCTACACCACATCCCCGGCTAAAGTTCCTCTTGGGTGCATGTCTTTTGAGTGCGGCTGCCTTCTCCTTTAACCATGTCGAGCTCTGAGTCTGACAGACAGACTTTAGCCCGGTCAGACACGGCGGCTCTCGAGGGCACTCCTGTTTGAGTGAAGGATTCCTGCGGTTCACTTCAAGGTATATCTAACTTTAATCCGCCCCGAGCCCTGTAGTTGGAGACTCTTAAGCATGAACAATGATGCAAAACAGTCACATTTAGATCAATAATTGCACATTTTAGAAGATATATGGGGTTAGATTGTAGTACTTTCAACTAGAGCAAGTGTGGCTTTAATAATTTAATTTAATTTCATTTAGTTTCTTTTCGCTCCCACCGACCTCAATTTGGGATATTTATATGTATTTATGTGTTTGAGCATGTTGACCTCCTGAACCGAGCCCATTTTTCTCCAGTTTGGCATTACCCACATCTAAAAGCTTCTTGGGGGGAAAAAAAGCATCAAAACAGCGACAAAAACGAGAAGAAAATGAGGATGAAAAAGCAACGAAAACACAACAAAAAAAACTGACAGAAAAGTGATGAAGTGCAGCAAAAAAAGGGCCAAAAACTCAACAGAAATGTGGCAAAAATTTGATGGAAAAGGATACTGGCCTATTGTACATGTTTTTTAGTGGTAGGTGAAACCAGAGGAAACTGGAGCAGGCACCTTGGAGACCATGCAAACTGCACACAGACAGGACCCAGGCGGGAATCGAACCCTGGACCTTCTAGCTGTGAAGCACAAACACCAACCCCCCACGGCTTAACCCTACAATAAAAAACTCAACCATTTGAATCACCTCTCCTCCGTGTGCATGGATTCTAAAGGTTGAAGAAGTTACTCCAGTGCGCGTAATCAATGGCACCAAGTCAATTTACAACCAATGTCTTTAACCATTTCACGCGATCCATTCGAACCAATACGATCCCATTAAGAGGAATGGGACCGTTAAAGCTGGTCCCATCAAAATCAGATACTGTCTATGCCACTGTTAGGCACTACTACTTAAGTACAGTTTCGGAGTGATCGCGCCCCATAAATTTGTGGCTGACGGCGCTCCGATGTGTCGTTTTAGCTCCGGGCTATTCTTCACCCCTGCCCCCTTCAATATAGATGCTCCCAATTGTACCAACACTTAGCTGACAGCACCTGATAAATGCCTTGCTGTTTTAATGTCTAGTAAAAAGGGCCCAATGCAATCTAGTGAAGGGAGGGGGGGAATGCCAGCCAAGCACTTGTCATAGGAAAGTGCAGTGGAACTCGTAATGGGAAAAAGGGGAAACGTCTATTGCGTTTGTGTAGCTTTTGATTGAGGTGGTTAATCTGCTGCAGCACATCCTGAAGGGGAATTTTCACAGCTTTTAAAGTTTGACGACGTGTCTCGCCCCCGAAGCCAGTGCAAACACGGTGAGTCGCAATCATTAAAGGAATACCCGAGGAAGATGTTTGAAAGCCAACACTAGCACCAGAGCCGAAATAGGAACCGGGCCAGACACGGAACACGCGTCATTGTGGCTCATAGACCCGCTTTTGAGCACCTCAGTGTCGCCATTTCCTAATCTATAACCTGGTCAACAAGCTGAAAAGATGATCTCGTAGGATACGCACGGCGGCGCAGCGGTGAGCACTCGCGGGTTCGATCCCCATGGCTGGACGGCGCCTGCTCTGTGTGGAGTTTGTATGTTCTCCAAGGTGCCCGCTCCGGTTTCCTCCAGGCGCTCCGGTTTCCATTAACCTCTTACCTCCCGCCTCCACCGAGCACATTTTCCCCAGCTCGGCCTTACCCGAATCTAAAAGCTTCTCTAGCACAACAGTGTAATGCCTCATTTGAAAGCTGAGGCCCGCAAAGCTGACCCTAACTTTACTGTCGCGTTTTCGTCACATCTCTGTAGCGTTTTCATATATTTTTTTTCTCTTTGGTTCGTGTTCCTGTTGCTTTTTCAGCGCTTTTTTTTTTTCATCACGTTTTTTGTCACATTTTTGTCACCGTTTTGTTACATTTTCATCCTCGTTCCTCTTGCTACGCTGCCAAACTGCAGAAAATGTGCTCGTTCAGGTGGCGGTTAACAGATTGAAAACACTGGGTGACCATGTCCGTGAAAGTACTACAATGATAAGTATTGGAAAAATGAAGTAATACATTCATGTTTTACAAATACTTAGCCTCTGTTTACGGGTACTGCTGCTCACTAGATTTTATTTATTTGAACAGGGACAGTGTACAATATACATTAGCCTCAGAAAGGAGAGATGCATTGTACCAGGTTATAGCACTTGTGCTAATTTCCACCTGTAGTCCCTGGGCCTATTGTACATGTTTTTAGTGGTAGGGGAAACCGGAGTACCCGGAGGAAACCTACGCAGACACGGGGAGAACATGCAAACTCCACACAGAAAGGCCCCGTCCAAGTGGGAATCGAACCCCGGACCTTCTAGCTGTGATGCACGAGCGCTAACCGCTGTGCTACCGTGCCGCCGGATCTACAGCCAAGTAACGCTACAACTATTACTTTACCTCTTGATTGAAGACGTACATATGCCACACTCTGAAAACTGTTTTATACAAGAGCACAATTAGGCAGCGGTAAACTTCCTGCCATGCCATCCCTGCCACGCTCCCCCCCCCCCCCCCACACATTATTTACTTAGCCCGCATGTGGAATCTACCCGTGGTTTGTTCAATCAGAGGTGAGGACAGCGCGACGAGGGGGATTCTGGGTCGTTTTCCGGTCGAGGGCTCAAGCCTGTGCTGAGGTGGGCTCTTTACTGCTGTGTCAGGGGCGGGATGTGGGCTCTCTCACAGCCTCTCCTTCACTCGTCATGTTTTCCAAAGCGAGCTCTAAGCAGCTAAGAAAACACACGTCCGCCCTGCTCTGAGAGGGCCAGCCGCTCGCCATGACCAGGAGTTCAAATATACTTTAGCTACACAGTGTAACATTACATAAGAAGTGCCCACGGAAAAAAGTCGATTTGTATTATTATTATTATTATTGGAGCACTGGCGCGCCTTAAAGGGACCCCAGGAACACTGGCGGTCATTAAAATGGGCAGCGAATGGGGATCCAAACAATAAACGCGCAGGAGAGAATTGTAACTCGTAATAAAAATGAAGTTTTGGACGAGAGCTCAACTTTATTCGCTTTAAGTCATGAATTACTGTACTGGCCTAGCTACGCCCACTGCCGCAACTAATAGAAGACTATCCTTGATGCTTTCCTTTCACTAGGACATTATGCTATTACTCGTAGGTTTTCCAATATAAAATAAGAACACAGAAAAACACTCTCTTTCTGAAGGCCGTCATTACATCCCACGTATAAAATGCACAGTGGTTTTACAACTCCACCAGTGTCAGTGAAAAGCCTCACATCCACACAAGTCTCTGTCTTTAGTTTCTCCATAGCCAAGTCATTACCATAATCTCCATTTGCCCACTATTTATCACGTCCGTGTGTAATTTAGTGACCAATTTCCTGCTTTCAAGCTTCGTGTTAAAACGTGCGAGGACACAATGGGAGCATTAAGTATAAATAATATTTATTTAACCGCACGGAGCAGAGAGGGTCTGGTTGTAGATAGCCATTGTGTTAGCGTCAGAGAATATGAATGCGCCGGTCGCTGATAGGGGGCCCCGGTGTATCGCTGCAGGATACCGTTTATGAAGGCTGGATTAATCCCGTGTCCTCAGGCTATTCAATAAACACCGAGCCTCTCGGTATCATAAGATATTAAAGAAGAGCCTGGTCCCACTTTTGTTATAGGCAAGACACTTCACCCGCCTCGCTGTATGAATGCGGTGTGACAGTGAGTGATTGGCGCTACCCCAGGGCAGCAGTGGCTACTTATAGCTTAGACTAGGGGTGGGCGATATGACAAAAATCACGATTTTTGAATTATAAACACACGATTTCGATGTTATCATGATTTTTTTTTTCATAATAACAAAAATAACTTAAATTACACACTGAAGAAGAAAAAGGTTGAATGAATATACTAATTTATTCAACTTTGTGATAATCAACACAGCAAAAATAGACTTAGAACTAACTCTATGCATTAAAAAAACACAATAAAACTGCAGACAATAAAAGCTAAATATTAACACTATGCTAACGGCTTGTTGTTAGCGTCCGTTGCTGTTTGGCATCTTCATCATGACGTCAAGCTGCTGTGTCTGACCCTTTCACAATAAGAGTATTGCTAAAAACGATAACCTGCAGTGACGTTTATTGTGAAAAAGGTAAACCGGAAGAACAATACGAGACTGCGATTCACCGAAGTTGGAGAACTCTTATATTTTCAAAGACGTGGATGGTGGATCGTAAGACGGTCCGGTATCGTCATATCGCTTTGGACTTAATGAATAATGACAAATACATGCTTTGGGGAACTTATCAAGCTTGGAAATCACAGTTAAAAATGGAAATCATGGGTTATTATACATGCTAATAAAGTGTGGGTATGCCAGTTAAACACGGCTCACAGTGATACTGAAAGATGGGTCAAATGCCGAGGACATATTTTCCTGTGGGGACAATGAAATATACCTCAGTTGGCCGTAGGAATTAATTCAATTGAAATAAGACATCTATATCCACTTGTAGTTAATATGAATTTGATTTAAAAGTCAATTGAAAAAATGAAGTGCACGGACCTGCCGAAACTACATAAGAACATGTGTACGTTATTTGACACACTGAGCGATTAAAAGGACTAATCCCACTTTTGTTGATGCATCAAAGAGCACCTACTACATCATGTACAGCATTATGCGAGCGGCCAATTAATTCAGCATTATCCAGCTCTCAAAGGGCTGTTTTAATATCTGTTGTGGTATTACGCAGTGATGTATGGCCCCATTAATCCTGGACAACACAAACCCAAATGAAGCTCTTTCTTCAATATCTCGAGGTGCCACATGGAACAAATCAATATTTGTTCTTTCGCACAAACTGCCACCTCCAATTTGACGGCGGCGCCATTACTCTGAAAGAAGAAGAAAAAAAATCTTCACATGCTCCAGACTCACAATCTACCATGAGTTTGACGACAGATTATGCAGGGTGTTTCTGGAAGAAGAGAGTGATTTTTTTTTTTCTTTCTCTCTGCTGATTTTCTGAAGGGAACATCAACACGGGGAAGTTTTCATTACTTGTATGAGAAATGTGAGGAAATAGACAAGGCTTTATAATAATACTGCAGGTTTAGAGGAGTGCAAGTTATGCATTTTGTTGCAAGCGTGTCGAGGATTTGAGAGACACTGAAACACGAACTGCTAAATAAGAACCATGTGCATATCCGAGCATGTTTTACATATTCATGAAGACATGTGTGTGGTTTGTAGTCATTATATAGCTGGGTTGCAGGTGACATCACAGCATTCCAAAGGCCAATACTATTATATGGAGGAGAAATGAATTTGTTTTTTGAGGACATTTTTGGTCGTGTACAGAGAGATCATGGACCCAGTGACTGATAATAATGATCATTTTTGTAATTCATACTCTTTCTTTTGAGCTACGACTTGTGAAAGTGTAATGTTGTTAATAGGAAAAACTGGGTCCTGCCCCCCGCTGGGTCCAGTGACATCATCACATTCTAGAACCTGCAACCCAGCAATAGCCTAAATAATAGCAATAGTAGCTAATTGCGGCCATTTAAATTGCAATATTGACCGAACCGCGAATATTCTGCCCTATTTAGTAGCGTTCATTTCAAAAGGGGAAACCGCGGAGGGTTTCAGTTGGGAAGCTGAGGGCAGTACCTAAGTCCACACTATTGCAAACTTAACAAAACACACACACACGTTTCCTCGGTGCCACGTCGCGTTCGGTTACAGCAGCAGGACTGCCACCCCCTTTGTGAATCTGCCTCAGGGCACATGCTCGCGCTATGACCGCAGCATGCACGTGTAACGGTGTGACAGTGTGCCTTCGGGAGTCCGTTTCCCAGACCCGTATTATGTGCAACCAGGATCATACAAACGGTAATGCTGCGGCGCTATTGTTATAAGCAATAATGGATTTGGTTCCCGATCACTCATACTGACAGATTCTTAGCGCTTTGCAAAACCATTGTGAATATGCCATAAGGAACAAGAAAACACGTGTTACTCCTTCTCTCTATATATCTCTACTTCATATACACTTTGGTTCAAAGAAGAAAAAAAGAACGATCCGATGAAGGCTAATGCCGAAACGTAATTTCTATCATTAAAATCTGCTGTTTTTTTGATTCATGAAGATTTCTCCCAACATCTGCACCTCGGAGACTGCTTCTGGTGTGCGCCGCTTCTCTTTTCTCACTCCTTCCCTGTATAACAACTATAATTTGAATATTAAAATAATGTTGGAACAAGAACATGCAATGAGACTGACAATCATTCTCATGACTGCCGGTTAGCGTTCACAAAGCGTCCCCTAAAATCATGAACCAAATCGAGATATACTTTATTAGAAAAAAGGTGTGTTTTATTGCACGTGTCGCGTTTTGAAAGGAATGGACGTACGCCTGTACCGCCGCCTACACGTCCACAATTACAATACTGTGTTGCATCTCCGGCTCGGTCCTCGTCGGCACGCACGCACAGCCAGTTAGCGGCGTACGCTGGAGCGATACCATCTCAGCTCTCCCTTAATTAACTCCTAAAGGCTGCCTCCTCCGCTTAGGCGCACGCACCTCCCCGTGTCTGCCTCGTTTTAAAGAGCGTTTCCGACAACCTTGGGGCAGTTTGATGCCTATCGCGCGGCATAAGGTCAAGGGTATTCAAAATGGTCGCTCGGGTCGGCCGGAGCTTCCCGTAAGCCCGTTTTTTTTTTTTTTTTTTTGTCGGATCAGCAGTCGGTTTCGGCCGCGACAGGTCAATGTTAGATGGACAAAGATAGAGGAGGACACTGAGTTACTGGCAATTCCGAGAGACAAGGGCTTTCCAAGGGGCGCGCTGTATCCCCAGTTCACAGTTGGTGGCTTTCTGTTTTTTAGTCTGTGTAAAAGCTCAGTAATAATTTGGAGATGTACGTTACGTGTGAACAAAATACATTTGAGGGAGGAGAGGAGGAAAAAAAGCAACCCTCGAAAAAGACTGGTTAAATCCAGCACCTAAGACTAGAACAAACTAGAACAGAAGAAGATGATACAAGAACTGGCTCAGTAAAACAAAAAACAAGAAGGAAAAACTGGTCTTCCATATGATTGACTGACACTACTGTAAGGTAATTTTATTAAAACATGCAAAAGTATAGTTTTAATCCTGATTTTCCTAATTTTTGTTCCATTTTAGCCATGGATGAAGAAAAGAAAAAAAAGTTCTTATGATTTTGGTTTCAATTTGAGTCGTATAATGGTTCAGATATTTCATTCAATATTGCAATCGCAACCATCAAGTCAGTCAGTGAATACTGCGATTGTGCAGCCCCCGTCCGTACAACCGATGGTTCGTGCGCCACAGTTTGAGAAACACCGCTTCAGAAACCTCGTCCTCGTTTTCTGCCATTTTCAACTCACCTGCCGCAAAGCCAACTCATTGCAGTCTAATTGCGCACAACAACTTAGCGTTTGTGCCGGAGAAAACAACTAATTAAACCCCCCCCCCCCCCCAAAAAAGAAAAATGCCACGCACTTCATAAGGCGATGGCAACCGACCATTGGTTTGAAATGAAATGCAAAGCCACTGACCACTCCAACACACACACACACACACACAAAAGTGCTGCTACCCCACTTTGTTTCCAGCAGCGTTAATAAAAATGCTCAGACAGGCTTCAAGTATTTTCAGGTGTGTGTTGTTTTGCAATGTTCTTTTCCCCCTGCTCTCGACCCCCCATCGGAGCCAACCAGAGCATCCAGGGGGAGTTTCCGACAGACAAATTTATCTTTTCATTTCATGCACATGCGGAGAAAGTAAACAGCCCCCTTTTTTCTTGCCGACTGTGAATGCCAAGGGGAAGTCGACCAAAGAAGGAAGAGGGGGGGGGGGGGCAGTTACTGACATTTGGACCAAACTGACTTGACACTGGTGTGGAATAGAGAGCAGGGGGCGAGAGACCTTCAAGGCACCGCGTTACAGAGCACTTAAGCCATAGGAATTCCATGTAAGGATATTTTCATCGCTCGCCCCCATGTCAACTTGTGTTATCTGTTAATAATGAGTTACAGCAAATCAGTATTAAACGGTGCTTTCAGGCACACGACGGTCACGCCAACGCTGGCTGACCGCAATTACAAAGTTAGTAGACAAGCATGTAGGGGAATAAAGCCGGGGTCACGCATCCCTAGGTTATTCAATTGAATTGCCAATAGGTCTATTGTGCAAACAAAAAAATATTGCTCAAGTAACCGGTGAAACGAATAACCGTGTGTGATTTCTGCAATTTGGGAAGTAAACGAGAATAACAATATTTCACAGTTTGGTATTTAGTAAATAGCCTGTATGTGGTTCTAAATGAAGCATTACCAAATTACTGCCATTTTGGCAGGTCGAGATTTGTCCAATTAGACAGCTGTGGGTGTAATCTTTCAACCCCCTAATTTGCAGTGTTGGACCTCAAAAGTTAGCCATCATCGGACGTGTGTGAAACCGTATTAGCTGAAACTAATACTAAAACTTCAAATTCGACGCAAAATGATTGAGTCAAAGTAACTAAACGTGAGGTTGTCTTAATAAAAAAAATAATAATAAAAAAAATTCCAATGGGTATGTTTCAACCATTGCATCCAACCCGAGTCCACACAGGCTACTCCTCACAGACCGCCGCTTTAACCCACATGAGGACGCGGAGCCGCCACCGTGTGCCGCCTCCGAAACATCTCACCGGAGGCTGCACCGAGAACTCTGTGACCGAACACAAGTAAACGCGTCTCTCCATCCATCCGGCGCGAGGGACGCTGCCGCCACGGCGAGGAGACAAGACTAGCCCAGGGGGAACACGCACCGAGCAGCCTCCACTTACACCTGCTGCACTGACACCGAGGCACGCAGGCGAAATCACCCAGGCACGAGGACGTTCCTGAAAATGCACAGATCCGGAGTGTTGCGCAGGGCAAGTTGTGGTGAATGTGCGGTGCGCGCGTGTGTGTGTGTGTTCACTTGAAAAGAATAGGCTCGCAGCGTAAACGGCGATGAGAAAAGATGCTGGCAACGTGGCTCCATCACTTGGCTCACATGAACGCTGCTGCTGTGTCTAGTTAATTAACTGCGCATTCAAACACACAACAGTTCCACATCGCCTATAATCCAGCAACCGCCTCGTGCACAATCCCACCAGAACTGCTCCCACTGCCAAGTTTGACCGGACTGCGGTTCGGTCTTACCTTTGTCCTCGTCCGACACCGTCGAGGGCTCGGCGCATGGAAATAATCCCGAGAATAGAGCTAAAAAGGCGAGTAAGAAAAAGTCGGACATGGTTTCGGAGAGCGGGCTATAGGAAGCCACGATGCGTCTCCTCCTGGTCCTGCTCTCGGTCCAGTCTCCCTACCACTCCGCCGGCCCCGGCAGGACTCAGAGCCGCTTCCCGAGTGTCGTTGTTCGGCGACGTCCAGCGGAACCGGTGCGCAGTAAAGTGCAGCGCTGCTGCCGCTGCGCGACACATGCACCCCGGTGTTTGGACCAGCGACAAGACGCAGAGACGGCGGCGCGGAGATGAAAGCGAGTCAGGAGAGGCGAGAGCACGGAGGAGAGGCGGGGTGAGCGAGCCGAGCGGGATAAAGAATGTTTCCTGTCCTCTCCTCAATGATTAAACGCAGTCAAGGTGGCGCAGCTCGCTTCAAACCGCTCATGTCGAGGCTCCGCGGATGCAGGAGGGGAGTGGGTGTCAGTCTGAGGTTCACGCACTGCTTCTGAAGGAGAAAAAAAACGGGGGGGAAAAAACGGAAAAAAAAACCGATGAGGATGCAGTCTCATCCCTCACCATTCCCCCTTTCAGCTCCAGCCCGCAAGTTCACAGACCAACAAAAGCCCACTTGATAAACTACAGACTATACATCTTTGAAAATAGCAAAGCGCGTACATGTGACCAGACTGTGCTGAGGCGCGGACTGATCCAAGGACACCTCAACTGTCAGCACTGTGCAGGTACTTTAATAGTTAGAGGAACTTCAGTCATAAACGCTGGATAACCAAAACAACGTATGATGAACATAATAGGCCTAATAAAATATAACTTTGTGTGATTTGTTTGCACTTCCAAAAACGAGCACGCGTTACTTTTCGGCCCCGAGCACATTAGGTCATACTCTGTTTGTCTTCTTATCGTATTGACTCAAACTAGAGCGGCGCCTTCATATGCAATGCTATGTTTTCTACAAGAGAAAGCCAATTAAGTTGAAAGCACCGCTCCGATCTCGAATGTGTCTTCTTGCGGTTGCACCTCTCGCCCTCATTTGTTCATCCTTTATTCTCAGAACCCTGTAACGAAGACAAAGGGCGATCTAACTGACAGGCCGATGATGAAAGATTAACTATATTCAAAGAAATTACGCTCGCTATTTTAATCTGCCGGGATAGAAGAGTGTAGACCAAAGGCAGCGCGAGGTAGAGGTCAAGTCAAAGGTCAACTGCAACCGCTATATAGTCGGGAATATGAATCATTCATTCGTTTAATATTTACAAGACGATTTAAGGACTTCCATAGATGCTCATTTGTAACACGCCTCTTCAATGAGGAAGACTCCCAAATCCCGTACTAAACGTTTTACTTTCTTCACTTTCGTGCTTCGCCTGTTGATTTGGCAGAAGAGGGCGCTGTTTCTCCATCTTCTGTTAGCCACCATATTAAAGCAGTACTAGTGTTTACCTAAATAAATCCTTTTCGTAGTCCCTCTGGGGGTAATACAAGTGTTAATGGGATGATTGGAGGGTCTTTCATCTCCCCCTGGTGTCTCTGGGCAGAAACCCATGCTTGCAACTTGACTGCCACCGGGTCGGAGCCACCAATACACACTAATAGAACCACGAAGAAGAAGCTAACAGGCTAACGGGCAAAGCTAACTGCGGGCTAGCGCCACTTTAAACAGTATTTACAGCCAAGTTTGAGTGAAAAAAAAATTCTTTCCATTGTATAACTGGAGGTACAACATCCCTCTCTCCCGTCGGCTTTTCTGTCAGCGTAGTATTTACTCTCCAAGACATTTAATAAGTTAAAAAATCGTAACTTGCTACGACACCTGCAGTTGCGCTTATGGCCTCTAGGGGCATGAGTTTCTGCTTTGAGATATAGAAGGATCATAATGTGTCGCTCATTGGTTAAACGATCCAAGACACGTTTCTATATAGCACCGTGCTGCTATTGAGGATTTGTCTTTATGTTTCATCTGCAATGTGGTGTTACATTTAGATGAACGCTCTGTGGAGTGTGTACCCACGCGTCTAATTCATTGCTTCCAAGGCGTGAAAGAATCATTTTGGAATTGCAAAACTTTGTGTACAGAGAGATTCTACGCGATGCTAATTCAGCAGATTATAATTGGATTCATAGCATTTATAATATACTAATTGTCCCATTTGATGCCTTTGCGTTTGTGCTCCGGCTTTCTGCGTCTCTCGTATGTGGAATATATTGAAGTATAGATGAACTCACTTACGTCCTGCTGAGCGGCGTGTGGGCTGATCTTCAGAGGAGCCTCATGCAGAAGAGGTGAGAGAAGAAAGGCGCTGCTTTGCATCGAGCTCGAAACAAACGAGTGGAAACGCACATTGTCAGAAGACATTGAGGCATATTGCAGCGGTGGTGGAGTGGACGTGGGCAGCTTGTGATTATTTGCCAAACCGAGCCTTGGGAGACATTAGTAAATCCCTTTGCGATGAGCCAGTTGGGAAATGTCATAATTTAATATTGAAGATGGCCTTAAAACGTGTTACGCTATCATTGTGTTATTATAATGGGAATTGGAGGCCTGATAGAATACAGACCACTGTCAAGGTTTCACTAGAGATTTATATATAGTGAATTTCTTATATAGAAGCGGGAAAGTCCAAGGATACAACAACATTGTGCATCTGCCAGAGCCGGAATCTGAACTGTCAGACTTCTGGGTATTAGAGGAAATGTGAATATTTAACTATTTTCTGAGTAATAATAATGCCGCCAGAGCAGGGGAACCAATATCTATTTTGACAGAGGACTCTCAAAATCTCCGTCGCGCCATTGACCAAAGGGAACTAATCAAAATACGCACTAATTTACTTATTTATTCATCTGTTTAAGGTTGGTTCAATTATACAAGCTTTTACCAGGAAATTAGACCGTTACTGCTGACTGAAAGGTTTGTGCAAAAAATATCCTATTTTTGTTCCCAATGCTAACCGGCAAACTAACATTCTCTTTCTGTCCGGAAAAGCCAGACAAAATATCAGTATCTGGAGACTACCCAGCTATAAGACACATTGGCTTCTTTAAATATTCCTGCAGCCCCTCTCGCCAGCGGACGTTTCTTGTTATAAATTCAATGAGCGAAACATTGTTTAGGTTGACAGTGTGACGTATCGCCGACGGGACGCGCAAAACGCTCCTATTTCGCGTCGAACAATCTGTCGTGTTTCATTATTAAGTTGTCACAAAGAATGAGAAAGTCTTCAAGGACATTTCATCTGAAGCCTCCGTGTTTTGCTGCCTCTGCCACCGATTTTTTTTTTATTTATTTTTTTTTGTCCTCGTGCTATTATTTTCAGCGTCGCAAAAAGTGCTTCCACTTTTTCAGGGACTTTTTTTTTTTTTTTGTACCCTTGGGAGGGACATGTTGTACCTTTTTTTTTTTTTCGAACGTCACTGTGTTTGGAGGCTTTTTCGGATAATCAAGGGAAAGGTACAATATTGTAAAAATAAACATGACGCTTGAATGAAAAAAAAAACAAATATAAAAAATGCATGAAAGTAATCACATTCTTCTATGATGAAATCTAGAAAATGTATTGTCCGTGTAGCAGTGACGATAGTTATACAATACCAGTCAATAGAAAGAGAGCTGGACTTCCGTACGTCAAGAAAGAGGTTTTTCATTGTAGTAAAACAAAAAAAAACACAAGTATACGGCCTTTAATTCAATGTAATAAGCACTTGTCAGCAATTAAAAGTAAATAAATATATTTAGTCTGACTCTGCTGCTGCCTGTAAATGTCTCGTTCTGATTTAATTATATTCTATTGAGACTAATCGAAAATACATTTTTTGAAATTTGTTACTGAAAAGTTTTGACTCATTTCTGTGTTGCGACACATTCACTTCAAGTTAATGAATAGCGTGATTTAACTTCTGCACAATTAGTGGATTTCACTCTCCTGCCATTTCAGAATATTTGCCACACATTGTTCGGCCACAATATGCCCCTCTCCCCTGCGCTGTCTCCCAGCAATCTCCCTGTTTAATTTCACCTTTGCCCGGGGTTACAAACACTCATTGACTTCCACATGAGCACCGGGCGGGTGGCATTTTGATTCGGCGGTCCCTTTTGTCCCAAATCTGCGTGCACCGCGCACAGCGAGGGCACCTGTCAATAGCAGTGAGGCTCAGGCAGGTCGGACAAACTTGGCCGGGGAGTGTTGACATGTCGCTGCGAATCAGGAGCAGCGCTGGAGGCGGCGGTCTGGTCTGGTCTGGTCTGGCCCGGACCGCGCTGACAGAAAAGAGCGGCGATAGTCTGGGGCAGCTTCTAATAGGCCACTCATGCATGGCTTGTCACTCATGCGAGCTAAAGGTCCTGACACGCACTCGGGACGGGGCGCGGTGTACACCTGTCAGGGCTGTAGAGCTGACATGCGGTTACACACGGTCACTCCGCACGGGGGCCCCCGGGGGGTCAGGCAGATACGCTGAGAGGCTCACAGGGACGGTCCGCACAGCAGTGGTGCTCGCATTGGGGTAAAGGTAACGCTATAGTAGAACTGGTTTGAATGTACGGCTCATTTTCACCGTGATGGTTCCAGTCAAGATAAAAAGACGACTGCTCTGAGTCTTTTGATCCTGGCTTCATTCTTGTGGTTTGCTTTTGAAGTGTGGATGTTGTTGAATCACTCTCACCACTCGAGGTAAATTCAGACTTACTTTTAAACTTAGACTGAGCTGACCTGGCATTGTTACAGCGTCACATTAAATAAGCAACATAAAATACAACTGAACAGAAAACCCTAACCCAAAACTATCACAGGAAAAGATAATATTGTTCACACTCATTTTTCATTTTTTTCATTTCATTTATTTATTTATCTATCAGGACAATGTACAGTTACATTAAGCTTGTGAGCAAAGATGCTTGTACCAGACTGTAGCTTTTTCATGCAAATTTCCATCTGTAGTCAGGGGGACAAAAGCAGAGTTACAAAATGCAATATATACAGTGCAAATATTCATTCAGTCATCACCATAACATCCATAACAGAGGCTATAAAACAACATATCCTCAATCTCTTGATGTTCATAAAACAGACAACAATAATGATACACAGTCATCACATACACAGACACACTACAGGGGAATACTCTCGAGCAGGAGAAGTGTTTAGTATTTGAATCTATGCTTGTATCTGGTTTAGGTTAAATGTGTTTAATTTAATCTAATTAGACCTAGTTTAGTAGTCCAAATTCATTTGTGAATATTTTAACACTTCAGGCTTCATTAAAAAATACTTTGACAACCAAATGTTTTCTAATGTGATACTTGGTACGGAGAGGTTGCGGCAGCTCCAGCCCGACCCAAATCCTCCCCGGGCCAAACCGTGTCGTTTCTGGCCCTGATTGGCTTTCTGCGCGAACACGATGGACGCCGCCGCAGTTCTCCAAAGCCATCCCCAGCCATTGACTCGGTTTGACCCTGTCAGAGTCAAGCCTCATTATCGGCCCAATAATGCCGCCGCTGTGGTTTTGAGCATCGGCCCATGTCTCCCACATCCTCCCAACTGTGCCGCCATAAAACGCTCCCTCAAAAGTTGAAGAGAAGGAAATAAAAATAACGATGCGACAGGGGCTTTTTTCTTCTCAAACTACAAACAACCTGCATGTATAGATATTTTTTTTCAGCAAATATCAATAGTCTATAGAATGTTTCCAAGCAAATGTACAAGATTTAGCAATCAATTATTATTGATTTAAAATTATGTTTTTTATGGGAGTCCTGGCCCAAGAGGGAATCCCATCGGTTTGCTAAAATGACCCTTGACGATAACGGACAAATTGCTCCGATGCATTTGGATATGCTAGAAAACGGTAATGGTTTGGCTTGATCTCAACTAGTCACTGTTTGTACTGTGGTACCACTTAAAGCAGTACTAAGTAACTAATGCCCCTAGAGGCCATAAGCGCCACTGCAGGTGTCGTAGCATGTTGCTGTTTTTTACTCATTAACTGTCCGTGAGAGTAAATACTAGCTGACAAAAGACAAAGAGAGAGAGGGATACTGTACATCCAATTACAAAATGGAGATGTATTTTTTTTTTCATTCAAACTTGGCTGTAAATACTGTTAGCAGTTAGCTTTGCCCGTTAGCCTGTTAGCTTCTTCTTCATGATTCCATTAGTGTGTATTGGGGCCTCTGAGTCGGAGGCAGCGAAGTTGCAATTGTGGTTTGCTGGCCAGAAGCACCAGGAGGAGATGAAGGGACCCCCCAATCATCCCATTAACACTGGTATTACCCCCAGAGAGACTACGAACAGGATGTATTAAGGTAAACACGTTACTTAGTACTGCTTTAAAGTTCATCGACGCTACAATAGATAATAAATAACAAACTGTGAATGGACATATTGAGGAAACTAGCTTTTCTCGTTGGCTATGAAAGACATACGTCATCTGGAATCACATAACACATATTTTAAATGTTCCAACATGGAAAAATGGTCACACTTGTTAATCAACTAATGGGTCGACCAGCCATTTCCAGCATGAACCACGGGCACCTCATCATGCTCCAAATGACAGGACTTCTCTTCGCTTTCATCCCGCTAACTGCACCTCTGTTGCACCATCGTGGGGAGACGTGGCAGCAGTCTTTTGTGTTGTCAGCCCGGTAGATTGATGGCTATGACAATGTAATGACATGTTTCAGAGATGACGGACAAAAAAAAAAAAAGGAAAAACTCTCAGCGCATATAGCTACAATATGTTATATTAATTAAATCTTTCACCGTTTTTAGAGGTCAAATACGGCTGTAGCTTACGATGACCGTGGCTTAGTTATATCCTGACACGAGCTAATTTTGAACACAAAAAGCAGGAAAGAGACGCTTTTTTACTATTTACTGTTTAAAAAATGTAAGAAATTTACAAAAAGGATCTGACTTTATTTGATTTGGGGAAATAAGAAAGTTTACAATCAAATGTGTTGCAAGGAGAGCTTGTCACTTTTTCCTTTGGTAATATTGGTGCTTTATTTGTCATTGCACAACCGTACAACGAAATTGTGTTCAGGTGTTAGTCCTGACCCTCGACTGAGCCGCACCACCACTGTGGGCCAACCTGACCAGCATGGAGGTGGAGGAAACTGTAGCACCCGGGGGAAACCTAGCGGGCTGCTTTAAGTCTCCTCTGATCCTCTGAAAAGGTGCAGCGCCTCCTGGGCTTGTCCCTGTTTCAGAGCGTGGTGTCCTGCACTGGTCAGCTCCACCTCCTCCTGCACAGCTACTGGAACCACAAAAAAATATAATTTCAGTCTTCATTCTTACTTGTATCTAAGTTTTGTATATTTAATTTAGCAAAACTATTACCTAAAAAAATCATATTAAACTCCTGTGAATATATTAATTTAACCAGAATAGTCCCACTGAGATTAGGAATGTCTTTTTCAGGGGAGTCCTGGCCCCAGAGGGGAACCTATTATAAAAATAAACACCAGTAAATTGTAACAAACTCAGCACCTTTCATCCACATGAAAGGCAACCATTAATTTATTCAAAGGCAATTTTTTTTTTATGCTTTTGGCTGTTTGTTTGAGCTCACTGGGGTCAGATGATGTTCCCAACCTTGTTTTGTCTTACGTACCCCTTGAGTCATTCATTTATACTCCCGAGTACCCCCTCCCTCGACGATCTTGCCAAAATTATGATAAAGTGACCAATGAAACTAAGATTTCTCAGTATTTAATAGTGTGTTATATTCAAAATGTACATACTGTCAAAATCAAACCCTTTCCATTGAACTTAATATAAACATTGTACTGTATTCCTGGTTGGGAAACACTGTCCCACTAAATGCAACCCTTCCCATTTTTTCAGTATGCATTGGTTTGCTGTAACGCACATTTACAGACAACCATTCATGCTTGACTATTCACCATGCGCAGTTTGGTTGAGTAATTTGTTGTCCAGATATACAGCCTGTTTTTCATAGACATGAACGCCAAGAACATGTAGGAAGGACATGCGCAAACCAAACACGACACATCCCAAATAAGTGATTTTGCACAATTGAAATAGCGTGTACACTTTCGCTGTTATTTCCCGCGTTTGCCGCAAGCTGTTTTGACGAGCAATTTCTACAGACCAATTTAAAGTTAATTGCCTCTGTCTGAATGTTTTTTATTTTTTTATTTTTTTAAACAGCTATCGCAGTCTGTATCTATTCATGCTCGCACATTTCAAACAGTGCTGCTTTTAGGTTTAGGATCAGCGTGATTTCTAAACACAGCATCGTCCTAATTTTTCGGGTCTTCTTTTATTTATTTTTTTAATTTTTTGGGGTCAAATTTCTTTGTTGTGATCCTGTGGCAGCGCGCCGGTTTGTCACACTCAGGGAGACCAAAGCGTAGACACTCATGAGAGGAGCTGAGTCGCACTCAAGTGTAACTTACTACTGCCATCTAGGGATACAGCGGGATCTGTGCTAATGCTGCTCGGGGAAAGCAGGGAGCTGTACCCATCCCCCAACCGCGAGGAAACACGGGCATCCTGGAGAAGAGGCGGTAGTGGTATAAGAATCGGCGTCGACAAAAAATGTCCCAGCTGTGAAGCCAAATAGGCAAGGAAAAATCTGTGCGATCTGATTTGACATGTTTGATTTCACAGATCGAAAGGCAGCGGCTTAAACTGTTCTGAAGTGAGAATGTCTGAAGAATCGGTGAACATGCGATACACTCCAGTTCAAATATTTGTTTCCACTTTTCGTCATTCTTCTGTCGTCTTTTTGTTGCTTTTTTGATGCGTTTTTTGTCCCTTTTCGATGAATACAAAAAAATAATGCTAGCTTTTTGACTGGACTAAAATGACGCTATAATCGAACAACCTGGGAATGGATTGGCAACGTTCTGTGACTATGTTGTGCATACGGTTACTGGACTGGAGATGCTACGGAGAAGAATTGTACACTATATGGACAAAAATACGTGGACAATTACGGACCAAATGACAGGTACTGGATTGGAGATACTGTGGAGGGGACTTAAAAACTACATGGACAAAAAGGACATGGACAATATAACTGCTACTGGACTGGGAATGTTGTGCAGGCTACACATTCTCTTCTGTTTTGTATCTATAAGTTGCAGTTTGGTTGTGTGTGCGTGTGTGTGTGTGTGTGTGTGTGTGTGTGTATGTATGTATGCAGGGCAAGTATGTGCATGCATGTTTATATTTGTGGGTATGAGTGGTTATTATTACAAAAAAGACAAATGAATAGTGAAGATGAATTAATTGAAGCATTTAGTAATATTGAGACACCATGAATTTGATTCTGTAAACTATAATATTAATGACTTACCTTTAGAATACGGGCATATGACACTTAATCTGTATGATTTTTGGAGTGACATAGACCCCGATAAACATTTCTTTAATAACAATGTAAATGATTGTAAATATTATACCGATGAGCAGTTTAAAGACGTTAAAACTGATGATGCACTCACAATAATTCACTTTAATAGTCGGAGCCTGTATAAAAATTACGAAAAAATAAAGGACTACTTGAGTCAGTTCAAGAAATGTAGTGTTGTTGCCGTGTCTGAGACTTGGTTAGAGGATGGGAAAGGTTTTGATGTAGAACTGGAGGGATATGAACTATTTATGCTGAACAGAAAAAAATAAGAAAGGTGGGGGGTTTGCTATGTACATGGACACTGATCTCAGAACTAAGGTGCTTCACAGTAAGCCTATTACCATCGAAATTATTACTGTGGAATCCCAAAATAATAACTGTTGTTGCCTGTATAGAACACACGGATCGTGCCTAGATACATTCATTCATAAATGAGTACAGTTTGTTTAGTAATCCAGATAAACCATTGCTGTAATTGGTTAAAAAAAAAAAAAATCTCTTCTATTACTGTATAACTCCCTCATACTTCCTTACCTAAATTATGGCTTGGAACTCATCCTATTTTCCTACTCCAAAAAAGGCAATAAGAATTATCACTAAAGCAGATTCGCACCAACAACTCCTATTTTTGTAGAGCTACATCTATTGAAAATCCATGATCTTTTTGATCTTAATACTTTAGTAATAGTGTACAAAGCACATAATAATCGTCTCCCTCCAAACATCCAGCAGCTTTTTGAACACAGGAAAAGTCAGTATAACCTCTGAGGAACTGCCATTTTCAAAAAAGCAAAAGCTAGAAAGAAAAAAAAAAGTCGATGTATTTCTGTAGGAGGTGTTAATCTGTGGAATGGTTTGGAAGATCAGTTAAAACAGTCTGAAACAGTCTTTCAAAAAGTTGTATAAATCTACTTAATAAAGTAAGAAACTAGTGAAAATACTTTAATAGATCCATAATGAATTAATTTAAATGATGGCATACTTTAGTTTAAAATAAATTAACATAAAACAAAATGTATATATACACAATTTATGTTAAAATCAATTCTAAATACGTGCTTATTTCTCTTCTGTTTGACACTTGATATTGTTTACTATAAATGTTTGCGTTTGTCTTGGAACAATGTAAAGTGGGTTAGTTTTAGTGGGGAAGTTTTCACTTCAGCCTAAACCCTTTCGGTCGTGTTACACAAATAATCTTCCGTGGACCCACCACCTGCAGGAGGAGCCATAGGTGATGGGGTATTATATAATTCCCCATCAATTGGGGCTGGTGCTATGTGATTTGGGCAGCTCCAACAGCTGCCCCCACAACCCGGCAATGGACAAGTAGAAGAAAATGGATGGATGGATAGATAGTGTTCTTGAGAGCTAATTTCTCCATTGTGAGATCAATAAAGTCCTATCTCTCTTATCTTAATGATACTACTGAAAAATAATAAAAACACTCTCTGAGTCTTTAAAATTACCATAATTAGTTGTTTTGGTCATTATGTCACCTTATCTGCTGCTTATTCAACACTAATTTAGGGGATATTCAATATTTTACTTTCTATCTTAGCGTGATGGTGGGTTCCAATGCCATACCAGCTGAGATCCACTGACACGGTATATGCTGTATGGGTGCAGCAGTTGACATCCCCGTCTCCTCATCCTCTCTTGATAAAAAAAAACAACAACCTAAAACTCGATGATGGGACTTTCTTCCTGAGAGTCAAATAAAAATACGTTTCAAAATTATGCAGCCTTGACTTTGTCTTCAAAAGCTAGTGAAATGTGTGGTAAAGCAATGTGCAATTGATTGCATTTGAAACATAAAATAAGTGGCATTTGGCATCTCAAAAAACAAGACATGTTGTGCATAAAATAAAAACAAAGCAAAGCTGGAGGTAGACAGGAGTGGTTGTCATCTTAAAAGCACCATTCTGAGATTCCCATAGAAGATGTTTTTTGGATTGTAACAAGCTTCTAATTGGCTGAGGACAGAGACAAAGATACCGATGCAGCAGTGACTCAAAAGTGGACTGAAACCAAAAATCTGGAATGGCTTTTATTATTTGAACACGGTGACGACACCAACGTTTTCAGGAGTAAAACGCTGCAAGTACAGTAAAGTGCCTGTGTTATTGCTGCGTGGTGCCAGTTCCCAGCGTTACAGAAGGTTGTAGGAGTCATAGACATAACACTCACAGCAGGAGGTGCCTCCCACTGAATGAAGAGGTCTGTCTTTGATGGTCCTCAGGGGGAAGTCAGAATGCCCCGAGCTTAGCATGAGGCTGTGGACTGTAAATGTAAGGATGTTTATGCGCACGCACAGACACGGCACGGTTGTAAAGCTCATTTTATAACACAACTGCTGCTACTATTTCTACAAGTACTACATACTAACTACTGGTAAGCAAATGGTAGAACAGGTTGTCTCATGATCGGAAGGTCGGGGGTTTGAATCCCAGCTGCTGCAGGCGCACACTGTCATTGTACTTTGGGCAAGACACTTCACCCACCTTGCCTCCAGAGTCACTCACCCATCTAGTAAATGGGTGAGGGGCTTCTTTAAGCAAAGTGTTTTGGCTAAAAGCGCTATATAAATCATTCATTTACATATAAATCTGAATTGTGCTGACATTGGAGTTATTTGTTCCTGATTCTAAGTAATTCTGGTGCTTCATGCTAGTATGCAGTTCTTTCACTAACTATTCCTACAGTTTCTCTTAGTTTATGTTAATGATTGATTTGATCTGTTTTCTTGTATTTTATGCAACTGTGAAGCACTTTGAATTGCCTTGTGTATGAATTGTGCCCTCCTGGAACCGCCACCTTATCGTGGTGGAGGGATTTGAGCGCCCGAATGATCCTGGGAGCTCTGTTGTCGGGGGCTTCGTGCCCCTGGTAGAGTCTCCCATGGCAAACAGGTCCTAGGTGACGGGTCAGACAAAGAGCGGTTCAGAAGCCTCTTATGGACCCACCACCTGCAGGAGGAGCCATAGGGGCTGGTGCAGTGTGACTTGGGCATCTCAACAGCTGCCCACACGACCCGGCAACGGGAAGGTGGAAGAAAATGGTTGGATGGATGGATGGATGGATGAATTGTGCTCTACAAATAAACTTGCCTTGCCTTGCCTGATAGGGTCTCCCATGGCAAACAGGTCCTAGGTGACGGGTCAGACAAAGAGCGGTTCAGAAGCCCCTTATGAGAGACCAACAGGCCCGGTTAGAACCATGAGGCCGTCCTTCTGTGGACCCACCACCAGCAGGGGGAGCCATAGGGGCTGGTGCAATGTGATTTGGGCAAATCCAACAGCTGCCCCCACGACCTGGCAACGGACAAGTGGAAGAAGATGAATGGATGGAGTTTCTTGATAGACCCCAGATAGGTACACACTATCTTCTCTTACCAAGAGATATCCCCTCGACAAATCTTTAAGGCATTTTTGGGCAGAGGTACCCAGTTTCTACGGCCACTATTTCTGCTCCTACTACTACTACAACTTGTACTTGTAGTCTACAAGTAGTTTAGTTTAGTTTATTTGTTTATTTGAGCAGCAAACACTCTGCTCAAAAGGAGTGGGCCGAAGCAAGAGCTTATAAGCGCCCACCACCAAAATCAATACAATTAAAATCATTATTTCACAAGAACATAGTGGAACAACAAGGCACAAAATAGCAACAACAAGGAAACAACATCAAAACAATAAATAAAAATAGACTATACACACCTGCAGCATCCGACCATGGCCGAAATGACCATTTACAAGATGGTACTTACATTATGGCGTTACATGACTGAAACTTATACACTATATACATTCCCCAAAACGGAGTACTACAACTTCTGCTGCTCCTACTACTGGACCTACACTACTTCTACATCCCTGGATATCAGCACCGAGGCATTTGATCATCCCAGATAGCTTTAGTGATGAAAGCAGTCGAGGCTGTGGAGGTTTTGGCACTAGTGGCGAGGTGGTCGATAGTGCTTTCCTGCCTGAGCGACCTGCCCGTACCTCGGAGGAGCGGAGGGGGGGGAAAGTGTGTCTTGAATGAGAAGAGAGTGATGGGAGAGGAAAGGAGAGGTAAACCCGCGGGGATGTGAGCGTGCACGGACAGATGAAAGAGACAGCTGCTGGGTGCCAAGATAATGGTCTGCGCTTCCCGTCGCTGATTGAGATTTAAGGGGTGTGGGTCGGTTGGGTCGGGGCAGCCAGGAGGAGCAGCGAGCGAGAGAGGGTGAGTCAGATGACCTTTATTATGGGGCACTACCTTCAGAAGCACGCAACGCGGAGACCAATAAAGTAGCTGTGTATATTTTGCCAATGAATAAATGCGATTGTTGTGTTGGTGTTGGAAGGAGCACATACATACGCTTCATGGTACTTGCAGGTCAGTGCACAAGAAGACATATCCTTTCCTTATGTTGGTGATGCGAAAAGTAAAATGAAATCCTGAAGGAACCAATGAAAATATCCGGCATTCCTTTAATATACAATCATTACAAGCAGTGGTCAGCTCTTTCTTTTTGAGTATATTCCAGCGCTTTATTCTCTGTCTAGTGATTGAAGTTAATTTGTGAATGTCAAAGCAGCACCGAGCCCATTAGGCATGCCATTATGTCAGCACCCAATTACAGCGGCAGTAATCGCCCAAGGCCTAATAAAGTTTATGGGCTGCTGCGTGTTGAATCACACAAAAAACAGATACACTGTAGCCACTCTCCGCTACTGCGTGACTCCTGTCCAGAGAGCGTGAACTGGCCGGCCGTGTTCTTCAAAAGGTTGCACAAATGGGTTCACACGTGTCTGGGTACGTGAAAGAGGAACAGGTTATGCCATTTCTTGGTTAAATTGCTGAACTTTCTGCTAGAATGGTCCAATTTTGCAAAATGTTGCCTTTTGTTTCAGAAACTGAAGAGGATCTTCCACCAGGATATCCAATGATACCTACTGTAAATACTGGGTTAGGTATGCCTGATACCTGAAGATACTTTTGTTTCCTCTTTTAGCCATTATTTTTGTTTGGAGTTCACCACAGCCAGTTGCAAGTTCATAATCTTTTGTTCCAATCTGACCTTGTTTGGTCCCAGGACCCAAAAACGTCTATTGTTGGACTATGATGAGGTCGTAGTTTGTGACCCCCAATGAGTAAAGTAAAAATCTCCGGAGATGATGTGTATAAA
Source organism: Proterorhinus semilunaris (assembly GCA_021464625.1). Lineage (NCBI taxonomy): Eukaryota > Metazoa > Chordata > Actinopteri > Gobiiformes > Gobiidae > Proterorhinus > Proterorhinus semilunaris. The sequence goes on along the minus strand of CM038353.1, from coordinate 11,253,283 downwards.
GGAGGCTTGCCCTCTCCAGGTCGGTGGAAGAGTTCAAGTATCTCAAGGTCTTTTTTTACAAGTGATGGACGGATCGGTGCGACTCTCGATTTACCTGTCGATCTGCGTTCCTACCCTCACCAATGTTCATGAGATCTGGGTCATGACCATTGGGTTTAGAGATCAGCGCAGTTACCTGGGAGGAGCTCGGAGTAGAGCTGCTACTCCTTCACGTCGAGAGGAGTGTTTTGGGCGCAATCTCATTAGCAGGAGGCCCCAGGGAAGACCTAGGACAAGAAGGGACTATGTCTCTGAACTGACTAAGACTGACTAAGACTGACCCGGCCAGTGATGGAAAATGGATGGATGGATGAGAGTCGTAATTTAACAGCTTTTGAAAATGTGCGCAGAATCAATGGGTGAAAGAATAAATATTTTGTGATTTACATATTTACTTCATGGGTTAGTCAGACTTTCAGTACTTTCTTTTCACTCTTTATTGAAGCTTGTTCCTACTGATCATGAATTCACCACCACTTGGCATCAACAGTCCATTCTAGTGTCCTGGTGTATGTTCTTGCGGGGCCAGCGCCTGTGTCGCTAACTCACAGTGACAGATGCTCTTTGCAGGACTTCTCCTTGCTCCGTTGGTGGCGGCGTGCCAAAACGTGCACGCCTCGGGACGGTGCACTCGCCCACACACACGTGCACACACATCTATAAAGCGCATCTTGTCTGCAGCATGTGAATAGGTAATTATCTGACTTGTAAGAGCGGGGATGTGGCAGCCAGAGAGCTACACACGAGGTCTGCCTGAAAACTAAAAGCGCAACTCAGCAAAGGAATATTAATTGGTCTTTCTTTCGGGGGGTAAAAGGGAGACTCAGATGGTACCACTGGTTTGCTGCAATTTAGCTTTCGTTTCTTGAATCCGAGGTCTAAAAATCACATGGTAGGAAAACAAAAAAATCTCGTATACATTTCATTGCATTGTAATAAGACATATTCATCACTTTCTCCATAAGAAAGGATTAACCGTTACCTATCACAAACATCGGCGTGTTGATAAAAATGTTTGCCTAAATTATAAGTAAGTCAATAAGTCTAGCAAATGGAATAATATCAATAGAGATACCCAAGAACTATTTCATATGTTTCAATTCATTTATACCCCTCATTGTTTACTATGGGTAAAATCAGGCAGGTGTCTAGGAAAATTAAACAAACCATTAAAGCCAAGGCGTACAGTTATACCAAACCATTTCAAATTAAAACAAAATAGTCACGGACAGCACGGTGGTACAGCGGTTAGCGCTCGTGCTTCACAGCTAGAAGGTCCCGGCTTCGATCTTTCTGTGTGGAGTTTGTAGGTTCCCCCTTTGTCTTTCCTCCAGCTACTCCAGTTTCCCCTTCCACTAAAAACATGTACAATAGGCCAGAATGAAGGTAGTGTGTGAGTGTGTTACTGGTGGCGGTCGGAGGGTAGTCAGTCTATGAGTATGGCGTGAATTAATAATGACTACAGTGCGGCGCTTTGAGAAACTCGGTAATGCAGGCTCTTAAAGCGCGTAAAGCGTAAGCCAATATTATTATTATTATTACTTTTTGGATAGGACAACTCGGTTATATGGTTAGAAAACATAATAATAATGTTTTTTTTAATGTTTTTTTTTCAACAAATCAATAGTATTATCAACTTCTTTAATCTAATTTGTACTGGTGTTAGAAAAAAAAATAGAAAAAAAGATCAAATCTTGGCAGTATTGTAATTGAATGCATATCTGGAGGTGTAAAATCACCCAAATCGGATCTCTATCTCAGCAAAGACCTTCCAAAAAGGTTACTGACTTTGTTCATCGATACTGTTTTGTCTCTGTCAATTCTTTTTGCCAATTCAGATAATACATTTTCCATCAGCCAATATAAAAGATCGGGAAAGAGGAAAGTGCTTGGAGCTTTTCGACTATATTTGTGTCTGTGCGCCGCTGACTGGGAAAGGAACTAATCCATTATACAGCAGGTTTTTATCATGCCTATGTGAAGGGTCAGAAATTGGTTTGCTCTGATCAGTGAGGGGAATCAAATACAATACTAATCTGGAAATTCCCCCAGCAGAGCTCCCGGAGGTACACCGACATCAAAACAGTCCGCAGTGAAGAATAATATGAACGTGACTCTCCGGCGCCTGCATGTCCTCCTTGCTTCATTGATATGCATGGGACTGTGGTGGTGATAATTGCCCTTAGAGCGGCAGATCAATGCTTTAATTTGCTATCAAAACTCCCTGTCGTCATACGCGTGCAGACTTACCTGATTTAAAACACAATGGACAGGGGAGGGGGAGAGATATCCTGATTATAAAGTTAAAATGTGAAACAACCAGAAGAAAGGGGTGTCCAACTTTTTCCCCCACTACATGTTTTGGGTTCATAACACAAGTCAGCAACAGCGCTTGACACGAGGCAAGGGTAGTTTTCACTCACTCCATACTCAGTGCAGGTAGCCACAGTTGCCCTCGGGATAGCCTGTCAGAAGTGCGGCTGCATGCATTTGTGCCAATGGCCCCTCTAACCACCATCAACCACTCACTCACTCACACACCACTTACTCAGGCTTCCTGGTATTCCCTCGCGGTCTCCTTTTTCAGGGACTGACCAGGCGTATAGCTTCCGAGAGCTGACGAGGTCGGGCATTCACAAGGCGTAATGGCCGTATAAAGTAAATAGAGTTGTTCTTCCAAGGCGGTAATCACATTCGGCCCATCAAGCTTATGTAGAAGGAGGTGGAGAGCTGCCATCACCAAAGCAACAGATTGGAGACCCCCTGCTTTAGAAACTTACATTGTAACATGAAAATGTCATCAATGTTGTTTGTATTTGTTACTAACATCGAGGGAGATTTGAGGTGAGAGGAAATGTACCTATGTGTATGTTGCCAATTTCATAACAGGTGGACACAGAAACCAAGTTGTCATTTTTTGATAAAGCTGCCTTTCCTGTGAGAACAGGTGTCACAATGTGGATAGGTGTCTTGCTCAAGTAAGTAAGTGATCCTCTGAAACGTTGCTCCTCCCCCTGGGTGCGTCCCTGTCTCAGAGCGTGGTGTCCTGCACTGGTCAGCTCCTCCACCTCCTCCTTCCTCTTCCTCCCGTGCAGCTCCCTCCGCTCCACAACAGTCTTTCACCATCTTCTGGGAAGAGCGCAGCACACGAATATAATCCATCTCATTCTCCAGTGAACGAACATTAGTCAGAACAAAAAGTAGGGACAGAAGGCATGTGTGGCTTAGCTGTGACTCTTGCCCGGATACCTCCTCCCTTTTTTGTTTTCTGTTGCGCCTCTTGTGACGCCTCCACTGTGCTGCATCAGAAAGACCTAAAATTGGCCTACAATTACTTGATTTTGAGACACGTTCAGCTTGTATTTGTCCCAATGACAAATGATCTTGTTTAGTGCCTATTTTTCTCCACTTTTCATCACATTCAACTCCTCCCCTTGTTTAGACCAAACCAGTGCATATTTCACTTTCATGCAGTCCATTGAAGCTTGCCGTCTTTATGCTATTTTCCGGGTTCGCACTCGGTTTGAAAACTTCTGAATCGCTGTTGTAGTCGCCTCTAAAGTCTGTGCAAATTGCTTTTCATTTCAAAGTAAACACGAGCGTCTGCAGCTGTGGAGAAGAGAATTGTACACAGACTTTTAGAGGAGACACTATTTTCTCCACCGACTGAATTGCAGTCAGTCAGGGCCCGACATGATATGACTGCGCTGCTTGCTCCGGGCTCTTGTATTGCATATGGCCGCGCACACGGTGGGGTTCAGACTTTGGTTATTTTTAGATCTAAGTGAAATAGATATTTTTCAATCTCTAACCGTCTCACACTCTTATCTGCATCCAGGCGTGTCGTGTGAGGAAAGCTGGATGTGCCGCGGGGAGCAAATCTACACAGAACATAAGTTATGCTTTGCAACACATCAGACGCTAAGAAATGGATTGAGGCGAGCTCTTTTACAGCGGGAACATTCTCGATGTGTGGTAAATGTGTGAAGTATGTCAACGACTTGACCTGGGATGTCCTTGTTTGAAGAGTGGGGCCATATTGTGTGATTGGGGGCTACAGTAGCTCAGCTGATGCCACACAGTGCTGTCTGGCATTGCACATTGTCACTGTGTCCGACCCACCAAGGCCTGTATGAATGTGTTAGTGTGACAGTCATCTCCACGGCAGTTCATCAGTAAGTGTGACTGTGGAGAGAAGCTGTAAATTAATAATACACAAGTATTCTCATTTGTCAAGAGAGGAGTTAAATGTCGATAAAATATGCGATTTTGTGGCCATGCTGCACTTGATTTAACATTTGAAATTATTTCTATATCACAGAAATAGGGCCACAATATGTACGAAAATGCTTACTGAGTAAAAAAAAAAGTGTACAAATGACTGCTGAATGAATGCTGCTGCACCACTTTTGCTCGTGCAACTCATTTTGCACATGAGAAGATGCTTAGTAAATGACCCCCGATGTCTTTCGGGTGCACAGTGGCAGAGCGGCTCAGCCTTCTGCCTTTCACTAAAGAGGTTGCTGGTTTGAGTGCTGGAATGGCTGAGGGATATGTGTTGTCTCTGGCTTTCTTCCTCTAACTGTTAGACAGCTGCAGTACATCCAGAACGCTGCTGCTCGAGTCCTGACAAGAACCAGGAAATACGACCATATTAGTCCAGTGCTCCGGTCTCTGCACTGGCTTCCTGTCACTCAGAGAATAGAATTTAAAACAGCTCTGCTTGTGTACAAGTCGTTTCATGGTTTAGCACCAAAGTACATCTCTGACATGTTAAAGCCGTATGAACCATCTCGGGCCCTGAGAACTTCAGGGAGGGGTCTCCTGGTGGTTCCCAGAGTCAATAATAAACACGGCGAAGCAGCGTTTCAGTTTCATGCAGCTGAAATCTGGAACAGTCTTCATGAGGATGTGAGACAGGCCTCAACTCGGACAATGTTCAAATCCAGACTGAAAACAGTTCTTTTTACCGTAGCATATGAAAACTGAAAGTATTTTATCTGCACTCTTGCCTTTTACTGTTGACTGTTGAATTGATTAACTTTATGTTGATGTTTATGTTGATTTGATCTGTTTTCTTGTCATTTTCTGCAACTGTGATGCACTTTGAATTGCCTTGTGTATGAATTGTGTTCTACAAATAAACTTGCCTTGCCCACTGTTAGAGCGCAGTATGATGGATGAAGACCAGCTGCTAATATAAGGACAATACTTCCCTATTCTTGTAGAAACCATCATGCGCGCGTCGGAAATCAAGCTGGATGACGTTCTTCTGTGGACTGTGTTTTTGGCTCAACAATGATCAAGACAGGTCTTCAGTCCTGCCTCACGGAGAAGACAGCGGAGTCTCGACCAGTGACAGGTCCAACTGACAGAATGGCAGCTTTATCCACCACGCTGTTAGGAAGCTGAACGCTCCCCTTTCTTTCTGCCGGCCCCCTACTTACATATAGCATCTGATATTAACTATTTGATTAAGAGACACACTAATTGTATTCTCCGTATTTTGTTTTATTACATGTTGACAATATGTCTGAATTAAACTGAATGTGAGTTTAGAGGAATCTAAATAGACGCTCATCACAAAGTTACAAGCCTGAGACCATTTTCAGCTTGTCCATAGCGCACGCCACTTTACTGAAGCGTTCCACTGTAATTTTGATCCAGCCACATCCGAAACTCTGACATTACTGAAATCTGTCCAAATGTCCCGCTAATAAGCACTTATCCAGACATTATTCTGAAGTGGACTGAGTTGCTTTCTGCTCTATTAGATAAAAGTGCTTAAACGTAAAGTCCTGACCCTGACCACCTTTGCCACCTTCATGTTTTATTTTTTTTTATCACTGACTGTCTGCCAACCAGCCAGTATCCCATTAGTGGCTGAGTCAACATCTGCTCGAGTTTCTTGATTATACTAAAAGCCACAACTACCAGTGCTCACCGTAGCATATTAAATCCACTGTCAAATACAAATTACATATATTTAGTTTCAGATGCCCATAATTACTGTATGTCCAAGATGTTTGTTTTTTTACTTCGCTTGTTCGGAATTACACATAATGACAAAAGTCTTCATAGCGGTGACTTATGGAGATTAAGAAGATCTCGAAAAAAGTTCTCAAAAGTCAATGGCAGAACTTTTCTATGATCTGCAAAAGTCTCTTTGTACTATTGCAGGTGTTTTTCTTCCCGTGTATTCCAACTCAAAACCAAACAAACAAATGCGTAGACCATCTGCACCCAGACACCAGCCGAAAACATGAAAGCTATAGCTGGTAACTTGAGTTGTGATTAGCCATATGGAGGAGGTGGATGAAAGAGTGGCATCTGTTGCCAGCGTAAATGTGTCGTTAGGAGTAAATGTAGTAGTTGAAAATTTAAACGTAGTGCTCAATGACAATGGTTTAAGATGGTTTGCATATGGCCCATCTTTCAGCGCTGTCAAGGGTAAGGAAAACTTATTTTATAACAGGGGTGGAAGATGACTGCCGTAAAACGTTACAATGTGCAGGTGTTATGCTGGAAACCCATAAAAGAATAAAGAGAAGCAAGCGGTTTATTGTTGGGGTATGGCTCATGATCGATCACATGGTTTGGTAACACTTTACATGACAACCTGGTAACTACTAGGTAATTACCTAGTAATAACGGTAGTAATTACAGTGGTAATAACTAGTAATAAATATCAATAAAAGTGGTAGTTCTTGGGTAATTAAAGTAGTTGTTAATGTTAACTCAGCCCAATAACGCTGACAATGTAAGACTTACTGATGAGCATGTATAGCTCACCCCTATGGATACCAAAAATATACCACATTAATAACCCAATAGTTATTAGTACTGTTATTATTAAGCAATTACTTAGCAGTTATTGGGCAGAGTTATTTCAACAACCTTGAATTTATATATGTATTACTAGTAATTACTAGATTATTACTTAGTGTTATTGGGCTGAGTTACTATTAACAACTACTTTAATTACCCAAGAACTACCACTTTTATTGATATTTATTACTAGTAATTACTAGGCAATTACCTAGCAGTTATTGAGCAGAGTTACTATTAAGTACTACTTTAATTACAGAAGAACTACCACTTTTATTGACATGTGTTACTAGTTATTACCACTGCAACTACTAGGTAATTACCTAGTAGTTACCGGGTTGTCATGTAAAGTGGAAAACAGATGGTCAATGAGGTCACGTCCAGGGATATGGTAGACAATGTGAATGTATTAATAATAGTTCAATGATAGGTAAAAACCATGTCCGAAAACAGAGCTCCTTTGCGCCGTAACAGATTTTTGATTTCATAGATTTCTTTAAACACCATTCATTGCACACCTGGATGCATCAGCTGTTTGTTTACCATTTACCAAAGCAGCCTATTCTCCTCCTGTAGGAGTGTTGAATTCCTGGGCAAATGAATGGTGGGGATTTGAAACAACTGCAATAACGTGTAATCTGTGCACTGATACATACATTTGAAACCGGCTATGTTTTTGCTCTCATGGTTTGTCCCTAGTTTCAAAGTCCTTGTTTTGTCTAGGCCTATTGAATATAATACTTGTTTTGTCATACATTATTTCTGCCTAAAATCTGGTTTCATTAAACCGGGTTAGATGTTATTATCCATGTTTAATGATGCATTGTCTTGTTGAGGTTAATATGCTTTGTTGTCCAAATAGGGAAATGTGTCCTCTTTATTTGACCCATCCTTCAGTGCCTGTCAGAAGCAGTGGGCGGCCACTCAGTGATCCGTCACTAGATCTTGACCCGGGTTCATGGTCAAGAGAACCAATTGCTTACAGATTTTTGGAATGGTTTTACTCCAGAGCAGTAGTTTTCTAACCTTTCACACTGGTAACATCTAAGAAAGAAATTGAGCTCTCCACATCAGAATCTAAATCAGCTTTACACAATGCAATTTTTTTGAGGCACTTCGTATGAAAACCTAGTTTAAAAAGTTCCGAGACATTAAAATGGTGTATAATGAATAGTCTTCCCATAAGGCCAGAGTGTATATTTAGCTCAGAAATAGCTGTGGGGGAAAAAAACTATTTCTAAGTCTGGTGGTGTGAGACTTGGCGGCCTGATATCTTTTATCCTGAGGGCAACAGTTCAAAGACGGTGTAGCTCGGATGGGAGGGGTCCTTTACAGTGTTCTCAATTAAGGTAGCTTGTTGAGACCAGGTCCTCCAGTGACAGCAATGAGCAGCCAACGATTTTTTCAGCATATTTTCATTCCAGAGCCTTTTTACAAAACTGTGACACAGTAAGTGAGGACACTCTCAATGGTCGGATGATAGAAAGACACCAACAGCTTGGGTCTAAAAGAGGACTAAACCATGAGTTAAGCAATTCTGAATGAAGGTTAACCTGAAAAAGGAAATGGGCAAGGCAAGTTTATTTGTAGAGCACAATTCATACACAAGGCAATTCAAAGTGCTTTCACAGTTGCATAAAATTACAAGAAAACCGATAAAAATCAATAAATAAAACATCAACATAAAGTTAATCAATTACAGTAAAAGGCAAGAGTGCAGATAAAATACTTTCAGTTTTCATATGCTCGGGTAAAAAGAGCTGTTTTCAGCCTGGATTTGAACATTGTCAGAGTTGAGGCCAGTCTCACATCCTCATGAAGACTGTTCCAGATTTTAGCTGCGTGAAACTGAAACGCAGCCTCACCGTGTTTATTATTGACTCTGGGAACCACCAGGAGACCCCTCCCTGAAGTTCTCAGGGCCCGAGATGGTTCATATCGCTCTAACATGTCAGAGATGTACTTTGGTGCTAAACCATGAAAAGACTTGTACACAAGCAGAGCTGTTATAAATTCTATTCTCTGAGGGACAGGAAGCCAGTGCAGAGACCGGAGCACTGGACTAATATGGTCGTATTTCCTGGTTCTTGTCAGGACTCGAGCAGCAGCGTTCTGGATGTTCTGCAGCTCTAACAGCTCGTTTAGAAAGGCCAGTGAGCAGGCCGTTACAGTAGTCTAACCTGCTGGAGACAAATGCATGGATGAGTGTCTCTAAGTCTGGTTTAGACACTATTCCTCTGATCTTAGCAATGTTTTTCAGACGGTAAAAAGCTGATGATGTTATTGCGTTGATGTGGCTGTTCAAGTTCAGGTCTGAGTCCATGATTACTCCTAGATTTCTAACCCGATTTAGGTTAGGAATACAACAAACTATAAACAGAGGCCATAAATGCATAGAAGCCTGAGCACCAGAAGCAGCCGGCGCACCACAGTTTGGAAGCTCTAGAGTTAATTCAAGTTTTAAGTTGTACGTTATTTCTGCCAGGAGTCAGGTCACTTAATAGAAAATAGTAACCCGAAAACCAAAAGTGCTTCTTTTCAGTGCGTTTGTGACCACTGCATTGTGTTGTCATTCGGGCACTTCGCCTCTCGTCTGCTCCCGTCTCCCCTCTCGCTCTGCTCAGTTGTTTATCTTGTATGAGACATGTTGATAGCGTTCATAGGGGCTGACAGTTTGTGGTTGTGGCCTGCCGCCTCGCCTAATAGCCTGCATGATTGATCGCCCGTGAGCATTTCGAGATACCCTCCTGCAGCCGCTCATATTCACCTTTTTATGCAGAAATGTGTCAGACCGCAACAAGACGGATGGATCAAACAGCATCGGGGCCGCTCGGGCTTGGATCGCAATACTTTGTGCTGCGGTACCAAGTATCGATACTTTATCAAGTATCGCAATACTTTCAACATCATTGGACATGATGGGGATAATGGAGACGGGCATCTCTACGATTAAACTTATACGATCTAAGTAACATCACAGAAATCCAGCTTCCCAAGTGCCATGCTTTTACTAATTAAAATATGTCTAAATCAGTCAGTTGAACTTAATGGTTTAATGGCTTTTAGGTTAAACGTTTCTTTGTTTTCTTTTCAAGTTCATTTGGAAATATGGCTCCTCGGTTTTAGATTTACTCTGGGTGTTTTTTTTTGCGGCCACTTGCGTCCATCTTGGTGGCTTTAGTTAATGCCGGATTTTTGAGAGGTCGCTTGCTCTGACTTAGCGTTGTTATTGCTAGTGTTAGCGTTAGCTTGTGCTTTCGGTATCGACTTGGACTCGGTAGCGCTTTTTTGACTTGATTTGGGATTTGTGTTGCCAGCTCTGGGGACCCGCCCGTGGACTGGCGTCAGGATGAGCGAAGTAGCAGGTTTAGCTTGTGGAGCATTAGCCATTAGCTTACTCTGCACGGGCGTTGTAGCTTTAGCCTGGATATCGCTCGCTTTGCTGGAGGTACTTAATGCAGGGGATGCCGCTCTGGAGCTGGAGCTTGGTGCGCAATTCTGACCGGTGTCAGTATATTTTAGTAGTATATTTTAAATACACTGTTTTTGCAATTTAGCCTTTAGAAAAAAGCCACTATGGATGCATTAAGGGAGATAATCTAAATAAGACAATTCCTGCAGATCGAAAATGGGTAAATTTTGACTCATAAAATGTTTAAGTTGCTAATTCAATATTTTCATTCCTGCCTGTGTGTCATTGCTATTCTTTTGGTTAAGATGTGATGATTTTCAACATTTACGAGCGATAAATGTAACAGGTGTTAGAGACCTTATGTATGCCTCTGAACTTGTTTGAAAAGTGCACAAACACAAATGGCTGGTCTAATTGCAAGTGTAGCTTACAGTGTTTTTTCCCAAATCCTGCTGCCTTACCTACATTTAAACCAACAAATCCCCTGGCGCCACAGTTTGAAAACCCATCTTGTAAGAGCGTTTGCCCTTTTCCTCCCTCTTCACTGTTCGGCGGAGGTCAGACAAATCAGACTCGACAAGTGCAGTTGAGACCATACGGCTCTCGAAAAACGCTTGTCATGCGGTGGTCAAAGATTGTACACAGCACAACAAAGGGAGTCGAAAGAAGCCAGATCAAAGATTAACAGCGCGCCCTCCGCAATACCCGTTTGTACGCCGCACTCGGACATGTGCTCGGGCGCTCGCGGAGGCTTTGGAGTACATCTTGTTCGAGTGACAGGGCAAACAAAAAAATCTTTACAGGATTGTGTCAAGGTGGAAGAAAGAGGGAGAGCATAGGCTAACCGTGAGTGATGGAAGCGGGGCGGCCGCGGGTGATTCTAAACGGCGGAGTTCGGGTTGGGTTTTTTCACGGCTGATGTGGACTATTCTCGCCCAAGGTATATTGGAGGTTGTAAATGAGTATCAGAATGATCTTTATTTGTATGTGTAGAAGAAGAAATGGCTTGTTTATACGTTTTGCCCCTTAAAGGTGTGTATTCATTGTAAGATAGTTCAAAATATCGGATCACAATACTTTGTTCTGCAGTAAGGCAAGGCAACTTTATTTATACCGCGCATTTCGTACACAAGGCAACTCAATGCGCCTTAGCACCCAGTATCGATACTTTATCAAGTATCGCAAATACTTTCAATACTTGTATTTGGAGGCATTTTTATCCTGCACTTGTTTTCCCGTAACAGTTTCACAGCACTTTGTTACATCTTGTGTTAATGCACTTTTCAATCTTAACACTTCAATTAATGTCAAATGGCATTTTATTTATAAACTTTGGACATTTTACACATTTTAAGGTAAACATATTGCTTATTATAATTAGGCCCAACTTAGTGGCCGATCCGATACGTATTGCGACACAGTGAGTATCGCGATACGTATCGGATCGTGACAAAAGTGGATCGTCCCAGCCCTATAAGATACCTCTATTTACTATCTAATTGTTTGCCCATTTTCTGCCTATTCTGAGTGTTTTTCTTGAGAGCTGAATGTAACAAATTAATTTCTCCATTGTGACATCAATAAAGACGTATCTTATCTCAGGCTTATCTCATCTTAAACCTCTGTGAATGTTTTTGAGAAGGAAGAACGTGTAAAGGCTCAGTTCTCTTAGGAAAATTGGACTGCTTTGAAACTAGAAGATTAGAAGCAGGATTCCTTTATTAGCCTTAATCAGACTCACACAAATGAATGAAATGATTGTGTATTGGAGCTCTCTGGTGGTTTGGTGTGCATGTTCTTTCTGTCTTTGAAGGATATATCTGTGGGGAGCTGCTCTGGTGCGCTGACTTCCATTATTTTGTTTTTTTTTATGTCAGATGGAAATGGACCAGGAAGAACCTTTGTGGGAGAGAGGGTCTGAGAAGCTCAACCTTTGTAAGTCTATATTTTCAATCGCACTTTCTGAATAGGTCAATCCAGATTCAGAGTTTAAAAAAAAAATCTTTTAACATTGGCACAGTGGGTAGAGGGTCCCGTGTTCTATCCTTGAACCTGGCAGGGTCTCTTTATGTGTAGTTTGTGTGTTTGTTCTCCCTGTGCCTGTGCAGGTTTCCTCCGGGTGCTTTGGACTCTCCTACTACTAAAAACATGTACCGTAAGTCAGGATGAATGAGAGTGTGTTTGAGACTGTGGGATTGAATAGATGCAAATTCGCCCAGGATACAATACAGCAGGGTGTTTGTCTCCCGTGTGTATTCATACTTTCCCCAACCAAATTTACAATTATTTGATTAAAAAAGTCAATCAAAAACTAAAAATCTAGGATCTGTTTGTATCAAAGTAAAAGATTTAACTGCTCTGCGAAAATAGATAGATAGATAGATAGATAGATAGATAGATAGATAGAAAGAAAAGAGACAGAGCGAGATTTTCACATTATTTTCGGAATGTTTTTCTCATTTGTAATTTATCTTCCAGTCTCACCTCTCTGCGTCGCTCATGTTTTTGATCCTGTCCATTAAAATGAAGCTCACGGGTGTCTTCTCAGCTCCTGTGGTCTTGCCTTGAGATCTGCCTGGAACAAAGGCTCTCCGCCCTGGCCGCTCTCTAAAGCCCACAGACACCGGGCTGGGGCTCCCTCGCTTCTAATGAGCAGCATCATACTCTCCTCTCAAGGTTCCAGACAAGATGGAGTACATTTCTCAGTTTGAAAGTGGAATAGGAAAACGTTTCCAACTATTGCGTCGTGATTTTGGCTGTACTCAATGTCTTTGAATTATTTTTGGTATTTCAAAAAGGACTTGAGCGTCACTGTTTCCCCTTCCCCTATAGCCACTGGAAATCGCCTGCCTCTTTTTCATCTTGCAATTGGAACCTGGCAATACAATATGATGCATGCAATGGAAATAGGTTATTTGCTGCTGGTATTTCAAGACCTATATTCTAGTTCATTTCCTCCAACGAGTCAGTATTGCCACCTACCCCCTGCGTGAAAGGGAAGCAATGAGGTCGGATCCCATTTGCTTGATATGCACCATGGGAATAATCTACATTTACATTGTATTTTATTTGGACACGGTATTCTATTGCCAAATCGATGTGAATTTCAATTTTATTCATTCAATCACCGTGAAACAAAGCAATGCTCCTCACAATATGTGCACCTTTGCCGTGATGATATCCCTCCTCTGCTCTGTGCACCTGTGTTTAGAAGTGCTGTCTGGGAGCGCATTTACAGTACAATGGTTGCATTCACCGCGCAGCCTTTGCCACACTGTCAGGTTTGAGCTGTCAGACCCGAGTGTTTGTCACTTAAATTAGCCTTAAGTGTTTGTAAGCCGGAGCCGCTCGGCTGTGTGCTAGACAGGTGAACCAAGCAAACTCCTCTCTGCCTGTAGGGTGCATTGTAGCGGGAGACGTCAGGAATGTGGGTCCCTAATGATTAAGAGGCATCTCTCAGTGGAGCGCCCTGTCCCCGGAGGAACATCAGGAGAGTTTGAGGCTGAGCACCGGCCCGTAGACAGATGACAGAGAAAAACACACCCCAAACATCCTGCCTTTACTACGACACAGATGGTGCATGGTGTTACTGTCTGCCGGGGCCCTTTATTAGCAGGTAACGCCAGTGGAAAGCAAGCCCAGGGGGAGAGTAAACAAGTATGAAATGAATAAAATGCGGCGGCAGAGTCTGTTCAGTGGAATTGGTTATCAAATATAACTGGCTTTTTAAGGAGCTCCCATCATCCAGTCACTTTTACTACACATGTAAACAGACACCAGAGGAAAATGAAGGTGAAGGTGCTTGATTGCCTTCTATCCTGCTGGGAGACCGGTCAGGAGCTGCAGGCAACTTTAAGAAAACACAACTGGAAGATTAGCTCGTTGTGCACGCTTCGGGTTGATGGGAGAAACCGGAACTAAAGGCGAAAACTCAGACATGGGGAGATCAATCAATCAATCAATCAATCAATCAATCAATGGTTTTGTATAGCCCAATATCACAACAGGAGTTGCCTCATAGGGCTGTAACAAACATTAAGGCAATAAAACAGAACAGTAAATAAGACAATGTAAAGATCATGCAAACTAAACCAAAAATGGATTGGGCGGCACGGTAGCACAGCGGTTAGCGCTCGTGCTTCACAGCTAGAAGGTCCCGGGTTTGATTCCCACCTGGACGGGGCCTTTCTGTGTGGAGTTTGCATGTTCTCCCCGTGTCTGCGTAGGTTTCCTCCGGGTACTCCGGTTTCCCCTACCACTAAAAACATGTACAATAGGCCCAGGGACTGCAGGTGGAAATTAGCACAAGTGCTATAACCTGGTACAATGCATCTCTCCTTTCTGAGGCTAATGTATATTGTACACTGTCCCTGTTCAAATAAATAAAAATAAAAAAATAAAAAAATAATGATATCTCTATTTTTGTACATGGTTTGAAAGTTGTTGTTTATGCAGTTCATCGACTATTGTTCAACCTCCTAGCCCCCACCTTAGCCTGACACATTTTCTACAGTTTGGCTTTACCCAAATCTAAAAGCTTCTTGATCTGAGAGTTTACAGCCTATAGGCCCGTGTAATGCCTCATTTGAAAGTCTACAAAACAGATCTGAGCTCTTTCCTCCATTTTTGTCATGTTTTTGTTGCATTTTTTCCTTCATCACAGTTACATTACACTAAAGACAAAAAATGCTACAAAAAGGCAATGAAAACATGACAAAAAAAACAAGGGAGAAGCCGTGATGAGTTTTTTTAGACATTAGCTTATGGATTTTGGGTAAGGAACTGAAGAAAATGTTCTCGGTTAAGGCGGGTGGTAAGAGATTAAAATATACCCACTTGTGTCTCCTAATGTTGAGTCCTTGGACAAGACACTTCACCTCCACTCAAAGTGTACGGTAATTTGTACCAGGAAGAACATCTAACATTAAAACCCCAAACCACGTCAGCTTGGTTCACTGTGACTAACAAAAAGAACCAAACAACAACTTTACTTTGAGCACACTCGTTTCCACCTTTCCCCAGATGGTCTACAGTCTTCCATTTCTCTGCCTGGTCGCTTTATTGGGAGGTAATATTTGACTTCTCAGCGTGTGCTCTGCCTGCAACAGAACAGCTGTGCTCCAGTTTAAATTCAACACAAAACGTGGCTCGTCGCAGTTCAGGGATCCCAGGGGGCTATAAACAACTCCCCCGGGCCCTGGATACTGCCATTATACACGTTTTGATATCAAGTGATGTTTAAACAAGCCACTCCACTGTTGCGTCTTGAGTTTAAATATATATCTCGTTCTTATGAGAGGCTGCAGATGACCGACTGGTGGAGCAGCCTGTGCGGGACGTTCTCTAAATGTTGGTGAAGCCAAGTGGAACTGTTAAATTAGCCCAAGATGCTAATTGCGTGCTGGGAGTGGCTGTGTAAATCCCTTTGCCCATTTAGCAGATGTACCGAGTGAACTGTATAACCAAGAAATGCTGGATGTACAAAACGACAAGCCAAGCCAGTGTGTGTTGAGTTCCAGTACATACGACGCCTTATGGGATCAGGGACTGAGAGGCATAAATGAGTGCGTGTCATGGTGCCTTGGTCAAGAGAGGACTGGAACATGTGACTGATTGGTGAACCTCTCCTTTTCCAGTGATGGTGGAACTATCTGTGGAGTGGGACGACTTGGCATTAGCCTCGCCAGCCAACCACTCCTGCTTTTAGTTTCTGTTCAAAAGCAGAACCATCTGGAACTCTGCTAGGATGACAGAAATAACCGCCAGTAAAACATGTTCTTAAATATAGCGTTACTCACAAGAATGCACTCGTGCAATGCTTTTCCGGGTCATCAACTTAGAGAGTGAAGGACAACGACAAATCTTAAGTGTTTTGACGATGTTAAACTTTGTCTTTTATTGCTCTTATAAGAAGTAGATGTTGTTGTCCATGTTCTCTAAGAGTATTTCCTTCTTGTAAATGCCATGTATTGAAAAGTATGTTTGTTCTGTTCCAAACGTACATTGAAACAGTTGTTGTGTATTCGTCTTAACCTGATGGAATTCTCCTACAATAAATTGTTTGAACCAAGTTGCTAATGAATCCTTGTATCCTTAAGCCTTGGTCACAACCGGTCGTACGGGCTCCTATGGCTCCTACGTGCAAAAAAATGCATGGATATTGCTTATTACGTGTGACGTGCTTAATTTGGAGCCGCCGCAGAGGTTCTTTGTCATGTCAAACAAACTCTATGGGCACCTTTTCAAGTTGCACGAATGCTGTACGTCTTTGTGCGTTTTGTACAATTGTTTTTTTTGTATGTCGCGCTTGCGGACTTCGTATGTGTCGTGCACCACACGCGCACCTTTAGTGCGGCCAATGCACGTTCAGATGTCTCGTACATCCTCCACACATGTTGCGTAAGTCGATAGTGAATTGCCTGTTTGGCGAGAGTGCATCAATCAAACGAAAACTCCGATATATATATAAAGCTTCACAGGTGCCTGTGGCCATTCGTACAAAGTGTTTGCAATATGCCGAGGGGAAGAGGGAAGGCGAGGAGAGACGAGGTGTTACACGGGGGCCACACCGCCTGCGAGTGAAGCAACGCGTTGCTTGCATTCGTGAACAAAGTGGGGTGATGACGCGAGAGTGGCCACACCAGCAGCAGCGCCACAAAGGAGAACAGGCTTCCTGTCGAATCAATGCTCATGAAAGCTGGCGCGTCTAATTTATATAATATTGCAATGCTCACTTTCTCCCTGAATTTAAATAGTTTGAGTAACTATTGAACAGTGATTTAGTAACTAAATGTAATTACAACACAGTTCGGGTATTTGTTTTACTGTTGCCATGGAAATCCGCCTTTTTTACAGATGCAACATTGACCATATGCGTACTATCATCGTAGACTGTGTAAAAAGTCCTCAAAAAGAGGTAGATCGATTCTAGAAGTCTTTCTTTCAGGACACTAAACCAAAGCTTGACGCACGCCCCCAAAAATAGGGTGGATTCTATCTTCTAAACGCGTGGCGCCACTAGTGCGCTGTGGCTCGTGCGTGGTACGCACAGACAGTGTGGCCACTTCCAATCCGCTTCAATGAAAGCTAAGTAAAAACTTAGCTGACACCAACAGCGCTTCGCACGCCGGCGGTGTGGCCCCGGCGTCAGAGAGGGAGCTGAGAGGAAGGCGTTAGGTGTGGTGTGATCCATAGCAGCAACTCTTTGGATCCATGCGAATGTATGACATGGCTTTCTCTCTCCAACTCCTGGAAAAGTGTGTCATTCTGCTCAAACATGTGCCAAGGACGAAATGTAAAGGCTTTACCCCTTCAGAGAGACCCCTTATGAGAGACCAACAGGCCCGGTTAGAACCATGAGGCCGTCCTTCTGTGGACCCACCACCTGCAGGAGGAGCCATAGGGGCTGGTGCGATGTGATTTGGGCTCCAACAGCTGCCCCCACAACCCGGCAACGGACAAGTGGAAGAAGATGGATGGATGGATAGATGGATGGATACCCATCCAAATGGCCGGATATTCTCTGCGACAAATGCACGGCGTTGGTACACAAAGCGTACAGATCGTGAGCAGTTCTTGCAAACTTCACACAAAGCCCGGCTGGAACCCACGGTCAGTACGTTTGTTGCAAGTTGGTCTTACAACTTACGTGCATTGGCTGTACAAATGAAGCGACAGCCACACGTCCGAGCAGTCTGACGCACGTTTGACTTAAAGGTTGTCTGTTGGATATGCGGTGATGTGAACGCCACAGCTGCGCTAAACGCAGCAATTTGGGAAACGCCAAAACGTACACGTCCAAAAGGTAGTAGGTCCGTTTGTGATCTACGCTTTAGGTTTTGTGGCAAAAACTACATGGATTATTTACATTTATGTCCGCTCTACTGGCAGATGATATCATAAAACCACCAACTTCCTTGTTTACAAAACACGCAGCATGGCGCTCACGGCATTAAGAATAGGAAAAGCCTGTATACTGGTTGGCCAGGCTGGCTTGGCATGACTGTTTTGCTGCTACGCAACATAACTCAGAGCAGGAGATAGAGGATAATTCGATAGATCACGATCTGCATTATTTATTTATTTTTAGAAGGTAATGGGACATTTTGCAGCGCTCGCTTTTGTTCCCAGGCGTTTTACCGTCAGTCCCAAAGAGTCACATCACTTGTTATGCTTAGTGTTTCCCAACTAAAGTCATCTTCATTTCAACAACCGTTGCTCCTATAAATCCACCTCCATCATGTCCACCACCTCCAAGAATGAAGCTGGGGCTGTAATCTAAATTGTTACAATATTAGACTAAAAAAAAATGCAATCTGATTCATGATCTGAACTTTTTGCCTCATCACCAACCATTGCAAATCAGCTCATCCATCTCTTTGACTCACACGGGCTCACTGTATACAAAGGGTCCCCCCGAGACAGCAGCCAGTTAGTCGCTGATGTATTGTGTCCCCTATTTTTTTACATTTCTTTCAAAACTTTCCAAAGTAAATTCATTAATACTTCCACAGCTTGAGGGACAGCCCAGACGGGGAGGCAACCAAATTGTTGTGTGTCTGTTTACGCCCCGGAGTCTCGAGCCGCCTGACGCGTGCACTCTATAGATAATAAGCATTGGTGTCAAATGGGAAGCGATGCATTCACACTTTTGATTACGTGTTTTTGGGTTTTTTTTCCTGAAAGTTTTCGCCTGTAAATCACCCAAACAATCTTTGAAATCAAACCGTCTAAATATATCCCAATCATCCTTACCTCTGCTTCTGTCAGTAAACAGGCAAACGCAAGCTCATGGTGAGATCCTTTGGGTGGTGGAGGCAATTATTTGGAGAGCGGTGCGGTGGAGGCACAGGTTGGAGGAGAGATGTTAATTACCTTGGTGGTTACACAAGATGTTGCTTCTTCTTCTTTTCTTTTTTTTTTTTGTACGTTCTTTTCTTTTGAGGGGGCCTAATTAATTTTGAAACAATGCACAGGTGATTCTTCGGAGAGCTGGAGATGCATAAGCCGCACATTCTTTCGTTGGCGTGCTCACAAGAGCCAAGGGACGACCTCTTTATCATGTGTCAAAGTGAGCAGCAACGATTCTTTGCAAAGGAATAATTAAGGGAGAATAAAATAAAATAAAAGACTTGGGCCTACCAGACCCAGGGGGAAGCCAATTGAGGTGTATGACAGAGGGTCAAGCGGCCAGTTTTCACGCTTAATGACAGCTTGAGTGTGGTCATATTTGGCATCTCCCTGATTTCTTACATCTTCATTATTTATGAGTTTTCCCTGTAGAAGAACAACTGACAGATAACAGAATAGAAGAGCTCAAAGCCCCTTATAATAGTACACTGCCTGACAAAAAAAATAATCACCTCAGAAAAAAGGCCACACGCTCCCTCGTGGGACCGCCTTTAGCTTTGATTACAGCACGCATTCACTTCTGCAGTGTCCGAAGAGCGAGTGTTGCAAGATCTTGAATTGATTATCTGAGACTGTGATCACTGTGCAAAGCTTTCTCCGGCACATCTCAAGATCTGGACTCTGTGGCGGCCGAATCCATGCGTGAAGCTGATGTCTCATGCTCCCCGAAACCACTCTTTCACAATGTCGCCTCGGAATTATGCCTGTGCCGTCACGGAAGAAGAAATCCCATTGATGGAGTGACCAGGTCATTGAGGATGTTCAGCTGATCTAATTCTTTGGGCTCATAGCGTTGCTTAACCTAGACCTGACCAACTGCAGCGACCCCTGATCATAAGTTAGTTTTTGTTCTTAATTTATACAGGTTTGAGCCTTGAGCCACAGTGTCTCATTTGGACAGGCAGTGTATTGGGTCACACGATATTTATATTGCAAGAAGCCAGACATCAAAAGTAACACAGGCAACAACAAAAGCATATTTTAACAGTTTAGCCAGGATTCCTCCAAATTAGTTCTTTACTCTAATTTAATATTTTTTGCATTATGTAACCTATATGTTACACTCGGAATAGTACTGAATAAATACTAATGTAACACTATTAATTGGAGTAGCTTCAGAAGATCTACGTTCGACACAAGGAGCGGAGAACAGGAATTTAAAAAACAAAAACCATATTAAAAACCAATGGAGCGGCTAAGCCGGGCTGAGCCATTATAATGAATGAATGAAACATGCGAGCACGACTCACCAATTCCATCGTTTTAAAACGCACACAGGCAGTCTGCTCCTATAGTTGGACACTTCCGGTATTATGCTACACGTATGGCGCTCGTCCCTGTCGCGCGACCGTGTGACGTAAAATTCGCATTGGTAAGCGCGCAACCATGAGAAAGAAGGGCTGGGGTTTTGACAGGATTTGACACCCGGGTTACAATTACCTTTTTTCATCTGCCTCACACAGCCACACAGATTTCTGTTTCATTCAAAGGAATGTGCTGTGTTAAAATGGTTTAAAATATCAAAATCACGGTAAACGGTCTAAATGTATTTAGTGCTTTGGCACCAAAGGGCTTTCATTTATTGAGGATATTGGCTGGTACAGAAGATATGAAGGCCCGGGTTGGAACTGGTTGGATTCAGAGGTCAGTCATTAAATAAAAAAACTTTTAATACCTTCATTATAACCATTAAAACCAAGTGAATACAAATCTTGAAACTACTCCTCTATACGGTGCTTGAAGCCTTGCAGGTGAAATGATTTTCAATACAGTCCATGTCTTTCCAGGAATAATGTTTTGAAAGTTTGCCACCTGGAGAGGAAATAACCTCATTTTCACTCCAGAATTGCGAACCATTTCAACATTGTGTAGCAATGTACCTGTGAATGTAAAACACGCGGTGCCATATTGAGAAACATATTTAGCACATCTCTCCAAACTGATAGAATGTAATGATGATTTCGCAGCTGAATGCCTGAACCGTCGCCACACTGGAGCTGTCAACCTAATTGTTATGATACAGACAAAAGGGGCAGGAAAAAATTTACAGACGAGTGTAGCTGTCAACGTGCCTTTGGGCGGAGTAGCATTGAACTGAAATATTACACTCGAGCACATTTTCACACTCTTTCTGCCAACAGCAAAGGCAAGTCTGATTATGTGAGAAAACAGGTACAGCGAAGGTATGAACGAGAATTTTAGTACTGGGTGTGTTACAGGCCAAATAACCTCGCACATATACATACGTTTATTTATAAAATAGAGAGAGAGACAAAAACAACCCACCTGAAATATGGCAAATTACAGCAGTTAAAAGGAAGTACACTTTCTTTGGTCGTTCGATCATACGTCGGGGTTAATGCTCTAGTGAGTCCCGGCGCATGGTTTTCTTTTAGTGGCGTTGTCGAGGGGCATTGTAGACCGGACGTGTGTGGTCCCCGCTGGTCCTTTTGAAGCGGCAAAATGAGTCATTCTGAGCCCAGTGTGAACCTCCCAGAAGCGTGTACTTGCAGAATGGGCTCTACAGTGCATCCCACGTGGTTTCCGGCTGGACAATAAAAGCGGAGCTGTACTTCCTCTCCCCTATACATTCATGATTAGCAGGGTCCCACACACATGAAGAGACAGCTGTTGTTTGAAAGTGACTCTATTTTTCTACTTGCTATAAAATGGGGAGACAGACTCTTCCGTTTCCTGGGCACCACCATCACCCAGGACCTCAAATGAGAGCCAACCTTGATGAGCTCCCTCATCAAGAAGGCCCAGCAGAGGATGTTCTTCCTGCGGCAGCTGAGGAAACTTAAGCTGCCAACAAAGATGCTGGTGCAGTTCTACACGGCCATCATCGAGTCCATCCTCACCTCCTCCATCACCGTGTGGTTCCCCGGCGCTACAGAACGGGACAAGCACCGACTGCAGCGCATTGTGCGTGCTGCAGAGAAGGTGATTGGCTGTGAGCTCCATCTCTCCAGGACCTGTTCACCTCCAGGACCCGGAGGCGTGTGGGTCGGATCACAGCAGGACACGAACTATTCACCCCCTCCCCTCAGGCAGGAGGCTACGGTCACTCATCACTTTATATCACTTAATATCACTTTATATGCCAACACATCTGTAAATACAATCCCGCTGTTGTTCAATGTCAAATTGTTGTTGTCTTACCACACGTCTCTTTATTTTATCTAATTTATTTAATATTTTTTATGCATACCCCTATAGCCTTATAGTTTAAAGTTCTTTAGCTTATTTTCTATCTTAATTCTGTGTTATATGTTTTTATGTCGCACGTTTGCACCGAGAAAAAATCCTAGTTTGTGAACCCTGTTCTATGAAACAATGGCAATAAAACCTATTATGATTCTGATTCTGAATTGTAATACATATACACAAATAACCTAAAAACAAAACATTTTAACTTAAAAATAAAAATGGTTAATAACTGGAGCGTTGTCCTCTCTCATCGTTGAATGTACTTGTGTGACCTTAATAATAGGGAATGTGGATGGTTATAGTGATTTATTTGAACACCCACAGCTAAAGTTAACCCTCACCCTGCCACACAGGCATTTGAGGGGAAGAGAAAAGAGAGAGTGAGAGAAACCAATGTGTGTCGTTTGCTGATTGTTATGAGTGATCGTAAACCTGGAAGTTGTCCAGTACTGAAAACAATTAGCCGTATCCAGGAGAACTGCAGTAATGAAGAAGCGCCAAGTCTAAACCAAACAGGAACACTGGCTGCAGTTCCTACAGCGACATCAGTAAACCCAAACATCTGAACCTGTATGTGTCAGTCAACTCGCGTTATTCAGTGTTGGAAATGGGTTTTAATTGGACATTTTCTGCTAGCATCAAATATCCGAGCACCAGCCTCGTCCATATGTCCGTGTCACAACTGTCCGACCCCTAAAGCTTGTATTTGTCTGCCGTCCACAGGGACTAATGGGAAGCAAATGGTTTTAATCTAAAATGCATGCATCCCTGCTGGTTTGTCTAAAATAGCTGCAGCCATTACTGCACAGGCCTCCACGCCACGCAAAGATCAAGGGAGTTTGCGAGTTATCGTCCCCGCGCTGCCTCATCCATTTGTGCACACAGGGGCCGCAACACAGAAACAGCATCGCGGAGTCAATCTAAAAATATGAGCTACAAAGGCTAATCTAATGTGGACAAATTCAATATCGATCATTCGCTTTGATAGTTTTCAGATTATTGTATACAAGAGAAAAAGCATGGGTTATTCATACATGTTTTGGGCTTTTGTGCGCTGTTAATAATATTCAAAAATCAATGTTTATATCATGCAGCAATTTAATAGACCTTCAAAGAGAATAGTCTTTGAACAAATGATTTCAATCATTTGTTCAATCAATCTAAAGACTTGTTATGCCTTTAAGATTATTGGCAAAAGTAAAATCACAGACTGAAATGATTTAGGTAATATAACGACTTATTTACTTTCAATCATGTCTTTTGCCACAAGCATTATATTCTGTTTCAGCCGTGTCCTTTTATCCATCAAACCTGCAAATTCTCTGGCTTAGACTTTTACAAAAATGGAGCTGATTCTCCCTCGCATTTTAGTGTATCTCAGTCGTCCAGGAATTCATCCTATCATTGTAAGATTTTCAAAGGTTGTCAGATGGACTGGGTTGAATCGTCACTGGACACAGTAATTACTAAGTTACAACAACAACAAAAACGACAAGGAAAAGCACTCTTTCAGAATGTGGAAGTAAACACAGGTCTGTTTTCGCCGCAAAATCACCAAAGCTTCAGAACCCGTGTTTACTTTCAGTCTCAAGGTAACAGCTACAAGAATGCACTGCAGTAAAACAACGGATTCTACATCTTTAAGCAGACGATGGACAAAAAAACATATTTACTAAATGCGCAATTATATCAGGTAAAATCCAGGCAAATGTCAGTGCCTGTCACTTCTGCTTGATATGGGCGACATGGACGGTCGCACAGGGCTGCATTGTCCAAGGGGCATAAGAGGGTTTAATCCATCAGAAGGAAAGGAAAATATTAAATTTTAACATTTTTAAACTCTGTATAACTCTGTCCCTTTAAGCTAAATCTGTCTACTCTGAAATGCTTATTAAAGCGGATGTATGAGTGGTAAGAATGGTGCCTTTACTTTCCATCACAGTGGCCCTGATGCCTCAGGAGCAATTGCTTTTGGTAGGTTTTCTACAAAACAATTAATCCTGGAGGGTTAGGGTTACAGGCCACCATTGAAAGTGCCAAAATATATGTAGGCCTATATATATTTCGTTTCTTTTCAAGAACAAATTCTGTACTCCTGAATGTTGACTTTTAAAAATACTTGACACTAGTTTTGCAGATATTTTTTTCTAAAGTAATTATTATTATTGATAAAGTTGACCTGTCGCAGTGAAATAAAGATAAAAAAACGCGCCTCATTTTCATTTCTCTGTAAAAACAGCGGCACAAACAGCTCATTTTATGGCCACAGCGAGTCCCACACAACTTTATATCACCAAACGTTCACGAGAATCACCTTTTCAAGCTACATTTCAACCGTGAACAGAGTTTAGCGGCACTTCAAATCAAATCAAATCAAACTTTATTTATAGAGCGCTTTTCATACAAAATGTAACACAAAGTGCTTTACAGTGCTTAAAAATCATTAAAAATAATAAAAATCGTCCCCACCAGTAAATATACATAAATAACTACAACCCCACCACCCACCACCCGCACACACAGACACACAGACGTACAGACAGCCCAGCAGTTAAAAGTCTTAAATAAAAATGGACATAGAGTTGAGTACGTAAGGCTGGGTACAGATGGACCGAAAGAGGAAACATCATCCAAGGAGCCGTCTGCACCAGGAGCAGCCCATCGCCCACAGCCACAGAGCGCCAACCCAGGGGGCCCGGAGTAGGTGTAGGAGAGACGTCCTACCTCCATCCAGGCACCCCCAGGAGAGCGCCCGCACGGCCACAGCCAACCAGCACTCCCGGGGCAGAGGGCTCCCTCAGAGGAACCACTAGGAGAACATAAAAAATAAATGAATAAAATAAATAAAAATAAATAAATAAATATTTAATAAGAGATACATTAAAAACAGCTAAAACTGTGCGTGAAATAGCACAGGATAAAAGAGGGAAAATAAAGAAATAATAGAACTAAAACCGGTAAATAAGGTTAATATAAGTAAATATTAATTAAAAGCTAAACTAAAAAGGTGGGTCTTGAGCCTGCTCTTAAAAACATGAACGTTCTCTGCGGTCCTGAGCTCCTCTGGCAGGTCGTTCCAGAGGCGAGGGCCATAGTATTGGAAAGACGCCTCGCCGTGAGTCTTTCTGTTGACTTTAGGAATAACTAGGAGACCCCTGCCAGAGGAGCGAAGGGACCGCGAAGGCTCATATGGTAAAATCAATTCTGAAAGATAAGAAGGACCAAGACCATTAAGACATTTAAAAACCATTAAAAGAACTTTAAAATGGATCCTGAAACACACGGGGAGCCAATGCAGTGACTCTAAAACCGGTGTAATGTGGTCCCGCCTCCTGGTCTTCGTCAGGACACGAGCTGCTGAATTTTGTAAAAGTTGTAAACCTGAGATACTCTTTTTGGGAAGACCAGAAAGCAGGGCATTACAGTAGTCGATACGACTGGTGATAAAAGCATGCATTAGCGTCTCCGTGTTGGCCCGAGAGAGAATGGGGCGGACTCTGGCTATGTTCTTTAGATGGTAAAAACCTATCTTTGTGATATTCTTAATGTGTGGAATTAAAGTCAGCTCAGAGTCAAAAATCACACCCAGGTTCTTCACCTGTGAGGAAGGATTAAAAGACAATGACTGTAGTTTGGGTAAAAGTTTCTCTCTCTGGGCCTGAGGACCGATGACTAAAACTTCAGTTTTGTCCTGGTTAAGCTGGAGAAAGTTTTCTGCCATCCAGGATTTGATATCTAAAATGCAGTTAAAAAGTGCATCCATTGGCCTGGTGTCCTCAGGAGACATGGAGATGTACAACTGTGTATCGTCAGCGTAACTATTAAAGTTGACTCCATGTCTCCTGATGACATCACCAAGAGGGAGCATATACAGGTTAAAAAGCACTGGGCCTAAAATCGAACCTTGAGGCACACCACATGTAATATTATGGACCTTGGAGGAGCAGGTATCCACACTCACCATGAATGTCCTGTCTGTGAGGTAGGATGTAAACCATTTGTGGACAGCACCAGAGAGGCCGATGTGTTTTAAACGAGTTAAAAGAATAGTATGGTCGACTGTATCAAAGGCAGCGCTCAGATCCAGTAGAACCAACACTGTCAACCTTTTGGAATCATAATTTAATCTAAAATCGTTTAAAATCTTTAAAAGGGCTGTCTCGGTGCTGTGGTTTACCCTAAAGCCAGACTGAAATTTCTCAAGGACGTCATGTGCATTTATAAAGTCGCTAAGTTGGGTAAAAACAAGTTTTTCTAAGATTTTGCTTAAAAATGGTAAGTTGGATACCGGTCTAAAGTTGTTAAAATCATTACGGTCCAAATTGCTCTTCTTCAGCAGAGGCCTCACCACCGCCCCCTTAAAGGCAGCAGGGAAGACCCCCGTCTGAAGGGAGCAATTCATCATGTGTAAAAGCTCGTCTCTAAGAGATCCATAGAAAGTTTTAAAAAACGGGGTTGGGACCGGGTCTAAAGGACATGTGGTGGGCCTCACTGAGGAGAAAACTTTATCAAGCATCTCAGCATTAACCTGGACAAAACTGTGCAGTGTTTCCTCTGGAACAAGTAGACAACCAGATGTATTTAAAACCGTGTTACTTTGAGTAGATAAAATATTACATCTGATAGTGTCTATCTTTCCCCTGAAGTGGTCTGCAAACGCCTCGCAAAGGGAGTCACTTGGAGTAAAATTGGTCTTGTTAAAATCAGGATTGATTAGATGTTCTATTGTAGAGAAGAGTACCTTGGGATTGTTTTTATTATTGTTGATAATTTTTGAGAAGTAGTTGTTTCTTGTGTTTCTTACTGTGTTATTGTAGGTTGATTGTTGTTCACGGAAGATTTGGTAGTTTATGGTAATTTTGTTTTTTCTCCATTTTCTCTCTGCCACCCTGCATTGTCTTTTGAGTTGTTTAATTTCCTCATTCCTCCATGGAGTAATTGGTTTTGTAGGGAGTTTCTTGGATTTTAAAGGAGCGATAGAATCAAGCGCTGACTTGAGTTTGCTATTAAAATTTTCAAAAATAAAATCACAGGGGGCAGGTAGAACAATAGGAGAATATTTCTCTAAAACATCAATAAAATTTGCAGCCACTTCAGGGGTGAGATGACGTTTCCTCACAGCTCTTACCGAGGTCTCCCGCTGGGTAAAACTGGTGATATTAAAAAACACACAGTAATGGTCAGAAACAGCCAAGTCAATGACAGAAGACACAGCTGTGGACAGGCCATACGTGATGACCAGGTCCAGACTGTGTCCTCTGTCGTGAGTTGGCTGTGTGACGTGTTGGGTAAAATCCATATAATTAAGAACATTTAAAAAATCCCTAGCAACAGGGTCTAAAAGATTATCTATGTGTAGATTAAAATCACCAGTTAAAAGAATCATATTAAAAGAGCTATGTAAAAGTGATAAAAACTCAGAAAATTCCTTAACAAAAAGAGGGCATTTTTTGGGGGGTCTGTAAATAGTGACACATAAAATGGGGGGATTGCTAAAAACAACTGCATGGTGCTCAAAAGTGGGGAATGGATCAAATAAAATAGGTTTGGTGGCAATAGTGTTTGTACATATGGAAGCAGTGCCACCTCCCCTTTTCCCATTCCTTATTGAAAAGGTGCTGCTAAAATTAGGTGGGGAGGCCTCAGCAAGAACCGCGGTCGCATCTGTACCCAGCCAGGTTTCAGTTAAAAACAAACAATCAAGATTATTATCTAAAATCAGGTCATTCACAATAAAAGACTTCTTCTGCAGAGAGCGGACATTTAAAAGAGCCATGTTTATTGTGGTTTGAGATGGATTAGCTGTGGACTGTGGGGGGGCTTTGGGGAGGGGTTTTAAAACGTTAATATGGACAGGATAATTCCTGTCCATATTAACGGGATAATTGCATGGAGGGTTGTGTTGTGTCCGCTCTCTGCTAGTGATGACAGGGATGGTTTGTGAGGGGGGCGTGGAAACGATAGGAGGGGGAGTGTTGGCGGAGGCTGCACCTGCGCGTGATTGACTGGAGGCAAACCGTCAATCACGCGCAGGTGCGGAGTGGACTGCCAGGGACATGTTCTTTGTGAGCAGACGGCTGCCCCTCAAGTTCAGATGTAAGCCGTCGACTCGGAAATGAGAGGGTCGGTCCATAAAAAGGCTAAAATTGTCAATAAAAGAGGTTAGAGGTCTACATACGGATTTAAGCCAGCAGTTCAGATGGAAGGTCCTGCTAAAATGTTCATCGCCACGATTCAGCGTGGGGAGGGGGCCCGAGATGAACACAGACACACCTTTAAAAATCCATGGTCTCAGAACGCTGAGGAGTTCTTTAAAATCCAGTTTTGTACGCTCCGATTGTCTTTTCGATACGTCATTTGTACCCACGTGGACGATCACTCTATGGACGGATGGGTGCATGGACTGAAAAATGCCTGGGAGTTTTTGTGTTATCCTGGAAACTGTAGCACCTGGGAAGCAGTGGGTTGCGGCGTTATAAAAACGGACGTTTCTGATAATGGAGTCTCCTATTATGAGTGTTGTGGTGGGGAATAGTGGCTTTGGCTGGTGGGCGGACTCGGAAACATCACCATGTGGAGAGGACGGAGGAGAGACCAGGGCCGCGGGCTGACCGATGGGTTCAAGTCCCGCCCCGACAGGAGTGGATCCTGGCTGCTGTTGTTGCGCGCCCTCGTCCGGGATCACCGGCTGCACCGCGGGTTGTTGTGTCCGTGGCTCCGCCGGAGAGGACCGCGGGGATACCTCTCGCGACGCGGAATGTTGTGGCCGTGACGCGAGAGCTGACCGCGGGGGGGCCACCGGCGGTGTCGCGGCTTGATGAGACCGCGACACCGTCAGCAGCTGCGAGGGCGCGTGCAGCGTCGGGGACAGCGACAAGACCGGAGCCATACCCGAGGATCCACTGGATCGTCTCCGGACCGCCTCTTTTAGGATATTACGCCTGGCCGATGTTTTTTCCCCCTGTTTGTGAGGCTGGGCCGAGCGGGGATCCGCGCCACCCCCTTGGAGAGCCGGGAAATCCATCGCCGGGTCCAGATTGGGGAGCGCCGTTGCCGGAACAGCTGGAGTAGGTGAGTCCTCCGCCAATACAGAGAAGCGGTTCGTGAGGCTCAAACAGGTAGATCCAAGTGTTTTTGTTCTGTGCACGGTTTGCGGGTGGGGAGTTGAGCTAGAGGGTGAGGGACAGGTAACCGGGTCTCCGAGCACTGTCTCTTGGAGGGCAGCAGTCAGAGAGGAAATATGGAGTGATTGTCTATGGGATACTGAGTTTGGAGCTTCACCTCGCCTCTCTCCGCTTTCTCCGCTGTCTCCTCCGCCTCCTCCATCTTGGAGCGGAGGCCCGTCCCCTTTTCTTATTAAATCCACTGAAATACGTCCCGCTGCTTCGTGTCGCCGACTTTTATCTCCATTTGACAGAACTATAGCCAAGTTGAAGGCTTCGTAGCAGTAGGAGCCTTGCACTGCGGTGTTGTGACACTGTTTACACCCCTGACCAAACTGGGACACGCACATGTTTTCGCACGCTCACAAACACGGCCTATCTTTGCGGATTTGGGGTCAGTTTTTGAAGCTGGAGGAGAAATGAAGCGGTAGAGACACAGACGTGCTGTGTGATCAAACATCAGCTGTTTGTCCGAATCGTGTAGTGTGCTAACTCTGATGATTCTCAGTTGTTAAGTGTGAAGCCCCAGACGTTCAATAATCGCACTGAATCCAGTCGTGCAGTGTGGACCCCCCATTCTATATAAAATCGTTTAAGACTAGAAAAATCGTGTAGTGTGTGCGGACCTTTACTGGTCTTACATCAGACAACAAGAGCAAGCAGTTTGTGAAGACAAATGCAAAACTCAATCCGACAGAAACATAAGCTCCAAGCAGCTTGTTGCTTGAGGCATTGATTTAAAACAGGCATGAAAGCAAAACATTAAAGTCCTTCAGCAGATACTGCATTAAAAAATAAAAACTTACTGTGAGATCAATAGAAACTTTATTCTTTAGTTGAATCAATGCCAGCCGTGGTGAAGCAAGGTAAGTTCATGATCTTTCAACATCAAAGTGGTTACTGTTATCTGTTAAACAATTTGAGTAATCTGGCGCTTCACCTCCAAGGATGAAAAAATTAAAAAACATGCTGTAGACGCGTAGCTGATGATGGATTATTTGATTTTTTTATTGTTTTTGTTTGTGTGGAATCTATATCTATGGATATTATATGGAGACTGTTTAAGGGAAAGTTAAAATACAGTATATATTATGGATAACGGAAAGAGCCGCATAAAAGAAAAACCCCAAACTCCTCATGACTGATAAAATATTGAGAGAACACAATTTGCAAGTTAGAAACAACTAAAGCTATTGCAAAAGAAAATAAAAAAACGAATCAAACATTTT
The DNA here is from genome assembly GCA_021464625.1 of Proterorhinus semilunaris. Taxonomy (NCBI): domain Eukaryota; kingdom Metazoa; phylum Chordata; class Actinopteri; order Gobiiformes; family Gobiidae; genus Proterorhinus; species Proterorhinus semilunaris. The sequence continues at coordinate 11,222,492 of CM038353.1, read as the reverse complement.
AGTTTTTCTTTATTTAGTTATTTCTTCTGACTTTGACATACCTCTGTTAGAGTTACTGTAGGCTGATTTGTATTTGAACTTTCTCTCCTAGAAATATATGACGGCGGGATAATGTAATGTGTTGAGACGGCAGCGTAACAGGTTGCATTCATTGTCTCATCTCCCCTCTAAATATGTCTATTTGGGTGCTGTATTCATATAAAGGGCACTTACAAAATGATATATTTCTAGCATCCCTCGAAGCATATCTATATAGTATTTCTTCCCTCCATCCAGGCCCGGATTTCACCCTCAGTCAGTTTGTCCTGCCTCCATCCCATGCCACCCTTTGCCGTGCTTATTGAGATTGAACAGAGAAGGTCAGCCAGTGCTAACACTCTTAACCTGGGACTGACCCGCTGACGGCTGGCTCCGCTTGAGAGACGTCCCCCTGGTGGAGGTAATTTGTCATCGCGGGCTAACGTAACCACAATTACCCTTCCTTACTTATGGGCATCATGTATCATTGACTCGCGGCAACTGTCAGAGGACCGGAGGAAATCCCAGCTGATCCGACGAGACCAAACATAGCCGCACATTAAGAGTCTGACCTCAAATACAGACTTATATATAGAGGGAAATTAAGAGCAGGCTGGTGGGAAAGTGTCATTTGTCTGATGTCATAGACTTAAAGGTACAGTAATTGCAGTGGTCTCGCTTGTCCCTGTAAGGCATAGAAAATAATACATGACGACTTTTTATTCAGCCAGGAAAGTTCCACTGAGATTCAGATTCAGTCCTTGCTCCAGTGGGAACCCTATTGTACTTTTTTTTAATGGTAGGGGAAACTGCAGCACACATGCCACACACAAAGACCTCAATAGGTTAGACGTTTGACTTTTTAAAATGTGACGATGTCATAGGTGGAGGGCAGGGGCCAATACAACTCTATGGGAGAAATACAGTTTTTGTAAGAAATCTCCGAATAGAAAATTGACAACTGAATTTCCTCATCACTATTTGACAGTGATTGGATTCACAACCCTGACATATTATTATCATGTCTGAAAGTCATTTCTACTGGACAACATCACGCTCATTATTTTTGAATATTGTCACCACTTTGGGACGTCTTTCAGAAAAAAATAATAAGACATTAGTAATGATAGGTTTATACGTGCTAACAGAGGACAATGAATTTTGAGACCGTTTTTGGATCCTCCCAGGAGTTTGCCAGTTACTATAGTTACCATCATGGAATTTTCAGTTTCCCTCCACCTCGTCACGTGAACGCAACTTATTGGCGCAGGAATTGAACAAAGGACCTTCATGCTGTGAGGCAAGAGTACTAACTACTGCGCCACCCAAGGCATACGATGTGTGGGGTTAATGAACACTTATGAATGCATAGAAGGAAGTCTATTTTGGGAAACACCATTTTTCCCTCTTTTTAGCAGTTTTCTGGCAGATTATAAACTTATTTATCACACACACACACAAATAAAGTAAAGTGCAAATCGGGTCCATATGGATGTTTTTTCAGAGCAGATTGCTCAGTAGAAGCGAAACAACTGCAGTCGTAGCTAGCGTTGTAGCATGATGCTAACATAAAGCATCATGTCAGCATTCTATGTTATTTATGTAACTATTAGCTGTGTAACCACTTTGCTCCTCCTCATGTCTTTGTATCTTTATTTATTGGGAAACTATATTGATAATTCAGCATTTGTTAATTGAGTTTTTAAATAATTGGAGAAAGTTTCGATTTTTCTCTCTCTTTGTTTTGTCTTTGTATCTATGTAAGTATGCCCTGCCGGATGGTAGCCAATAATTTCCATCTATACTTCCACATTCGCTCTCACAAACACAGACTCTTTCATCCTGGCTTCGAAAAAGACCCTATAGGTTTGCGTTCACGTGACATTGCAACGTTCTAAAGAGCCTACAATGAGGCCGTGGGCAGCTAAGAATTCCGTGATGGCAAATGTCAAAATGCTGTTTTTTGTTTTGTTTTGTTTTTTGGCTAATAACTTACTGTATATTTCATTACTGGACCAATCGACGTGAAACAAAAACGGACACAATGTCATCACATTGTGGTCCAATTATTTTCTCATAAAGGTGTCTGTAACCCAGGTGATAAAACCTGTGCCCAGCCGTTTCTACCTCTCCCATTCATTATTTATGTAGGAGCACTACAAAAGTGTTTACATTTTCATAGGTAAAATGTGAGGTATTGTTTTTATACAGCATTTATCTGTATCTGTATGTTACTGCACTGGATCCAGGGCAGATGCAGACATCATGCATATTTTGTATGTTTAAATATAGGTTTTATTGGTACTGTATGTTATCTGAAAAGAAAAGTATAAATCACCACTGAAGTGACTTAAATTATTCATCATTTGTTTTTTTTTCTCTGAACAGAGAACTTCGTGGTGGATGACAGCGTTTCCTAAGGCATGACTGAGCCCCTCCACGAGGCAGACCTGTATTTCAGAGATGGTCCTTCATCCACATCCACGATAAATTGTTGTAAAATTTTCACCAACCCACACCTCAGAAAGTAAAGTCTGAGGTGTGGGATCTTTGTGGATTGACGGCAAAAGAAATCTAAGAGATGAAACTCTCACATGCAGAACATGTCGAAGAAAAGTATCTGCTCTGTGTGCTAACGCTAATGCAACACCAGTTATGAGTCGAATGTGTTTAAATATCCTGTATTAGCTCTCACTTAATATGACATTTATAGAAGACGATGAAGAGACATATTTCACTTTATGTTTTCATAAACATTTACAACGACCAAATCTAAATAAAGGACAGAGCCAGGTTTAAATGTATGGCTTCTGTTGTTGATATATTGGTAATTATTGTTGTTGTTTCTGGGTAATATGAAACTACTCACTAATCCGTCTCTACTAGGATTTAGACCTTAATATAACCGTGTTAATTCATTCAGGCAAAAGTAAAGCCCTCAGTTGAGAAAAATTTTTATTATAATGATCAGAAAGCACACTTAGACTTATATTTGTTTGTATTCTTTGTATTGAAGTAAATAGGAGGGAGGGGGGTGGGGGGGGGGAGTTTCGGGGGCTGATGGGAGACCCTCTGTAGGCCGTGGTGGAAGAACGTCCAGTTGTTGCCTCAGTTCGGTTACTCCGAGGACATGGCCGAGGACTGCGATACAATGACCGGCCATCTGAAACAGAGGGAGACAATTAGATGAATCTGCGATGAGAGGAGAAGTCAGGCGTTAGAGCCACATCTGAGGAGCGAGATGTTCAGCGATGAGGACACACAGGTTCTGCTCGAGGACAAGGAGACTACAGGCGAGAGAGAGGAGGTCTGTGGATGTAACACAAGATGGTTTTCAGGAGAGAAGAGGGAGGACTGAGGGAGAGAGGAGAGGACAGAGAGAGGGAGAGGATGTAGAAGAGAAATGGTAAATGGTCCCATATATGTAGCGCCGTTTGTACTTGCCCGAGGCACTCAAACGGCTTTACATCAAGGAACCACTCACCCGTTCACACTCATTCACACACCAGCATCAAACACTGGAGGCAAGGCGGGTGAAGTGTCTTGCCCAAGGACACAACGACAGCGTGCGCCTACAGGACATTCCGCTCATGCGCCGCTGTCACCCCAGAAAAATAAATAATGGGAGAAGAGAGAGAAGGGGAAATGGCACATGGTCACATGTATGTAGCACCTTTTGTACTTGCCCGAGGCACTCAAAAGGATTTACATCAAGGAACCACTCACCCACTCACACTCATTCATACACCAGCATGAACACTGGAGGCAAGGAGGGTGAAGTGTCTTGCCCAAGGACACAACGACAGTGTGCGCCCCGGGAAAAAAAAGAGGGGGGAGAGAGGAGAGAAAGAGTAGGGTAACACTTATTCTACACTACCCTTGATACATTGTACTCAACTAAATTGCAAATGTGGCAGGTACAATGTATGGGTAGTGTAAAATCAAGTGTTACCAAGATAGAAAAGAGAGATGGATCCGTCCTCCTCAGACCTCGTGAGAGATCTGTCCTCCTCAGACCTCGTGAGAGATCTGTCCTCCTCAGACCTCGTGAGGGAGATCTGTCCTCCTCAGACCCAGCGACCGTTTCTCCTCTGACCCTGCTCCTTCTCCTGGCGTCTCCTGTTAAAGCCATTACTCCGCGTCTGCCCTTGAACGTTGGGCATCTCTCTCTGGTTCCTGTGGTCTTTCCAGGTGTTGTTTTTGGTCCGTATGTCCTGCGGTGCTGTGCTCCACTCTGGCTCTTTGGTTTTCAGCTGATCCGGTTGTTGTTTGTTCGTCTCCTGCAGTGCGGCGGCTTTCTCTGCCTTCTCATACTTAATGAGTGTCTCTAAATGGTGGTCTCTAGCTTTCCGAATGGCCTCGTTGTCCAACTTCATACTCACAACTACTTCGACACTGTGTTCCAGGTTCTCATACAGCTCCTTGACTTGTCCCTGGAGAACGTTTACTTCTTTCCTCAGTTTGTCGGCCTCTTCTATAGCGCTGTCACGATCCGCCTTGATTTCCAATGTCTCCTCTTGGAGTCTCATCAGGTCGGTGTCCGTTTTCGGCACCAGCTGCTGTTGGAGTTGCTTTGATCTTTCCAGCTCCGTCTTGACCTCTTTGACCTGTGTTTCCAGATGTAATATGGTCACTGATGATTGTGCTTTAGATGTTTTGAGCTCTTCTGTGAGGAAGTGATTCTCGGACTGAAGGGACTTGTTTATTTCCTCAAAGTGCCCAATTGTTTTGACTTTGTCCTGAAGATTTAAGCATAGTTGTTCTCGATCAGCTGCAGAAGAGTTCATATTCTCGTGCAGTTCCTCAACCTGTCCACGGAGAACACTTGCTTCTTCCCTAAACTTGTCGCTTTCTTCCATTGCCTCGTCACGGCCCGCCTTCATTGCTAATTGCTCTTTTTGAAACCTCTCAAACATACGACTAGACTCTTGGAGAGCGTGGAGTCTGTCTCTCATGCTCTCCTCCAGGCTGTCGTTATGTTTGGCCACTTCATCGTGGAGCGCGAGGTTTTTCTGCTGCTCCTCCATCAGCTTTTGTGTCGTCTGATGGAGCTGGTCTTGGAGCTTCTTGCAGGAGACCATTTTCTTGTCGAGGGTCAACTGGACTCTCTGTTTTGAGTCCTGATCTTTATTGAGGAGTTTTATCTCTTTCCTCAAAGCAGAAATGGTCTCCTTAGCGTCATCTGCGGCGGTTTTATTTTCCGCCTTCATGGACATCTGCTCCTGTAGAAGAAGCGTCATTTCCCCCTTCATCTGTTGGACGTCCTCGTTCAGGGCGGCATGGTTCGTCTCAAGCAGCGTGAACTGTTCAAGCTTGAGACGACTCTCGGTCAGCTCCTCGTCCTGTCGTTGTAGCAAAAGGATGTTTTGTCTGGCCTGGCCTTCAACGTCTTTAATCTTCTGATGAAGACTCGCGTTAGCTACTTTGAGCTGACCGTAGATTGTCTTAAGGTCAACGATAACCATCTTTGTAATGTCTTTTTGGTTCTCGTGTTCCTGTTTAAGGAGGAGAATTGTGTCATCTCGCTCTGACACGGAGGCTCGAAGCCTGTGGGTCTCCTCGTTCAAACCATCGTTTTGGCCCTGTAGCGCTTGAACATCTGCTCTGATCGCCGTCAGAGTCTCATTCTTGATGTCCAGCGTGTCTTGGAGACTCTGTGAGTGCAGTTTTTCTGCGCAGAGATCCTGGGCTAACGAGGCTTTGTCTAGACGCTCGCTTTGCAGCTGCTGTTCGGCTGAACAGAGTGCAAGGCGTAACTCCTGGATGAGCGTGGCGTCTGCCAAACGCTTCTTTCCAAAGAGCTTCTTTCCAAAGAGCTTCATGTTAGTTTGTGTCTTTGAAAAAGACTGAAAAGGCGGAAAAATGATGCAAAAATTCGGCAAAATGCTTCAAAACTTGACGAGATGCTTTGAAACACGGCTTGTCGAACGTAAGTCTCTGTATAAGTGAGGGTGAGATGGGGCTCACATACAAGCTGATGTCATAGAAGAGAATGAATCCCTTTAAGGATAGAATGTGACGTCATCACAGAATCACATTTAAACGGCGTAAGAGCGTTCCACGGGGCTCTAGGGCCGTTGCCATGGTAATCCATTGTTCATCGGGTTTGAGAGCCTGAATGGTCCAGCCCCTTAAGTAAAATAGTGTGTACACGTTTATAAACCTGCATTTGTCTATATTGGCATTTTTCACAAACCGTGAACACCGTTACGCTGTGTGGCTTTAACTGTGAAATGAAAGTTTTTAAGTAACTTGTTTACCTTAAATCCTTTCCGTAGTCCTTCTGGAGGTACCAATACACACTAATGGAATCACGAAGAAGAAGCTTTTCTTTCTTTCTTTCATTTATTTATTTGAGCAGAAACTTATTTAAAACATTTTACAGAAGAAAACAAAACAAGACTATTGTGCTCAAAAGGAGTAGGAAGAAGTTCAAAGAACTTATAATAAACCTACCCCTTATCTCTCATTCAAGTAACACAAAATATCACAAAGGATTTATCATTTACAGTCGTACAAAATAAATAAAGGATTTATCATTTACAGTTTTACACAAATAAATACACCATATGGTATTTAATATGTATAGCAATTATATTGCAACATCACTTCATCTGACTGAAATCGACACATTTTTTACAAACTCAATGCATTGAACTTATGCATGTGTAAACGTTCGTTTTTTATTTTTTATTTTTTTTATTTTATTTTATTGTTTTTTTTCTCAAGCTAACATGCTAACGGGCAAAGCTAACTGCGAGCTAGCGCCACTTAAAGTATTTAGCCAAGTTTGAGTGCAAAAAATTATCTCCATTGGATGTGCAATATCCCTCTGTCCCTTTGTCTTTTCTGTCAGCGTAGTATTTACTCTCACGGACATTAATGAGTAAAAAACGCATATAAATATTTTTATATGACAACACAAAATGCCAGAAAACTTGCAATACATTTTTTCCTCATGTTTATGTCAGAAATCTACAGCAATTTTTTTTTAATGTCACAACGGCAGACATTTGCGTTCATTCAAATGTAATGTTGGCGTTTTCTCTCGTTGCAGACACCCGCTCCAGGGCCAGTACAGTGTGGCTGACGTTAAACTGCGGCTCTCACAGTAAGTGCAGCTCCCAAGTGTCTGGTTCAATTTTATAAGCTCTAAAAAGGCTACTCACTGCCTTCCTCTAGTGGTCATAGCTATTCCTTTTGTATCAGTTATAGAATCTATTACACCCCTCTGAAATATTTTGAATGATATTTAACCTTATTGTAGAGAAATTAACATAAGAAAAAGCGATATTTAAATTCAAAGAGATGTTTTTCATTAATGAACAGTGCAAAAGGTAAAGCCTTAACCTCATTAGCATTCTGCTGCTTCTAGCATTAGCATTCTGCTGCTGCTAGTATTAACATTCTGCTGCTGCTAGCATTAGCATTCTGCTGCTGCTAGTATTAGCATTCTGCTGGTGCTAGCATTAGTATTCTGCTGGTGCTAGCATTAGCATTCTGCTGCTGCTAGTATTTTTTTCCAGTATCGGCTCCAATGTCTGATACCAGTATGGGATCGGTGCATCCTTAAGAATTACTATTTGAAATAAACATAACTTTATAATATGTTAATGATGGAGAAACCACAGAAATGATATAAATGCCATGACTAATGTTAGGGTCACTCTTCATATGATGACCCTAACTTCGAGGGCCGGTTTTCACTTCTAATGGACAATCTGCTTAATTTTCTAATACCAGAATGTTCACATGGACCTGATTTCGACCCCTGTGGGCTAAATGTGCAAATAGTCCGCCAGAAAGTCCACTAAGATTTGCCGTAAAAAAGTATAATGGAAAAGCTCTGCATAAGACACATTATTATCAGCTGTGTGGTCTATCATTGATCACATTTTGGTTTCTTCCTTTCCCAGGTCAGTCTTTAGAAGGAGCTTTGACCAGCGCCAAGTCGGCCATGTCTTCCTGGTTCTCCACTCTAGCCACGCCCTCCTCCATCACCCAGCAACCAGACGCCGCCGCAAAACAGGCTACGGAAGCCCAACAGTGACCGAAACTGCCCGGGACAGTCTCTGCATCTGACCTAACGAACTTTTGATGAAGAAAAGAGAATAAACCAAGCTCTAATTCAGTTTTAAACTAGCCTACATTAACATTTAACCTTTCTGTGTTACCTACATTGCATAGTCAAGTCAGGTATTAGTCTTGTACCTTTTTGTAGGTTCACCCTACACGGGCGCTACATGTCCAAACGTGGCGACAATATTCAAAAACCTTTGCGTGATGTTCGTCAGTCTAAAAGACTTTCAGGCATCAGATTAATGTGACAGGTGAATCTATTCCCTTCCAAATAATGATCCATTTTGACATTTGTCAGTTTTCATTTTAGAGATTTATTTCAAAAAGTGTCTCTACCATAGTGTTGCATTGGTCCCTGCTCTCCACCTGAGATTGTGACATCATCACATTCAAGAACTTGAACACAACTCATTGTACATGTTTTTTAATGGTAGGAGAAACCAGTGCACCCCAGTGTAATGCAAGGCAGAACATGCAAACTTTACAAAGACAGGCCCAACAGTCAAACCTGGAAGTTTCTTCTTGTGAGGCAAGAGCGTTACCACTGCATCATTGTTTTGTATGTTATTGGTTTATTTGGTCGGGACAGTGCATGCCAATGAACTTGCATGGGTCTCATGCATGTAAACAAGCCACACCGGATCGTAGCCTTGGGTTAATTTCTATCCGTCATCCCCCATGCGCACTCTCAAACACACTCTCATTCATCCTGACCTATTGTACATGTTTTTAGTATTGTGCATGTCTGTGATGAGTCACACCAAATTTCACAATTTCACATATTGGCTGAGTGAAGAAAATCCTGTAAGAAATATTGCATATAACAGCCTATATAAACGTCCTGTAAAAGATTTTTCTACAATTCTACACATTGAGGCCTTTCTAAATTCTACCCCTTGTATGTTTTCGAGCTCCATATTATGGCACATGCTAATTACACAGTGTGAATATTTAACAATATCATAAAGGCAGCATTTTTCACACATTTTATCTCCACATTTCCACTGTTAGCTTCTCCTCATGCATCACTCTCGCAGTGCGACTAAGTGGGGCAGTGCAGCTTTACCGGCTCACTGAGAAGACTGGTCACATTTATCATAGCGGGTAAGCTCTTTGTTTCTAACACAATTATCTCTAAACAATGGCCCTCCCGCTCAAAGAGTTCTGTGGCATTGGAGCGTTTTACAGTTTCCATCATGCATACATGTCTCACTGTGGTCTACTTCGTCCTCGTGTAATTGAACAGTGAGAAGATGTTTTGTATTTTCTCTTTGTTCTATAGTTATGACATGTCTATAATACTATACATTTAAACATTGCATTCGGTTTGAAAACTGACTGATCTACTTGTGCTTTATTGCACTGTGTTCTCTCCTCACCTTTTGATCTTGGAGTTCTGTAAATTTTACCACAAAAAAAATAAAAAAAATAAAGTATTTTGTTTTAACCAGATTTGATTTGAAAGCTTTTCTTTTTTTAACAGGTGGTGACACTAAGTACTTGCCATGAGAAGTTGGAACCCTCTCAATCCCAATCCCATTCAAAATCCCTAATGACATTTTGAAAAATAATAATATCAAAAGTTTAAAGGTACAACAGAGGCTAATCAACTACATGGTAACTACTAGATAGTGTGATTTTTTTAAAGAAAGAAATACAATACAAATACAACAAAAAACCTTTTGGTTTTTTAGATAAACCTTCAAATTAAAGTTGCATGTTTTATGTCCATGAGTCGGTGATTAGCGGAATAGATTTTAAACTGTTTGTTTTATTTGTTTTATTTATTTATTAAGAAAAAAAAGTCTATCATAGTTGATGGAAAAAAGTTCTCGATATACCGATCGATCTACGGTCCTATTGTCACCTGTGGTCATGAGATCTGGGTCATGACTGAAAGGACAAGATCGCAGATACAGGCAGCTGAAATTAGTTTTCTTCACATGGTAGTTTAGAGATTAGGGTAGGAGGTCTGTAACCTGGGAGGAGCTTGGGCTGGAGCCACTGCTGGTTCACGTAGAGGAGGAGCCAGCTGTGGCTCAGGCAACGATATCAAATGGGGAGGTGTTCCGAGCGCGTCCCAATGGAAGGAGGCCCTGAGGAAAACCCAGGACACGGGCCCGATCTTCCGCCTAGCGCAACATCAGCGTTGCTCAAGACGAAGCTGGAATCTTGCGTACAAACACCGGTCCGCCATTGCTTTCTCCTGTAGCCTGAGGGTGTCGCATAGGGAAAAAAGGGGTCGGCGGAGGCGTGGCGTGCTACAAGCAGCACTGACTACAACAAGCGCTTAATGTTTCCTCTTTGCTCTCCTCCTTTTTACATTAACTTTGCACACAGCCTCGTGCATCTCATTGAGCCGGACAATCTACAAACTACTTCTCCCACTGTGAGTTAAGCACTGTCCATGTCCCGAGAGAGAGAGAGACTGAAAATATATCGATGGTGCCGCTCGAGCACCAGTATTACAGAGCGCTGGGCAAACTCCACGCTGCAGAAACATGATCCAAACACCAGCGCTTGCCCCCCAATGACCGTAGTAGCTGTAACTCTTAATGGTACCCTAACAATAAACCCTAACAATAAAGACGATAATTGAATGAACAATATTTTGTGTGTTTCAGATTTTTGACATTTCAGTTCGTTCTAGAGTGGATAGTTTGGATAAAGTTTTAGCAACAATAAAATCAGCTCAAGAAATGCATTTTTAAGACGTTTTAATTAATGATTTTCTTTAATTCATCCACACTGCTACAGGCTATGATCAATACTTCACCCAATTAATGTAACTTATAATAAAACATGTTTACAATTAGTGGCACAAACCTATCTGCTGTATAGCAAAGTAAAGCAGCAATGTGTTTCATAAAAAAAATACTAGATTTTTTATGAACACCCTTTGGGCATGAAAGGGTATACAGCATGTACAAAGAATAATGCTTTTAATATTTGAAATAACAGTGGAAGGTTGTTGAATCATTGCAAGACACATGTTAACATGATAAATTATTGATGCACACATAGTGAAAGTTGCTATATTTTATTATGTGGCAACTTAAATGTTGCATTTATTCACAGCAAGAAGCTCCCAGGTTCAATTTCCACCTGGACGGGGCCTTTCTGTGCGGAGTTTGCATGTTCTCCCCGTGTCTGCGTTTCCTCTGGGTACTCGGGTTTGCCCTATACCACAAAAAACATGTACAACAGGTCAGAATGAATGAGAGTGTGTTTGAGAGTTTGATCGGATGCAAATTACCCAATGGCCACAATCCGGTGTGGTGTGTTGATTAACACGCTCTGTCCCGACCAGATAAACCCATAAATAAATAAAATCCACCGCAATATGCAATGTGTAATGTTATCCAAACACGTTTCCCCTGAAGCCCGTTCCAAAGCATTTTGACCACGTTATAAAGGAGTTCAGTTGTTCCCTTGACTGTTTTACTTTCAGATTAAGCAGTCCATCCATCCATCCATCCATCCATCCATTCTCTTCCACTTGTCCGTTGCCGGACAAGTGGACATTGCACCAGCCCCTATGGCATTGCACCAGCCCCTATGGCTCCTCCTGCAGGTGGTGGGTCCACAGAAGGACGGCCTCATGGTTCTAACCGGGCCTGTTGGTCTCTCATACCCTACCAGGGGCACGAAGCCCCCGACAACAGAGCTCCCAGGATCATTCGGGCGCTCAAACCCCTCCACCACATTAAGGTGGCGGTTCCAGGAGGGGAGATTAAGCCGTATCAAATCCAATCAAACCGTCAGGTGCCAGCCGGGCACTGACAAAGGGCACTCAGAGGAGGCGTGGCAGGGACAGTCCCACTCTGGCATCCACAGCCATATATTTATATCTAATTTTTTTATCATCTTTCGGGGCAGATAAGACATTTGTATGTTAAAAGTGAAATCTACTTTACTTTAACTTGTTACAGACCCCCTGCCTCAGCCCCTCAGTTGGTCAATCAGATTCCAGGGCCTTTGACACATCTCTACCCCTGACATTTTTAAATAAAAAATTTAGACCAATGTAGAAAAATAACACTTCCTGAAAACCTCCTCATCTCAAACCATCAAAAGTTGAGAATTAAACAGTTCTCATGAACTTATTTGCAGCAGGTTGCATCAGGCCATGAGTGACACCAGGTTCTGTCGCACATAACATTTGAAAAGTCACCAATACCACAACTCTGGAACACAGATTAATAAATAATGAATGTGTGGAGATTGGTGATGCCACCGTCTCAGTGTGTCAGGAAGACATGATGTAAAAAAATCTGTATTCCCAGTGAATTAACAATGTTTGTTTTATCAACATTCAGGATTAATGACCAAAATCAACATTGTTTGGACATTATGGCAATATACTAAAGTATTAGTGATGAAAGCAATGGAGAAATTGTTAAATAAATAGAGAAATTGGCAGTAAAAGATATCGGGGTGTACGGCTGGTCAATATGGTCAAAACCGATTAAATTTTGTTTTGTTTACTCACACTGAATAAAGCTGCAGTAGGTTTTTCTATACAACTTTTCTTTTTCATCATCAGTAGGCAGGATTTGGAAAGCCTACTCTGTCTCCCCCATCATGGTGTCCACTGCATTTTGATGAGTAAATAGTGCCTTGGGTTTTGTTTGTTTTCTCCATCTCTTTTTTAAAATCAATTTACTTTCATATTTAAAATGTACTGGTCAAACCTTGAACTTACTGCAACTTCAATATTTGGGTCAAGGTTTTTGGGCTGATATTGATTTTGAGTCCTGTGTGTGAATTAAAATGAAGCTCGTATATCCTGTTCCTAGACAACCTTAAATCTTATTCAAAAATTGTGTCATTCAAAGTGCATCAATTTGACGCAACACTGGAGCAATCATCCCTCATTGACATTCACACAGCTGCAAATCTCCCCTGCTCACATCTCTGACAGTTCAGCTCTATTTCTGTCCAAAGGACATTATACTGTATAACCAGCCGATACATTTCCCCAAAACACCGCCAACGTTCACCTCTGCTGCGCTGCATGTACCAGAAATGTATTCATTTTTACTGAACACCATGTTCCACCATAAACCATCATAACATTTTAAGCATAGATGGTGAAACAGAGACTAAATTATAAGGGCAAAATAAACAAGACCTAAAACCTTTTTTTGTTGTCTTTTTTTCCTTTTTTTTGGTAGAATTTGATCACACCAACCGCCAAATGGAGGACAGAGGCCGTTATGTCAATTCAATTCAATTCAAATCAAGTTTATTTGTATAGCACATTTAAAACAACTGCAGTTGACCAAAGTGCTTCACAGTAAAAGCAGGTCATAGAAATAAAATACAAGTAAAAGATAACATGCCAAGATACACTCAACTAGCTCGTATTGAAGGCCAGGGAGAAGAGGTGTGTCTGTAAGAAAGCTCCAAACCTGATCAGTTTGGTTCAGAATTGAATAAAGCCCACACATTTAATATATCATAATTATATGATCATTAATGTATCATTAATCTCAAAAGCTAAATTAGTTTTTTCCCTGGAGGGGGGGGCATTTTCGAGGTGCTGCTTTGCTCCTGAAAGTTGTGAAACATGTTTAGAAACAGGTACAAGGACTTAATTTTAGTGACAACAATCACATTTGAGCAAATGAATAGTGCCACTACAGCGTGATTGTTACAGCTGGCCAACAGGTAGAATCCAGCTTGTGACCGCATTTTAGCAGCAAAAGAAAACTGATTTAAAATAACTAACATATTTAATTCATGAGGAGAATGAGAGCTGAGGCACTCTGATTACGTTAAAAAGATTTGATTTATTTAAAACGTTTTGACTCATGGGAGTCATAATGAAGACTCCCATGAGCTGAAACGCGTTGATGACACTGTCAAGAATGCCTCAGCTCCCTCTCATTATCCTCAGAAGTAACCTGACCCACGAGTTTGAGGAGCACCTGCCTCAGCTCCTCTAATATCTCATTCATGTTGACTTATCTTAACAGTCATTTGGAAGAAAGCATCTTTGCTATAATATGGCATATTTACATTGCAAGCGTTGCAGATGTTCATTAATAATATGCACTGTCCCTATTACATTAAATACATAAATATCAACCAGAGAAAAACAATATTCAACATTTCCCAAGTCGCTTGGCAAGAAGCTATAGTAGCTACCTTTGAATAAGCCGAGTATATAACACACATTACCACCAGGTTTGATGAATTTTCAGAGACGGTCAGGCTTGGATTAAGCAAAGGAAGAACAATATTGAGTTGGAATATGATGTGGATCCAGGTGTGGTTTGAATTGTGTGTCATTGTAGATCAAGGTCAAAGCACCAATTCCGAGCAAAGGCGGTCAGTATAAGAACAAAGGCAGGGGACAAATTTCACAAGGGACCATAATTGTAATGGGACGATAACACACCATAATCTTGCAGCTGTGGGTTTGAATACCATGGCAGCTGTGAACCTGCTGTTCTTTTTTGTGGACGGTAAGTTTTGGTCAAACACGTGGGGCTGAGTTACAATGTTCTCGGTGACCAGTTTACTAGGACTAAACCGTTTGTTGCCTGAAAACAAGTCAAAAGGTTTTGCCTTGATGCAAAGTTTCAGATGTTTGTAGTCCAGTGATTTGCAGATCCTTCTTTTTGGCCTGTAAATACAGCAGCTGGTGGTTTCCCATGATCCAGGATGAGTCTTTTCCAAATCCTCTTCAACCACTGCCATAATAACTCCATAATAGTCTGCAGGCCGCAGCTGAGGTGTCTTGGACATCTCTGTTCTCTCCGAATGGGATGAAAGAGGTGTCTGGGGAGAGGGAAATCTAGCAAGACTGTTGGATGGAAGAATGTGGAATTAAAATGTTTAGCCGCTGATGCTGGTGTTTAGAATAAAAAATCCTATAAAAACAGCAACTGAAACAAATATTCAATATTCATGTCTTCATTTTTAATAATTGTACTATTTGGACCTTGATAAATATAGACATCACACTTTCACAGTTGACACATATCTTTTATGCGCCAAGGTTTCCCGCTGAAAACCCTGTCTGTTGCTACACTGTATGGTGGCATACATTTTTTAATAAATATATAATCCGCTGTATTTCTACATTTCAAGAAATAAAACCTGGCTGTATTTTAAAACCGTGTTGGTACAGAAGCCCATTGTTATGTTAAAGTTGTGCCTTTATCATCTGAACTTAACCTCTTAAAGTGCATATGACAGGTTTTAATGCTTTGACTTACTTGACATCAGTTGCATAATAATCATTTTATTTCAGTGAAGCAGCAATTTTCATGAAGAAATGTCACTTCCTGTCGGTGTCCAATAAGGAAGTGAAACAACATTTTTGGCACTTTTACAGCCGTTTTATTTGACTTAAAAAATTTTATGAAAACTATCATCACAAAAAAAAATCACTCCAGCGTTAGTTTAAACGCTAACATTTGCTAAACTCCGGGAATAATCTGTTTCTGCGATGAAGACCAACCAAACTCATGAGACAGTGGATTATTTATGGATAAATACGAGCCTTTTTGTCCGAGGGAGGAAGCTGTCGGTCATTTACCAGCTCGAGCTAACGGTAAGCAGTAAGTGGTCAAAAAGAAATGCATTTGTAACCTTGGCCAGATTGTTCTTCTTATTATCATTATTATCATCTCAGTGGTGGTAACTAAAGGTTAACAAAAAATATAGTCATACGACATCTTTATATCTGTGCGGCGACAGCTCAGTCAATTTCCAACATGGCCGCTCACTTTCCACCGTGACAACGTGAGCTACGTCCTTCACCTCCCACACGCACAGCTCGAAATGTGAAAAACTCCATTCATGCCCCCCTCCGCACCACCATGCAAAGATGAGAGCGGTGACATCTCATAGCATGGAGGCGCACAGAAGATTGCCAGACGTGTCCGGCCCCGTGGTACAAAAAAACCTCCGCAAACTGAGGCTTGTCACAGAGCTGTAGGTCCGTTGATAAATGTACAGAAATGTAACAACAGCTCCACTAGCCTTCAGCACGGCTCGGAAAAGCAATTATGACAAGAAATAATTGATATTTGAGGCTATTTCCTGAAGGGATGGAAATAATTCCCTTTGATTAAAACCAATTACCAGTTTGTAAATGGAATATCAGAACAAAGCAATTATCAGCGATGTGTCAAGGTGAGGCGTCCACATTGTGGTTAGTGCCACTTCCTGCGACCAAAAAAATGTCCCAGCAATGTTTTTAACCTGGTATGGTTTTCAAACGTTCTCCTTCAATCGTATCATTTGTTTTTGTTCAATTGTCCACATTTTTCATCTTTTGAGACCCATGGATTCCCTGCTATGGGTTCTATATGGTATGAAAATAGTATAGTTTATCCTGCAAAAGAGACAGAGAACATGCTTAATGGTGTCAGGGCTAAAACTATCTTTGTCCACATGAGAAATAATAGAAAGGGAATCAGAACTCTCATAAAGAAGAATCTTTTTCTCCTTTTTAGGGTTGTTTTTCACTGGAGAGACAAAGTGACACGAAACCTTTCTCAGGATCTGGACAGGGTTGCTCCTTGATTCTTGCAGCGCTGCAATATGTCCTGCATTGGACTAATTCATCCTTCGGAGCTGCTGGGCTAACACGGGACAGATTTTTCGCCTGGCGCAAGGACAGCATTGCTCCAAACGCGATGATCAGCTTGCCTGCGCCACTGGTGAGAGCTTGTGGCTCATTAAAAGAAAAGGGGCTGAGGCGTGGTTTAGTACAGCAGCACTGAGCGACGCTCTCCTACGGCAGCCTCACATTTATTCCCTCGTTTACATCGCACTTCCTTGTGTTCCTCCTTATTGCATTATAGGCTCTCACAAGTCCAACTAAAAAGTATATTTATCATCGCCGTCTGGTTGGAGGAAAAAGGCTGCTCTACATAACATCGCCACTGGCCACTGGTGTTTGCCCACCCCACATACTTCCCACTTAAATGCGCCAAGTCTTGGAGTGGTGGGAGAGACTGAAGCACCTGCAGGAAACCCACAGGGAAGACATTCAAAATACACAAGATCCACGCGGTCCAGGAATCACAGGACGTTACTGCAGCGAGGCCAGTCTGGCAGATTTCTTTGTTTACGGTACATGCATACGCTCAATTGAATTAATACCAATTCTAGAGTTTTTTTCATGACGATGAGCTTTCTGGGCCTATCACCCACGCCTGTCCCCTCTCCAGCTCTGCGGAAAGCACTGGCAGGTCCCAGCACACACGGTCAAACGGAGGGGCGTCGCTGTATCAGGCAAGACCCACTGTGTCACCAAATGCACCAAGCAATCTGCCGGCACCAAATCCCCACAGCACAATTCAATTCCATATCACCCACAGGCCAGGGCGCAGGACATAATCTGACACCCGTGAAAAGGCCGGGGCGCGGCCACATGCACCCTCAAGGTTAGCGCAGTCACGGCTCGCTATGCCTTTTTGGACTTTCTCGAGCGAAATGAAAAACGATGCTATCTCCTTAAAGCAATTAACTCTAAACGGGACGCTCAAGAAGTGGATTGCGTGGAAGTGTATTACAGCTCAAAACCAATAGGAATCATGCCTAGTTATCATCTATTGGCTCAAATGACCTTGACCTGTTCTTTCTGCAAACCCCAACATCAATAATATAACAGCAAGCATTGATTTTGTTGCATAATGTTTTGGGTTGATCCCTCCGGGCCTCTCGGAGCGCAACCTTTACAGGAACTTACAGGTATTAATAATTGCTGTGCCCGTATACTGGACGAGTTTTAGTGGAAGGGCAGGAATATTTCAGGAGACCATAAACACTGCTTCGTACACAGCATTAGACGGCTATCCTGTAAACACATATAGCCTGTGTCTTTGCACTGCTAATTCACTGTATATTTTGACTTTTTTTTTCTTTCTTAAAGTTGTTTCTCCTTGTATAAGATAACTTCATTTTTTGTTTGCACATTTACCTTGTTTTTCATTATGTACATGTTCTATGTTTTAAGAGCTGCTAGTAACAAGTAAGTTTCTCCACCGAGCAATAAAGTCATACCTTATTTTACGCATATGTTCAAGCAATTAAAGGAAAGAAATCAGGGTAATAATCCTTTGAAAAATATACTCTTAATTGTGTGATGAAAATAATATTTTTCTGCCTTCAGTCCCAATAAAGGAATGTTTACTTCAGCTTCATCTGGATCTGTGCTATTCATTTATTCAGCACAGACACTGGAGGAGGAGGAAAAACATCGAGCATCTCAGTGAAGTGAAGCTCCAGAAGAGCGGGCGGGGTACTTTTTTTGCTTCATTATTTCTTTGTGTAATGTATAAAACATAAAATCATTTTAAAACTCATCATTATTGAACAAACCGTGGCAGCGCGCTTCACAGGTGGCACAGCGGATAGCGCCCGTGCTGTGCAGCTGGAAGGTCCGGGTTCGATTCCCAGCTGGACGGAGTCTTTCTGTGTGGAGTTCTCATGTCCTCCCTGTGTCTGTGAAGGTTTCCTCCGGATACTCCAGTTTCCCCTACCATTAAAACATCTACAATAGGCCAGAATGAATGTAGTGTGTGAGTGAGTGGTTGGTGATGGTTAGAGGCCCTGATGGCACAGACTGGTAGCCTCGCTTATGTCAGTCTACCCCATGGGCGCTCTGAGAAACTTGGTAATACAGGCTTGTAAAGTGCAATCCAGTGTGAGATTACATTATTATTATCAGAGCAACTATAGGTCCCAGGTGAGGTCAACAATAGGGTCCGTTTTCAGTGGGCCACAAGCCTTTTAATATTTATGAACAGAAGAAGTATACAATCACCCCTTGAGTCTGTTTAAAAGTCTGTTATCTGGGTTTGGTTTTATCAAAGCTTATTTATATTTATTTGTTGGCTTATTTAATGCATTTTTGAGGAAAGGACAATATTTGATATCATTATATTTTAGCCTGAGTTGTATTTGGGAGGCGGCTTGTCATCCCCAGAGTGATTGTGAGTCCTGAGATTGCATATTGTCATTTGAGGTTAACCCGGTCCTGAGACGCACTCCTGTCTGGAGACGGGTCCCCGGGTGTTGCCCACTGCTCCTGGCGGGTCATCCACACGCACTGGGATAACAAATACTTTTAAAGATTATTACATATTTACCGTCTTAATTAAATGTATAGATAATGCAATATGCACAGAAATCGACACATTTTATGTCAAAATAAAAAGAGTCACGTTCTACTTTACATTAATTATAAGAGAAGAATCCGGTCTAAAAGCTATAGTTATACCGCGTGTTTCAATTCATTTTCATTTCAAAGCTGTATAAAGTTTCTCAAATTCTCTTCGTAACAGTTTTCACATTTCGAGACTTGCGCTGCAGCTACATGGCAAAGGAATCAAGGTGAGGTATTGGACTTTTTATGAATTTCATATACGCTCCGCTTTCTCCACAGACGGTTGTTATTGCGAAGCTGGTGTCTCGGGCATCTTGGCGTGCGGCATCTTGGGGGAGTCCATAAACACATTTATAGACAGCGGAGGGAGGATCCTTAAAAACAGACTGTGCCAAGGCTTTAAACCGAATGATGCAACCGTCCCACTGTGACAGCCGCCCTGTCCGTGAGCGCCGGTCCAGGACAACTTTGAGCCGAACCTTTACGAGCCAACCAGTCATAAACGGGCGAGAGATGACGTCTAATGGACGGGTTTGCTGTTCCGAGTATAAACAATGCACAGCGTGTGGTTTGGATACAAGCGTGTGTAACATTTTGCCCACACTGAACGTTTTTGCAGTTTTCCTGGCTTGATAGGACACAAAGCACACGTTTCCCAAACACTATTTTCATTATGTGTTTACAAAGCATTGCCTCTGCACCGGGCTCGTTCTCGCGACAAAACACTAAACTCTGTTGTAAAAGAGCAGTTACAGCACGGGGTGGGCGACAGTTGGTTGAGCGGGTCGTCTCGTGATCTGAAGGTCGAGGGTTTGAATCCCAGCTCCAAAAGATGCACACTACTGTTGTGTCCTTGGGCAAGACACTTCATCCACCTTGTCCCCAGTGTCTGCGCACATTGGTGTGTGAATGAGAGTGTGCCTGGCTCCTTGCTGTAAAGCGCTTTGGGTAGAAAAGCGCTTTATATTGTAAGTTGAGACCATTTATCTTTTACAAAGCAGTGAAACTCTAAAACCGTCAACGTGTTTTCACATTTTCAAATGAAATTGTGTTTTTACATTAAGGGTGCTGTGAATAACAAATGTCTTTCATAAAATAAAAAAAAAGACTGCAGACTGTGTGCAAATAATCAATCATGTTCAAGCTTTTAGAAAGATGCTTTTTGAGACCAAGCTGGTGCAGTGAACGGCATTTAGTTTATTTTCAACCAAGAAAAACTACAAACTTAAGAACATTTTTAAACTGGTTTGTCACGTTATATTCACCTTATTCCAGATGTTTGCGTAGGCCCTGCCATGAATCGCGCCCGCCCCTTTTCTCCTATCAGTCAATATAGGACTGGAGAAGTCCAGATAAAATCAGTTACATGATGGTGCAAGTGAACATTGGACACAAATCAATTTACTAAACATCAGATTTTTAGCGGCGACATTTTTTATTCCTCGTTCTCCGTTTAAATGAACGGGATTCGCGCTCTAGCGGAAGTGTCAAGACAACGGAAGTGCCGAGACAAAGGAATAAGGTGAATATGGGCACATGAAATGTGTGTGGAAACAAATGTATCATGTAAGACAAAACGAATCGGATAAAAGTAGAGGAGTGACCGACATGGGAACCATTAACAAATATTTCAGATTTTTTCACGGTTCAAGTCCAAACTGAAAACACTTCTCCTCCCTGGCCATCAATAGCTAGTTGAGTGTATGTTGGAATGTCATTTTTGATTTTGATGTTATTTCTATGTGACAAGTGTGAACCCCTTTGGTCAACTGAAGTTGTTTTTAAATGTGCTATAGGAATAAACAAAACGAATTGAATTGAATGTACCCCATAAATAAATGTGTGTAATGTGTGCTATGCCATGAGTAAACTATAATCCATGTTCTGTCTAGCTCACCCGTATCAAGGACTTGTTTTATGTCTCGTTTGAAGGAAAGGATGTCAGAGAGGTAAATGGTGGATGTATAAAAGGACTTCAGAAATATACAATATGATGTTCTTTCTATAGAAACATGAAGGGTTACCTGGACACTAAAGATTCATTCAGCCTTTTGATGTTCCTGCATTTCTGTCACTTTTATCCATGACTCGAGATGAATTTTGTACTGAATACAGTATTAAACTTACTGTTGGATCCTCAGTGATAACAGCAGCGTACACAAATGCAGTGATGATATGGTATGGAGGAGTTGTGTATGGAACTTTGTTATGACACTGAAGGATATAAAGCTGTGCTTTTATGATAGCACTTGTACTCCGTTAGTGCCATATCTGAGCAGGTTTTGCTCTTGGAAGAAAAAAAAAGTGAGTAGGTGAGACTAAAAAAGGCATGCTGTCATGGTTGGCGGTGGAGTGAGGAAAATAAACCCATAATGCAGGACGGCAACAAAACTGGTGATGTTTAATAAATGACGAAAAACAAAATAACAAAATTCAGGGATGACAAACCTCAAACAACCCGGGGCTGACGTGGACAATGACACGACCAAAGACAAGGGAAACACAGGGGTATAAATACACAAGGAAACAGGGCACAGATGAAACACATCAGGGCGGGGCAGGCAATTAACACAAGGGATGTAAAGCAAGAATAACAAGGACAGAACACACATGTCAAAATAAAACACAGGACTAGAACAACATACACAAACAGGGGAACAAAAGACGACTCCTGACACGTGCAGCATAAACATGATGCTTTTGGTTGTTTGTTGTAGCATAGAGAAAAATAAAACATGTAATTTTGAATCGGCAAGTGAATCTTCTAAAAATGTAATTTTAAAGGGTGAAAAACAAAACTACCATGATTGGTAAACTGGATCTCAGATTGGTATTGCAGGGGAGCAACGTGAGCGTGTCTCTGTTGCAATCCTGTTTTCAGTTTCACTATAAACAAGACAACATTCTGTGTGATTACTGTGCAACTGACTCGAGGAAAAAGCACAAATGTAAACTGCAAATTAACCAAAAACATGGAAATCTCTGAGACTTTTATTTCTCACTTTTCATTGCTGCATATTTGGTAACCGTGTAATAATGATGGATCGTGTCGCATGGTGATTATTCATAGGTTTCAGGGCTTCAAAGTTCCCAAATTTCCCTTGTGGATCAATACAGTTTATCTAAGTCTAGGATTCAAAGCTTTTTCAAATACACAATTCCAAAAAATACAGCTCATATGGCATTACTTAATGCACTCATAATAACGTCTGTCTGGGAACTTCCCTATTATAATTACCTTACAATAAATGAGTTGATAAAACTTTAAAAAAAGACTCTTTCAAATAGTTTATCGGCCGTACTTGTGGAAATGGGTTTTTGAGGGATTCACCGATTTTTCATGCATTAATGTGTTCTTTCTGGTACTTTCGCTCACGGCCTCGTCCCCGGAGAGCAGCCGAAAGCCCAATAAGATAGGAAGAGTGAGCAAGGGGCAGATTAAAACATGAATATTTTAAAGCTTAAAGTGCCCTCAAACTTTTAGACTGACATTTCTGACTGACCCGACGCTCTAAATCATATTGAGGGTGACACCGCGTTCGTTTAAGACGAGCACTTATATCAGTCAGTTTGGGACATAGTTTGGTTTATGTGAGTGGGACATTTGGAGGAACTGACGCTTTTCGCTTTTAGCCGCGTTGTAGCGGTGATGAAAAAGCATCAAAGTGCTCATCTTAATACATTCTCCTTTGGTCATCTTAACCTCTTAACCTCCAACCTTAGCGGAGCACATTGTCTCAAGTTTACATTCACCCAAATCTGAAAGCTTCTTGACTGGAGCTTACAGATAATAGGCCACAGGTGACGCCTCATTTGAAAGCTAAGGCCTACCAAACTGATTTTGTTGTGTTTTTGTCTCTTTTTTCTCATGTTTTTTGTTTTGTTTCTTCATTTGTCGTGTTTTTGTCTCCTTTTTTTTGTGTGTGTTTTCAACCCTGTTTTCTTTTGACGCTTTTTTCAAGAAGCTTTTAAATTTGGGTCCAAGTTTCCAAGTAAAATTGGATTTAATCTTCCAATCTCCTTCGGGGAAAACCATCAGGGCACGGCCAGCCCAAGGAGACGGCACCTGTGATAGTAGCTGTGATTAGGGGGAGGAGCCGGGCCAACCCTAACTCCTCCCTGTTGGTCTTTATCTAAGCTGCGGGCTGAGCGGGACTTTAGTCCGCTGACGAAGCCTTTTGGATGAGAGGCGAAACGTTCGAAGACTTCAACTATTGAGTACAGAAGACTTCATTGAAGGCTTACCTGATATTGTTATATACAGTATATTGTGTGAATTCTCCAATTTAACCTGTTACTTGCCGTCCCCCAGGTCAGGGGGTTAGGGTTAGGGTTAGGAACGGCAAATGTGATGCAAGTTGTGTCTTACTCACACATATTTTTAGAAACTAGAAGGTCTTGGCTTTCAAATGAGTTATCACACTGGCATATAGGCTAAACTCTAACCCTAAACCTAAGATGGCAGGTAACAGGTTGAAATACAAATACAAAAGTTAAAAAGCCAGAACCGATTACTCTCAAACCGTCAACTATTCTTATCATTTAGCGTTTCTCGCATGTAAAATGTGAACCGCTCTCATAGATTGGCAAAAGTTGTACCACACATCTCGCTCCAGATTGCCCAAACCTCCCAATAAAAACTCAATTTCAACTTTTGAGTCTGATGGGGATAAAGTTTGTCAGTGCCGCAAACAAGATTTGTTCAGAATTTGTACAAACTTGCTGGCACAACAATTTGAAAACACAATTGTCCAAACGTCAAATGAAGCTTAAACCAGACTTATCATGGAGGCATCTGTCACCGCTGAAACCACTGTCAGCAAGGTTGTGCTTGATTACGGGATTTTTAAGAATGACAATGAAAATAAATCACATAAATCTCCAATAAACTCTTGGACAATTAAAGCATAATTGTGGCTTAAAACGTACTTTCGGACACGTTGATATTTTTATGATTTTAAAATAATATTGGAGGAAATGGGCTGGTCAGGATTTCGAAATGACATGGAGCGCTCTCTGGAGGCGGCAGTGGGAATGACACATGAGCAGGTCCAGTCATGATTTATGGGTCTTTAATGTTCTAGTTCAAGCAACAAAATCGGCAACAGTAGACAAAGAATAAACAAGTTTACAAGTTAAAGGCTAAACGGTTTATAAGATTCTGCATGGACTCTCTCCACCAAGTTCAGGTCCAGTACAAGTGTAGAGCGACCAGAGCCGCCACCAGAGGCGACTGTGTGTGTGCTATCAGTGAAAGGGACCAAGGTATGGAGCAGCATCCCAGCAGACATTAGAGACTGTACCACATTCATAGTATTTAAAAAACTAAACTTAAAGGTTGGCTGAAAGGGAATCAGACATGTGATCACTGACCATTATCCTTATGTTCAATGAAAGTACTCTGATTGTGTGGATGATCTTTTGTCTTTAATGTTGTACACTGCTCTTTGTATTTTCTTGATCTGCCAGGGACTACAGATGGAAAGTAGTCATTGGCTAATTCTGGCATATTTACATTTATATGTTCATTAATATGTATTGTCCCTTTAAATATATATATATATATATATATATTTAAAGTTAATCTTTAAACCTGCTTTTTGGTTTTGCTATATTGTATTGCTATATTGTTTTGCTATATTGTATCGCTATATTGTCTTGCTATATTGTTTTGCTATATTGTATTGCTATATTGTATTGCTATATTGTATTGCTATATTGTATTGCTATATTGTATTGCTATATTGTATTGCTATATTGTATCGCTATATTGTATCGCTATATTGTATTGCTATATTGTTTTGCTATATTGTATTGCTATATTGTTTTGCTATATTGTATTGCTATATTGTATTGCTATATTGTATTGCTATATTGTATTGCTATATTGTATCGCTATATTGTATTGCTATATTGTTTTGCTATATTGTATTGCTATATTTTTCAGTTTCATGCAGCTAAAATCTGGAACAGTCTTCATGAGGATGTGAGACAGGCCTCAACTCTGACAATGTTCAAATCCGGGCTGAAAACAGCTCTTTTTACCCGAGCAGATGAAAACTGAAAGTATTTTATCTGCACTCTTGCCTTTTACTGTAATTGATTAATTTTCTGTTGATGTTTTATTGATTGGTTTGATCTGTTTTCTCGTGAGTTTCTGCAACTGTGAAGCACTTTGAATTGCCTTGTGTATGAATTGTGCTCTACAAATAAACTTGCCTTTCCTTGCCTATTGGTATTGACCTCTCACCCACCGCCTTAACCGAGCGCATGTTGTTTGAAGCGTTTTTGTCATGTTTTCCCCCCCCCCCCCCTTTTTTATTGCTCTTTTGTCACTTTCTTGTTGTGTTATTGCTGATTTTCCGGCATGTCTGTGTTGCTATTTTGACGCCTGTTTTCCAAGAAGCTTTCAGATTTGGGTAAAGCCAAACTGGGGGGAAATGTGCTCGGTTCAGGTGGGGGTTAAGAGGTTAAAACTGTGCATAGAATAAAGAATATCATCTACATTATTTATGTATCTCCATATTTCTTTCTTCTAAGTATAGGTTATAACAACTGAATACAAAGCCACTATAAATAGAACCTATAAAAGTTATACAAAGGATATAAACTTGATTACTTACCTAAGGAACATGAACTATCTCTCAAAGTACTCGAGAGATAGTAGCGAATGGCACGTTGAGCGCACTTCCCCAGCCCTGCCTCTGTGGAGCAGGTGATGATCCTTCCCATTGTTAAAAGTGCGTGGTATTTCCCAGTAGAGCTCAGACTGGAGGGAATTCCTTTATCTCAGGAAGTCAACCCTATACTTGCACTTTTGAATCTTGTAACTCCACCAGACTTTTTAAACACGTTCGGCAGACAAAGTGTTATAACTCAATTTATGCAGTCGTCTTACTTAGCGTCTGTATCCCGGCATAACCCCGCAGCTCCCTCACGGGCACGTTCATCAATCATGTATGTGCGGTGGTGAATCAGCATGTGAGGTCAGGGTTGCATTGTTCATCTATGGACTTTGAAGCAATCTGTGAGAGGTTTTGTACATAGACTATTCCTGTATTACTGTATAGTTTGCCATCATGTTTTAAACCAGCACCTTCAATATTGTTTTTTTTTTTATAGATTCCGGCCCTGGAGTCAAAACACAGAGTACAACCCCCCCCCCAAACTTTTCCTCAACACACGATTTTATTCCGATAGAGTTTTGGCTTTTCAATGTCAAACAGTACAGGCATAAAAATCTGAAAACCCAAATGTCCAAACACGTTTAAATCAGAGTTATGGAGGCAGCTGGGGGGGAAAAGGCTTGTAAAATATGTCTTTGAGCCAGCTATTTGTACAACGTGAAATAATATTTAAGTATCAATTATGAAGTAACCCCTCAATATTGTAACAGAGTTATGCCTGCGTTTGCCTGTTACTCCAAAGTCTTTCAAAAAACCTTCAGTGTTTTTTTTTTTTTTTAATATAACACATTTTTAAGAAGTGAAACTGATAAATCACAGAAAGGATATTAAGGTAAGATAAAAAATAAAAATAAAAGGTAATTTCCACACACTTTACATATGGCCTCCCTGCCGCACATCAGTAAGGTAAAGAAGCATCACCCGACATCAAAGATCCCGGTGTTCAAGATTATATGGCTATCAGATTATATGGCTATCAGATTATATGGCTATCAGATGGTCTGGCTATGACGTCGTTCCTCTCCGTGGCTCGTCCATTCAGAGAACGCTTATAAGGCTAGCTTTCGAAGTAGCACGGCTCCGTTTATTGTATTATTTCTATTGCTCTTGGTATATTTCCTTTGGGAAAATCATCCCCCTGTGCGGCGGACATGTTCATCTCCTGGCCTGACCTCTGTGGCGTGAAATATCTCCCGATATTCAGTGCATTATGAAAAACTAAACGGACTATGAGTTGATCTCAAGTTGATCTAATGCTCACACCTGTGGATTGAGTGAGTGAGAGAGAGAGAGAGAGAGAGAGAGAGAGAGAGAGAGAGAGAGAGAGAGAGAGGGAGAGAGAGAGAGAGAGAGAGATATGCAAAATCAATTAATATATCTAGCTCTCTGCTAATATAAGAGCTGTGAATGGAAAGCAGGGTAAATGAGTAAATGTAAGTCATTTACTCAAGTCAACTTGAAACACTTTTTAATGCTGTCCCAAATAGCAATAGAATTATATTTATCACCTGGTTATTCATATATTATAATAAATTCATGATCAAAAAGTCCTTTTATCAATCTGAACAGTAATTGCGCTGTGGAACTTGCAAAAAGTGGTTTGAATCACTCGTGCAGGGAGGATATTGTAGTGCTAATATTAATAACTTAAACCATGCAAGGACTGCCTTTAAGTTGAAATGATTTATTTCAGTGAGTGCCTTATAACGGGTTAACTGAGTGGGGGTCGTTTAACCTCTTAACCTCCATCGGAACCGAGCGCATTTCCTCCAGTTTGGCTTTACCCAAATCTAAAAAGTGTTTTGGAAAAAAAGCGTCACAATAGAAACGAAAACGAGGATGGAAACAAGACAAAAATGTGACAAAAGAGCGACCAAAAAATAAATAAAAAATAGAAGCCACAAAACAGCGACAATAAGGTGACAGAACTGTAATGAAAAAGCGAAGGGCAAAAGTGAAAGGAGAAAACTGTCTCTTTTCACAAATGATCTTTTTTTTTTCATCCCCTCCATTGAACCGCCACCTTAACGTGGTGGAGGGGTTTGAGCGCCCAAATGTTCCTGGGAGCTGTCGGGGGCTTCGTGCCCCTGATAGGGTCTCCCATGGCAAACAAGTCCGCGGGACGGGTCAGACAAAGAAGAAGCCCCTTATGAGAGACCAACAGGCCCGGTTAGAACCATGAGGCCGTCCTTCTGTGGACCCACCACCTGCAGGAGGAGCCATAGGGGGCTGGTGCAATGTGATTTGGGCAGCTCCAACGGCTGCCCCCACGACCCGGCAACGGACAATGAATGATTATTTCTGCACAGTACGAGAATCCTGGGACTCACTTATATTTGTCCAAGTGCCACACGCTGACATCGGCTGGATCCCTGCGTGTCAAAAAAAGTTTCTCGCGTAACTAGCAAAAAAAAACACACACAAAAAAAAAAAAACCTGATCCTTGTGAACCGCACACGTCCCAATTTATATTTTTCTGCTATATTGTCTGCCATCTTTTTTTTCTTTTCTTTTTTCTTCACCCTCAGCTGTCATCGCTCTGTCCGTCTTGCCGTGCTACGGAGCTTGCTCATCCCTGTCGTAATGACCTCCTCCGGGACCTGAAGATACCGCCTGCGACGGGCCGGGCTGTTTGCTGAAGGACTCTATAACGGGGGAAAAAAATAAAAATAAATAAAAAATCATAAAATTGTTCGTATGTGGAAACAGATTGTGCAGGAGTCGCATTGTTAAGACGCGAAAGATAACGTGCGGGGAAGATAACGCAGGTCCGGAGGGAGGGGGAGGCTTTGAGGGTGAAGGGTTTCTCTGTTTGGTGCAGAGATGAGGGCCGATAAAGGGACAGTGTGACAGTGGCACAGGCCGGTCACATGCGACGCCCGCTGAATTGTGGATGGGGTAAATCTGTAGTAGTGGTCGTTTGTTTGTTTTGGAGTCAAGCTGAACATGTTTGCAAATGTTTTAGAGGTACATGTGTTGTGGAAAATCTGCTCCTGTGTGTATTCGATTCTTAACTTTTTTTTTTTTTTAGTGCGATAGCATCCTCATCCAATGTCTAAAGCCAGTAAACGTTAAACATTATAAACATAAGAACACACACATTTTTTTGAACTTGGAGTCACCCAGTCTATTCCAATAACAAGTTAACAGGAGCATGTTTTTTCTTTTTTTTTTTATTATCCCCACTGTAGTGACCGGACTTTCCAAAAGTGGCAACGCTTGCAGAAAGAAGGAAAAGAAAAAGAAAGAAAGAAATCTCCAGCGGACCTCCCCTCTCTGCTCCTGCACACATCCCTGGTGAGTGACTAATACCACAGAATCATGGAAATCAATTAGAATCACGTCAGGGCTGACATGCACTAGTCTCTAATATGTAAATCGATCTATTCTCAGGAGAGCTGCCAAATGCACCGTTTGGCTTTACAGCAATAGATAAATAACAATAGAGCAATGTGTCCGGTTTGTGCTGTATCAAAATGAAAAGCAATGGTTGTAGATACTGCATGAACATTTTACATCAGGAAACTCTCTCCAGCCCTTTCTTAGGTAGCTCGTCAAACCAGGCCCGGATCTACGGGGGTGCAAGAGGGTGCATTGCAACCTCAGTTTGAAATGTTTGCCCCCTCAGTTTTAATGGCATCACAATGTATTTTAATGGCGAGAAACTCTATTCACACCCTTTTGAAACTCGAATGTTTGTTCTGGAGCCAGCGCTGCGTCAAACACGTCTCTATTCCAACATACGCTTGATGACTCACATCTTAGATGCACTTTCTTTATGTTCTGAACATGCTGAACACAATTTGCAAACCTTTGGGTCAATATAGCAAAGTATAAGGAGGGACTCAACTAAAGTGATTTTCTTTGAAATGTCATCTTGGCTCCTAATTCTCCTGGTTGAACTCCCCCCAAATACACATTTTACTCAACTTGTAACATGTTACATGTTTTTCCTAATCATGGTAATGGAAATAAAGCTTGTGAAAGTTTCAAGAAGGCTTTAGAATAATGTTGTCTTAAATGTAGCATATTCACATTTGCATGTCAAAGAACATGCATGAGTCAGTTGTAGCCATGTACTTTTTGAGAGACAATAATGTTCAATGTTTCATACAGCAGTGTACGCAGACACCGAAGGC
Organism: Proterorhinus semilunaris; assembly: GCA_021464625.1. Taxonomy (NCBI): domain Eukaryota; kingdom Metazoa; phylum Chordata; class Actinopteri; order Gobiiformes; family Gobiidae; genus Proterorhinus; species Proterorhinus semilunaris. The sequence continues at coordinate 11,192,436 of CM038353.1, read as the reverse complement.
GAGACATGTGAGAAGTGATGTGTTAAAGGACAGCATTCCGCCAACCGCCAACTTTTTGATATGTGGGCAACAATATCTCATTTTATCATAAATAATAATAAGAGACGTCAGTTCAGGTGTTTCGGAAATAAACTTTTACGTGTCCGAAATTGCTACAATCACTAAAATCGATTCAGAAGCTGCATCATTTTTTTTAGCCACTCTTCGAAAAAGCCAAATGCCGAGTATTTTCACCTTTCACCAAAATGCCCTTAACGGTGTAATACTCGTTTAGAAAAGGGGGGACTCTAAATGGCCTTCATCTTTTTACACGTGTAATCCTGACACGCCCTTTCTCCACAGAACAAAACAAAAATTAATATTCCGGGCAGGCCCCATAACGAAGCCCTACAGGCCCAATGAAAGGCTGCATTAAGCTCTTCTAATTAAAGCCACGCTTCTGTCAGTGAGCTGTGAGCCTCTCCACTCCTCCCTGTGTCTGAATGCTCCTCTGCACAACGGCTGTGCACACGCAGGGCATCAACAATGGATAAATAACAGCCACAAATAAGGAAGGTCTTTTCAATTGTATTTAATGTAATATCATTTTAGGTTTCACCTTGTCTACTGATCCTCCATCCATAAGCTGCACTGTATGACCACTTGGTGCAACAATCAAAAAAATAGTAAAAATACATGCATAGAGAATCAAAACACTATCTTTTTTTTTGTATTTCCAGCGTATGGCGTGGGCATTGAAGGGGGGCTTGATTTAAATGCATTGGAAGCTCGATGGCACTCGAGGCCGTATACAGTGCTTGTAAAGGTAATCCGTTATCTACCGTAATGGCCTGAACAGGAGAGCAGTCTGATTAAATGAATCCTGCAAGCACAAAATAAGGATCATTATTCATCACAGGGTAGAGTAAACATTTCTCTTGGTGTCGTTTCAGGTGTTTTTACTCAAATGAAGATTGTTTTCCCACACCTCGCTGTCGTGACGTACCTGGAAGAAAGAGAATCAACCCACATTATATGGACAAAGTGTCAGACACAGGATACTGGGGCAAACAGCAAGGTCATTATTTAGACAATGGTCGGATTCACTTAAAGTGCAGGGATGGATAGGCATATCGTATAGAAGTGTTTCCATATTTTGATGCTGTGTTCCCTCTGGATATGGACTATCTAGTCATGTAGACAAAGGGCTGATATTAACAAAGTGCATATCGACAAGCAAGACGGAAAAATATCCTGATCAGGCAATTTTACATCACCATGTATTAGGTAAGTGTAACAGTTCAGTTTTGTTTATTATAGCAGTGTTTCCCAACCAGGGGTACAGGGACCCCAAGGCTACGTGAGCGTTTGGTAGGGGGTCCTTGGAATTATTTCAGATCAAAATGAAGATGAAACTGAATTGGATTTTAATGTGATTTTAAAATAAACGTTAATTTGACTGATATTTAAACATTTGCATTTAAGAATGTTTAGCCTTATTTTGAAACCAACAAATACTAATAAATCTGAGTTTATTTTTTATTTTTTAAATAACTGGCAGCACCCTCAAGATAAGGGGTACTTTGAGATTCAAGATCCATTGAAGATTCAAGGGGTGCTGTGTTACAGTATCTGTATGGAATTGTGAGGCAGTTATACACGTTTTCATATTAGTGATTGATTCAAATTGTGGGAAAAAGCATACAACATACAAAATTGAACCCTCCAGTGTTGTACTTGTTGGAATACTTTTATTACGTTGTACAGCTGATAGTCCAGTGTTAAGACGGCGGCTGCACATAAAGCTTACTGGTCCTCATGGCAGGGAGCTAACATTGCTGCGATACCACCCCCTAGTGGCCAGGGGTGACTCCAGAAGGAACTCTGCGATCTGGAATCTTACCGGGACTTTAGACGAGTCAAAAAGCCTGACTCCAAAGAATATTATTGTTTCTGCAAATACAGTTTCCTCAAGTGACAACTCTGAGATGAGTGTCATATTGTCGACCACACTGGTGATTGCATGGATTTTTAAAGCAGTACTAAGTAACCTGTTTACCAAATCCGGTAGCACTTTACATTACGGCACGGTAATAATATGGTAATATAATGGTAATAGCATGGTTACACAATGGTAATAACATGGAAAATGTGTTGTAATTACACATGTAATTTCTATGAAATTACATGTGTAATATAATGATAATAATGAAATAATGTAATTAAAAACTATTTGGTTGTAATTGTGTGGTAATATCCATGAAATTACGTCATAATCAAGTGGCACGGTAATAATATATTCATGCTAAGGTAATAGCATGGTAACACAATGATAATAACATGGAAATTGTGTTGTAAATACACATGTAATTTCTGTGACATTACCCAAGTAATATCATTATGAAATCAGTGTAATTAGAAATATCTTGTTGTAATTTCTGTATAATTTCCATGAAATTACATCATAATTAAAGTAACAAAGACATTTTAATGAAGCGGCTTATTATTTGTAATTACTATGTAATTTCTATGTAATTTTATTTTTATAGCAATAAGGTAACATAGAATTTATATGTAATTACTTTTTTATGTCAAGGAAATATTTGTGTAAGTACTATAGTTTTCAATATCACATGCGTGGCAATCGTCGGGTATAATTTATATGTAATTACAAAGTTGTTCCTATAAAATTAAAGTTTTTCTATGACTTAAGCAAAAAATTGGTAATACAGATGTAATTTCTGTGTAATTTATATGTCCTTACAGATGTATTGAGAAAACAGTGTAACAACTACTTTAGAACATTAGCTAGTATTTCCTGCTATTTCTATGGAAATATACTTTTATTACACTTTTTATTTTTAGACAATTTCCTAGAATCAGGGCTGCAAAATTCACTTCATGCTATTCCTAGTCTATTTCATAGAAACAAAATCAAGAAACACAGTTGTTTGTTCCTACTCTATTTCATAGAAATACATTTTGTTGTTTTTATGTAATAAACAGGAATCAGGGCTGCAAAATTCACTTCATGCTGTTCCTCCTTTATTTTCTGGAAATTACCAACATCAAAACTGCTCACAAGATGATGGAAGATATTTTACACAATACAACTCAATTCCAAATTTGCTCAACAATTACAAGGTGTTCAAAATGTAGCGGTTAGTGCTCGTGCCTCACGACAAAAAGATCCCTGGTCTGATTCGCATCTAGACAGGGCCTTTCTGTGTGGAGTTTGCATGTTCTCCCCATTCAAAGCATGTAGAATAGGTGTGTGTGTGTGTGTGAGTGCGAATGGTGATAGTCAGTGGGACTGTTGGCGAAGATGTGTGCTGTTGCGACCGCACTTCTGTCAGTCTCCCCCAGGGGAAACTGAAGCCACATACGTAGCTTACCACCACTGACTCGAATGGAAGCGTCTCCTGTAAAGCGCTTTGTAACCATGTCTGTGCAAGGCACTATACAAATAAAGTCCTTTCGTTCCTAGTGAGCTAGAGATGTCTCACTCCTAATGAAGTTATATACATTTGGAATTTTTAACAACAAAAATATCTGTGATTAAATAATTGTACTTGATTCCATTTATTGGGTGAAATGTTATGCAGTGTGTTACATCACAGAAGCGCGTCGGAGCCAGACTTCACAGGCAACATGTGTTGAGACATGAAAAGGGTGGACTGCTTGAGCTAACACTGTGCTAATTTAATTAAACAAATGCTGCGTTTACAATGTATTCTACAGTGCCAAAAGTTCCTTCCTAAAAAAAAAAGAAAAAAGATTTAATACCACAGCTTTAAACTGTGTACACTGCTCAGATATCCTTTAAAAGGCGATACAGTATTCCTTCTCTGTGTTCACGCCCTAACCAATAATTCCACTCAATGTAGCAAAGAGTGTCCTTCAGGGTGTGCTTAGTCAGATTGCCTCTAAATCTGTAAACCTCTTGTTTAAATGTTCTCCATGCTCGTTCTATGTGTTGGGTGTGTGCCCCAGAAATTGGATGAACAAAGAATCTACTGTGGTTGACCTGATAGTGTATAAATCCGTGCTCTCTCAGTCTATGATAAGGACGCCAGGAATCACTGATTATTGTACTTAACGGTCTGACATACTGCTGAATTTTTGGAATCAACTCGGTGGCACTTCTCCTGCGAACAAATTTCAACACTGGACGCCTTCGCTTTCCTCTGACTTCCAGCATGCCAAATACCCAGCCTCTTCTCCTCCAAGCAGCACCAAACCTTCCACGTGCATACTGGAAAACAGTAAACATTGAAAATTGGTAGATAGTGAGAATCAAATCAACCTCATAGTAGAAATAAATGGGTACATATTTAAATCACACCTTGAAGTTGCATGCACCTTTCGCCCAAGTCCTAACTTTGTAAATAGGTCTCGTACTGTTTTACTTTAGTTTTTAGAGTAGAGAGTTGGCTTACTCTTCTAATTATTTAAATAATTATTTCCTTTCTCTGATTGTGAAGCTCTACAGTTTTCTTGTCCTTCTTAATATGCAAATAATTTAGAGTACAATTGATCCATGCATCTTTCTCTAGCAGGTAAGACTACTACAAACTGTCCACAAGCTAAAAGATAGCATCAGTAAACTCAGAATGCTCCTGTCCTGAATTGAACCAGGAATTGTGACTCGAGTGCTAATAGACATGAAAGTACTTTGTTTGTGGCTCTCCAAAGCCTAGTACCAAATATCTCTGACTGAGTGAGAGCCATATGAACAAAGTCATAAGTGAGAACCTCAGAGAGTGGTCTCCTGCAAGGGCCAGAGTCAGAACTGCGCACCGTGAGTGGATTTACTCCTGATTTAGGTCTTCTGCTGGTTCTCATAGTCAAGTAGAATCTAAGTTTTTATGTACCCTAGACATTTGTAATTAAAACTGGAAAACACAAATAAACTGTACAATTAAAACAGTATTTATCTTACTTTTCTCTTGTGGCAAAATTTGCTTTCATCTATGCACACGTAAGCCCTTCTTCCACCAATCCTCATTCTTCCTCTCCTCTCCATCCGCTTTACAGCTTTTATGCACACTTTCTTCAGAACCTTGGACATCTTGGACAATGTCCGACTGCTTTTACAGACTCCCTCTTGGATTAAATCCACATGTCTCAGTCTCAGTCCCTGAGCAAACCTGCAAAAGAAAAAAAAAAGGTACATTTGTAGCAACAAAAATAGTGAAGTGACTCATAAAAAAGTTAGTGCACCATGGATTTGACAATTTATTATGGAAAGTATCAGCATAGAAAGTTATTTCTGTGCGTGTACCCATAAAAAACAATAGCACTCTCCTGGAATTTAAATCAGGACCTCAGTGGGGCTATTCTGATTATAAACATGAAATGGGAATGGTGCAGCTCTTAGTGGTGAAAAATGGCATAACAATTACTTTTCCTAAACAAAATAATAAATAACATGTAATAATCGTATACTGTATATTGAAGAAGGAGGGATAAAACTTAATTCTATAGAAAAAAAAGTACTTAAGCTTCATACATTAATTTAATCCAACAATATTGGTGTAATAATAACACATCTGGAATTTATAAACATTTCATATTGGCATATGAAAGGTTTAGTCTAAATTTCATAGGTTCAGAATTACTTGTATTAGTTTGTTGTTGTTATTTGTTGGTTTTGAATGTAACTCTCCATCATCGAGTCCATCCTCACCTCCTCCATCACCGTGTGGTTCCCCGGCGCTACAGAACGGGACAAGCACCGACTGCAGCGCATTGTGCGTGCTGCAGAGAAGGTGATTGGCTGTGAGCTCCCATCCCTCCAGGACCTGTTCACCTCCAGGACCCGGAGGCGTGTGGGTCGGATCACAGCTGACCCTTCTCACCCTGGACACGGACTATTCACCCCTCTCCCCTCAGGCAGGAGGCTACGGTCTATCCAGACCCATACCTCCCACCACTTGAACAGTTTTTTCCCTCCACCATCAGACTCATGAACAAATACAAGTCTCTGTAGCTCAGTCACAGACTCATGGATGTATCTGCACTTGCAGTGTACGGTGTGTCCACACTTAGACCCGCTGCTATCACTTTAAAACACTTAATACCACTTTATATGCTACACATCTGTAAATACAATCCCGCTGTTGTTCATTGTCAAATTGTTGTTGTCTTACCATATGTCACTTTATTTTATCTTATTTATTTAATATTTTTTATGCATGCCCTTATAGCCTTATAGTTTAACGTTCTTAGCTTATTTTTTATCTTAATTCTGTGTTATATGTTCGATGTCGCACGTTTGCACCGAGACAAATTCCTAGTTTGTAAACCTTGTTCACAAACCTTGGCAATAAACCTATTCTGATTCTGATTCTGAATTTTCAGATTCTATCTCAGGGGTGGCCAACTCCAGTCCTGCATGTTTTAGATGCTTCCCTCTTCCAACACACCTGATTCAAATGATCAGCACATCATCAAGCTCTGATCATCATCAACGATCCTGATCATTTGAATCAGGCGTGTTGGAAGAGGGAAGCATCTCAAACATGCAGGATAGTAGCCCTTAAGGATCGGAGTTGGCTCTATCTGTTCAGTGATACCTAAAGTGATAATGAGTTGTGCTGTTGAAAGTTGTCTCATGTAAAGCGCTTTGTGATCATGTCTGTGAAAAGTGCTATATAAATAAAGATCTTCTTTTCAATTTTGTGCAGATATAAAATTACTGGTGGTAACATAATCTTAATTGAATATGTAAATTTTGACACAGAAATGTGCAATAATGAATAACTTATCTTTAAAAAAAGGTTAAATGAAAATGGATGTTATGTTTATCTGTCCAATATAATGCCAAATATCAAAGATAAATTAATAGATCACCCTGAAAAACACACTCTGCATCCTTAATATATACATTTGTACTGACCTGTGAATATACATCATCCATGATGTCAACGTGGACCGAGATCTGGAGAAGATGGAGCCATCTCTGATCGATTTGGAAATATATTTCCTATGGCTTCGACAAACCCTGAGATTAGAGAAAATCATATGAGCAAAGAACAAATATAATATGATAAACATTAGTGATAATATGACTTCTCCCTCAATTATGTTTGAAGATATACAACAATAAAAACACCAAATATACCAAGTATATGAAGATAATCATTATTTAGCTAATGCTATCTTGGCTACTAGTTCAGATTCAAAACTTACCAACGGTACCCATCTTTAGTATTTCCACATCTTTTCATTTTCATTCTTTTCTGACAAAGAGAGCATCTCTTCTTTTTGCTAATAAGTTTCATTTTCTGCAGCCATTTTATCAGCACTATTTTCTTCTTTTTTCCCTTTTCGGTTTTTTCCAACAATTTCTGAGTTAAGTTCATAATGCACAGCCAAGTATCAAACACGGACCTAATCGATATTGGCGCGAGAAGTAAAAAATGGACACCGACTGGTCCGTCCGAGTATTCACTCCGATTTAAAAATAATCAGGACCATAAATGTCTTGGCGAAGCTATGGGACTCTATTAAATTTGTTATTTAAGAATACGAAAAAATAACGCATGGTAACTTTAATTTAATTTAATAAGTTTTAAAAGCGCAACATTGAGGCGGAACTAAAAACAATGAGCCCAGACCTGACTGAGAACTCTGCAGCACACGTGAAAGTCTGTCTTTCGCTTCCGAAGTGTCGTCGGCGCGTGCAAGAATCTGCAGGTTTTACACTCAGGTAAGTGCGAAATTAACAAACAAAAGGTACATGTACTGTATGTTTGCAAATACGTGTTTAAATGAACTGTCGTACTCAGACTTACCTGGGGCACAATCACGTGCGCGCTACTGTTTTCATTGATGGCTGCACTTTGCTTTTAAGACGTTTGGCTCTTTTCACTTCTTACAACCTCAAGAAGGTTGTAAGAAGGCAGGGCTTCTTACAAAGAACGGGCGACATTTCCTCTTCGTCCTCCTCATGTTTCGCTGCGCATCTCCTCTCTTCCTCGTGCACGCGGACACAGGGTCTGTAGTCCAGCAGACTGGGTCGGTCATGATCAGGGTTGCCAGGTCTGGGGAGCCAAACCCGCCCAAAAATATCTGAAAACCCGCGGACATACGGCGCGGCTGGAATTTCCAATATTGTTTACCAGTAAACAGAGCCCGCGATGATGAGAAACCACCCCTTTCTCCCTCTTATTGAAAAAGCAGCTCACAGAGCCTTGGATTTGAGATTTTGTCATTTGAAATAGTGATTTTGATCAAAAAATAAGATAGAAATAGCCAATTTTACATTGATAACAGCAAGGCAAAAAACCGCGGACAGTTTTTTTCACCCACGGTGAACTTAAACAAACTTTAACAAACTTAAACTGATCTATAAATGTAGTCAGTGCATTTCTAGCTTTCAGTCACCCTTTATTTGAGAAAGACCCCCTTCATATGTTCTGTTTTATGGTTAGATAAAGTTACGCTGGGTTTGAAGAGTGACAAGTAAACAATGCGATCACGCGCGCGGGGCGGCGATACGTCACAATGTCAGCCTTTTCCACTCGTGTTTTAGCCCATTGCAAAAGCAAGTGGCGTATAAATACAGGAGTCCTGCTAACGTTTTGACTTCAGTGATGTCTGGAGTTTGTGTCTCTTTCTTAGCCGGAGGCTCCAGCAGATACAGACGGAGCGGGGGCGGGGTTGACACAGGCAGCAGAGGGACAGGGGGCCAAGCTATGGGAGAAACACTAAGGATTTTGACTGTAAATAAAAGAGTACATCGATGAAACAAAGGAATTAAATGTATGTGTTGCTATGATAAACAATGGCTCCACTACCTCAAAAAATCAACGTTTATTCCTGAAGATCACAACACTATAAGTCAATATCACATTATTATAGCAATGAAAAAAAAAGGATCTTTTTTTCTTTCATAATTATAGTTGTTTTTTTTATTAAATTAATTGATTCTAAACCTGTAGCTATAAAAGATGATTATTATTTATTTATTTTTTGCTTTTGTAATTACTGGAGTTGTAGGGAGTATTTTGTTTTAGAATCTTTAGATTATATATATATATATATATATATATATATATATAAAAACATACATACATATTGTCTCTCTTTGGGCAACCAATTGCCCACCATGCTTGTGAGAATGTTTGACTTAATATATATTGTAACATCTTCTCTGTTCCTTTTGTTCTTTTGAATTTTTTTTCAGTATGCCTCCGAGAAAAAATAGACGAGCTCAAACTCCCACAGCTGCAACTAGTACCAGCCTTAACCCTACACCACCGGAAGAGGCAGACGTAGAAAGTAGGTATAATCTTTGCCCATCCTATATCCTTTTGCCACTTCCTTAACATTATTTTCATTTTAGGCACAACAACAATTGCGCCAACCGCCTTGACAATAATAGATCACCTGAAAGAAAGGAATAAGGCTCTTGAACAAGAACGTGACTTTTTAAGGGAGCAGATGAAGAAAATGCTCGACAGAGAAGCATCCTCATCTGGTTTGTATATGTTGTATATTTATGTAAATATTTCTGAAACTTATAAGTGGGGTTGTAAACTGTTAATAGTGCTGGTCTGAGATAAACAATATTTGGAGGGGTGGGGGTGTTTTGGCAAAAACAAAATAATTGAACCACAATCCCAAGGGTTGTACACTTTATCAAGCAATCAAATCAAAATCTTTTATGATTTAGACAGTAAAAAAAAATTCAAACGGTAGTCTTCATGAAATCTTACTTTGTTTAAAACCTGCTAATCCACCGGTTGAGGTTTTTACAGAGTGGCTCTGAAATGCATGTGATTTTTATTCCTAGTTTAGCAGCTCAAATTGATTATTGGCAATTGTAAGCAATGTTGTGCTCATTCTGCTGAGAGCTAAATCATCGTATTAGCATGTTGACAGTGCTACTGATCACAGTAGAGGACACTACAATCTGAACATCTGTACATATTTTCATAAATGAGGCTTCTGGTGCATCAGTGACTTGTTTCTTTTAATTTAGGAAAGAAAGTCCACTCCTCCAGTTCCTCAAGTTCTTCTGACCATGACTCATCATCAGAAGAAGAAAGGAAAAAAAAAAAGTATAAGAAAAGCAAGAGGAGCCCAAGAAAACATGAAGAAAGCTTTGGCAAAAGGAGTATGTACTCAAACATGAATATTATTTAATGTTTTTATTGTCAATAATTATTATTTGCTTTGTTTTGTTTTAGTCACTGATCCCGAAGGCGTCATTCTCCGCTACCGGGCAATTTTTAAGACCTTCAAAAAGAACAGGAGCATAAGCAGGAGTTGCGAGAAGTACAACATAGATCGTAATACATTGGCATTCACTGCAATAATCGCAGAAGTAAATATTGCTGCTGAAACAGAAGCCTCACGGATTCCACCTTTTACAGGAGGGTCAATCCTTAAGTATGCATCCGCGGTAAAATTGTTTTTGGATGGGGAGCCAGAATTGAAGTCAAAAATTGAAAAAATGAAAGCGGATAGGGAGCTTATCCCGATGGCTCACAAGTTTAAGATGTAAAATGCTGGTTTATGAGGGAGTTCGAGTCATGTAATGTTCAAAATATTTGTTTGACATTGGTTTGTACTGTTTTTAAGTTTTTAATGAACAAAACCTAACAAGTATAGGTCAATTATCGAGACATAGAAATGTAAGTGCGGTCTTCAAGATGACATTTCAGGCAGAATTGTTATGACAAACCAGGAGTAGAATTTTACTCATTCACATTCTCATTCACACAAAAATCTTTTTTTATTTTATTTCAGTCCTTAAAGGAATAGGCCACCGTTTTTACATACTGACATATGTTCTTACCTTACCTTAGACTAGTTGATATGTACCTGTCTGGTCTTTGTCCGTGCGCTCTGTCATGCAAACGGAGCACAAACGCAGCCTCTTCCACATACTCTGTAGTTCCAAATCAGCTCCCGTTAGAAGCTACCAAACTCTTCCACGTTGTCCCTATTTAAATACAGTCACGTGACGTGTTACACTACAAAGAATAGTAACACAGAAATGTAACATGTTGATTTTCTCAGCGGATAAAAATGGGTACTATATTGTGAGGCGTAATAATACGAGGAGCACTACGTCCGCGCACTAACTCCTAAAGACTTCTCTCCCGCTCACTTCCGTCAATAGAAGCAGCGTGACTTGTAGTGAGCGGGAGAGAAGTCTTTAGGAGTTAGTGCGCGGACGTAGTGCTCCTCGTATTATTACGCCTCACAATATAGTACCCATTTTTATCCGCTGAGAAAATCGACATGTTACATTTCTGTGTTACTATACTTTGTAGTGTAACACGTCACGTAACTGTATTTAAATAGGGAAAACGTGGAAGAGTTTGGTAGCTTCTAACGGGAGCTGATTTGGAACTACACAGTATGTGGAAGAGGCTGCGTTTGTGCTCCGTTTGCATGACAGAGCGCACGGACAAAGACCAGACACGTACATACCTTACCTTAGACTAGTTGATAAGAACATATGTCAGTATGTAAAAACGGTGGCCTATTCCTTTAATCCATCATCACAAAATCAATATCATGGGCCCACGTGTGGTTAACTGAAACTCAATGTTTTTACATTGTTGTGCCCTGAGCTGCCTGCAGATGGCGCTACATGCAAAATTCTCGTCTAAATGTGGGATGTACATTAATCAAACTAACAAATTATTTATGTTGAGGTAGATTGATATGTCCACTTTAAGTCAAAATGCCAGTGTATCAGTGGTGTCAGAAAATGCGCACAAGTTCATCAAGTGCTGCGTTGATAGGTTAATAAAACTGTGTTAGTGTTGTAATCCATCTTGTGAGCAGTTTTGATGTTGGTAATTTCCAGAAAATAAAGGAGGAACAGCATGAAGTGAATTTTGCAGCCCTGATTCCTGTTTATTACATAAAAACAACAAAATGTATTTCTATGAAATAGAGTAGGAACAAACAACTGTGTTTCTTGATTTTGTTTCTATGAAATAGACTAGGAATAGCATGAAGTGAATTTTGCAGCCCTGATTCTAGGAAATTGTCTAAAAATAAAAAGTGTAATAAAAGTATATTTCCATAGAAATAGCAGGAAATACTAGCTAATGTTCTAAAGTAGTTGTTACACTGTTTTCTCAATACATCTGTAAGGACATATAAATTACACAGAAATTACATCTGTATTACCAATTTTTTGCTTAAGTCATAGAAAAACTTTAATTTTATAGGAACAACTTTGTAATTACATATAAATTATACCCGACGATTGCCACGCATGTGATATTGAAAACTATAGTACTTACACAAATATTTCCTTGACATAAAAAAGTAATTACATATAAATTCTATGTTACCTTATTGCTATAAAAATAAAATTACATAGAAATTACATAGTAATTACAAATAATAAGCCGCTTCATTAAAATGTCTTTGTTACTTTAATTATGATGTAATTTCATGGAAATTATACAGAAATTACAACAAGATATTTCTAATTACACTGATTTCATAATGATATTACTTGGGTAATGTCACAGAAATTACATGTGTAATTACAACACAATTTCCATGTTATTACCATTGTGTAACCATGCTATTACCATTATATTACCATATTATTACCGTGCCGTAATGTAAAGTGCTACCATAAATCCTTTTCGTAGTCCCTCTGGGGTAATACAAGTGTTAATGGAGGGGGATCTTTCATCTCCCCCTGGTGTCTCTGGCCAGAAAACCACAGATGCAGCTTTTTCCTGCTCCGGCCCAGAGGCACAATACACACTAATGGAATCACAAAGAAGAAGCTAACAGGCTTACGGGAAAAGCTAACTGCGTGCTAGCGCTACTTAAACAGTATTTACAGCCAAGTTTAAGTGAAAAAAATGATCTCCATTGTGTAGTTGGATGTACAATATCCCTCTCTCCCTTTGTCTTTTCTGTCAGCGTAGTATTTACTCTCACAGACAATTAATGAGTAAAAAGCGTAACATGCTACGACACCTGCAGTGGCGCTTATGGCCTCAAGGGGCATAAGTTACTTAGTTCTGCTTTAAAGTTTTAGCTTTGGGCTTTGACTGACAGGCCCTGGAGCGCTATGGAGGCTTGTTGCTGCCCAGATCGATTCACAGGGTTGGAGTTGCCCGCCTTTTTGGAAGATGCTCTGAAGGAGGAGACTGACCTGCCATCATGGATTCTCTCTCGAATGGTGTTATTAATATGCATAGGGAGGAGTGAGGAATGACTGTCAACTAATATGTCTATGGGAAAAACATGGGTCTGTCATCAGCGCTGTGGGTTTGCTTCAAACAAAGCACCTACTCGCTGTCCATTCTATGTTATTTCTATTTATCTGTGTTGATCTGAATTGACACAGCTTGGGAATAAAAGTAATAACACATAGGCCTATACACTAAATCTAGAACAACGTTACAAAGGCGGAGCCACGTGTGTCAGGTAACAGGCAGTTTTAATAATGGAGCCAAGCAGCTTTCTCTTAGCGCCCACTGTTTCCTTCATCTGACTTCATGGGATCTGTCACTCTACCTCTTAATAATACCCCTGCACCAGACAATGTAATGAAGGAGCGATATCCATGGGATGCTACAAAAGTAAAGTATCTGAGAATTTTCTGTGTGTGCACCAACTAGAATTGCCGACGCCGGCTGTTTTCTACAATGTACGCCAGTGTCTCCCGGCTGCCTATTAGCCCTGTATGCAAAACCCGCTATATGTTCCACTTCAAAGACTATGCCGAGTTCAACCAAACAGTGCCGTGAAGTCCAGTGGCGCATGGTATATGAGAGTAACGCTTTTCCTTAATCTGTTTTACATTCAACTTCAAGAGGAAAGTGGACGCCAACAAATATGATACTTATTATGATACAGTAAATAAGCAACTTGGACCTCCCTTTGGATATCTGGCCTGTTCCATGTTTTGTGTACCTGCAGACTGGAAACCACAACTAATAAAAAAAAGTTAATATATGTGTAGAGTGACATTCACCACTCACACACACACACACACACACACACACACACACACACACACACACACACCTCATTCATGAATACAGTGTTTTGAGAAACCAAGGACTAGTTACAGGCAAAGCTTGTGAAATTTCTCTTTTGAATAACACAACATTTTTAACATGCGCTATTACTCCAATTAAAATATTTTCTCGGTGACATAACATTTCCTTTCCTCACTATAAACAATATTAGACTTTTCCTTGCGCTAATTAGTGGATGCTCATCAGGAAATAAGGGACATTTTCTCACCTAGATTCGAATTGCACCTAATTGGATCGGTATAATTGCTTTGAGGAGTTATTTAGGTATCGACGGTGCATTTGCTTCATTAGGAAATGTGCTTGTTTGTGTGAATAGACCCTCGTGGCACAAAGTAATCCAAAAGTCAGTCAAGCTTTAACTTTGTTTTTTTGTGTGTTTTTTTTTTCAAACTTTATCTACTACAGTAAAAAAAAAAAATACTTAAACCAAATGACTTTCCCCCCCAAAAAAAAAGAACAGCAGCTGCTCGGCTATTAGTTATAAGTTGTTGTCCCGCAGCTTATGCTCACAAACAGCAAGTTAAAGGGCCCACCCTTGACCCAAACCAAGTGGTGTTTGGTCGTTCAAATACAGCTGGACCGAGCACACTTTCTCCAGTTTGGCATAACCCGAATCTAAAAGCTTATGGAAAAAGACGTCAAAATAGCGAAGGATGAAAACACAACAAAAAAGTGACTAAATCGTGATGAAAACATGACAAAAAAGTTACAAAAAACAGGCCACAAAAAGTGACAAAAACAACAAAGCAGCAACTAAAGAGTGAGGAAAAAAGTTCCAGACAAGCAACAATATTACAACAACAAAAATGACAAAAGAGCGACAAAAAAGTGACATGAAAAGAGATGAAAACGCTTCAAAAAACTCCCGACTACAAGGACCCACACTCTACCAGATGGCTGGTTTAAGGACCAGGATAACTAAGTCCACGTCTGAAAAATTAACCAACGGCCTGGCTCACTGGATTGCACTCCACTGTAGACCACTTGGAGTGGTAGAAGATAAGGGCCTGCTAAATGTACTACAGATTGCGTTGCGTTGTTATTAAGAGTTGGACTGAAATTATTTTTTATTTTTTTTAAACCAGCTGTTGCTAAATCAACAAAGTCTGTTATGGCCTCTGAAGCAACAATAAACAATATTTTGTTGCTTAAGCGTATGTATTCAGTCATTATTCAATGGTATACTAGAAATCCATATGAAAAAACTTACTTCTCACTGTTCTCAGGTCAAATATTTGTATGCGATTAATTTCGATTAATCAATTACAAAGCCTCTAATTAATTAGATTAATTTTTTTAATCGAGTCCTGGCCCTAATAATAACATGATTAAAACAGTACTACGTAACTAATGCCCCTAGAGGCCATAAGCGCTACTGCAGGTGTCGTAGCATTTTACTCATTAATTGTCGGTGAGAGTAAATACTACGCAGAAAAGACAAAGGGAGAGAGGGATATTGTTCATCCAATTACACAATGGAGAACTTTTTTTTCCCCTCAAACTTGGCTGTAAATACTGTTTAAGTGGCGCTAGCCCGCAGTTAGCTTTGCCCATTAGCCTGTTAGCTTCATCTTCGTGATTCCATTAGGGGGATGAAAGACCCCCCAATCATCCCATTAACACTTGTATTACCCCCAGAGGGACCACGGAAAGGATTTATTAAGGTAAACAAGTTACTTAGCTCTGCTTTAAAAGCTCAAAACACGTGATATTGACGATTTCCTTCACAAACGAGTCATTTCTGCTTTTTTTTTACTCACTACTCTCATTTACACATCAGATTTGGGGTCTTAATACTGTAATACAGTATCAAATTGCACTCGCTCTTTAGCCCCTATCTTGATAAATGACCCCAAAGAGGTCACCAGCGGCTCCGTATGTCAAACCCGTTTCTCTGGCGTTGATTACTCCAGTGACAATGAACTTAAAGAAACAAAAGCTCTGACTCACTTTTAGAAATTGCATATAATAAGAAAGTCAACAACAAAACAACACACGTTTTTTCAGTCTGTGCATGTGTTTCTTTGTTTGAATGCCGTGATATCACTAAAGTGCTCCTTGCCCTTGATCTGTCATTTGGCGCTATTCATCTTTGTTAATGTGCCCTGAGATTTAGACAGGTAATGGAACGCAAAGTCCTTGTTTCGTTTGTGTGAAGCCTCTCCTAATGACCTTTCAGCAAATTGTACCTTAGTGATCTGAAAGAAAACATTATCTTCCCACTAATAGCTTTACGATGAAGCATTTAACAGAAGACTTTAGCACACTTTGAACTACTCGTCAGATCCACTCTCACGTAACGTCAATAAAGACACAAGCAGTTGAGGAAAGAAAGACTATTGACATGTTTTTTTATTTAGGCGAAGTGGATGAAGCACCACATGTATAGAAACATAGAGGGGAAGTCGAGAAGAATCCAATGTAGTATTGAGCCCAATGCTTTAACTATTCATGAAAAGGAAACTAGAAATCTTAGCAAATTGTCAAACAACAGATGGCTCTTGATGAAACGTGTATTAAAAGGAATTAAAAGAAATAACAAAATACTACGTAATCATCAAAACCTTCTCGACAAACATTGACCTTTGAAGAATGAAGGCGTCAACAAAAACATAATTTCACATCTGCGCTGGAGAAAAAAAGCTACACTAAAGAAAGAAACGCAGTCACCTTGAGTGAAGATTCTCTCCATTTGGCCCACAAGGAAAATAACCATTGTGTCCTTTTTATTCTTGTGGAAGAAATGGCGACGCTTTCTCTGTGGTGCCGACAGCTGTGGATGTTTTGCCCAAATCTATTTTGCATGAACACAATTGGTGAATATTGCGGGGCAGTTGCAGAGCCACCTTGTCTCTGCGTTGGTTAATTAGGACTTGATTAAAATGGCACTCAATCACACGCTGTCATCACATGGTGCAGTGTTTCGTGTCAAACTAATTAATTATTCACACACTATTCACTGCTGCGGTCCGTCCATGTGCCCGTCGCCAGACGATGTTCCAAGACATGTTTGTGTCGGAGCGGAAAGCTTTACCCTCTTCACCTTGCGGCTGGATTTAGGTTTATATTTGGCATGGGCGTCGGAACCACTCATTGTGGTTCAAACCTTTGAAAAGTGGTTGTTTGGTCCCCTCCACTTTCACAACATGAATTTTCATTGACTTTACATTTACTAGTTTAGACTGGACCTTTTCAATAGGCTCCCTGAGGCCAAACAATTAAATATGACCCGCGCCTCATCTTTCCATAAAAAAACTATATTTTCAGCATTATCCGGGCCAGTGTTTATGCTGCTCCACTACCGTCACCTCAGAGCGGCTGAAATGTAAACATGTCTCTGTAAACCAGTGAAAAACGGCTAAAGTGAGAATACTGGAGGCTTATCGTTGGACGGACTGACAGATTTGACCAAACAGAAGCACAAGGAGTTTTGCTTGGATTCTCACATGGAGGAGCAGGACTTTTCGCGGTCCTCGGCAGGTGGACAGCCTGTCTTCATCGGTACAAAGGGCCTGACCAGTAACTTTAAGGTAAGGAACATCAGTTTTGGATGTGTTTGTAAAGCGAGTGATGAAACTGAGTGAGTGTCCCCCCCCCCCCCCCCCCCCACACCTTCCAAACGCTTCCGACGCTGCTGATATTTGGAATGGTCAATACGTTTGGACCTGTTTAACTATTCATTCAGCTTGCAGTTTAAACTAGCACCTCCTCCTCACTGTTTTGAAAACAAAAAACAATTGGGTACCGCAGTCTTTACACCTGTATCAACACAGAGCAAGGTGATTCTTGTGACTTGACCTTATAAACGCTTTATTTGGGATTTTACAAATACGTTCGACCACCCTAGCCTCAGTATTTGTGTTGTATAACCTAAAAGATTAAGGACCGTTAATAAAATACCCCTGTTTGTACACATTTTTGTGACGCAATTGTGCTAATTGCCAGCAGAGGGCGCACTTCTTCCTTTGATATACCACTGAATAGAGCGACAGGACAAAAACTGACCTCAAACAGCATCAGATTAAGTTTGTTGACGAGAGTTAGACTCAAAAAACCATCATACATCTTGAACTCTCGACGTGACGTATACCAGAGTGCTGCCTGCCGTTTGAGTGCAGAGGAAGGAGATTTGCAGGATTATACATGTGCGATTGTTTTGGCTCTTTAACATAACATGATTAAAACCTACCATAAAAATGTGTATTTAGCGTAAGCCAAATAATATAAATGTAACCACAGTATTTGATTTGAAACCATTGAGATTTTCAGTCATTTGTTTTTTTTGTTTTGTTTTTTTTTTCTTATTTGAGGTTCAACAAATACTTCTTGCCTCTTCTTTCATGTTAGAGTGGGTGACTTTGCAAAGGGCACTTGTGCTCCTGTGCCGCTGCAGCGAGAGGTTTCCGCTCAAACTGCTGACAATAATGAACAGTGTCTGTGTAATTAACCATCCATTTTACACTGTGCACATATTTGCAGGCTGGACTGGCTGTTTAATGTTGTGAATCATAGGTCATCACAGCACTGCTTGGTACTTCATCACTGCTGTGTCACACTAACATATTGTTGTTGTTGCTATAGTCACGCAAAACAAGTACATTTTTCCAGCTGGTCTTGTAGGGCACAGCCATCTTTAAATGCTCCTCCTCGGGTTAGCTGATTCTGTCCCGAGTTGAAATTTCCAAGTCAGAGATCGGAAATTCCAACTTCCGAGATCAAGTGGAAGTACGTACAGATAAAGTACGGATAAATGATGTGGAATTAAATAGGATCGTACATACTGGTCTTGTATTTACGATCCCACTTAAAACAAAAACAAACAAAAAAATCAATCCAGCTTGCATCACGCAACATCAATACTTGTACTGTATTTATCCCAGCAAGCAATAATGATCTAAACAGTTATATATGCAAGGCGAGTTGTCTAAGCTCACTCCTTTTATCTATGTTTTGCCCGGTGGAGTCTCATTCTAAAACAACTTCATAGATGTCAACATAATGAGTTATTAATTACATGTTAATCCTCTCGTGACACTTACGGATCTCCAAAAAGGTTGGATCAGACAGCGGCTTCGATCCACTGAACGAGAAACTCATTTAGCACCAATTAAGCGCAAAGCATCGACAACATAGACGTCCAACCACGGCAAACAGACTGGACTGGTTTATCCACAGTGTAAGCGGCTGCTCCGTGAAAAGGCTGAAGTATTAGAATCATTATGATGAAGTCGAGACAGCTGGATCTTCAGGACTCAAAAATAAATAAATGCTGACATTTCATAGCTAACGTGGCCGCCTCCTCAGAGCTGTGTTGTTGACTGAAACGGTGTCATATCACGGTGCACGGGGGTTTTAAATCAGTCACCAGGCAACCACCATCAGGCCAAATTCTGTGTTGTTCCCCTATCGTTTAAACATGTACAATAGGGTTACATTTGGAGCCAGGACTCCCTTGATAAAGATATTCTGTAATCTCAGTAGGACTTTCCTGGTTAAATAAGGGCCGCTCTGGTCCTGACTAGAACCAGCAGATACAACCATATTAGTCCAGTGCTCCGGTCTCTGCACTGGCTTCCTACTTAAAAACAGCTCTACTCCTGCACAAGTCTCTTCACGGTTTAGCACCAAAGTACATCTCAGACATGTTAGCGCCGTGTGAGCTGTCTTGAGCTCTGAGAACCTCAGGGAGGGGTCCCCTGAGGGGTCCCAGAGTAAAGACTAAATACAGAGAGGTGTGTTTCAGTTTCATGCTGCTAAACTATGGAGCAGTCTTCATGAGGATGTGAGACAGGCCTTAACTCTGACAATGTTCAAATCTAGGCTAAAACATGTATTTTTACTATGCATATGAAAACTGAAAGTATTTTGTCTGCACTCTTTGCAGATTTCTTGTGATTTTATAGCTTGGTTAACGCCAGACTAAAAAATTTAGTCTTGGGACCACCAATTCATTTTCTCGTAGGAGAGATGGGGTTTACGATTGTCCATAGCGTTTTTTTTTGGGCACTACGAATGTCTATCATGCGTCTGCACGTAGCCATAGCCAATCGTATCACCGTATCAGATGATGATGGTCCCCAGACGCTCGTGCTTCACAGCAAGAGGTTTTCGGGTTCGATTCCCACCTGGACAGGGCCTTTCTCTATGGAGTTTATATGTTCTCCCCGTGTCTGCGTAGGTACTCCGGTTTCCGATACCACTAAAAATATGTACAATAGGTTCACCTATGGGGCCAGGACTCCCCTGAAAAAGAGATTATTGATCTTGCTGGGACTTTCCTGGTTAAATAAAGGTCAAATTCTTACTAATGTATGTCATTTGCATTTCTACTTAATTCTACATGCATTATGGTCCCCACAAGACGACGTTTCAAAAGTTCCTGAAAATACGCCTAAGAGTTTAGGTGTTTTTATTTCCTTTTTTTTTTTCTCTCAAATGACTTTACTTTCAGATTAATTTAACAAAAAGAAACGAAGAGAAATAAAAGTGAAAGGCGCTGTGCTACAGAAAGAAAATTACCAAAAGGAAATCAACAGCAGACATATGGGCAATTACCATGAATCAACACAGATGCAGCGTCTTATCCACAGATTATTGTGCGTGCCAATCGTGCTATCTGCTCCTAATACAATCCATCATGGCTGAATGCTGTGGAAGTGTGTCGTATACCTCTGTTCCTATCTCTCTTTGTAGGATAAAGACCACTTCACAGTCCCCATACCAGCGATGCACCTTTGTGGAACATAGAGAGACACAATATCCTGTGCATTAAGGTTAGTTTGAAGAATATCTAATCAGAACAAGAGCTGTATAACATTGTTTAATGTTTTATTCAATGCCTTTTGTACATTTGAAGGCTATGCATGTAGTCTCTGATAGAGCAGAAAGCATGCCGTGCTATTGGTCATGTATGTATTAATATGCGCATGTAAAATGTATGTTCTCTTTTATTAGAAACATGCCCATTCGTTTCTTGGTTTAGATCTTGTATCCATATAGAACATTCTTATGAACAATTGCAATACAAAAAATA
Source organism: Proterorhinus semilunaris (assembly GCA_021464625.1). Taxonomy (NCBI): domain Eukaryota; kingdom Metazoa; phylum Chordata; class Actinopteri; order Gobiiformes; family Gobiidae; genus Proterorhinus; species Proterorhinus semilunaris. The sequence continues at coordinate 11,171,379 of CM038353.1, read as the reverse complement.
TTTTAAAATGAAACATCGTAATGTATCTGTTTTTGTTTTTTCCAGAAACTTTATCTTGAACAACCTATTAGAAAACTGTAACACAGAGTCTAAATACTTCGGGACCATAAATATCTTAAAGGTCCTTTAATGTATTTTCTGTGTTAACTTTACCCTGAGGGTTTGAAGAGTGTAGACTATGCTATTTGAGCAGATGCATTTTAACCTTTCATAACCTCTTGGATGAAAATGGAATAAAGCAAACTGTATGATAAAAATAATTGTGCTTTATCGAAACTTTTACTTTATACGTCTTAGCAATTTTTTTTGTTTTTACTGCGAGTCCATAATGGTCCTGAAGAAAGCAGCGTTTAAAAAGTAAAACAGCTAACGTATGAGATGAAGACGTTTGAGACCTACACATTTCTTCCTCTGAAACACTGAAGAGGCACCAAGAGCCCCCGTCACAAGAGGCTCTACAGGAAACAAAAAAGGGACAAACAAGGAGGTATCCGGGAAAGACTCGCAGCTAAGTCCCACAGGCCAACGAGTGTTCTGGACGTTCACTGGAGAATAAAACAGATTAACTGCTAAACTCTTCCTAGAAGATAGTGAAAGACTGTTGTGGAGCGGAGGGAGCTGTGCTGGAGTAAAAAGGAGGTGGAGAAGATGACCAGTGCAGGACACTATGCTCCAAAACTGGTTTCAGAGGAGACTCAAGGCAGCTACATTTTCCCCTACCTCCAAAAACATGCTTCTCAGGTGGGCCCACAGCGGCGGCGCGGCTCAGTCGCAGCGGCTCAGGACTAATACCTGTCCACAATTTTGTTTTGTACGGTTGCACAATGACAAATAAAGCACTTTACTTCCGCCTTTCTTATACATCTTAAGATAACACACGTGTCACTAAAAAGGTGATTTGATCAAATATAAAAATAGACGAGGTTCATTTCTTGTAGAAATCCTTGAACCACGTTAGGAGTACAACACTGCAAATGTTTTTTTGTTTCCCGTCATTTCATGTTTATTGTCGCCGCTGATATTAGCCACTCCGGCGGGTCCCTAAAGACTCGGCTGTGCCTTTAATGTGGAAGTGTAACTCTTAATCCCTCTGCTAATCCACCCTAATCCCACATTCTGATCAATACCTCGCCTTGGGTTGTCTCTATGCAAATGCTCTGCTATTTCTCAATAATCTTTTAATGCGGTTTTAGCAGCAGAAGCGGCAGCACGGTGTTGTTCCCTCTCCGCCATTCCAAATAAGTCATAAACTTTCTCTATTAGTTTATTAGTATGTACCCAACGCTGCATCTGGGATTACATCTATTTACTGCCAATCGTATTCTAATCATGCCTGCTAACAATGTAGCGTGTCCTCATTCCGCCGCAGCTGTCAAACTCCGAAACTTCAGGTGCGCTATCAGAAAGCAGGGGAAAATGAGACCATCGGAAAACATCAGAGAATGATCCGTACGTATATTTTTGCTGACACGCTCCCACTCCCCTGTCACGAATCCAAGGAGCTACGCTGTAATTAGAGATGAAATATGTGTGTGCCGCCCCGCACGGTATGGGGGATGTATGTATGTGTTTGATTCACAGGAATACAAAGGGGCCATTGGTTAGAAACATTTTATAATGTGGATGTTTACCTATTTTGAGGGAGGATATCAGCCTGTGGGCACATTATCATCCTTGCATAAAATCCATTCGCGAAGTTAGTCAACCACAATTAAGGTAGATTATTTATAATATGCGTAGTTTTTCAATGTGCATTTTTTATTCAAATACAATTGGGTCAAAAGAAGGAATATCAACGCTTCCAACTTTTAACTACATTATATAAACTCGGAGATGATCAGAGTGGTCCGAGTTCAGATACAAGAAGACGACTGCAATGGCGGCCCCCGGCTGAGAAGTGCAGCTGATGATAAAACGCTCTGCACCAGTGGAGGAAACGCTACTGCCCAGCCAGCAAAGCAATGAGGGCCCCACATGGGTTTGCCCACATGGGCAATAAGTGGGTTTGTCCGCGGTTTCCATGAGGGCCCTATATGGTTTTGCCCATGTGGGCTAAAAGTGGGTTTTGAATGGGTTCCATGTGGGCCCAAAGTGGGTTAAAACCATAAGGCCCACTTGGGCCCCATATGCCCACATGGGTATAACAAGTGGGTTTGTCCGCATTTTCCATGAGGGCCCCATCTAGGTTGGCCCATGTGGGCTAAAAGTGGGTTTTGAATGGGTTCCATGTGGGCCCAAAGTGGGTTAAAACCATAAGGCCCACTTGGGCCCCATATGCCCACATGGGTAACAAGTGGGTTTGTCCGCAGTGTCCATGAGGGCCCCATCTAGGTTGGCCCATGTGGGCTAAAAGTGGGTTTTGAATGGGTTCCATGTGGGCCCAAAGTGGGTTAAAACCATAAGGCCCACTTGGGCCCCATATGCCCACATGGGTAACAAGTGGGTTTGTCCGCAGTTTCCATGAGGGCCCCATCTAGGTTGGCCCATGTGGGCTAAAAGTGGGTTTTGAATGGGTTCCATGTGGGCCCAAAGTGGGTTAAAACCATAAGGCCCACTTGGGCCCCATATGCCCACATGGGTAACAAGTGGGTTTGTCCGCAGTGTCCATGAGGGCCCCATCAAGGTTGGCCCATGTGGGCTAAAAGTGGGTTTTGAATGGGTTCCATGTGGGCCCAAAGTGGGTTAAAACCATAAGGCCCACTTGGGCCCCATATGCCCACATGGGTAATAAGTGGGTTTGTCCGCAGTGTCCATGAGGGCCCCATCTAGGTTGGCCCATGTGGGCTAAAAGTGGGTTTTGAATGGGTTCCATGTGGGCCCAAAGTGGGTTAAAACCATAAGGCCCACTTGGGCCCCATATGCCCACATGGGTAACAAGTGGGTTTGTCCGCAGTTTCCATGAGGGCCCCATCTAGGTTGGCCCATGTGGGCTAAAAGTGGGTTTTGAATGGGTTCCATGTGGGCCCAAAGTGGGTTAAAACCATAAGGCCCACGTGGGCCCCATATGCCCACATGGGTAACAAGTGGGTTTGTCCGCAGTTTCCATGAGGGCCCCATCTAGGTTGGCCCATGTGGGCTAAAAGTGGGTTTTGAGTGGGTTCCATGTGGGCCCAAAGTGGGTTAAAACCATAAGGCCCACTTGGGCCCCATATGCCCACATGGGTAACAAGTGGGTTTGTCCGCAGTTTCCATGAGGGCCCCATCTAGGTTGGCCCATGTGGGCTAAAAGTGGGTTTTGAATGGGTTCCATGTGGGCCCAAAGTGGGTTAAAACCATAAGGCCCACTTGGGCCCCATATGCCCACATGGGTAACAAGTGGGTTTGTCCGCAGTGTCCATGAGGGCCCCATCAAGGTTGGCCCATGTGGGCTAAAAGTGGGTTTTGAATGGGTTCCATGTGGGCCCAAAGTGGGTTAAAACCATAAGGCCCACTTGGGCCCCATATGCCCACATGGGTAACAAGTGGGTTTGTCCGCAGTTTCCATGAGGGCCCCATCTAGGTTGGCCCATGTGGGCTAAAAGTGGGTTTTGAATGGGTTCCATGTGGGTCCAAAGTGGGTAAAAACCTTAAGGCCCACATGGGCCCCATATGCCTACATGGGTACATGCCTACAGTTATCCAGTATTTTAATTTCCTGAATCTATGATGAACGATATACAATGTGGGCCCTCTCAGACCAGACGCTAGTGGTTCAAAACACAGGTCCTGATGTGTTTTTGATGAGAACATTGTAACAACCTTTAAAAATAGTTTCAATTCCTCCAGGATTTTGCAGGTATTGTTTGTGATTGTTGGGGGCTAAAAACATTTTTCCAAAAGATGAAAGGTTCAGCTTAAACATAATTGTACATGAAGACACATTTCTTTGAATTCTACTGAAATTATACCAAAGAGGCCAAGGGTAATAAGAAAATAACTTTTATTTGGGCTGGGACGAAATATATGATCGGATTTGGATCGCGTACTTTTTGCTGCAATACCAATACTTTCAAGTATTGCAATACTTGTGTTTGTCTTCTAGTAACAGTTACACAGCACCTTGTTACATATTGTGACAATGCACTTTTCAGTCTTAGCACTTCAATGAATGTCAAATGTCATTTCGGATCGCCCCCGAGTATCATGATACGCATCGAATCATGACAAAAGTGTATCGTCCCAGGCCAACTGAAAGAGAGTTGTGATGACAAAATCGTAAAATCCTGGAGGGACTAACAAAAGGCCAGCAAACAAACAATTGCCAATCATATTTACAATAAAACCTGCTTAAATATAACAAGTCAATTTCATACCTTTTAATCATCAGACCAAGGATTTTCTGAAGTTGGTTGTTCAGTGCTTTAGAAGAGTTGATGTGTAAAAAATTATAAGCCTTGTGAGAGAAGTCCTCCTATGCTTGTGTGAAGTGTTCATACTTTGTAGGCAGGATTGGCGGCTGCATCACTGATGACCCAGAGGTGACTGGTCAGCTCAAGATTCTTCGTATCCTGCTGCAAAAACAATGTTCATGTCAAGCACATTTTTTTAAAGTTTATATTACTAATGGAAAAGACATCTTAATTCATCTTTCACTAATGTCAGTCACTCCTGACAGTATTATCTGTAGGGTCATATTTTTAATTTATTTTTTTCAAAAATGTCTTCCTCAAAGCATCAAGAACTAAATTCTTCATTGTAACTGGATTGCTGCATCAATTACATCTACACCAAATTCTAATTCTAAAAATTAAAATTCTAGTTGACCTTAAAATATATATATACAAAAAAAATAAAAAATAGAAGTTAATTCTGGTTTCATGTCAGACAGTGAGAAAAAAAGTTCATTTACTTCTGTAATTCAACTTAAAATGTGAACTTCACACAGAAAGGCCCCATCCCTGGTGCGAATCGAACCCGGACCTTCTAACTGTGAAGAACGAGTGCTAACCGCTGTACTACTGTGCCGCCCAAAAGAAAGATGAGAGACATGAGACCGAACAATGCAGAAGAGCTGAAGGAGCTATTGAAGCATCCTGGTCTTCCATAACACCTCAGCAGTGCCACAGGCCGAGAGCATCCATGCCACGCTGCATTAAGGCAGTCATGATTATAGTTTTCAGAGGGCACACATTTCTGTTTAAAATACATTGTTCATTGATTTCATGTAATATTCTAATCTTCTGAGATTTTGAATTTGGACCTAAGCTGTAAACCATCATCAATATCATAACCAATACAGGCTTAACATGTCATTTTGCATGCAATGAATCTATATATCTAGTTTCACATTTTAAGTTGAATTACAAAAAATAAATTAACTTTTTTACTAAACTGCGCTTCGTGCTCTAAAATAATGAAATGCATGCACATATTTTATTGAGCTGCAGACAGTCAATACTTAGAGTAAAATGTTGATTTCATCAAGGACAAGGACCAGACCTCCTAGGACCCGATTTAGTAGAGTATACAGATGTCAGGCTTACAGGAGATGGAGAGCTAAGCGATACATGTACCCTTACCTTGTTTTTTTTTCTTCCAAAAAAATACAACATGGTGGACAGTTCATCACTGGTAGATTGTCAAATGAAGAGTCACTCAGCTAGCACCTCAAATCAGGAAAATGCAGTCAGTTACTTTGTAATAAAACAATAAACCAAAAAAACTACAATTTACATCAACCCCCCAAATAAAGAAATAAGTAGCATTAAAAGTAAAAGTGGAAAGGATGGCATTTAGCACTTACCAAGTTTAAACGAGCTTTAAGTCAGCCTGCACCCAATACACTCTTAGGCTTCTTATTCTGTAAAATGATCTGAGCAAACAGATGAACAATGAACACAAAACTCTTTTACATTAACAGAGTAACAGCAACGTTTTTTAATGGTAGCATTTTGTCCACAAATGTTATGAAAACATCCAAATAGTTGCTAATAAGTAAGTACGTTTTTTTTTACCATCATTTGCTCAAATAATATAATTTATGATCTGACCCTGGGCCCCCCCTTGCAATCCCAGGCACCCCCACTCCAGGTTGGGAACCACTACTTTAGGCGACAGTTTGTGCTTCCTACATTTAATTAAGCTTGTCTAGTTGCACACTCAAAAATTATCTGAAACAAATTTGCATGGAAATGCAACCACAACCTAACCCTAAACAATTACAATTTTACAAGTGAATCAGGATATTGTTCAATGTGCATTTATTTCTGCAATTCAACTTAAACTGAAACCAATATACGATATAGACTCATCATGCAAAGTGAGTTATGTATAGCCTTTGTTTGTTATAATTTTGATTATTAGTACTCAGTATATAAAAACCCTTATTTAAAAATATCAGAAAATTAGAATATTTTGAAAATGGACTGTAAGCCATAATCATCAAAATTATAACAAACACAGACATGAGTCTATATCATATATTAAGTTTCACAGTTTAAGTTGAATTACATAAATAAATTAGCTTTGAACGATATTCTAATTTCCCTGAGTTTCACCTGTAAATGCTTCAGTCAAGTTGACAAATTTACTTTCGCCAGTGCATTAGATTTACTCACTTTTAAAGCGAAGAGCTGAAAGTCTGTCAGGGAGTGCTTCTCATCCTAATTCGCGCGGAGCTTCTAATGTTAGAGCACGAGATCCCATCGGCCTCAGGTCTACTGAAACAAAAACATTTAAGAACATAAACATGTGTAAATACTTCAGTAAGAGATGAGAGGTACAGAGTGAAACCTGACTCAAATCTACTTACATTCTAGCTGATTAGCCAAGTCATTTTCACAGTGCGTGCTTCTTTTCTCTGCATTCTCCATTTCCACACACTGTCCGACATACTGGTGGACACTAGAAAGCCTCGTCTTCATCCTCACACAGGCCTCTAGGTCACAGCACCTCCTCCTGTATTTGTAAAATGGACAAACAGGATACTGAAGTCAGGACCTTAACACAACTATGGCAATAGTTACTCACTTTACCTTCTTCGTTGTGCATATCCAAGAATTCCAAGAATTAGTAAGACGGAATTTGTAGAGTTGATTCTCTAGATAAAAAGAAACATTTGTTATTACTCTAGGTGTCCATGACAGAATTAGAAGATTTATCATAAACCACGGTAAATGGTCTTGATTGCGCTGTTCAACCTATATGAGGCTCATTTATTCTGATTCATACTCCAGCGTGTGCAGACGACACTGGAGACAAGGTGGGGAATGTGTCTTGCTCAAGGGCACAACAGCAGCATGCACCTGTGGGAGCTGGGATCATCTAGGTGAAAAGGACAAAGTACAGAATTGCCCCAATTCCCAGGTGTGACAGTGACAAATCAAACACCTAAAGAAACTGTACTTTCTGTTTAATTTAACTTTGTGTTTAATTAATTATGCTGGACATTAAAAAATGTCCAACATAAATGTCTCACAAAATGTTGCAAATGCAACTAAACAGCTACGCCTACTTTCTGCCCAAAGACAGGAACGTCGGGGACTTTTCTCACAGCCAATCATTCATCACATTCCATATCGTTCCAATCAGAGATGCATATTTGTAAATGAAGAAGAGTCTCAGATCACATCTCATTCAGAACAAACGTTATCATTTCTGTTACCTGTAATTAAAATAGTTAAGTGATTTGCCTGTTGATCTGAAAGAGTGCAATATTTGTTATGTTTAGTTTTTTTGTAGTGGGGTGGATCAGCATTTTCTGTGGTTTAAGTGTTTCTATGATCCAGAGAACTGTACAAGACATTTTTGCAAAGAATTGGAAAAGTGTGTTGTCTGGTTGGCACAAAATCCAGGATAAAAAAAAACACACACAACAAAAATGCAATAAACCAATTGTGTAAAATAGGATCATATAATCAGCAAGTGTATGGTCTCACCTTTATTTTCTGCTACAATGTCCTTTCTTGTCTGGTACTTGTTAACCTGCATTACAAAAAACAAATTAGGGATGGGCAATTTGGCCAATAAATAAAAACATTATTTTTTTTTACTACTTTGGACAATTACCTAATCAATTTTATTCAACATTCTCTTAAACAGGGACCATTGTAGCTCATTTGTACTCAATCTTTTTAGGCCCATAAGCTAAGTTTATTTTGGCTTAGCCCTTTTACTTAAATTACAACGATTGTAATTTCTTCTATTAGCCCAAAGAAATATAACATGCTCTTAAAGTTAAGAACACACTTGTTACGGAGTTAGTGCTCAAAGCTCTCTGTCCTCTGTCCGCCCCGCTGCTGATGCTGCTGCTGATGCACAGACGGAAGTGCGGAGGCAGCGCTGAAAACAGCGATATTAACGTTACTTGCACTTCACGGTCGCTAATAGCCTTCGAGCATATTTAATTAGGTCCTCACGGTTAGTTGTAAGAGTTTTAAAGACAACATGACTCGGACTTGGCTCCGGACTCGGGCGGAAGTGCGTCGTTGCTGCAGTTTTAAAAAGAAGCGGGAAAGATCTCACGCTACGCATTATCGATTAAACAGTACAATCTGAAGCATAAACAATTCTCCTGGTTCTAACTACCTGCACACTGAAATCATACATATCATTTCACTGGATATTAATAAAGTATATTACCTTATTCAGGCCGTAGAAGCTCCTCTTCGTTAAATGACGGACACTCCCACAGCAGCGCACTGCGGCTGTGCAGAACCAAACACGTCACTCCAGCCAAGGCACGCAGGCGTCATGATGTCATGACGCAAAAGACCCGCCTCAAAACTTATAATTTGAACTTTCTAAACCTGACAATTTTAATCTGAATGGCAATAAAACCTTACTAAACTTAAAAAACACCCCTTTGGACTTAAACATTTTGAGATGAATGAAGATTTTGGCTAGTTTTGAGTTTTTTCACATATTAAATGATTACCTCAAATAGCATTCGGGTTTACAGTGTAGACATTTATTCATTCAGTTTAAAAAAAAGTAAGATATCATCGTAATAAACGTCACAATGTTGGTTCATCAGCGGTGTTCTACTTTTGAAGGCGTAGGTGGAAGGGGAGCAGTGGGCTGAAATGTGGCAGTACTGAATGCGCAGTGCACTTTCATGTTCGAATGTGTAATCCGCATACACTTTGGCGAGATGAAAACGACGACAAAAAAAATAAATAAATAATAAGAATAATACTAATAAGAATAAGAATAATATTTATAATAATAAATGTATCTATATCAATTAGAAACATTTCCTGTAGATTACTAACACAAATATGAGAAGAATTGCATTGCTAATTTTCTTTTTATGTTTTCTTAGGCCTACAAAAACACATTTAAAAAGCCATGCCAAAATTACTTTTGGCTATAATGCTATTTATTGAGTATATTATTTGGCCCACTAAGTAATGGAAACTAAACCAATCTTTCGGAGAAATACTGGGAAATTGGTGTCAATTGTATAGGTAGGCTACTAGCTTTGATAATCGTATTATTTTATTTTAGTAGTGTAAACACCATTTGTCATACGTTGTAAACATATCTGTGAATGAAATAACAAACACTGATGGGCTGGGGCCTTTCTGTGTGAACTATGCATGTTCTACACATGTCTGCGTAAGTTTCCTGCAGGTTCTCTGGTTTTTCCCTACCACTACAAATGTGTTCAATAGCTCTCTATTTCCTCATCAGCGGGACTTTCCTGTTAAATAAAGGTAAAAAATATATATAAATATACAATATATGGACACTGAGATTAAATAACAATGGTCCATGGTTGTGCATGAGGGTTTGTAAGCACATTTAGGAAATATCTTTTCTCAACTATTCATTACTTTCAGGGTTTGATAATGGAGTAACTCAGGTAGTGCTGCGGAGATGTCATCGCCAAAATGGGAGAACAATGCACTTTATGAAATGGGGAGACATGGTGGCTTAGCGCTCATACTTCAGTTACAATGTCCGGAGTTCAATCCCTGGATATAGGTTTCCTCCTAGTACCCTGGTTCCCTCTACCACTAACATATGTACAACAGGTTAATCCTCCAGCCAAATGTTTCTAACCACCCCATAGGTTGCCCTATGCAGAGTGGCATTGAAGATGGGTCAAATGCAGAAAACGAATTACCCCTAACGGGGATTAATAAAGTAACAACAATCTTACATATCAATCCATGGAGAAACTCTGGCACAAGGAGCAATAGTTACCTCAGTGTGTTGATGAGGCATTTTTCTCTGTTACCAACCAAACATGTGTGTTAAACTACTCTCTATAGCAGGGGTCACCAACGTTGTGCCCTTTGGTGCATGCCCAGTAACCCTTGAGACTCTTCTTTCTAAGGTGTAAAACAATTAATTTTCTTCAATCTGATTCTTAAAAATACAGTTATTTCTGTTCTTGGGACTCGAGTACGACTTTCAAATGAAGCTATTTCGATATAATATGTGGTCAATATCCTATAAATAAACAGTGTATGTTTAAGTCTTTAGGTAGCTTTTTTTTTCTTGAAGTAGCCCTCAGCTGAAAAAAGGTTGGTGACCCCTGCTCTATAGTGTGCCTACAGTCTCATCATGAAGGAGACTAAGCCCTGTGCAGTGTATGAGAGAACAGCATACTGGCAGAGGCACATGTACACATCACTAGACTGGCATTGTGTGATTTTGTTGTGCCAATGATGATGTGTGTGCAGCACATTAAAACTCCTAAACAGAGGTTTAGGTTTTGATTTTCGTTTACACTGATACTTGTTTGTCTGCATTTAACCCATCCTTCGATGCCGCTATTGTCGACAAAGTTAACCGTTAGAAAGTTGTGCTTTTGTTTAACTGATAACTATTCAATTTCTCTTCTTCAGTCTATTATCCAATATGAAATCTAAATGATGCCAGTATACTTTTTCACTATAAAAAATCACCAGTCCGGCCATTAATACAACTGCAGGCCTCAGTTTGGTGAGTAAATTCTACTCACCAAACTGATGAGTAAATTCTACTCACCAAACTGAGGCTGTGGCTGTATGGGTGCTGTCCTGTGGGTGCCCAAGTGGAGGTGCGGTGTCTCTGCAGCGCCTCCTATGGGGATCCTTGTGTCGGTGCCCGGGCGGCCACAGTTGGTCTGCTGCTCCGGGAGAGGACGGCTCCTCTGATGGGGTTTCCTCACCTTGGTCATCTGTACCCAGCCTTATGTACTTGATTTTAATTATGAGTGTGAGCTTGAGTGTAGAGCAAAGGGTAGGGGGACTAGGTGTGTGTGTGTATTGTGATAACTGTATGGGGAGGGTTTGACGGGCGAGAATGTTTTTAATGTATTCTTAAATGTCAAGCACTTTGCGATGCACCTGTGTATGAAAAGCGCTCTATAAATAAAGATTGATTGATTGATTGATTGATTGATTTGGGTTGTTTATCTGGGACCTAGACAAGTCAAACTATGTGGGCACTACATAGGGCATACCAGGTCTAGCCCATACCTATTTAGCCCACTTGAACTTTAAATGGGCCCCATATAGTTAGCCCATGTGGGTTGCCCATGTGGGGCCTATTCAGGTTAAACTATATGGGCCCTACATAGGGCATCCCAGCCTTAGCCCATGTCAGTTTAGCTCACTTGAACTTTAAATGGGCCCCATATAGTTAGCCCATGTGGGTTGCCCATGTGGGGCCTATTCAGGTTAAACTATATGGGCCCTACATAGGGCATCCCAGCCTTAGCCCATGTCAGTTTAGCTCACTTGAACTTTAAATGGGCCCCATATAGTTAGCCCATGTGGGTTGCCCATGTGGGGCCTATTCGGGTTAAACTATATGGGCCCTACATAGGGCATCCCAGCCTTAGCCCATGTCAGTTTAGCCCACTCGAACTTTAAATGGGCCCCATATAGTTAGCCCACGTGGGTTGCCCATGTGGGGCCAATTCAGTTTAAACTATATGGGCCCTACATAGGGCATCCCAGCCTTAGCCCATGTCAGTTTAGCCCACTTGAATTTTAAATGGGCCCCATATAGTTAGCCCACGTGGGTTGCCCATGTGGGGCCAATTCAGGTTAAACTATATGGGCCCTACATAGGGCATCCCAGCCTTAGCCCATGTCAGTTTAGCCCACTTGAATTTTAAATGGGCCCCATATAGTTAGCCCACGTGGGTTGCCCATGTGGGGCCAATTCAGGTTAAACTATATGGGCCCTACATAGGGCATCCCAGCCTTAGCCCATGCCCAGTTTGCCCACTTAGAACCCATAAAGGTCCCATTTAGCCAACCCACATGGGCTTTACACCTGGGCCCCATGTATGTTAAACTATATGGGCCCATTAATTTTTGCCCAGTTTTATCCCATGCCCATTTAACCAACAACAGACCCATATGGGGCCCAGATCACAGCCCATGTGGGCATCACACATGGGGCCCACATTAGCAAACCTTTCTGGGCCCCTCAAAATTTGCCCTGGACAAGCCCATGCCCAGTCAGTACCCATCTTGCCCACTTGTGGCCCATGTGGGGCCCACATTGCTTTGCTGGCTGGGATGTGACCTACTTTGAAATAGCCTAAATTAAGCAGTGAACTATGAAGGGCTATTTGTGTCCGTCCTATATTTGTGTAAAATTTTAATAATCAGCTACTTCAGTATAAAGAAAACCGCTTTTAAAAAGTAAACATTCAAGTAGAAACATCCATTTCAGTTTAGTCTCCACTGGGGTTTCTTTCATTGCCAGCAATCAATGGAAGCACCTTGATGCAACAAATCCTACATCAGCTCCGTGTCTAATAATATTCATTTTTATGTTTGAGGTCTTATATGTCTGTATCATTATTTGACAACAACAAAAAAGCATTATATATATTTTTACTTCAGCATTTAGGCGGCAAAAAACTTTATTTGTTAATGTTAACTTAAAAATAGCATGTTGATTGAACATTTTTGATTTTTTTGCAATGATATTTCAATAAATATCCGCCTATTTATTTATTATTTTGGCAGTTTTAGTCTTTAATCTTTCACCTGCACGTCCTTCCGCGTTCAAGCTGCAGAGCGTGCGTCAGGTGACCTCCAACAGCACGCAGGCACGAGATAGACCGGAGAGTCACATGATCCATCCACTTTGCATAAAATCTGTACAGTCCCGCGTCTGACCCACACCGCAGCCATGAACTCTAAAAAGACCGGTGAGCGTACGTATCTCTTTTTTGTTTTTACTTTTGCCTTTACGTGGGCTCAAGTTTTTTTTTTTCTCTCTCTCAGAGAGCAGGGAGTAGTTTGGAATAGATCGGAAGTTTCTTTCACTTTCTTTTTGGCATGTGGCCAGAAGGTTTTTAGTAAACTTACAGGATGAAATGTCAAAATCAAAGCATAGCTAGCCTAAACTGGAAAGCTTAGCAAATGCGTTACACACGCCTAATGATAATATTGAGTTACTGTCCTACACTCACTATTTTCTTTCTGTTTGTATTTTTCTCCATATAGGCATCCAGCAATTTTGTGTAGAAAAATAAGCAATAAATGCACCTTTGTAGCCTTAGTTTAAAAGTACATGGATCGAAATGTGATTTTAGGGTGACCTGAAATACATGAAGCTTTACCTATGTGTGAACACAAGTCTACAGCCGTGAATCCATAAGATGTAACTCAGCTACTCCCACTGTTGGGGAGAATACTTTGAAATTACTTGCCTTAAAATGTATTTTGTAACAAGTAACACTTTGTCGAATCAGAGTACTATATTCTGAATACTTTTAATACTTTTAGCTACTTTCACATTGATTGTCATTATATTTATGTATAAATACGGTGTATAATAACAAAAATGAAGACTGCGATTGTTGTAGCACCTGGTATAAACTCACATACCATGAATGAGGAACTGCAGCATCATGTGACGCATGTGTAGTGATGTATGAACTCTGTGGCATAAGGCCTTTTGAATCTTTATTTGATTTTAGGACAACACAGTGTTGGTGTTACAGGGAGAGAAGTTCCTCTTGCCCCTATGAGCAAGAAACCACTATTAAACCCTCATTTTTTATCTAAACCAGCAATGAGCAGCACCCACAAAGCCTAAACTGAAAATACATCACAAGAAAACCAAGTATGAAATAAGCACTAAAAATGAAAATACAAAATCACAACCAAGAGGCTCTAACCACTTGCAATGGTCCAATGTTTTTTAAAAAGTTTGTCCCACCTTGGGCTCTTCTGTCTTCTCATCACCCGACCTCCTTCCTTTAGTTCCTCGACAAGCGTTTCCTGTGTATTTTGGGATAAAACTTCACAAATAAAAATAAATAATAGGAACTGTATCTGTCCTTCACTTTATGTTACGTTGTTCCCAGTTGCAAAGCAGAATAACCAGCTGGTGACTTCAGGAAAAGAGAAGAAGTGAAGTCCAGACCTCCGTTGACAGTTCCCTTTTATCCTAGTCTTGCACTTCTCTACGCTGCCTACCAGTGAATCATCAATAAGTAAAATATAAATAAAAATAAAGTGTGACAAAATGGATAAGAAAGAAATAAGGGAAGGTGCAGCCCTAAATGAGGAAAATATTGGAACAAGTGTGCCCAAAATGGGTCGCAGCAGACCCAGCAACTGTGAGAGGAATGATGCTGAAGAAAAACTGAAAGCGATATTATAGTCAGAGCGGGGGACCGAGAGCAGTGGAAATATGGATTAATTACTGGCAAAAAAGGGCTTATACCAAGCCTAAAAAACGATTCAAACATATAACAGGACCATTGACAACAAGATACAGGGGCTTTCTGGTTAGAAGCTTGTTCAGATTTCGTTACAATCCTTACACACCTCTTCGTTTAGTCAGTAAAAGTAAAAGTAAAGTAGGGCACTTGTTCCTGGTTGATAAAAACTTCCTGGCAAGACTCGCCCGTCAGCATATTTCTCTTACCATGCTTTTGTGAGCGGATACTTCCTGTTAATCAAGCTGGACTTTGTGATTCTTTGTGTTCAACAGGGCACTTGTGACAAAAGATTGTCTCACGTCGACTCTTGCCCCAGTAAAATGGAAAAGAAAAAAGATTAAAAATATGTGTACGTCCTGCTCATTGTTAACATTTATTTTAAGCAAAAATTGGAGCAAAAATGATACAAGTTTACTTCTCTTTCACGATACAAAAGCATGCAAACATAACATTTGGTTTTGATATTCTATAGCTATAGATTTGACTTTTTCTTCTTTTTTTTCCTTTTACTATGTGTAATGTTGACTCAGGCTAAACATGTTTTGTTTGTTTTGATTACATATTTTTCTGCTCTTCAGTTACATTTGTTTCTTTTTTTTCGACAGTTTTTCGACAGTTCGACCGAATCTAAAAGCTTCTTGACTGGAGAGCAACAGGGTATCGCCTCATTTGAAAGCTAAGACCTACATAAAGGCACATTGTCGCCGCGTGAATGTCGTTTGCAGCGTTTTTGTCGTGGTTTTTTTTGTCACTTTTTTGTTGCGTTTTCATCCACATTATCCTCGTTATTTTTTGTTGTTGCTTAGTTTAGTTTATTAGTTTATTTGAGCAGTAAACATTCTGCTCAAAAGGAGTGGGCTGAAGCAAGAAGCTTATAAGCGCCCGCCCCCAAAATCAATACAATAAAAAATTCTCATTTCACAGGGAACATAGTGGAACAAACAAAGGAACAAAACAACAAGAACAGAAAAAGATGATATACACCTGCAGTTTCTGATCATGGCTGAAATGACCACTTACAAGATAGCATTTACATAAAGACATTACATGACAGACACTCATGTACTGTATACATTCCCCAAGACGTAGTAATACTGATTACGAAACAACAATAATAATGCTACATAAGGAACCGTGTCAGTCGCATGCAGGACCTCTGCAGCATGCACACCCGTTTATAAAATAACTTTATCCCATTGCAATTACATTATCAATCATACAATTAGCAGCGTCATATTTGGATTTGCCTCATTGGTAAAAGAGAACCTGCAAAGCGGCTTTTTTAACACTGACCAAACTCACTAACACAATGTTTGAAATGTTCATATAGATAACAGCAACGAAGCACAACTACAACAACGGTCTCGTTTCATGTACAATGTCTGGTACAAGGCAAGTAACAAAAGGCAACCCTTAATATATTTCTTTCAGATTGTTACCAATGCCAAACATTGTTGACATTACCAAAAGTCACTAGTTTTATGTTATAAAGGCACGTTACTATACATATTATACTTCGTGATCCTGCTACTTCCCAGTTGTCATCACCATCCTCAGTATAACTAGTATAGTATAGTATACTATAGTAGTATAGTTCTTTTCTTTCCCTTCATGTACAATGTATTATGTAAGCCCTTCCTTTTTTTAAGCTTTTGTGCTCGGTTCAGGTGGGGGTTAAGAATCTATAGCCATGTCTGCAATAATGATGCTGATTATCGATCTGCGTATAGATCCAAGTACACAACAAGCAGGAGACTTATCGAGGCTTATTTATTGCTATCAGCCAGCCACATTTCACTCTTTTAGATTTGTCCTAATGCTTTCTAGTGTAGTCCATTACGCTTTTACTCTCTCACGATGCTCTGAATAAGTTCAGCTAAATGGGTTTAGTGGACGAGCTGCAGCGAGTTACAGCTTATATTATGTATTAACTTGCAAGACTTGAGAGAATTGCTCGAATGCTTTCTAGGTAAAGCTTCAGGTATTTCAGGTCACCCTAAAAAAAACATATTTCGACCTGTATACTTTTAAACTATGACTAAACTAACATGGCGGCACGGTAGCACAGCGGTCAGCGCTCGTGCTTCACAGCTAGAAGGTCCGGGTTCGATTCCCACCTGGACGGGGCCTTTCTGTGTGGAGTCTGCATGTTCTCCCCGTGTCTGCGTAGGTTTCCTCCGGGTACTCCGGTTTCCCCTACCACTAAAAACATGTACAATAGGCCCAGGGACTGCAGGTGGAAATTAGCACAAGTGCTATAACCTGGTACAACGCATCTCTCCTTTCTGAGGCTAATGTAGTTTGTACACTGTTAGGGAAATAACAATTGATGTTCGAGAGGACCGAAGGAGAGGCAGCAGTCAGGATGTCTTGTACAGGAGAAGTTTATTTACCATCGTACGGGACCCGGAGACACGAATATCAGACATTGCGCTAGTCCTTCCATTCAAGTCTGCCTATGCTTCCACAGAAGAGGGATAAATACCGTCTAAGAGCGTCAGACTAATACGTG